>JARWLC010000003.1:88118607-88718607 GCA_033318265.1 Phyllotis vaccarum
GGAATACCTGACAAAAATAACTTCCAGAAGGAGGGGTTTATTTCAACTCACAGTTTCAGGATGTGGTCCATCATGGCAGGGAAGGCATGGAGGCAGGGGTATAAGGTCACACTGTGAGGCTTCTGGTCACACAGTGAGGAAGCAGAGAGGGATGAATGCTGGTACTCAGCACTTTTTCACTTACTATTTAGTCCAAGACTCCAGCCCATCAGATGACACTGCCCACATTTACAGTGGATCTTCCCACTTCTATGAACCCAATCAAGAAGCTCCATCACAGACACGCCCAAAGGTGTGTTTCCAGGGTGATTCTAAATCTCAACAAGTTGACTATAAAGTGTAACCATCACATCCCCTTCTACCAAGGACCCCATATCCCACAGTTCTGACACATCCTCTGTCTGGGACCGCTGGACTACAGATCTCACATCCTTCCTCATACTGTCTTGATTCTGTTGCCCACCATCTCACTACCTGCCTCTTGCCTGGCTGTAATCTGATGCCAGTTTAGCAGTGTGACCAATAATGCACACACTCTTTAGATTTGGCCCATATATCATGACATTAAGCTGAGGTTTGCTGAATTTAAAGTTCCCTTTGACCCTCATTCCATGTGAACACATCTGTTCAGGGTTGGTCCAGTCCCGTCTGGGGTCTGTCAGTCTCCCTTTATGCTCTGGTGGTAGCTAAGCCATATCAATCTTTAAATACTTCTTTGTGCCAGGCAGCACTTGCATCCTGTCTTAACCAGTTCCCATTGCTGTCACAAAAGCCTTCTTGGCCAACGACTCACAAGGACCAGGGACTTATTGTTCATGGCACTAGAGCCTGCAGGTCTGAGACTGAGGTACCAGTGTGATCAGATTCTGGTAGAGGCCTCTTTTGGACCCAGATGGTCCAGTTCCGACTGTGTTCTCACAATGTACAATGAGATCCAGAGAGCTCTCCAGTGTCTCTCTAAAGAAGACACAAATGTATTCATAATCTATTCATATCTAGTTACCTAATGACCTGCCAAAGGTCCTGCCTCCTTCTGCCATGGCATGAGGTGAGAGGGAAGGGTTTGAACAAATACATATTGAGGATGGAGATGCAAACTGAAACCTTCAAAGCAATGTGCACACATCCATATTACTCAAGCCTCATAAATCCAGACATTCCACAGACATGCAGGTCCCTTCCCAGTAGGATGAAGAAGCCTTGCAGTCCGCCCCCCCCCCCTTTTGCAGATGTGTGCAGTCATTTGGCACTCTGGAGCAGGAAGGAAGGGGTGGGAATAGGAATCTCCCCAATCACCCGTTTGAAAAAAACTGCATCACAATTTCTTAGTGTGACCCCATCAAATAGTCACTGAGCACACACATAAACCTCAAAACCTTCAGATAGTCACTCTGTTTCTAAGGGTCTTCATGACTACACCCCTGCTCTTGTGCCTCTCTTCTTAGAGGTAGAGTTGCTAAGAACCTAGATACAGGACATGAGAAAGTTATGGACACTTTTTTTGGGAACAGGTACAGATGAAATTGTAAGCTGATGACTCATTGGGATCTTGCACTGTGGTCTCTTACTGTGCTCTCCAGCAACCTGAAGACAGGCACTATGTTCTCATGCTATTACAGGAATCACAAGTTTGACAGCTCAGAACAGGGACTGTCAGGATGATCTGGGGTGAGTCACCCAGCACCAGCCTATCTGAGGATCTCAGTGAAGCTCAGAACCATCATTTGCCCAGAGCTCTCCTGGCTCAGACTCCCCTGAAGTGAGGTAATCAGACAAGGTAGGCTCATGCCCTCTCCTTCCAGATGTGTCTTATGGTGAAGGCTGCCTGGGATGAATACTTTAACTGAAAATTGCTGAGTGAAGAGTGTGTGAATGTGCACATGCAAACTCGTGTGTGTGTGTGTGTGTGTGTGTGTGTGTGTGCAAGTGCATGCTCTGTGAGTTCTATGGCATTCTATATATGTGTGTTTCTGTGTGTTCTCTCTGTATGTATATGCATGTATGTATATGTTCTCTGTGTGTTCTGTATGTGTTCTGTGTGACTGTGTGGTCTATCTGTATGCATGTGTTTATGTGTGTGTTCACTGTGTGTGTATGTGTGTGTGTGTGTGCAAGTGCATGCTCTGTGAGTTCTATGGCATTCTATATATGTGTGTTTCTGTGTGTTCTCTCTGTATGTATATGCATGTATGTATATGTTCTCTGTGTGTTCTGTATGTGTTCTGTGTGACTGTGTGGTCTATCTGTATGCATGTGTTTATGTGTGTGTTCACTGTGTGTGTATGTTCTATATGTGTGTGTTCTGAGTCTGTACTGTATTTGTGTGTGCATGGTTTGTATGTATGTGGTTGTGTATCCTAGGTATGTTCTCTGCGTGTGTGTGTGAGAGAGGGGGGGGCAGGCTTTGGAACATTATTAAATGTTCAGGGACCAGAGGAAGGGTAGATTTGGGCTAATACTCTTGAATGTTCACTGGTCCTAGAACCTCACATAAGCCATTTTGTCAGGGTTTTCTTGCTCTGCTCTATAGAATGAGGAAACTGAGATGACACAGAGCTGCTGTCGAGGCTGAAATGACTCCGTTAGACATGAGAGGAGGATCAGTAAACACAGAAAGCTGAGGACTTCAGCCACCGCCTTTTCTGCCCCTGTGCCTGTTAGGCCCAGTGATAGATCCATCCAAGTCTGGTAAAGCTGTCACAGCAGTGGGACATTCATCACACAGCTTCATGACTCGCATCTCAGCAATAATGACAACCAAGCAAGAAAAACATCATTATTTGTCTAAGAACCCTGGGAACAGATTCACTAAATTCTGGAGTGATGGGACTGGTGGCTGGGTGTTCAGTGCCCTCCCTGCATCCCCTTAAAGGGGCACAAGTGTGCACCACAACAGCTGCAAAACTGTCTGCTTTGTACTTCAGAAAAGGATCAAGGCTTGATGGTAGGTAAACTTGATGAGCATGTAATTCTACTATTCGGGGAGCCTGGGGCCAGAGGATCATGTTAGAACCCAGGGTGGGCTAAGACAGTATCTCAAAAATGAACAGAGGAGAAATAAAGAAGGAAAGAAGGAAGGGAGGGAGGGAGGGAAGAAAGGAGGGGAGGAAGGGATGGAGGGAGGGGAGGGAGGGTGAGTTAAGTTTTCCCCAGCTTCATCTGAACCTAAGTTCTGGAAATTGTACTCAGTCAGGTAAACACCTTTCATCCCAGCCTTGAGTGGGAATAGGACCCCTCTGCTGATCGGCCATACTAGCCTGCCTGAGAATCACACTATCTTGGATTCACGTGCTGAGATGCTAACTTGTTTTTCTGTGCTTGAGTTGATGAGATAGGTTCCATTGTCACCCGCATCTTACAGACAGGGAGGAAGGACCTGAGGCTGCCAATGCTGAAGGTACCACAGTTGTGCTGAGTGTAAGCACAGCATGGATGAGCAAGGTCTCTGTCCAAGGAAGATGGCTTGGCTCACAGCTCCCCTCTCCAGGAGACCTTGACCCTCCTGGACGATTCACTAAGAGGTCTTTGGAATTACACAGCAAGGACTAGGGATATAGATAGGAGATTGCTTGCCTAGTATGTCTGAGGCCCTGGCTCTGATTTTACACATACATAAGGAGGATGTATGCCTGTAATCGCAGCATCAGCAAGTCAGAGGCAGTAGAATAGTTAGAAACCCAAGGTCATCTTTAGTTACATAAGGATTTTGAGACAAGCCCAGAAACACATTAGACCCAGTCTCAACAATAACAAAGATTTTTAGTAAGCCATTGTGCCCATATTGCTTTTGCCCTTAATAAAGATTGGTAGCATAGACTCAGTGTGTTCTGGGCTCTGCGTTTCATCCCCAGTACCAGAAAATACAACAGTAAAAACTCCACTCCATCACCACCTTCTTGGGGAAATTGGTGGCTGGTTCAAATAGTCAAGGAAAAAGTGAATAAATGTGTTCTACAGGTTCAGTGATGTGCCTGTCTGTGCAGAGCTGTGGGGAGTGAATTTGGCAGATGCATCATGTAGCTGAGTTTACAATGCTCACAGAAGGGACATGACAAAGCAATCCCAGCACATCAAAGAACATAGGCTATGACTTGCCCACCACATCCCTTAGGCTAGTAGCTAAGAATTGGCTGCTTAACTCTTTCCCTTCATAGCTAGAGAACCCCAATTCATCCTGTCTCTGTAGACTGCAGATTCACACCGTCCTAGCAGCAGATGACTGATTCACACCACAGCAACAGCAGATCACTGATTCACACTGCACCAGCAGATCACGGATTCACACAGCATGAGCAGCAGGTCACCGATAAACACACACTACACCGGCAGCAGGTGACGGATTCACACTACAGCACAATAGCAGATCACTGGTTCACACTGCACCAGCAGAAGATGACTGGTAAACACACTACACCAGCAGTAAATCACTAGCAGCAAGTCACAAATTCATACTATGAACTGGGGAATCGTGGGAGCCTGGATTAGCCCCGTTGTCTAGAGGATGTGAACAGTCTAAAACATCTCTGAGGGACAGAAAGTAGGTGCTGAGACGCGTAGTGTGTAGTAACTTAGCAGTGATGTTAGGTCCTCACTTATAGTTTCTCTCCCAGAACTTCACTGGCCTGACGTAGGATGTGATGAATATGACGCTCCCAAGGAAAGGGCTCAGGGGTGTAGAGAAGATCGAGGTGGCGAGTGTCTGGAAGAAAAGCATGGCAGAGTCTGAGAGGATGAGGTTAAGGCAGAATACATGCTGTCACCACCAGAGTTTTAAATGCCATTTCCATGGGTCATGGTGTCACACATCTGGATCCCGGCACTAGGCTGGAGGAACAGAAGTTAAAGGTCAACCCCAGCCAGGGCAAGAATTCAAGGCCAACTTGGGCTACAAGGACCCTATCAAAAAATACGCTAACACTGGCCTTTAGCTTCTACAGATATGTGCATATCAAAGGCTGAGAACTCTAAGGGAAGAGTGAGGTAGGGTAGAGAAAGGAAATTAATGGAGAGGCTATAGGACAATGAATGAAGTATTCTGATGTAGGATGTCTTTCTGTAAGCTCTGAATTATCATTGGATAATAAAGGAACTGATTTGGCCTATGGCAAGGCATCTTAGAAGCAGGCAGGAAATCTGAGCATAGATAAAGCAGGAGGAGGGTGGAGTCAGAGAGAGATGCTGTGAGCTGCCACTGAGAGAGCAAGATGTAAAGGAACTCAGGTGAGCCATGGGTCACATGGAAAGACATAGATTAATAGAAATGGGTTAGTTGTGAGAGCTCGCTAGCTATAAGCCTGAGCCATAGGCCAAACAGCATGTAATTAACATAAGACTTTGTGTGATTATTTGAGAAAGCAGCTGAGGGTGGTTTATTTGTGACAGCTGGTCTAGATCTTGGGGCTAGGCTGGGCCAGAAACTTGATACTACAGTATCATCCGAAATGTGAGCAATTCTACCAATACAGACCCCAAAGTGGCTCCTAATGCAGTGGTCAACCAAAACCTTCTTCAGTTCCTTCCAGCAGAAAGGAAGAGCTACAAAGGCAGATGACCAGCTACAAGTATAATTAAAATGAAATCCTCAACACCAATAATTAAACACTTTACAAAAATTGTCAGTGGCTTAAAGATGTGGCGAGTAGAAAGCTGCCTTCCCACAATACACATTTAGTGGTGATAATGTAGGACAGTCTGTCTAATTATGGGGGGATGATAGCTGCGCATGGCGTCTATACCTGCTAAAAGGGTGTGCTTGTCTCCTCAGAGGCTCAAAGCTCAGAAGTCATTGGAGGTGGCAGGGGAGTAAGCATGCTAGAACTGGAGAAAGCAATTTATCCACCAGTGCCCTGCTGGCTGGAAAGCTAATTCAATTCCAAAATACAGCAAATTAGCCTGCTCTCAGTGTGGGATGGAGTCCACATTTCTTAATAGGGTGATGAGATAATTAATGTTTGGCAATTAGTTGGGATCCAGGCTGAGATTTAGGGGACTGACACCTTTTTCTGGACCATTATGTATACCCAGTTTCTCTACCCTTCATCTCAACATTGGTTGTTAAGAGTCCTGAACTTCACAGCTGAACAAGGATGGAGAGGCTTTGGAGCAGTGGTCAGCGCAGGGGAAGATAGAAGGCTTTGTCTTAGCAGAAGGGGATAAGTAATGTCTTTAAAGGACCCATTTTAGGGAAGAGATGGATGAAATATTCTAAAACTGGTTGTCAAATATCATATACAATGTGCATCTTGAGTGTCTCCACTGTGTATGTGTGTGTGTGGGGGGGTATATTTTCAAATATAATAAAAACAGTCGGAGATATCAGAGGGATCTACCCACAGTCAGTCTAGGAGGATCAGACAGTGGTAACTCACACCTTTAATCCTAGCACAGGGAATATCCTGGGAGTGGTGACCTATGCCCTTAATCCAATCTGAGTTCAAGGTCATCTTAGTTTACAGAAGGAGTTTCAGGCTCCCAGGCAGGCAGTGGTAGTGTCATGCCTTAACTGAGTGAAGAAAGTATTTAAGGCAGGCATAGAAAGACAGAGCAGGCAGAAGAAGCCATGGCTCATACTGTTAGTCCCAGCACTTGGGAAGCAGAGGCAAAAGGATTTCTGTGATTTCAAAGCAAGCCTGGTATTTAAAGCAAGATCCAGGACAGTCAAGACCTGTTACTCAGAAAACTCTGTCTCAAAGAAAAAAGAAAAAATGGTAGATCTGTCCTCTGATATCTCCAACTGTTTTTATCATATTTGAAAATATCCCCGTGTGTGTGTGTGTGTGTGTGTGTGTGTGTGTGTGTGTGTGTGTGTGTGTGTATTCATGTGAAGGTCAGAGCTCAATCTTGAGTGTCTTTCCTCAGATGCTGACATTTTGTTTTTAGAGACAGGGTCTCCCGTGGACCTGGAACCCACCACGTAGGCTGCTGGGTTAACTGACTAGTGAGTTCCAGGAATCTGCTTGCCTCTGCCTCTCCATCACTGAGACCCCATCCACACATCCAGCCCTTGTTTCCATGAGTTCTAGGGGGTCTAGTTCAGGTCCTCATGCTTGTAAGGCAAACACCCTACTGAATTATTTCCTAAGCCCTAATGTCTCAATGTCTTAAGAGACAGTTTCTACCAATGAAAGCACTTGGCTTTAAGCCATGCTGCATGGAGACTTGCTTGATTCTCTGGGGGACTGACTGAGTTGTCAATAGAGGCTCCGGTATGGACCCAACAGACAGGCAATCAAGCCATGGAGCCATAAGGAATAACTTGGGTTCATGCTTACCTATCAGCACAGATATTGTCAGGAAGTTCCACCAGCCATGAAATGCTGGGGATCTGAGCTTCGCAACTGTCGCCATGATTTCTCAACTATGCATTTGTATTTCATCAATAATTTTCATTGAAGAAATATGCTTGAAATTCCAGATGAGAAATCTTAGACATAAATCAGAAATAAGTAGTCACTTTGGTCTTTAGCCCTGCCTTTGTCTAAAGGACTCTGCTTAGGAAAACAAAGTGGGTTAGCAATTGAAAGGTGGGTTCAAACATTATTTTCCTCTTTGCTTATTCTGTCAAATAACTTAGAAATATCGACATAGGTCTAAGAACAGGAAGATACCATTGAAATATACCATTCACTCACCCAGTTATGAATCCTGCAAACTACAATAATAATCTTCCTGCTGAACATGCCCATTGTTACAATAGCGGCATGAGTACTAGGGATTAACCAACAACATTTAAAAGCTGGATTTAAGGCTCACTTCATGGGATTGAATTCATAGCTCATACTATTAATGAGGTCAAGAACATAAGACTAAATAGACCACAGGTCCTATGGGAACACTGACTACTATTATTCCGATAAATGAACACATTGATATAAGCACTCCTAATGACATATTGCTATGCCCATAGATTAATGTAACTCTCAAGTGCCATCAGAAAAGCTTCTTCTTGCAGTAAATGGTGATTAACATGCAGACATGCAAGTGGACAATGTACTCAGAGAGACACTTCAGAGTGCATAGCCCTGAGTGGGGTATCTTTGTGACACCCTCAAGGCTCAGGGATCTATGTGGAAGAAAGGATAGAATAATTCTAAGAGCCAGAGGTGGTAGATGATTTTAAAATTGTTTGAATGAATTTTTAAACATTTAAAAATCTAGAATATATGATTGCTTAGTGATTATCACAAGTATGTTTCTATCCTGATCACCAAGTTGAGTAAGAAATTTCCTGTGAAGAATTCCAATTAACCTTCTGGAATTTGCATGGGAACCAAGCTCCCAGCTTTATTTACAGCAGCAAATAGAACCCAGAGTGCATTGCCAGGGTTTAGTCTATGCTACCTTCACCAGAGGGCATCAACGTAAGTTTCTGTGTCCATTTGTATGGGTTGGCTTTACCTGTAAACTTGACAAAATCTAACATCATCTGGGGAGAGAGTCTTAAGGAGGAACTGTTTAGAACAGGTTGTCCTGTGGGCATGTCTGAGAGGGACTGTCTTGATTGTTCATTGAGATGGGAAGACCCGCCCCAAATGTGGCTGACAGCATTTCATGGTCTGGACTGTGTGACGAAAGCTGAGAACGAGCAGGCAAGAAAGTGTTCCTCTTCCGCTGCTCTTAACTGTGGCTGTGAGGGGCTAACTGCTTAGTTTCTGCCTGGACTTCCCTCAGTGACAATTTCACTGTAACCTGGAATGTCCACCAAATAAACCCTTCCCTCCCTAAGTTGCTTCTGGTCAGAATGTTTGTCGTGGAAACAGAAACTAATCTAATGCTGTCTTAAGACCCACTCCTGAATCTGGCCTTGAAGTTGTACTGAGCCCAGGGATCTTTCATCTTACAGATGCCTCCTGGGGTTCTGATGGCTGTGGCTCTGAGCCTCCCGATCAAAAACATGGGTATAGAAAGCCTAAAATCAATAGCACAGAAACTTTGAGGGGCAGATTTTTAGGCTGCCCCCAAGAAACACTGTATTAATCTCTCTCTTCAAGAGTATTCTAGTATTTTCTTTGTAGGTTTTGTTGTAATTTTGCTACAGGGTCTGGCTATGTAGCCTGACTGGCCTGGACCTATGTATCTGACCTATCTGGAACTTGTAAGTAATCTTCCTGCCTCTTTCTCCTAAATGCTGGGATTACTGGTGTGTGTCACCATGAATGCCTTTCTTTAACCAACTTCTCTATGGTCTCTCTGCAGTTGGACATAAAATTTAGTTATCTGGTTCAATGTGATCATTAGAAAAGCCATCTCCAACTTGCTTTGAACTGAATTAAATTGATTTAAAGCTAATTATAATTATGGGAACACATTAAAAATGCACAGAAACCAGGTCTGCCTAGTGACCACAAAATAAAACCATGATTAATTTTGTAGTCTCCCAAAGTTTTTAGGAATAATTATACTTGTATCTAATTCTAGATTTCTTACTACTGATAAAGTAGATACAATAGCTATATTAAATCACAATATAATAAATAAAATATTGAATTCATTAACCCTATTCATAACGTTTAAGGGTAAATAGATATGTACAAGTTTGCATAAGTCAACCCAATTATTTAATTAGTTATTTTCATTTAAAAGGCTAACTTTCTGACTGCATACCTGCAGTTGGGAAATGGGAGGCTGAAAAAAGTAAAAGTTGGGCCACCAGCAAAATGGCTTGGTGGGTAGAGATATTGTCCCCAAGCTGGATGGTCTGAGCTCTGCTCCTGAGATCCACATGTCAGAAGGAAACAATTTCTACAAATTGTTCTCTGACCTCTACCCTTGCACTATGGCACATGTCTCCCACTAAATAAATTAAATAAATAAATAAATAAAAATAACCACTGAGGATGCATTGGGGAGCGGGCAGAATCCAGAATAACACAATGTCTTTTAAGGTTAAGTGGCCTGAAGGGGACCCAGAGTGCCTCTCCTACACCCATTAAAATGTGATTGGACAGATTTTACAATGCGGTTACTGCCAGGTCAGTGGAAAGCTCGTGCCTGTAAAATGCAAACCTCCACTTGGCAGGTGAAAGCTAGCAGAAAGGATACGAGGGATGGCAAAGAGCTGAGCAAACACGTGAAAAGAAGAGCCCCAGGCCATCTGCCAAGGGGCCACGTAGGCCAGGACAAACTGCAGTTTGTGAAGCAGGTCCTCAAGCTGAAAGCAAAGAGAGAGAGGTTAGAGAGACACATCAAAGTCATTTAAAGGACACTGTTTGGGGGTAGAGGCATAAGGTCACCTCTTGCTTTCACTTCACACCATCTATCTGGCAGGCAGTGTGAGACAGTGTGTGACGTGGATGCTTCACAGAGACCACAGGTCAACCAGAGAGGCTTGTCAGGTTCATTTCGGCAGATCCACATATTGGCTCAGTGTCTGCCTTTCTAGAGTATAATCACAACTCAGTCCGTTGTCCTTCACAGGGGACCTTTTAGCTGGAGATTTACAAAAAACCCAGTGTCCTTGATGTTTCTCAGGTTTGAGTGTATGTGTGTGCTCATGTGAGTGCGTGTGTGCAAGTTCACATGTGTGTATATGTTTGCATGTGTCTGCATGCATAGGAAGAGCAGAGATCAATCTTTTCTGTCCTTCTTCTGGCAGAGGGCACTTTATTTAATTATTTACTTATATATGTGTATGTGGTATGTGTACTCATACGGAAAAGCTGAAGGTCAACCTCAGGTGTTATTCCTCTATCTATCTATCTATCTATCTATCTATCTATCTATCTATCTATCTATCTATCATCTATCTATTCATGTACATGTGGTGGTGTGCATGTATGTCCAGGTGGCTAAGCAATTTGGAGTTAGGTGAGATCCAAAATCTGAATCTTGTGCCTGAGTGTCAAATGTTTACTCACTGAGCCAGCTAGCTTGATTTGGAGGACAAGGTGTCTCACTGACTTGGAGTCTACCAGCTAGCCTGTCTAATGGGGAAGCTCCAGGAATTCTCCAGTATCTATGTCCTGAGCATTGGGATATGGGCATACACTACTACATTCCGCTTTGGGTTCTGTGCATCAAATGGAGGGTGTCACCCTTGTGTGAAAAGTACTTTAGCAGCTGAGCCGGCTCCCCAGCTGTTGCTCAGGTTTTTGTGTATTCATTTTATTTATAAAGCTGCCTGTGCTTGAAGAAAACAGCCCCACCTACTGAACTATAAGTTAGAAAGTGTTTTAGAACTCTGAAACATGGCAGGGAAGAGGCTGCACCAGCCACAGGCCAGCACAAGGAGTACCTGATAGTCAAGGGGACATTGTTCTACCAGACCCTATTAGCTCAAAGCCCCCTCTTTCTTTTTTAAAAAATTATTATTTAAAAATATTCTAATTTGTTTTTATGTGTATATGTATGTGTGCATACATGATGTATGAAGGGGCATGTATGCCATGCTATATATATAAATGTCAAAGAGCAATTTTATGCAGTCTGTTCTCTCCTTTGCTTTTACATCCAGAGTTTAAACTTGGGGTCATCAAGCACATACAGCATTTGCCTTTACCACTGACTCACCTCACCACCCTGATATCCCATCTCTTAGATTCATAGAAAGCTCTGTTTCCCTGCCTTGCATGGTCCCAGACACTATGTGACAGTGACAAGACACAACATGTTCTAACCCAGTCTCCAATCCTTAGCTTCCTTCCTTAAAGGACTCCCTTTAAGTGGGGATTTCCCTTTCCCCCTACCGTACCTTAGCTAGACAGGACCACAAACCCACCTGCCACCTCACTGCTGATAACTCTTCATGTAACTACGAAGACTTCATCCTGGAATCATGTCTGTGTGAAAGCTGCAAACATGAACAAAACAATACATAACCCTTTCCCCCCCAAAGGCCTGGGTGATGAAAAGTCCTCTGTGCTGCATCCCTAGGGTGGCTGTGTCCTAGGAGGCTCTTCAGACACCTTCCCATAAAGCTAGTAAGTAGGTCAGGCCCAGCCATGCAGTCAGACAGAGTGCCCCAGGGAGGGTATATCTGTAAGCACAAAGCTCTTGCAGGTCCAACACAGTGGTGTTGTGATTAAATGAATCTATTACAATTATTTTTTGCTTGGCACAGCAGTTTGTATTTATACAGAAGCAAAACCAGTAATCAGACATTGAAAGATTCCAAACCCAGCATTTTCTTGCTCTAATTGCGCCCTGCCCCAGCTATCTTTATTCTTCCCCTACATCTCCCCATATCTTTCCCTCATGAATATTGTGAAGGGCATGATGCCAGTGTAGCACTTGATGCGGAATAGGAGGCCTGGGGGGGTGTGGGTAAGCTCAGCTGTTTTCTGTCTCTGCAGAAGCCGGGGAACCTGGCTGTCAACTCTTTCGAGTTCTTTCGACGCCTTTTCATGGATCCCAAGAAAGAGATTGTGTGTGTAGGACTTAGTGTCTGGACTGTGTGGGTTTAAGATTCTGGGCTGAAGTGTTCTACACAAAAGTTTCAAGTCCAAGTGTCCTCGAACATGAATGAACAGGGACACGTGGATAGTTGGAGAAACAGAGACAATTTATGAAGAAAAAAAGATGTGTGTGCATGCATGGGAAGAGCAGAGGTCAACCTCTTGTGTCTTTCCTCTGACAGAGGCCACTTTATTTATTTACTTATACATGTATCTTTGTGTGTGTGTACCTATATGGAGAAGCCAGAGGTCAACCTCAGGTGTTATTCCTCTATCTATCTATCTATCTATCTATCTATCTATCTATCTATCTATCTATCTATCTGTCTGTCTGTCTATCTGTATATCTATCTATGCATGTGTATTTGGTGGTGTGCACATGAGCCAGTGGACTGGGGCCTTATGAGTAATTTCTAAGTGTGAACTACTCTCCACATGTTGATTCCATGTTGGCCTTGTGTGGAGGGGTTTCTAGTCTGATTTATTTTATATGTTGCGGGGTGTGTGTGTGTGTGTGTGTGTGTGAGAAAGAGAGAGAGAGAGAGAGAGAGAGAGAGAGAGAGAGAGAGAGAGAGAGAGAGAGAGAGAGAGAGAGAGAGAGAGAGGAGGTCACAAGACAATCTTGAGTATGACTTCTCAGGAACTGTCTATGTTTTGTTTTTCTGTTTGTTTTGAGATAGGGCCTTTCACTGGCCTGGCTCTCACCATGTAAGTTAGGCTGCCTGACCATTGAGTCCCAAAGATGCCTCAGTCTCCCCAACTCTGAGATTACAAGCAGGCACATTAGGCCTGGCTTTTCTATGTTGTCCTGGAGATCCAGCTCAGAACCTAATGCCTGGACAGCAAGCACATTAGCTATAGAACCAGCTCCTGGTCACCTCATTCCCCGCCCTGGTTTTCTGCCACAGGAGTGCATCCTGCCCAGACCCCAGCTATGACCCCATCATTCTTCATCTTTAAAACAGGGCCTCACTGTATACTTGAAACAACAGGCCTTGTCTCCCCAATTACTAAACGGGTTTCCCGCACAGGCTACCGTCAGGAATGCACGGGCCTCCAGCGGTGTCTACCTCACCTGTTCTTTTCTATTTTCCTCCCTCTTCTGCCTCCTTGCTTCAAGCCTCTATCATGAACCTCACAGGTTACCTCCAAAAAGAGACACTGAGATATGTAATCCCAGAACTACAGAGGATGAGGTTCAAGGACAGTCTGAGCTACATAAGAGCATTTTGTTTCAAAATACCTCACACACCACCACCACCATCACACATACATTTCTAAAGAGTCCCAAATACACGATTCCTCTCGAGCTACATCTGTTTCCCAACCTTTGGCAACACAAGAATTGAGTCCTAACTCTGTAGCAATCCTGCTCAGGCCTCAGAGTCCAGCTCATAATGCCTCTTCTGCTTTTACTACTAGATGCTTAGAACACACCTTCTCTCTCCACGTCTTTGCCCTTCCAGCCACCATGAAGCCTTACTCCCTTCCTCCTTCTTAAAGCCCCAGGTCAGCACCTTCACTTCCCACTCATGAAGGCTGGCAGGGCACCACTTCATGTGCTTTCTAGAAGCTTCAGTACAATGACCTTCTTACTCACAAGCCTCCTGTCTCAGTCTTACCCAGCATCACCACAAAATACAGGCTTAGCTTGACAGCCTGCACTTGAACCTAGTTCTCTCATGTGGATGATCATAAGATCATCGGACCCACCTGATTCTCATGCCTCAGTTTCCTCATCTATAAACGGAGGGGCTCATGCCAGCAAAGCTATGAAGACGAGTCACATGTTCGGCATGGTGCATGACCCATGCATAGTCCCATGGTTGTGCTATCAACCATACTATTGGCAATTGAAGGCCCCAGGACAGTGCTTGGCAATCAAAATCAAAACAATTTCACCGGTTTTTGTGTGGTATATGTGTGCATGTGTACATATGTGTGGAGGTCAGAGGCTAATGTCACATGTCTTCCTCAAATGCTTGATATCTTACTTTTTGAGGTAGGAAATCTGGTGCTTACTGACTTACTTGGTTAGGCTGTCTGGTTAGTGAGTCCTAGGAACCCCTCTCACCATCTGCCCAGAGCTGCAGTTACAGGTGTATACCATCATACCTGGGCTTTTATGTAGGTTCTGAACTCAGATCCCCCGGCTTGTGTGGCAAGCGCTTTGCCAATTGAGCTACCTTCCCAGCCCAATAACTGCTTTTGGAACAAAGTTTTTGAGTAGATTATTTTGTTAAAGTGCAAACTCTTAAATGTAAGATTATCCACCCAGACACATGAAGAACAAGAAAATGCCATTTAGAGACTTCTGTAGGGACCTTGAACATGAACCGTGGTCCTCCATAACAAGACTATACACTGTGGCTTGGTAGCAATTATTCAAACAGTATCACCATGAACAGCCTCAGCTTCACCATTAATTTTAATTTCCTGAGTGGCAAAAGCACCCACGATGAACTAATGGCCTGCAGAATTTTATGTTCAGTGTGTTATGGGATGGTAGGGTTTTCTCAGGTCATGTAACCATATCCTCTTGAAAAAGTTATTCAAGAAAATGATTTCTGTGAAAGTCCCAGGGCCAATGGGATAGTGTGCAAGGACCTTTGACATCTTTGGTGTACTTACAACCAAGTATTCCTAGCCACCAAGTGTCCGCCTCACACAGCTTACTATGTCCCCAAATTGGGATGAAACAGACATCCCCCAGAGCATCATGAGAGTTTCCTTGGGCCTCCAAGTCTTTATGTGGTCAAGGATGCTTAAGCTTTTTTAGCATCCTGTCTCCATCTCCTGAGTGTTAGGACTGCAGCCATGTGCTGTCATGCTTGACTTAAGCAGAGCCAGAGATCAAACACAGGGCTTTGTACACTGTAGGCAGGCACGCTACTGACTGAGCTACATTCTCCATCCTCGATCACATGAGGTATGTGTGTGTGTTGGCAAACATACATGTGTTTGGTCAAAGGCCAGAAGTAAAAGTTGGGAGTCTTTTCCTCAATAGCTTCCACCATTATATTTGAAGCAGAGTCTCTCACCGAACCAAGAGCTCACCAGTTCAGCTAGGCTGATTGGCCAATGAACTTCATCTGTCTCTGCTTTTCCTCTGCTAGGAATTATATCCGATGCCAAGACATCCAGATATTTGTATGGGTTCTGGAGATCCAGACTCATGTCCTCATGTTTGTATGGTGGTCACCTTATCACTGGAGCCATCTTTCTGGCCCTTAGGTGAATTCATGAAAGTCTGTCTAATGGGAGGAGAGAGCCGAAAGACCAAGAAAAAGGGGGCCACGAGGAAGACAAGACTGACTTCCAAAGGTAATGGTCCTGTAAACACTTCTAGTCTACTGTCCCCCAAATACACACACACACACACACACACACACACACACACACACACACACACACACACACACACACACACAAGATCCCACTTACCAAGCAGTATGGCATTGAACCAACCCCATCCTGGGGACCCTGGCCTTGAACTCACTATTTCATATTTTCACCAGCTCTGACAGACTGAGGAGACTGGGAAATATCCTTGAGAAGCACAGGGATACAAGAAGAATGATAATAGCATGCTGACAGGGCCTGGACCCCCATGACCATTCATTCCCTTTCCATGGCCTTTTGTTGATTCAGGTCTATCATATCTCCAGATACATCTCTATTTCTTTCATCCCAATAAAGCCTGAAGGACTAGGGTCAGCCCACTTATTATAAACATGTTCCTACCTCCTGTTTTGAATGTGGCATACCTCCTACTGACTCCTGGGTTTGATCCCCAGCTAGTGGCACTGCGAAGGAGTTTATGGAGCTTGTGGTTTAGCTGGCAAAGGTGGGCTGCTGTGTGTGGTCGGGGGAAGGGGAAAGCGTGGCCTTTGAAGCCTATTATCTACTTTCAGTTCTGGTCTTAGCTCTCTGTCACCACGCAAAGAGGCAGCAGCCACAAACAGGAAACGTATTGCTATGCCTTCTCCACTACAGAGGGCTGAAGTCCCCTGAAACTTTGAGCCAAAACAAACCTTTCTTGGGCTGTTTCTACCCAGGCACTTTGACACAGGGGTAAGGAAGGAAATTAATTGCCCCTTGTATATGTGCTTCCTATCCAGGGTCTCTTCACTGTCTCATAGTTTTTCTGAGAAGGGCTTTCAGGCTGACAGCTGCTTAAAAGACTAGGACTTTGGGAACATCTGCAGTGGTCAGATGGGGGGTGTGTGTGTCATGAGCTGACTGAACAGTAAGATCTCATACCGTGCAATGAGTGACACATGAAAGCAATGCTACCAGCAAACCCAGCATTGGACGTTTCTCAGAAACCTTTACGACATACAGTAGGAGGGGCTTGCGTGCTTTACTCTTTTAAAGAACCATTAGGTAGATGACCATGAGAGAATTCTGCCTGGGTCTGCAGGCAGAACCTTTCTGAGGGACATGGCTTCATGTTATCAGGATGCTATCTGTTCCTTTAAAGGATGTTTGGGGATAGAAGTTGGCTCCTCAGTGAAGCAGCTCTCTGAAGACAAGGAGTGAGTTTGGGGAGGAGCCAGAGGGGCCAGGACTCAGTCTCATCTCTCACAGAATGTCTGTTTCTCTGCCCATTGTTTCTGTTCTCTCTCTCTCTCTCTCTCTCTCTCTCTCTCTCTCTCTCTCTCTCTCTCTCTCTCTCTCTCTTTCTCTCTCTCTCAACTCAGCCATTACCCCAACCTAAAAGCTGATTATTCAAATAACAGTCCTTAAATGTTCCTTCAATTAGAGAAGATAGGAAAATTCCTCTTTGGTTCATTCTGAAATCACTGGTATTTTAATTAATAGTTCAAAAGGATCCATAGGAGGAGGCTCAGGTGGTAGAGTGGCTGACTAGCATTCCTGAAGCTCTGGGTTCCAGAGTGGATGTGGTGGTGCACACCTATGATATCAGCATTCAAGTGGAGAATACAGGAAGATCATAAGTACAAGGCTGTGCTGGCTAGTTTTTGTCAACTTGACACAAAATTACACATACCTGGGAAAGGGATATGTGGGGCTTGGAAGAAAATAGCCCTCAAAGGAAGTGGCATTATTAGAAGGTTGGAGGAAGTATGTCACTGTGAGGGTGGGCTTTGAGGTCTCTTTTGCTCAAGCTTCCCTCAATGTGACATCCAATGTGACTTCTTGCTGCCTCTGGTCAAGATGTAAAACTCTAAGCTCTGGCCCCACATCTGCCTGCATGCTGCGATGCTCCCTGTCATGAAAATAATGGAATGAACCTCTGAAACTGTAAGCTGCCACCCCCAATTGATGTTTTTTTGTTTTGGTTGTGGTTATGGTGTCTCCTCACAATAAAAACCCAAGCTAAGACAGGGCATATCAGCTGAGGAATTGTCTTTATCAGATTGGTCTGTGAGCATGTCTATAGGAAGTCTTCTTGATTAATGACTGATGTAGGAAGTTCCCGGGCACTGTGAGCAGTGTCAGCCCTCAGCAGGGAGACCTAGGCTGGAGCAAGTCCGTAGGCAGCATTCTTCTGTGGTTTCTGCTTCAATTTCTGTGTTTGGCTTCCTTTGATAATAGACTGCAAGAGGTAAGATAAAGCAAACTCATTCTCCCCAGGTTTCATCTGGCCAGTGTTTTGCCATAGAAACAGAGAAACTAGAATAGAAATTGGTATCAGGAGTGGGGTTTCTGTGATGGATCTCATCATGTGCTTTTTATGTCTTGGACTATCATTATAGGAGGAAAGTGAATGATTTTGGAGCTTTGGTATGGAAAGACATTAAATACTCAGAGCTTAATGACCTGCTGTGGACTTGGAAGATAATTCTGAGATAAATGCATTCAGTGAAGGCCTGGCTTGGAAGGTGTCAGAGGAAAACTGAGAGTCTTGCAACAACCCTATCAGGGCAATTAATTTGATATTTTGAATAAAAAATCTATGGTTTCTGGTTATCTGGGGCTGAAGAATCAACTGTGGCTAACGAGAAACCAGCACCAATGAGGTGAAACCTTTGCTTTATTGGTACAATTAATGCTGGTCGGCTGGGTCTAAAGAATCAGTTATGGTTAATAAGGGACCCGTTATAATTGAGGTAAAATCTGGAAAGTATTTGCTAAGGGTCGGCATATAGAGGTCTAGAGAGGGACAGGAATGAATCTCAAGCTAAAAGCCAAGCTTGGCAATACATGAGTCATCTCCCATATGGTACTGGCTGTGAAGACATAAGAGAGTCGTGGAGAGACTTGGAACTTTAAGAGGCCATTAGTGAAAGAGATAGCCTCAGTTACAGTAGAGACTCTAGAATTAAAGGGTGCATGAAAAGGCAAGGCTTGCCTGTACCCCCAGAGGAGGGTCACTAGATCCTCCCTTGAGGTTCTAACTACCACTTCCTACTTTCTCAGCTGCGTGTGCACTTGGCAAGTGTTGGTAAACATAGGAAGAGAAGATTCTGCAGGGCTATAGCTTTCTGTGAGCCAGACATACTGTATTTGGAGTTTTCTAGTGGTGTGACTGCCTTTGTATCTCCCACGCTCCTGTAAATAATTCCAATAAGCTCTTTGGCTCATCAAGCTGGCCTCCAAAGGGACCCTGTCTTTGGTCTGTCTGTACCTTCCTTTTTTTCTGGTGAGAAAGAAATTCTCTAAGCCTCCCCAGGAAAAGTTGAGTAACATGAGACATCATTAAAAATGAAAAAAAAAAAAAAAGAAAAGGAATGAACTTGCCTTGGTGAACACAATGGACACCATGAAGAAATCCAAGAGGAAACTCTCAGAAATGTTTCTGTAGTCAAAGTGGAAAAAGATGACTGTGAAACCCAAATTAGCAAACTGGTGAACTGGATTACAGAACGATGTCCTCAGTAGCTTCATGCCTGCGGTGATCATTAGAAAAATGTCCCAGCTGCAGGGGAAAAAAAGGATGGGTCAGTGACATCATGTGATGTGTTATACAATCCCTGTGGTCCCTTGAGGTCTGAGTATGCCATTGCAAGCTCATAAGGCCAGTGTGGAGATCCTGCACTGTCCACATCTGCAGACAGGGAACAGAGCTTTCAGAACAGGGATGGCTATGTAAATTCTTAAGGGAAGAGCTTTAATGAAGCCTTGGTCTGAACTGATTCCTTGGCATAACTTCCCTGACACTGAAGACACTTTATGTCTGTCCTGGTTAGTTTTAACTGTCAACCTGACACCGCCTAGAACCATCTGAGAAGAGAATCTCGAGCCTGGTTCTGCTTGGCCTGCGGGCATGTCTGTAGGAGACTGCCTTCATTGTTAATTGATGTAAGAGGACCAAGCCCACCATGGACAGCATTAGGCAGGTGGCCCATGGCTGGATAAATCAGCTAGCTAAGCATGGGCCTGGGAAAGAGCCAGCAAGAAGCATTCCCTCAACCCAATGGATTCCGCTTTAGCTCTGTCAGAATATAGTCCAAGAATGGAGGGGGATTC
This sequence comes from Phyllotis vaccarum, assembly GCA_033318265.1. Lineage (NCBI taxonomy): Eukaryota > Metazoa > Chordata > Mammalia > Rodentia > Cricetidae > Phyllotis > Phyllotis vaccarum. The sequence goes on from JARWLC010000003.1 coordinate 88,138,437, forward strand.
TCAGTGCTTTTGAGAGAAACTCCAAGAAGACAAAACAAGAGCCTTGTCACCTCAGTTTCTTCAAAAACGTGGAATTGTTCTTAGAATGTGTTTCATGTTCCTCCCAGGAGGAGTGAGCTTACTTCAGCTGCTGTTCATAGGACTCTATAAAAAACATGTTTTTGCCATGTGCAGTTTGTCATTATGACTGAACTCTTCACTCAGGTCCCAACTGTCTGAAATTGGCTATTGCATGAGACTTTAGTCTGCCTCATCTTTAAGCCCTGCTCTCTGAGGTTCATGCTGCCAAGTAGAGTGTCAAGCAAGACTTGTGCTCAATTCCTGCCCCGACCTCCCTCAGTGATAGACCTGGAAGGGTTAGCCTATAAGTTCTCTTCTCCTCTAAGCTCCTTTTGGCCAGAATGTTTTCATCACAGCCACAGGCAAGACATTAGGGCACTGCCCATCCAAAACTGCAGTCACAAGTTTTTATTCTCACAGAATGCCTTCAGGATTTATCTGAGGTCATGTGTGCCATGTGAGAACCTGCCACAAAAAAACTTGTAGACAGTTACAAAATGGTGGCCACCCGGCTAGGGTCTGCTTCGTGTGAGCCTTGTCTTACAAGGGTACCCGTGAAACAAGGGCAAAATCCAGTACTGCACTCCAAACACAGAGGAAAATGAAGAGTTTTAATAAAAGCAGTTTCCTATCTGCAACTCACTTCCAGTGTTTCTCACTTATTTGTTATTCTAGTAACTGCAGCCTTTCTGGCCTCCCTTGGAAATCAATTCCCTAAATTTTCTCCGTCATGGCATCAGCTGAGCAGCTGACCTAGGTGGGTCCTTGAGAAATCTTCCCTTCTAGGACACTGCTTTTCTGCACCTCCTCTCCACCATAACAATGTATTTGGCCCGTGCCTCTCAGCTGCTGTCAGAATGACGGATCTGCAAATTACCAAGTGGCTTTCCATTTGTACATTCACAATTAATTTTTCCCTATGAAGCTAACGATTTAATCTTTCATGGCTCATGTTTTACAAGAACACGGGCACCTTGATGAGGCACCTCTTGATAGATGCAGGAAATGGTGACAGCCCCCCCCCCCCCCAAAAGCATGATACTTGCTAAATGAAAATGATATGAAGTAATTTGTGAAGCCTAGAAGCACAGCGGTAAGGACTCCGGGATTTCCGATTCCTGCTGCGCTCCTGAGGGATGTCATCAACTGCTCTTCTGAGGGGAGATGTTCAGACACCCCCCCACCCTCCCGCCCCCGCCGATGTTTATCCATGGCACCACTGTGGGCAGATCAAACTTTGCATCTCTGTCACTGCACAGTAACTATACAGTCTACTCTAAATAGATTTGAATGCAAACCTGCCCTGGTTCCTTTCATGAGGCCATTTTTCAGGGCCTATGACACTGGCTTTTGTAGACAAATTAGAGAAAACATACTTGGCTCTGAAAATGCAATCCCAATCGGTATGAGAATAAACCATCATCCACTTACTGAGTCCCGAATCTCCTGTAGTTGCTTATGGAGAAGGCATCGAGAGTAAGCGCATTGAGGACGATGGCTGGGTATAAGAGATACTTCTCAAAACACTGAAGCCACACATAGAGTCTCTCAAACCACATTAAATGAGCAATATCTGAAAGAAATACAAAACCCACTCTGAGACTCTTCTTGTGGGAGAACAGCAAGAGCTCTCCCCTTTGAGCGGGGCTGTGGTGGGCTCCTGGAGCCAGGCATGGTGTGCTCAGATTCTGCCCAGCCCACAGGTGACAACACACAGACAACTGACTTCTTTGGAAATGATTTATGGACACTGGAACGCAGACATAGGTCATCAAGGCACACCCCCACTTCTGTTTGGTCTCACAGTATTTTACCTCCTCAATCACTAAATCCTTTCTCTACAGTAAATTCTCTTCAAGTAAGACTTAAAAATGCCAAACCTTTTTTTTTAAATGTTTTTTAATCAGATAAGGACAATAACCTTTATCTGGGGAAGGTAAAGAATGACAAAGAAAAACAAAAGCTATGTGAGACTTCACTAAAACACAGAAAAGTCAGAATCAGTTTGTAAAGAATGATAGACACCGGGGTAGAAATGTCCCCTCCCTGTCTTCCACTTCCCTCCCTTCTTCCCCCTCCCTCCCATTTCCTTTTCCCCCTTCACTGGTTTCATCTCTTGAAAGTTCAGCTGTTTCTATTTCTTTCTGCACAAAATTAACACCCCCCCCCCGATTTCTCCATCTATAAGAAATCCACAGTGTCAGATTGAGGCCATCATATCAAAAGCAATTCATCCATCCTGTTTCAGAAAATACGTTAGAGCTCTATCAACATTTGTCATCAAGTCAGAGAAACATGACAACCTTAAAAGTAAAGGGACAGACATCTAAGCCATGTCACCCACCGTGCGTCAGAGGAAGTGATGGGTGCCAAGGCTGGGGAGAACCGGGAACCATCTGGTCAGGGGAGGGGTGTGCATGGCAGATTTTCAAAAGCTTGTCATGTTTGCTTTTAGAAAATGGTATTTTTCAGTGTGTGGCAACAAGGATGATTTGGCAAGAGTGATTTGAAATGGGGAGTGAGAAGGTGGGAATCTTTCCATCGTGGTGACAGGGCATTACTGCAGAATAAGAGAAGCAGAGTGCTCAGGGGCTTCAGTTATTCACCAAGAAACAGAAAGCAACAAATTTCAATAAAAAGACGAGCACTTGGCTCCGAACTCACCTGTGATTTACCAAGAACATAAGAGCGGAATGATTTGTTCAATGGGCCAGAAACCCTCTGACCTATGTATGAGCATGTCTGTTTGTGTATGTTTGTCTGTGTAGCTCTGTTCCTGTCTGTGTTTATCAGTGTTTGTGCCTATCTATGTGTGTGTCTCTGTCTATGTTTGTATGTGTGTGTGTGTGTCTATGGGTCTGCTAATGTGGCTGTGTTTCTGTGTTGTCCGTGTGTCTGTTCATGAATCTACATATTCATCTGTATCTAAGTGTGAAGCCACAGTCCCAATGTTACTCTGAGCCATATGTTTGTGATATTAGAGATTCAGGGGACTCAAGCATTAATGGTTTGGATGTGAAATGTTCCCCAAAGCTCATGTATTTGCACACTCAGTCCCCAGCTGGTGGTGGCATTCCGGGAGGTTATGGAACCTTTTAGAGTAGCTAAGCAGAAATGGGTTGGGCCTTGAATGTGATGCTAGAGCCCCTTTCTATGTTTTGAACTGCAATGATATCGTGATTCTGTTACCAGCTCCCCATCCTCCCCACTACAGTGAACTACAACGCTCTGAAACCACGAACCCAAGTAAATTGCCCCAAACAAAGAAATGGTCTTGCTAGGCATTTGGTCACTGAGAGGAGAAACACAACTTCTGAGAGGCCTTCCTATTGCCTGACTCTGCAAGAGAGGCTTTTATGAAGCATGTATCTCTAAAGGCCAGGCCTCACAGTCAAGAATGTGGATGGCTGGCACCTGGATCCTTAAGCCACGCTGATATTGTCACCAGGCAGAAGCTGTACAGTGAGCTCCGTGAAGGAGGTGTGTCTCACTTACACAGGAATAAAACAAACCAAAGGACCAAATCCAAAACTCATTCACCCTGTGGTCTCAAGTTTCCAGAAAAAGAGGCGTGTCTTGCCTGTTAAACATCCAATATTATGCTGACCGCCTGTTAAACATCCAATATTATGCTGACCGAATGAGTGACAGTTTAAAATTCTCAGGACTGTGGAGAGCCAGAATGTCACATGTCCAGAGCCAAATTATGTTGGATTATCTTCAGCCCCATAAATATCCATTTACTTCCCACCTCTGGTTTCACCCAGCACCCTTCTGACTACCAGGTAAAATCCCTTCTCATGGTTCAGTGGGGAAAGCACATGATGTACAAGTGTGAAAACTGAAGTTTGGATCTGTGATCAATGTAAGAAGCCAGCCAGCAAGGCGGCCAGTCACAGGGCCAGAGACAGGATCTCTAGGACAAGCTGGCCAGCTAGTCTGATTGCTCAGTAAGCCCCTGGCTCAATTGAGGAACCCTGCCTCAATGATAAAATGGAAAATGATCAAGAAAGACATCTGGTGTCAACTCTGGGCCTCTGCATACATTTCTATCCATGAGTGCTCAAACCTGTTAGCATGCACACACACACACACAATAGGGAACATACAAATGCATCCCTATATTCACCAACCCAAAGGTTAAGAACATCCACAGACAGCAGCTGATAACTATAGCTGATATTGCCCACCCCCCTCTAACTGGATACTGAATGCTGAGATTAAAGGCCTGAGCCAACAAGTTTCAAATGCGTTTATGCAAAATGCTTCCTATCATTCCATAGAACCTTGGACATACACACAGAGGGGCGGGAGGAAGGGAGAGAGAGAGGGCAGAGGAAGCAGGGAGAAGCCTGTGACTGAGACTGAGTGAAAACCCAGACTGAACCATACAGTTCATCTCTCTTTGTCATGACAATGACTGACATATGATGCCTGACACTAAAAAATTCTGAATCTCTCAATGAGGAAGCTGGAGGAGAGGGCATAGAAGCATCTGTGTGGCACAGGCCAGCAAGAGCAGGAGCTGAGTGGAAGCTAGATGGTAAGGGGCAAACATTTCAACATTATGGAAGAGCAGAGCGGAAGCTGATCTAAGATCCCACCAGCCCCCAAGCTGCGAGGTCAGGGTCTGTTTACTCAGCTACTGATGGAAAATTAATTTCATTTTGATTCTTGCCTGTCTCAGAATCCTACCAATCTCAGTAATATATTCTAATGAAATGCTTTGAGCTCTGGGCCCATGGATCTCAAAATGAATGTTTACAGTTGGTGGGCAAAAGGGGCCACATCCAATGGTGACCGATAATATAGAGGGATACTTAGACAGCAGCTCAAGTTCAGAATTCTGAAATTTTAACTTAATCGTTCCTTGTGAGGCAACCAGGCAAAGCTAATAAAGAACAAATTTGAGAATGCAATGACATGATAAACGTGTGTCTTCAGTCCCCAAATTGTCTCTGTAGTCATACACAGTACAGTTAAAAAGAAAAGCTGTGTGATCATATTTTATAACTGCCTCGCCAGAATGTCCTCAATATGCAAAGAGACTATAAAAACACATTACCAAAGAATTGTTCTTTCTCTTTCCCTTGGAATATGAGGCCCTGAGCGACAAAATGCAAAATAATGATGCCATTTACAAGTTTATAGACGGCTCGCTGCAGTTCAAGGCTTTAAATTTTCTTAAAGGGTTTTCAGGTTGTGTTTTATTTAGGTGTTTATGAGACTATGATGGTCTTACCAATAATTAAAAATTAATCAGGAATCCTCAGGATGCTCTCAAGCTTTAGGAAACCAATCTATTCTGATCAGAATCGGGACAGAAACTGAAAGAATTGGTGCTTTCTGCTTCGGGCACTGAGGGGGTCACCTCAGAGGCAGAGAAACCCTACTGAGTAGCATAAACATAGTTGGAAAGTTAGTGCCCCTGGCATGGCCAATCTGTTACTAACAGCTCTTCCTCACTCTCCCTTCTGGGCTGGAACTAAGGCTGTGAAGCCCTTCCCAATGACACACACATGCCATCCATGCAATTCTCTATAAATAGGCTGCATTTCCAAAGCAGAGGACAACACATCTCAGGACTGCTTGGGGCCCTCGGACTCTGTTTAGGATAATCTCAAAGTTCATAACCTTTCTTTTCTCCATAATCTCACTCTAGTTCAGGGCTTCTGGCATCTCATCCCATGCCTGGAGGCCTGTTCCTGTGTCTGAGGTTGGCCTGACCTTCTCTTCAGGCTGATTTAATGTTTCTTCCTCAGTGATCCCTTCCCTTCCACCCAAATCTGAATTAGGACTCTGCTCCTGTTTTGGTCAAGGACAACCGTAGCTGAACCACATTGTATTTTTGTGTGTGAGGGAAAATTTTGTATGTTGTTTCATTGCAGCAACAGAAACCCTAAGACAGTGCCTGTGATGTTCACCCAGTAATAGGGAGAACACATTGCCAGTTCACTGACTGGTTAAGGATGTGACTAAAAAGGCAACCTGGTAGATAGAAGCTGGTGTATGTGTGTCTCTGTGTGTGTGTCTGTGTAGGGGGGGGTGGTTTCAGTGGGACTACATATCTGGTGGGGTCAGGATAGAATGCTAACTGGAGCACCCTGCTTCCTCAGCTGGTTTGACTCCCATCCCTGCCCTCTGCATTTGGCACACTCCTGCAGGCATTTTATGCTTTTGACTGAGCTAATAAATGCAATCAAGTTTCACACCAAGGTAAACTTTCAAACATGCAAAAGGCAGTAAGAGCAATTGAGGGGAGGAGAGGATGACAGGTTTACATTCATGGTTTTCAAAACAGATTTACTATTTTAAATATGTGAATATATGTGTGTGGGTGTATGCATGCATATGAGTGCAGATATCAGATCCCCTCGAGCTGTAGCTCTAAGCAATTGGAGGCAACAGACAGAGGTGGTAGCGACCAAGTTCAGGTCCTCTGCAAGAGCAGTACACACACCTACTACTGAGCCATCTCTCCAGCCTAGGGTCACAGTTTTTGAAGAACGAAAAGTATCTTTTGTTTCTTTGGTAGCTCTTCATTTAAGAGTCATGCTTAGAAAACCCCCTTTTTTCCCCTCCCTCCTTCAACTAGTCTAACTCATCCAGTAGCATTTTGTGGGGCACTGTGCTGGCTGGTTTTTGTCTAGACACCTTCAATGGAGAAAACGCCTCCACAAGATCCAGCTGTAGGCAGACCTGTAGGACATTTCCTCATTTAGTGGTTGATGTGGAAGGACCCACCCTATTGTGGATGGGACCACTTCTGGGCTGGTGGCCCTGGGTTCAATAAGAAAGCAGACTGAGCAAGCCATAGGGAGCAAGTCGGAAAGCAGCACCCCTCCATGGCCTCTGCATCAGTTCCTGCCTCCAGGATCCTGCTCTGACTTCCTTTGATAATGAACTGTGATATTGAAATACAGGAAAATGTACCCTGTCCTCCCCACACGGCTTTCGGTCATGACATTTCTCCGCAGCAACAGAAACCCTCCCTAAGACAGTGCCTATCTTTTCTCTTTCCTTCCTTCCTCTGTCCTCCTCCTTCCCTCTTCCCCTCCCTCTCTCTTCCTTCATTTTGAGAACATCTTAAATCTTCACTGCAACTAGAATTCACTTTATTCAAAGTTGTCCTTTTAACTTGTCTGTCCATACCCTCATGCTAACAAAATCATGTCCACATTATTCATATTTGAAATGCACCTCACAAGTTCAGGTCTGGATGTTTGGTCCCTACCAGTGGCACTGTGTGCGGATGGAGGTGGGGAATTGCTGGGGGAAATGGATTACTAGAAGCTGAGGAGTAGGCTTGTGAGGGTTCTTAGGACCCCTGGTTCCAGCTTTGCTATCTTTGTCCTGCTCACCCATGACATGGATAGCCCCTCCTCATGCATCATGAACTGAACTGCCTTGTCATATTGTTCTTGCCTTGGAGGGTGGAGAGCCCTAGAACCAGGAGCCCCTAAAGCCTTTTCTCCCTTGCCTGAGTTTCCCCAGACCCTCTATCCTTACAGTGGAGATAAGTGGATCTCACACCTTATATTTTCGCTCAGTGATGGCTTACTGTCACCTCGGCCACTCAGCTTGTGTGGCGCCTGACACAGGGAGATATGTGTCCCAGACAAATAGAGAGGCCAGACTAGGGGAATAAAATGCCTCTTTCATAAGGTGATAGATAAGTAAATCAGATATACCGAGGCACAGAACAAATGCGGTAGCTCTGTGTAGAAGAATTATGGTAAATCAACAGGCTATCCAAACAGGAGGAAATAATTTTTCTTGGAAAGGACGATTCAGAGATGGGAGGGGCTGAGCTGACAGGGCAGCTGCTGCTTTTCATTACAGCTTGTTCTATTTGATTTCTGACACTCTCAGTCACTTTGACATAAGTGAAAGAAGTATGAGGAGGCGGCTTCCCTCACACACAGAAGCCAGTGAGTCTGTAACAGAGACCAGCTTTACTACAGCGCAGGATAGATCTCATTGCAGAACTACAAATCTGGGACTTGTGACTGAATCATTAATAGTACATTTTAAAAAGTTGATATTTAAGTGAGATTCCAAATTGATGTGTTTTATAATAATTCTTATTCACTTATTCTAATGTACCCCGAAACTAAAGTATAAACATTTCACAGCCATCATGCTTCCCGGTGCATCCTTCCACACGCCCTCCCTCCACTTCCAGAGCTTTCCCGGTACACACCAGCCTATGGGGACCCTCTGTTCCTTCTGTAAATTTACAAAGCAATGGGCAGTTTATCTGTTCCCTCAACCACCATTTACTGAACAGCACCCATGGACCAGATTCAACGTTCAGTTACATAATCCCATGTGCTTTTTCTAGTTTATCTGAATGTATTAATCTGGTTTATCCAATCTTCATTGGAAACTTGACAGGATCTAGAGTGCCCTGGGACACAAACCTCTGAGCATAGCCAAGAGACATTACCTAGATTCGGTTAACTGAGTGAGAAAACCTACTTTAATTAGGGATGACGTCATCCCACAGTCTGGGGCCTGGGGTAGAATAATGAAAGGGAGCTGAGCACAGCATTCATCTCTCTGCTTCCTGACTGGATGCCACGTGCCCAGCCGCCTCAAGCTCACTCCTTCCCAGCTAAGATGAACTGCTCCTTCAAACTGTGAACCAAAACAAATGCTCCCTTCTTTGGCGTTTTGCTGAAGGAAAACAAACAGCCTGTCCTCTGACTGCAAGGATCACTGTTGCTTCAGTTGGTCAACCCGAAAGCCCTGAGAAGAGGGAAACTCTATTGAGGAACTGTCTCCAGTAGACTGGCCTGTGGGGAAGTCTGTGGGGGCCCTTTCTTGACTGATGCCTGATGGGGGAAGGCCGCCCATGGTGGGCTATGCCATCCCCAGGCAGGTGGTCCTGGTGTTATAAGAAAGCGGGCTGAGCAAGCCAGTAAGCTGCACTTCTGTTTCTGCCCTGACTTCCCTCAATCATGGAGTGTGACAGGAAAGTCATAAAGTGAAATAAACCCTTTTCTTCCCAAGTTGTTTTGGTCCTGGTATTTATCACAGCAATGGAAAGCAAAACAGAACAGGACGTTTCTCTGCAATTTATCCCATCTAGGAAGTGGACCGTTATGAAGGAAATGCTCCTGTCTTTCCACTTCAGGTCTTCGTAAAATGGCAATAATTTGCATCCAAGTAGCACATAGGATTGCCGAGGATGCTACAGAGCACATCAGCTTAACCCTTTGGCCAGGCTCTCCTCCAGGGGAGGAGCTATGGGAACTGGAGTCTGGGTTATGATCCCTCATTTCTCCACTGAAACTAAAGGTTTTGGATACATTTCTTTACTCACTACCCACACTTGCAATCTAGGCAGCTTCTGGTCCTTGCTTAGAGTCATCCCCTGCCCCAGGCTTTCTACACTGGACAGTGGCACCAGCACCTTACTGCCTCTCATTCCTTCTTTTCATTAAATGTTATTTCTCTTGGTACCTTAGGATGTTGAAGCTGCTAAATCTAGAACCTTCCCCGAGTCCTTTGATGCCTTCACCCACCTGGTGTCTGAAAGACACAATTAAATACTCAGGAACCGAGACCCAAGCAGTGAGAGGCAATTTCAATGGCTTAAAATTTACTGGGAATTCATTTTAAATGTCTGAAAACAGGAAAAGTAGGTTTCTCTTCCATCTGTTCATGCACAGAACAAGAAGTTACAGAGAAAGGGGGACTCACCAAGAAATAAAGAACTCCTATCTAGAAAAAATACATTTTAAAATTTATTTTTATTTAGAGGCAAGGGTCATGTTGCCCAGGTTAGCCTTAAACTTACTATATAACTGAAGAAGATCTCGAACTTCTTCCTCCTATATCTACCTTCAAATGGTGGGATTTCAGGCATGTGCCACCATACCCAATTTATTTGGTGCTAGAAATTAAATCTAGAGTTTCTCACATACTTGGCAAGGATTTCACCAACTAAGCCACATGCCCAGCTTCCAGCAAAAAAAAAAAAAAAAAAAAAAAAAAAAAAAAAAAAAAAAAAAAAAAAAAAAAAAAATGTATTTCTTATGTGAAACTCTGAAGCTGCTTACACCAGGCTGTTTTACTCATGGGAACTGCTAGGTTATCAGCCCATGTAGACACAGCTGCTGTCTACACACAGCTAGTTCATGGAAACTCAATAATGCAGAGTCTGATAGTTAATGGTTCAGTATAAAGTGATGCTCTTCTTAGTACCCAGTCAATGTAAACCAGAATTATAACCTTCAAGCATGAGCAACGGGAGTTAATTTTCCTATGAAATCAATAAGCAGTGTATTTTAATAGAAGACATATCTAATTTGACAGACTTTTTTTTTTTTTTTTTTTTTTTAACTTCCCCTGACCAGCCTGTTTGGGGCAGCACCTAGATTCTGAAGCGTACAGGGCAAACACACAGTGAACCCTGGGTCCTTTGAAGCATGCTGCACTGCGATATTGAGCACACTCACAAAGCTGTGCACATGGACCACAAGGAGGGTGTCCACCGCATCATTGACCCTCATGACACTGGGACACTGACCTCTTGCCTCCCGTTGCTGGCACTCCTTGCTCCTGAGCACAGGGTGTGAAACCCACATCCAGGGGTGGTGCTTTCGGAGCTGAGGGAGCAGGTGGTGGGTAATGAGCCCCACTGTGCCTGCCAGGCCAAAGAGGACAATGCTGAGGAAAGGCTGCAAAGGAGAAAGAGGTCAGGGGTCAACGGAAGCATGCTTATGAGTAACGCAGGAACCTACCGTCACTCCTGCTCTCCCGCATTTTGTCTGTTTTTTGTTGCGGTTTAGGTGTGCACATGTTGTGTACATGTAGGTGTACATATACATGTATGCATGAAGAGCTCAGAAAATAATCTTGGAGGGAATTCGTCAGGTGCTACTCATCTTGTCTTCTGAGACAGTCTCTCACTGGCCTAGAATTCACTAAGGCAGGCAGTCTACTGACGGAGCCATGCCCCTAGACCTCTTCCCTTCTCTCAGGGGTATCTATGTGCTGAGACATTCTGAGAATATGGTGGGGGGGTGGCCCCTGGAAGAGGCTGGGGGAATTCTGGGGGAACACACTCTCAGTCTTTCTAGAAAAACTGAAGAACAGCAAACATAGATGATAGAATGCTCAGCGAAGTTGTGGCTGTGAGTGTCCTGTGTTTGCGAAGAGGCAGCGACATCCTGTAAGAACTGTAAGGCAAATCCCACGTGCCCCCCCCCGCCCCCCACTCTTTGTGTCTGTTCTTAGTAAAATTGTCCTGTCCAAATGGTCCCATCCCTGTGACTTCTGTCATATCCTAGGCAAAGCATCTTTTCTCTCTACTGAGGGAGGTCTGGTGTCTGTTCCCAGCTCATCATACTAACAGCTGTCCTTGATTACAAGCTGGTCCACCATTCTTAGAGACAAAATACCTCCCCCAGGGAGATAAAGTGACACAGGAGGGGTGTCCCAAGTCTCCTCTTGGACACAGTTCTCAATGTGTGTGTTCCTTAGCCCTCTTCCTTGGCGTTCTGTCCTCTCTAAGAGCTCCTCTGCCCCCCTATGCCCTCACTCCAGACTTCGCCTCTACCAAGAGAACAGAGGCCTTGAGGATACCTACCCGTAAGGACAGGAAGACGGTGCTGGCACTGACTGCAAAGGACAGGACAGCAGCTGCTGAGCAGATAACAAGATCCGATCTCAGGACATCCTTCTGGAAAGACAAGGTTGGCTGTGAGGTGAGGTGAGCTCTGTGTGGCTTCCTCAGCAGCCCTCACGAGGTGAGTCAGGGGCAGGATACCAACACTCCACATGCTATTCTTCCATATGTCAGACCATTCACCAGAAGCACCCAGAAGATCATCACTGGTTTCCATTGTGGACATCTTAGGGAGAGCCCAGCAGGTGTGCTAAAGGATTAGCATGCATGCACTACCATGGAAAGAACACGGGTGTCTATGCATAAGAAACCTAAGGTCCTTTTCCATAAATGCAGATGGGACACGCAGAGTTCCCATAGACCTCCCACAACCTCCGATCTCACAAAGCAGGGCTGATGCTAAAAGGCTATATGAGGCCCGGGGTGGCCTTGGGTGTCTATAGCTTGGGGACACCAAACAGAAGCCTTGCACACATTTCTTCTACTTTGGACCACACTAATTGTACATTTTCATCCTACCATAAGATTTATAAACAAATAAAAACCACTACTTTCCAGCCACTTAAATACTTATACTGCATGGGACTACAGCTGAGTGTCATCCGACCTGGCTCCATTAATTTTTAAATTTAAACAGTGCATTGTTTCCAACATAGCTCAATGCCTGTGTTAACATGTAGAGCTGGACAGACATAGTGGGGATCCTGAGCATGCGTAGTGGGTGAGACCATCTGTGTGGAATGGTTACATCAATGGAGCGGTTCAGGAAGAGCCCAAGTCCTATACCATTGCATGTCATATACCTAATATACCTGTACTGAGCTTCTGTCTTGTAAGGCGACAAGTACTGAATACGGGAGGGAAGTGAGTGATAATGTACTGCCCTAGTTTCCATCTGTTGCTGACTAAAAGCAAAAGCAACCTGAGGCAAGGAGATGTGCCTTTCCACACTTTATCACTGAAGGAAGACAAGGAGAAACCGAAACAGGAACATGAAGCAAAACCCATGGAGGAACATTGCTTGCTGGCTCACTTAGAAGCTTATGCTTAGCTAGTATTTCTTATATAGCCTAGCCCACTTGCCTAGGGGATATTGCTGCCCACAGTGGGCTATATCATTTAACAATCAAGACAATCCCTCAAAACAGGTCCCTAAACCAATATGATCTAAGCCATTCCTCAGTCTACACTTCCATTTCAAGTGACTCTGGGCTGTGTCAAGTTGACAATCAAAACTAACTAGGACAAACAATGATTTGAGATTTGATTTATTTTAGCCTTATCTCCATCAAGGGAAATCTGATTTTGAAGCCTAAAAATATCTGTCTAGGCCCTGATGTCATTTCTCATACTTGTGAAACACCAGTCCTTCCAGAGGGCAAGTCTACCATTCTTAGCATTTTCTGGCTATAAAGGTGGTTAACTTTTTTCTGTTTTTCTTTGGCATGAGTTTTTCATTCAAAATTACCAAATATTTGTTCATAGGGAAAACGAATGTTTTACCAAGTAGTCTAATTTAAAACTGTGCCATATTTAATTGGGCAGGTTTCCTGTTTGAAGGGTTAAAAACAATGGGTGATGAGTTCCGCTGTTAAGTCTGGAGGGCCGCCATACTCCTTCCCTTCAAGAAAGGGCAATCATGAGCACAAGTTGTTCTATTTCTTTTTCCAAGTTGGATAACATGTTAGAACAATGCTGTAATTAATTAATTAGAGTCAGGTCTCATATGCCAGGCTAGATTTGAACTTTCTCTGTATCTGATGACCTTGAACTTGTCTCTACCCTTCACATTCTGTGATTACAGTCCTGCACCACCATACCTGTTTACATAGTGTCAGGGAATGAAGGCAGGGCTTCGTGTGTGTGTGTGTGTGTGTGTGTGTGTGTGTGTGTGTGTGTGTGTGTGTGTGTGTGTGTGTGTATGTGTGTGTGTGTGTGTGTGTGTGTGTGTGTGTGTGTGTTAGGCGAGTACTCTATCCATCAAGCCTAAGGCCAACTTGATTGTGATTCTTATCAGATGTGAGTGTCCCTTCTGTGAAACACAAATTATTACATAGCCTTTCTCTACTTACAAACTGCTCTCCCCACCTATTCACTTTCCTTAGTTGAAGCACTGTTGAGGCAGAACTGACGTATTTAAAATGTAAAGACTGATGACAATTTAAGATTTATTCATTTTTATTCTATGTGTCTGAGCATTTAGCCTGCATGTATGCATACCTGATGCCTGGAGGTCAGAGGACAATATTGGAACCCCTAGGCCTGGAGTTATAGACTGTTGTGATCTGCCATGTGGGTACTGGGAATTGAACCTGGGTTCTCTTTTAGAGCTGTGAATGTTCTTAATCACCAAGGCATCTCTTCAGTCCCAGCATGATGACTTTTGACACATGCCTACCTCCAAAAGACCATCACTATTGATTATTTAATTATTAAAATATAAATAAGCATAGTCATGGGCTCTGGCATTTCTTTTCTGGCATTTGCCCACTCTATCCCTCTTTCTTACATTATATTTGTGGGATTAGCGATCTACTCCATGTTTGTAGCCTAATCTCATTTTCATAATATTATATAAATGAAATCACTGCTGGTTGTGTTTATTGTGCTTCTTTTGCTCGGTCATAGTCACTGTTCTTTTGCTGTGAACAGAAACTGTGACCAAAGCAACTCTTACAAAGGAAGCATTTCAGTGGGGTCTGGCTTACAGTTTTAAAGAGCTAGTCTATGATCACCATACTGGGAAGCAGACAAGCATGGTGCTGTAGTAGCTGAGAGATTTGCATCCTTATCCACAGGCAGCAGGCAGAGAGAGGCATGGGCTTTTGAAGCCTCAAAGCCTAAGTGACACACACACTTCAGCAATGTCATAGCTCCTAATCCTTTCCAAAGGTTCGTCAACAGGAAACTTGGCATGCAAATATCTAAGCTCATGGGGCCATTTTTATTAAACCACCACATACAGTATAATTATTCTGATATTCTTCCAGGTTGTTGTCTATTAAACTTATTCTTCTCTGTTGCTAAGAAGTATTCTTTTGTAGACTCTATCACAGTGTGGTTATTCACATGTGGACATGCCTTAGAGTCTGCTCTCAGTTTTGACTGTTCTAAAATAAAACTGCTGTAAATATTCATGGATATACTTCTAGGAATGTGTATTCTTTTTTATATAAATATTTGGGGGTAAACAGTTGGTTTATATGGAACACTGGGGCTTAACTTAAAAAAAATTCCAAAATGTTTTCTAAAATAATTATAAGCCATGTGCACTCTGGGTATGCATCCTGGAAGTTCCACAGTCTCCCAAGGACATATTAATTTTAAGTACAGGATTGGCTGTGCAGCCCAGGAGCCTCCATTGCAAATAATTATTCCCTATTCTATGTCACATTTTCTTTATGCCCCTCCTTTATTACTTAGAGCAATAAAGTCAAAACATAATCTGTTAATTTATAAAGCAGTAACGGATTCAATTTTTTGTTTTGTTTGAAACTGTCTCTTCCTAAGCAGCTGATAGAGAAGGACATCAGAGCCAGGGCTCTCCAGGCCCTCAGGTTCCATTCTCCCACCTCTGGGTTTGCACTTCACTGGGGCTGACTTTGAAGTACAGTGTAACACAGGAGTCTAATTTTATTGTAAATGCCCAAATTTTAAGTTTTTCTTGTTTAAATTTTTCTTTATGTGCATCTCTGTGAGTGTGCCACTTAGGTGCAGGTTCCCTCAGAGACCAGAAGAGGGGTCCTCTGGAGCTGAAGTGACAAGCAGTTGTAAGTACTGGGAACCAAACTTGGCTCCTCTAGAACAGCAAATGCTCTTTACAGCGAGGCATGCCTCCTCCACCAAGGGTCACCTCTAGGTAAGCTCTTAAAGCCAGGGCTTTCATACAGCCCACCGTTTAAAACTGTTTGGCAGATCCATGAAGAGGAGGATTTCTCTTGCAGCTAAACTCAACAAAAAAGTGGATGGGTGTCCCTGCATTTTCTGGGCAGTGAGGATAATTAAACTGATCTCTTATGTTTTATTGTTCCCCTAAGAGTGTGAACCTGAGTGTCCCCTGATGATGGATGGCCTTTCGTTGGACACTTTACCTTGCAGTTCCATAGTTGATTTCTTTCCACTATGTAAGAGCTGAAGACCAAGGGTCTACTTCTCCCGGATACCCTTGACCAACAGGCACCTTGCCCTGTTTTTTCCCTACTTGTCCAAATTCACCTTTATTCTTTTTTCAGCCTTGATTTTTTTTGCTTGTTGCTTTGAATAAGAATGGGAGCATATTTGATTCAGATTGTCTCACTTTTAATCAGCAAGTTTGTTTGGATGATCTATCTGCCCCAAAGCCGGGGGGGGGGGGGTGGGGGGTGGGGGGGGGTGGGGGGTGGGGGGGGGGACGGGGACACGGGGACGGGGACAGGTCTTTGTCCAATTTCCTCTTGGTGAACTCTCTCTGCAGTCTTCCAAACTCTATAATCCCCTTGTGACACACCCTGCTGTCTACTGAAGGATTAGCATGTAAAAAATCTTTTGGAATGCAGCACATCGGATAAGGATTCTTAATTGTGCCATTTAATTTTCACACAATGATTTCTCATGACTGACGGGCCCCTTTCTGCCTTCCTCAGATCTTCTAATCCCACTCTGATCTTAGAGGGGTCTCGCTCTCTTTTTTACCTCATGATTCAGCCTTTTTATAGACCCTTAAATCCCACAGCACTAAATTCTCCTTTCTCATCCCTCTCTTTCAAGTCTTTCTTAAATTACGAGCTGCTATTTTTCTAAATAAGCCTTAGAATCATTTGCCAGTGCTGTGAATTTGATTCCATTGGGAATGTTTTGAACTGCATTAAGCATAAAAAAAAATATTTTAATAGGCTTTGCAGTTTATAAACCTCAGACTTCCCACTCAAAGTCAGGGGAGGTCTATCCATCACTCTAAGGGGAGCTCCATTTGCATTTTAATGGGCTGCCCCCTCTTATACTTTTGATGTCACTTCTTGGTGTATTTGTCCCCGTTATCACTTCGTGTGTGTGTGTGTGTGTGTGTGTGTGTGTGTGTGTGTGTGTGTGTGTGTGTGTATGTGTGTGTGTGTGTGTGTGTGTGTGTGTGTGTGTGTGTATGTGTGTGTGTGTGTGTCCCACCACTGCGAGCTTGGGTGAGCTCTGGTTTTGCCCTTGAAGGTTATTTGGAGTTTGTTGATGAGCTCTTGCTTTCTACATTTTCTTTCCTGTGCTGGCATCCGTGTGTCCCTTTATCAGTCATAACTGGCTTTAATAAGGTTTTCTTTGCATGTTTTATAAAAGGCGTCTTAACTACATTTTTTTTCTCATTTCAAGCTTTATACCAGGATATTCAGTGGTGATGATTTCCCCCACTTTAATCGTAAATTCATGTATGTTTAAC
The DNA here is from genome assembly GCA_033318265.1 of Phyllotis vaccarum. NCBI lineage: Eukaryota > Metazoa > Chordata > Mammalia > Rodentia > Cricetidae > Phyllotis > Phyllotis vaccarum. The sequence continues at coordinate 88,155,536 of JARWLC010000003.1, forward strand.
AAAAAGATACATTTTTTGTAGTATATTAAGCATTTAAAATGTATTGTGGCCTGTGGCCTCTCTCTCTCTCTCTCTCTCTCTCTCTCTCTCTCTCTCTCTCTCTGTGTGTGTGTGTGTGTGTGTGTGTGTAAGCTAGATGTCAGTCTGTCAGTCTCAGGTGACATTCCTCATCAGTCATCCATCTTGTTTTTGACACAGAGTCACTCACTGGTCTGGAGCTTGCGAGGTATGTTACATCGGCTACCTAGCAAGCCTCAGAGATTGACCTGTCTCTATTTCCCCAGTGTGTCCATGCGGATGTGAGGGGGGTTTTATCACACCCAGCTTCAAACTCAGATTCTCATGCTTGTACCTCATCAGCCGAGCTACCTCCCCAGTCCTACTGTAGTATTTCTGGTAGGATCCCATGCTTCTTTCCTGAAGAAAAGTGTAAGAAGCTATCCTAACACTATACAACCTAAAGATTTAGACAGAGAGAGAACCAGAAAAATCTAGACACTATGGTGATAGTTTAGAAGATGCTGCCTCAATTTGCTAACAACATCTTCCTCCTGCAGAAACGAGAAGCCCACGATCATTTCCTTTCTCCATCAGTGTCGCTCCATGTAAGTCTTTAAAAACCTGGACAGAAAAACCTGGTGGGTTTTCTGGCCAAATGAGTCAAAATAGGGTTGAGGGGTTGTGCAAAATGTGCTCTCTAGTGAAGTTCCTTGGAGCGTCTCATATAAACCAAAGGGAGAAAGAGAAAGGTACACAGACAGGGGGAAAGGAACAGGAACCTGGAGAACAATCAGACACAGAGGCAGCGTCTATAACTTGCTGCAAAGGTTGGATGAGCCAGCCTGGGAAAGTGGATCTGATAATCCCGTGAAAATATTATGATTAGACACGAACTCCTCAGAGAGATGAGCACAAACACCCTATTCCTTCAGCAAACCCATCACGATTTCCAACGGACCAAGCTTATACAACAGCGTAAAACTGGGGTCAGTAGACGAGCTCAGTGGGTAAATGTGCCTTCCCAGCAAACACGATAATGATAACTTGAGTTCAAACCCTAGAACTCACGCAAAGCGGAAGGAACCAACTGCAAGAGGTTGGTCTCTGACCTCAGAGGACAATGTGGCATCTGTACCCATTCTCACCCCAATAATAAATGTGTGAATAATTTTCTTAAAAGATCATGAAAAGCAAAGAAAGCAACAAGTAACTCATCATATCGAACAGCACTAGTGACATGCTATCAGTGTCCGTTGGGCGTATTCATCCTCAGATTACTCTGTGATTTCTAGCTTGCTTCTACTGTAATAAATGAGATCATAAAAATGCATCCCCATTAGTTATAACATCAAGGAAGATTTCAGGAACATAGATTCTTTCAGATATTTATGATGAGTAGGGGATAACTCCTGTCCCAAGACCCCTGGTCCAACATTCACAGGAAGGACATATGTGTTGTTTGAAATGTCAATGCCTTCCTTCATTTTTAGTGCTGAGCTTCACATGCCAGAAGCATCTTCTCTGTTGTTAAATGCCTCACATTGATATGTCCCTGGATATTGTCCTAATTTTTCTTTTAGTCACTTGAGGAAACAGTATGACCAAAGAAACCCAGGAGAGGTGTTTATCTGCCTTATGCTTCCAGGTCACTGTCACTGAGGGAAGCCAAGGCAGAAACTCAAAGCAGAACCCATTGACAAACACTGAGTGCTGGCTCATATAGGGAGTGGAAGAAGCCCTCCAGTGAAGTATTGAGTGAATGTGTATTTTGACACAACACAACTAGGTCAATGGCCATGTCATGGGCCAGTTGACCCACGAAAAATTATAAAAGTCATTATCTATAGGGCCAGACTCAAGAGAAATAGCAAAGTTTTCCTCAGAAGTCTTGGGTATCAAGTGTTTATGAATGATTGATCCATGGGTATGAATACTATCAATTACAGCATCTTTATCCTGAAGTTTACAGGCTGAGAGGTCTCATCCAAGAGAGACCCTACTGGGACTATCTCCCCGCTCCCCATGTTGTACCTAATAAACACACTGAGGTCCCAGGGTGCAGTGGTGGCATTACAGAGTCCCCACCTGATTCCAGTCTCCCTGCCTCTGTGTCTCTGCGGCCTTTCTTCATTTTCTCACCACCCCCACGTATGGGAACAAAGCTGAGCAGTCGTGCGGAGGTCTTACCACCGAATCCTTCATTCTCTGAGGGAGAGGGTCTGTGGCCGACTCTTCTGGGTTCTGATGTAAAGATTTGGGGAGGAATCTGCACTGAATGAAGGACCTAAGAGCAGAAAAACACACGGGGATTCATTTTTTTGTGTCTCGGGCCATTCAAATGCTTAGGTCTTGAGCCCACAAGGGGCAAAACCAAGTCCACTGCAAAATCACAGTAGAGAGGAGATACTCAGGAGATCATGAGAATGATTAATTTTAAATTCATTTATTATTGTTGTTTTTTTTTCTGTGCATTGTGGGGGGCATGTGTGAGGGACAGAGGATATCTCTGTGGAGTCAGGTCAGTTCTCTTCCTTCTACCATTTTGTGGGCTCTGGGAATCAAACGCAGGCTGCCCAACTCCATCTCACAGCTGAGTCATCTCCCTGGCTCGTGTTTCAGTTTTTAAATTTCATCCTGACAAAGGTGATCAGGTACTTTAAGGGTATCAGTACTCCAACTTCCAGCATCTGGGATCTCGAATTTCCTCTGACCCTCAGGGCTGCATCCTCACCTACAGTACCGGCAGAAGGCAACCATCCAGGCACACGTTTGACACAAGATATGCAAACCATGTCTAACTTTCTCTGGTTTCCCCATTTTCCTATGCCTTTTAACCTAATGCATCCAACAGCTTAAGAGTATGGTATTTCTAACTCCCAAATGAGTTATCCTAAGTCAAAAGATTATGTAAGTTTGGCCAAATTACAGGACATGCTAATAGCAATGTCTGATACTCACACTGTGACATTGTTCAGATTATTTCCAGCCCCCATAAACAAATCTATACTTCAAGTGACCAGAGATTACAATAGATATCATTTAAGGCCCTGACACAAACCTTATTTTAAAGTTCAAAGATGCTGGTTGTACAAGAAAAAAACAAAATAAAAAAAGCCTATTTCAGGGACGTGGGTCTGCTCTCCACAGGGTGACCTCCATAGCAAGACAACAGTGGTGGTCTGTGACTATGGCTTGTTTTACAGTACTCCCAAAGAAGTCCACCCACCCACCTGTGAGTGTAGAAGTTTAAAGGCAGAGTTTCAATCATTGTAGGTAAGCCCTGCATTTCTCTGTCCCTGTCCAGCACAGCCAGCTTGCTTAAAGCAGGTAGGTATCAAAGAGAAGAGAACACCAAATGGCCATCTCCACTTTGGTGAGCCAACAGGGCTCCTTAAGTACATCCACAGCCTGGGAAAGAAAGAACCAAGGGAACTGGGGGGGGGGGGTGGTGGTGGTAATGCTGTTAGTAAAGTGTTTGCCACACCTGCGTTCAATCTTCATAACTCATGAAAAAATTCTGGGTGTGGTGTCACAAATTTGTAATTCCAGAGCCAGGGAGGCAGAGACAAGTGAATCTCTGGGGCTTGCTGGCCAGCCTAGCCTAATGAGCCTGTGAGAGATTCCTGTCTCAAATAAAAATGGTGAGTCACACCAGAGAGGTAGGTCTCTGACTTCTATACTCACATACATGTGGACATACATTTACACACACACACACACACACACACACACACACACATGCGCACGCACGCACGCATGCACATACGCACAGAAAGAACACAGGACAGTTACTCACAGGAGCACCGATGGATCACTGCTCTGCCTGCTTAGATGGTAGGATAGAGCAACCAATAGGCCACAGAAGGCCGAGAAAAGTGCTGGGATGTGCTGTGTGCTCCACGGTTCCTGCAGAAAGACAGCAGACTACTTGAGAAATGTGGTGACTTGCCTCACAGATTGGCCTTCATATACAACTGAGTGATCCACTGGGCTTTCTCAGCAGCAGGTACTGAACACATGGTATGAGTTGCCAGCTGCATGAGCAGGGGTGCAGCACTGGGTGTTACCACAGCTGCAGTGCCAATATCCATGGAAAGATGATGTCTTCCAAGCAAAAGTGTCACTGTTACCTTTTTTGTTTGGTTGGTTTTGGTTTTTGAGACAGGGTCTCATGAAGCCCAGAGTGGCCTCAAACTTGCTTTGTAACTGAACTTGTAATTTCTCTACTTTTACATTCTGAGGGTTCAAATTCCAGGTGTGCACCATCCTGCTTGGCATCATGAAGGGATGAGGGTGGAAGTTTAGGTCTTATGCACACTAGGCAAACACTCTACTAACTAAGCTACATTCCCAAGAGCCACTGCCATCTTGATCCCCTGCAAGAACTCAGGACCCCCAACTGGGGGATCCCACTAGAGTTCCCATATAGGAAAGAGTGAAGAGGGTCATTGGACCCTCACCTAAGATCCAGCCACACCTTCCTACACCATCCTTCCAGCTGTATGAAATTCTAGCCCAGCTGCATGGAATCTCAGGAGATGACATGTGGTCCCAGGAGATACTAGAGAATATAGAACACAGAAGGATGACTGAGGCAGTTGTGGAGAAAACACCACCCATGCCGGGGTGAGGATTTTCTGTGACATGGTAATTTGGAGGTCTTTCATGTTCCTGTAAGCAATCCCTCTCCCAGACCCTGTAAGTAGTCCAAATAAACTCTTTGGTTCATCAAAATATGACTTGGGCAGACTTGTTTCTTCCGTCTGTTGTTACGGCTCTATCTGTAGTGAACAGAGACATTTGTCTGCATCTCCCCAGGAAAAGTTAATGCGTACAGGGAAACAGGGATTTCTTCAGCCTCATTGTAATCCTACCATATTGGCTGCTCATATGCCGTGTTTACACTGTGTTTCTAGATTTCACCAAGAAGCCAAGTCTGACCATGATCTCAGATGCTGTGTATCTTAGAAGAGCCCATCATTAAGCGATGTGTGGCCAAATATCCACATATATGGCTATTTGGTTAACACCTGCTTTACCCCTGGCCAGACTCAGCAACAGTAGGTATCCTCCTATCTCACCCCAGCTATTCTCAGCAGGATTCTACCATGAAAATCATTTAATAAGGCCAGGTGCTAGCACTTTAATCACAGCACTCTGGAGGCAGAGGAAGGCAGATCTCTGAGTTCTAGGGCAGCCTGGTCTACAGAGGGAATTCCAGGCTGGCCAGGGCTATACAGATGAACCTTGTCTTAAAAATAAAACAAAAACAGAAAGAATGAATTTAATAAGTATGAACAGGACCAATGCAGTGAGTCTGAGCAACTGACCTCTCCCCCCACCCCCATGCACACACCTTACAATTCAAACCTGAGGAGAGTGTTAATTAGTTGTTAGTTGCTGGCTAGTTTCAACTGTCATCTTGGACTTACCTGGGAAGAGGGTCTTACTAATGAGTTATCTAGATCAGACTAACTTGTGGCCATATCTGTAGGGAATTGTCTTGATTGGTGTAGGAAGACCTATCCCTCCTTGGGCAGCACCATTCCCTAGGCTGGAGGCCCTGATCTGCATAAGAGCAAAGAAAACTAGCTGAGTAGTAACAGTCAAGCAAAGATCTGCGTGCTTGTTCTCTCTGCTCTCCACTATGGCCGTGACTCTTTAAGTTCCTGCCTTGATCGTCTCACAATAAGGGACTGTAACTTGGCTTGTCAGCCAAATAAGCCCTTTATTGCCCAAGCTGCTTTTGGCCAGTGTATTTTATCACAGCAACAGAAATTATGTGAGGACAGATGATCTGATATGTATATTTAAGTACAGAGATGGCTGGCCTTCAGTGGACTCATGACTTGAACTGAAAAACAAAGAAACCCACTCTGCTGATTACTGCCCGCCCCCATAAGTGAGAAAGCCTGAGTGAACTTGTCTATTAAGACGCACCTGTGAGGTAGTTAGAATCCGCCTGAAGAACTGCAATTAAAGCATCAGTCAGTAACTTATACAAAAGACACAGAAGATGCTGACTGTTGCTGGATACTTCCTAACTATAGGGAAGGATGAAGAATATACTAAAATCACTCTTGAGAAAGGCAGGCTGTGCAGCAAGAATTAGACTAGAATTCTCTTGGAAAAAGAAAAGAAAAAGAAGAATTATGGTGTGCGAACATGTCATTCTTCCATTCTAGAGTACAGAACCAACAGGAAAGGGGTGGGAACTCCATCCAATGTGACCCTGCTAGGAGGGGGGCATTATACCCAAGCTTCACTGTCTGCACCAGCAGGCCTGACAGTGTGGAAGATACAAGGAAATGTGGGGAGAGGAGACATCCTTTATTTACCCAAGGCAAAGCCACCATATACCACACAGAAGTAGGCACACAGATGTACAGACAAACATACACAGGCAGGCTGGTGAAGAAACTCATCTCTGACCTCAAGGCTATTTTTACATAAGATTACACAAATGTGGCATTTTGTCAGAAATGGTTATCTATTAGAATATGTCACTATTTACTTCGAGTGCCCAGATATTCAGCATCAGCCACCTTTAGCTGACTCATTCTGGATAGCTTTTATCAGAGCCATGTTATCTTTAGCCAGCCCTCCAGACAGTGCCTAGGCATCCTCACTCTACATGAGAGCTTGCACATCTTACAGTCTGATCTCAGACATCGTTGAATTCCTTCCTCAGAAAAGCTGGGCTTCCTAGTTTCTACAGATGGTAAGAGGTAGACCGCAGGTCTCCTGGGGCTCCCTCCTGGAGGACTCCTTCCTCCACATGTATGTTACTTGGTGTGTGATTTCAATGGTGGTAAATGTGTGTGCATGCCCAAAGATTCACACATGTGCGTGTTCATGCACTCCCCACATTCACACACATACACACCAGTTTCTCAAGAGAGCAAGAAAAGGGAGCCTGCTTGGCCACCAACTTGAATTGCTCCTTCATGTGCAGAGAGCAAATACTCTCTAGACTAAGCCCGCTTCAAGAAAGATCATTCTAGAGTTGTAAGAGGTCTCCCAGTTGAGCTGGTCTTAGCCCCTCCAGATGCTGATTGGATAAGAAGGCAGGAAGATGTCAGCACACGGGAAGAGAGTTATCATAAGTCCACTCAACACCCGTGCCCTTGCTCTGCGGCCCTAGAACCTTAGACATGTGCTTAGCGCACTGCATGGAAAACATGAGCACTTCATTGAAGGATGGTGCAGAGGCTTAAGGGAGCAGGTCAGCAGCTACAAAGCATCAAGGAAGCCATAGGCTCCAAGGAGCTCCATGTGTCATATCAGTGATATGTTCTTCAAAAAGACCAAAGGGAAGCAGGTGAAGATTTGAAGACAAAGAAGGGAATATTGACATTTTCAAGAAAAGAAATCAAGTAGCTTGAGAATGACTTTGAAGCCCTCATGCTCTGTACAACGCGTTTGCCAGTGAGCTCAGAAGCTCCTACAAGAGAAACAGGTCAGGAGCTTTGCTGACATTTTCTGGAGGTGGGGGAGGTCCTAAAATAAATTTCTATATTTGAAACATGTATTTAGTCCTGAATTTATTTATACAACCTAGGGGTAGTGGTTTACATTAAAATCCTAGCTCACAGAAGGCTGAGGCAGGAACATTGCCATGAATTTGGGCCTACCTGAGACTAGAGTAAGAGACCGTCTTTAAAAAAATTAGCATTTATTGTACTCATAGCCATATATCCACACAGTCACACAAATCCATGCAGACTTTAAAAGGAGACCATGGTTTTCTGTTTTGTTTTGCTTTGTTTTAAAAATTTGTTGGTGTGTGTGTGTGTGTTTAGTGCTAACCAAGGCCAAAAGAGGACAGTAGATCCTGGAGATAGAGTTACATGGGTGCTGGAAACCAAACTAGGATCCTCTGGAGGAGCAGCAAGTATTCTTAACAGCTGGGCCTTTTCTCCATCCCAGGAGACCTAGGAGATTGGGCTTTAAACCATCTATCACTCATGGATAATGAAGCATCCGCCACAGGATTGTTTGCCTCAAAAAACGAACTCGCGTAATTGCCTTGCAATGTGTCTCGTGGGCCCCTAAATTGGAGAGGCTATGGATTGATGAGAGCTAGTTTCATAAAGCTCCCCCAGGTTTTGAAATATTTTTATGAGGCAGGAATAAAGCCGTCTAATAGCCTTACAGTCCTGCAGCGCGGTTCACGTGTGCTGGGGGGAGGCTTAGATGAGAATGTCAGGGCATTTCAGTGTGCACAAAAGTACTCTAAAGAGGGGCAGTCTTGGCATTGTCTCCCTGGGAAACTCGAGGCAACTCTTTGGATGAAATTTATGGGCAGGCAGGCTAAGAGCCTTTGAATGAATGGAATACAGACTGGCCTAAGTCTCACCACTGGGCTTCTCAGATCAGATTTCAGTGTGCTCTGTTTGAAGAAATAAGTTTCTCATAGCCCATCAAACGGCTGTTTTTAAGATCCACACACTTGGATTCTGACATAAGTCCCTTCCTGACCTCTCTCTCTCTCTCTCTCTCTCTCTCTCTCTCTCTCTCTCTCTCTCTCTCTCTCTCTCTCTCTCTCTCTCTTTCCCTCCCTCCCTCCCTCCCTCCCTCCCTCCCTCCCTCCCTCCCTCCCTTCTTTCTTCCCTAAAGCTCATCTAAAGAAAAGTCACTAAAGTGGGGCTCTGGAGATATGATCGGGTCCCGGGTTTCACCGAGTCCTTGAACTGTGTGTGGGGCACACTATAGGCCAATGGTTCTCAACTTGTGGACTACGACCTCTTAGGAGCCAAACAACCCTTTATCAGGGGTCACCTAAGACCATCAGAAAACAGATATTTACATTACAATTCATAACAGTAGCAAAATTAATTATAAAATAAGAATAAAATAATTTTATGGTTGGGGATTACCACAACATGAGGAACTGTATTAAAGGGTTGCCATGTTAGGAAGGTTGAGAACTGCTACTCTAGGCTGTGAGCTCCTCTTGTTTCCCACGGCAGCTCTTTATTCCTGGTGGGCCTCTGTCACCCCAGAGCTATGTTCAAGTCACAGCAGACATTCAGGATTTGCCCAGTAAACAAACTAAAGAGCATGCTAACAAGTGTGGCAATTCATCCATCCATCACTGAGTATGACGAGGAGTTGTGTATTTCATTATGCCTTTGATTCTGTTGGAAAACACCATATGTTTATGAGTCAAAATGATATCTCACTTTTAGGGGTGGTTGTTTAAGGAAAATGAGGTGGCTAAACAGTAAGATGAGATGATGTGCCCCAAGTATCCAACCCTACATAGATGGATAAGTACATTGGTGCATGTACACACACACATACACACACACACACACACACACACAGAGAGAGAGAGAGAGAGAGAGAGAGAGAGAGAGAGAGAGAGAGAGAGAGAGAGAGAGAGAGAGAGGAACTCACGCATGTACTTTCTTGGAAAAATAAGCATTTTCTTTCCCAGTCTTCTGTTACTGATAAATTTTCATTCTAAGACTTCATATAACACCTTCTATGTGACACTCACTTCAGCAGGAAAACAGAATCTAAAATGGAGCCTAAAATAAACATGGGCAGGTGAGAAGGTTCAGCTCATAAAGGTGCTTCTGTGCAAGTGAGGTGACCAGAGGTCAACCCCTAGAATCCACACTTCTGAAAGTTTTATTATGACCTTCATATGTATACTGAAGCATATGTATCCACACATATCATGCATATATGCACAGTAAAAAACTATAAATATTAAATAAATTTCAGTCTGTGACTTCCGGGTGCTCAGAATCAAATTGGGACCCATGAAGAGTGTCCACACCCAACCAGCAGCACCGCCTCAGCGCCTCACTTAATTGGCTTTCAAGTGTGCTGATCCTTCTGCCTCTCAGGACCCAGGAAGGCAGATGCCACCCACTCACTCTGTCCTGGTGGCTGTAAAGTCTCCATGGTTTATTATGCATAGCGACACCAGCCTGAGGTAAACACTAACAAGCCAATACCATCCACCAGACTCTGCAGGAGAGGAAGCTAAACCGCCAGAGCCAGAGGGACAGATTTCTTCTTCCATTACCACAGGCATTACCTGGGATTGTCACTTTCTGATTGGCACACTGGCTGGCCAATGAACTCCACAGATCTGCCTGTCTCTCTCCACAGTGCTGAGATTATAGGCATGCACCACCATACTAGGCTTTTATACACACTCTGGGGGTTCAGACTCAGATCCTAATGCTCACAAGGCAAACACTTACTAATCAATCTACCTTCCCAGCCACATTTCCCCATACATCAATGACAGTATTATTCCGCTCTCTACCATTATCACCACGACAAACAGCTACTTAGACTTAGCATTTGCTATCCATGTTCATTTTCTATTGCTGTGTAACAAGCTACCCAAGAATTGCTATTTTACAGAAGCACTGTGCCACAGTTTCCAAGACTGGGTTCTCTCACCAGGCTAAAATCAGTGTGACTCAACCTCTGATGTATTCTGAGTCATAAAGTTCTCCCTATAGGCCAGCAGAATTCAGTTGCATGTAGCTGCAGGATGGGGGTCCCTCTTTTCTGGCTTCTAGGCTGCTGGAACATATTATTCTGGCTTTGAGGCTACCCTCAGGTGCTGGCCACATGGTTTCCTCCTGAGCCACTGAGAAGGCCCCTGGATTTCTCAGAACCACACATCCAGGCCTTATTGTATTCCTTTCCTCTTTAGACCCTCACACCCTCCTTTAAAAGGCTCCCCTGATAAGGCCAGAGACACCCAAGACAAACTCCCTTTCAAAGAAGATGCTAGTTTAAATCAGGTCTTCATTTGGCAATTTTATTTACATCTACAAAATCTCCCTTCACTGCCCACTACCTACACTCCAGAGGAGGAAGCTGTTCAGATCCTGTAGGCCAGGCAGCCTTGAACTGTCACAGACTACCCAGTCTGACAGGAACATTTCAGCTACTCCTTCCCATTTTTTCTTTTATTCTCTCTCTCTCTCTCTCTCTCTCTCTCTCTCTCTCTCTCTCTCTCTCTCTCTCTCTCTCTCTCTCTCTCTCTCTCTTTTCCATTCAAACTCAGAGTAACTGGCCTGTCTGGAAAGAATGAATATTTTATAAAGGAGCACCTGTGCTGCCCTCTTTGCTTATCAGGTTATGGGAAGAATGGACTACATGAAATTAGAATTTCCCCAGGGATCTTCTGCTGGGAGGGCCAATGCTCAGAGGCAAAGCTTACCTCCTGGAAAAAAAGTGATTTAGAACTTGTCAGATGCCCTTAATGGAGAGACTTGGAGCTCAGACAAGGACCACAGGCAGGACCACACCCTGGATGGATTGCTTAGTTATGCATAACTTGTGTTGGGACATGCCCAAAGATGGACTTGGGCATCACTGGATCTTTGTCGTTCTTCTGAATGTGTCCACATTAAATAAATCTCCCTTTTCTTCTTCAATATTAATTTGGCTTTCTTAATTGGCTTATTGACGACTGGCAGCTGACCCTGGCTTGTTAGGGCATAGAACGTGTGTCCCCTAAGTCCAGCATCAACATCCTTATGAGGTGGATTTCACTAACTCATTGTAAGAGGGAGAAAAAAAAAATAAGCCCGTGAATTATGTATGAACCCCCCTGAGCAATTCACCACAGCACCTGGGGCTTCCAGTTCAAGTTCAAGTTCAAGTTGGAATGCACAAATGCTAGAATCATCCTTGCCTATTATGGAATGTAATGAAAGGCAATGAGCAAACACTAGGGAAATGCTTCTGCAAACTGAAGTTCCACAGACAGGCAGGTGCCTTATGTGACTGTGAATTGTCCTTCTGATGAGCAAGACTATTTACACTTCACAGGGGTAGGGAGGACAGCTGAAGTCAGCAGAGCCCTTGGAATCTCTGGTCTGCTCTGCAGTGCTGAATGCCTTACTTAGGGGTTGCACAGGGAATAAGTAAAGTACATACCAGAGGGCTCCCCCGCCCCAAAAAAAACCATATTCTAGAACTATGGTCTTATTATAAATCTGAGTGTAGGGAAATCTTAGGAACAGACTACAATCCTTGAATGCTGGGGTGGGGAGTGGGGGTGGTGCTCCTACAAGCCATTGTTAATGATGCTTAGGAAGCATTAAATTGTAACAATGTGCTTCAGCTTCTGGGTCCTCTCACTAGCAATAAAGCAGAATTTCTTTGTAAGAGATAATAAAAAATAGCAATATAGGTTTACCTAGACAAATAGAAATCCTGACTAATTAACTGCGGAGCCATTTCTCCAGGGAGCAAAATATTCTAGTGGCTTCCGTGTGTCACAGTCAAACATGTAAAGTCATCGAGGGGGGGCTGCTTTATGCAATTTGCAACTACCTCAGATGAGCCAAGGAGAATATGAGATTAAAAGATGGATCAGATTTTCCTTCCCTAATTAATAATCCAGAGGGCAAAATCAACTCACATCCCACCCCTCCATGTCTATCAAGTGGTAATGAGTCTAATAGAAAGATGTGTAAACTCAGAGAATCTATGAGAAAACACCCCCACCCGAGGATCTCCTTTGTGCTTCTTGCTGGCTGTGAGTCAAAAAGCTTCAGCACTACCGATAAAATTGAAATTGTCTAGAGACAATGCTTTTTTCCAAAAGACATCTAAAACAAGGACACTAGAAAGGTCACATGAGCCAAGCTGAGTTAGGTCCAGAGTGTTCAAGACCCTGATTTTCGCCTTATTGGCTCTCCTCTCTTATCCTTACACTCTAATAAGGCCCTTTATAATCCACCTTAAAATTTCATTCACGAAGGGAAATTCTTTAAGAGAAATAAAGAAACCAGTCCATACATTAAAAGACAAACTGGAACGTCACTTCCTTTATAAACTTTGCTTACTCTTTGTATCTGGTTATAAATTACATCCTCTGAGCGAGGGAACTTCCCAAGACTCCAATCACATTCTAGCCTTTGCTGAGGCACTTGGGGGTGCTTCTCTCCTAAGAAGCCCATAGTTATGCCTTAGGAGTAAGTACACTGTAGTTTTCTTATGCAATTTTCTTTTTAAATGTTCCCCTTTGTAAACTGATTCATTTCTCTGCTTAGTAAACTGGATAACTTTGGACCACTCTGACATACCCTGAAGTTCTTTTCTGTGTCACTGTTAGGAGAGGACCAGGCTTTACCTGAGTGGAGAGGTCCCTAAGACAGGAATTTTTCATGCTCTTAGCTGCTGTGCTTGGCTGCATCTCCCAGCCACCAGAGGCAGAAACAATAATAAATCAATCATAAACAAACAATAATAAATCAATCATAAACAAACAATAATAAATCAAGGCAATAAACACATACTAAGACTTAGCTAGAGAGAGACGTGTCCCTGGCCTGGTGGCTGACACATAGCTATTGTTCATGAGGACCCATTCATCTATCACACATGTCTTAGGGTTTCTACTGCTGTGATGAAACACCATGAGCAAAAAGCAAGCACATTCACAACACTGGGCATCACTGAAGGAAGTCAGGGCAGAACCTCAAGCAGGACAAGGAGCTAGAGGCAAGTGGCTGATGCAGAATCCATGGAAGAGTAATGCTTACTGGCTTGCTCCTCATGCCTTGCTCTGCCTGCTTTTCTGTAACTCCCAGGACCATTAGCCCAGGGATTGCACCATCCACCATGCTGGGCTCTCCCCCCATTAATCACTCATTAAGAAAACACCTTTCAACCAGATCTTATGGAGGCTTTTTTTTCTCAACTGAAGCTCTCTTCTTTCAGATGACTCTAATTTGGTGTGTCAAGGTGACAGAAGATTGGGCAGCACAGCACCAAAGAAGATAAAGAAAGAACAACATCCATGTCAGCAACAGAGAAAGCACAATGGTGTGGAGAAAGCACCAGAGGGAGACAGCACAACCCCAGCTCTGGGCTGGGCAGCATGATGGCTGTTCTTGGTTGTCAACTTATCTACACTTGGAACTAACTAAAACCCAACTAGCTGGGTAAACCTGTGAGGGATGTTTTTGTTTAGTTTTTGTTTATTTGTTTTTTCTTAATGAAATCATTTGAAGTGGGAAAACCACCGTTTAATCTGGATCTTCTGAGGTGAGAAGACACTGCTTTGATCTGGGCCACACCTGCTGGCAGCCTAGATAAGGAGCAGAAGAAGGAAGCTTGCTCCCTGCCTGCTTCCTCTTAAGCTCACGAGCAAGTTCTTTCCCTCACTGACAGAGAACCTGCTTCCTGGGGATTCCAGAGTACACGGAGGACCAGCTGAGACGTCAGCCTCATGGACTCAGATCTACTGCATATTTGGACCTTCCGCTGGTAGGCAGCCATTGTTGGATTAGCTGAACTATATATAGCCTGTAAGCCATTCTAATAACCCCCCTTTATATACATATGATGAGAGAGATTCAGTCTATCAGTTCTGTTCCTCTGGGGAACTCTGGCTAATGCAATCAGTGTTTGTGGAAAATGGGTGCATGTTCCATCCCTTCCAGGATCCCCATGTGAATTCACGAACCACATTTAGTCAATTCACAGCATTTAATAGGTGCTACAACTTAAAATCAGAGAGTCAACATGGGACCACTTGAAAAGTCAGCACTCACAGAAGAAAAGAGAGAAATGCAAAATGTTTTATGCTTTTTAAAAAACCAAAAAGTGTTTAAAATGGCAACTCGGGCCATTAATATTTTGTTACTATTTGTCACTTGTCATATATTAAGCAAAAGAAGCCATTACTGTCCTCAGGAGAAACAGACCTTCCTGAGTACCTCCTCATCAGAAGACCGCCTCAACGCTCTGGAAACCTCAGAGCCGGAAAGTGTTCAGTTCCAACCCTGAGAAGGCAGTGGATGGCAGAAGGGCTACCTACAAGGTCCCCAGCTCCTGTTTCTACTCCTTCAGGCAATGATTCGAGGCTGTTTCTCCGTCACCTATTTCTTCTCACCCCCAAACAACCAATTTTTTTAGTTTGATATTCTTCCATTGGATGTTATTTACTGACTTCGTCTCATTGAAGAAAGATCCTGACTACTTCTTCTTGTATTCTACACATGCCATTCTTCCACTAGAGATACATGGTTACTCAGAGCCTTGTAAATACACAGACTTGGTCCACAGCCACACTGTGTGTGCATGCACGACTGGGCCATATGTGTGAAACAGTTGCACCTCTGACAGAATGCCCTGGGCTTCCCACATCTCTACTTGTCTAGTTCTCCATCATCCCTCATTTCCTGGGCCATGCCCCAGGCTTTTCTCCTCTTGGTCTGGGGAATTCTGAAGTCCATCTATGCTCTAGATTCTGCACTAGTGTGACTGTCCCCTCCCATCCCAGTCTCTGCTCCACACAGCTTCATGCAGGTATACCCCCACCATATTTGGGGTACTACTTCAGACAAAAGAAAACTGAACACAAGGGTTACATTGACTTCCATGTACCATAGTAGGGGCATTGTAGGGGACTAGGCAGGTGAGGGTTACACCCTAGAATAAGCCAGGGAATGTGATGATCTATCTTCAAACTCAACCAGGCCCCCTTTTCAGTTATAAACTTTTTTTTATAATTGAAAAAAGATCTGATTAAAACAATATTCTGAGTGGCACAGATTCAGTCACCAATGTGAAGTGTCTGCACACTTACCTTCACAGCACTGAAGCAGAAGGCATGGAGCAGGCCTGCTACCAAGACACTCCGGCCCACACTGTACACAGCTGATGTGATTCCGGAAACAGCTGGAATACAATATCATTACAGCTTACCAGATGAGCCCTTCCCAAACTCAGCAGAGTTATATGAAAGGGGAAGGGTTATTGCTTTCCGTCTAAGTTGCCTGGCCACAGGATCCATCCAAAGACACAGGTCACTTAGTGTGGGAAAGATTGTGACCATGTAACTGACTATCCATGGAATAACAGCACTAAGGGTCAGCCCTGTATGCCACTCCCAGACAACACTTGGGTCATGTGTTTTGGTGAAAAGATTTTTCAAGGCTCATAGGTACTCTTACAGCACACAACTACAACACTACAGACACAAATGCACACTGACCCGTTCCCACAATGATGCATGTGCATGCTTTCACACACACACACACACACACACACACACACACACACACACACACACACATTTCTTCTAAAGCATAGTTTGAAGTGCCTTCCTCACTCACTCCAAATCAAGGGAAACCCTTCATTTGTATGGTTGCTTGTTCCTTTGCTGGGTGGGGCCACTTCTGATTCCATGGAATACAGGAATTTCAACAAAAGCAAGTTCACAGCTCAGGATAGAGCAAACCTCCCAGTTAGGCCCCATCCTCTGTCCCTGGGACCCCCAGACCTTGTCCAAACTTAAAACCCTTCCTGAAAAGAGCAGGTGGAAGGAGCAAGGACTCACCAGAACCTCCAAAGAGCAGCATGTCAACTTGTTCCAGAAGATATGTGCAGAAGGTGTTGATCTGTGGGAAGAGCCCCAAGAGGGAGATCACAGGGAAGCAGCATAAAAACACTGGAGAATGAACAGACAAAGACAGTGGTGAGCAGGACAGGGTAACCATGACCACGTTGTAGCTACAATGTGGCTGCCTTTCCCCTTTCAGACTCTTCACTTGTCTCAGGGAAACTGAGGCAACAAGGACTCCTCTCACCCAGGACACTAGAGGATGAAGAAAAAAAATAGCAAGTGTGTTATCCAGGGCTGGCCATAGACAGTTGGGACCTAAGGGAGAGCTTGGGGTGGAGGGGGCAGGAAGGTGCTCTGCCTGTGGCTCAGAAGAACAGAATCAGACCTAGGGAGATGAGGAGGGGAGTCAGAAGAGAGGGAAAGTTCCAGAAAGATGTGCAAACAGGAGACAGCAGTGTAAAATGAAGTTTTCAGGAGGGAAAAGCCATGCGTGTGTTAAAGAGCCACAAGCCCAAACACTCCTGATTAGGGCTTTTGATCATGGCGATGTGGGATGTTACATACAGAGCCAGGGCCACACTACCTTGGCCTATTTTTAGTCCCCCCACCAAGAATGATTCACTGCCCACCCAACAACAAAGCCTTTAGAATGTTGTCTTCTCAGCAGGCCACTAGCTTCCACCAAAGCTAGATGAACGCCATTCAGGTAACATCCAAAGTCTGGGGAAAAGTTTGTCCCTTTTCACTGCAACTTGTCAGTCTAGGGTCCTCGCTGACATATTTGTTTAAAAAAAAAAAAAAAAGGAAGGTGGTTACAACACACAGCTGTTGTTGCAAAACACAGCAGCTCTCTTCCAAGGAATGAGCCAATGACTGTTATCAGGGACACAGATATAGGTTGTTCCAGAGGTTTTGTTGTGGGAGAAGTTACATGAGATGTTATTATAGAACAGAGGTTCATTAGCTGACTGCACATTGTGTGTGTGTGTGTGTGTGTGTGTGTGTGTGTGTGTGTGTGTGTGTGTGTGTGTATACACGCACGTTTGTATTTAGGGGGAGTGCACATGTATGTATGTGTGTGCACATAGATGCATTGATATATTTTATATTTAATAAAATAAGCCTGGAATATCAGAGGACAGAGCCATCTCTCCAACCTTTTTTTGGTTTTATTTTGTTGTGTGTGTGTGTGTGTGTGAGTGTGTGTGGTTTTGTTTGTTTGTTTGAGACAGGGGATTCTGGGTAACAGTCCTGACTGTCCTGGAATTTGCTTTGTAAGACCAGACGAACTCAAAAATCTCAAACTCATAGAGATCCTCCTGCCTCTGCCTCCCAAGTACGGGGAGTAATGGTCTGTGCCTCCTCTGCCTGGCTTGACTGTGGCTGAATCTGTTCTCTGATATTCCAGGCTCATTTTATTAAATATAAACTACTTTAGCACACATAGAGCCCAATGGTTGACCTCAGGCTATCTCAGGTAACACCCCTCAGAAGCCGTCCTTCTTTGATTGTTCACACAGGGTCTCTCATTCACCTAGGACTAGCCTAGTTGGTAAGGTTCCTAGTTGGTAATGTTGAAGCCAGCTGTTGTCCCTGGAGTGTCACTCTGCAAACCCACCCCGGCTGTGCCCTGCCTCTTCTGACATGGGAGGCTGAGACCTGTGGCCTCTCCATCCACAGAGTAATCACAAAGTCAGTCTCACTCACAGGCTCTTGCTGAAGTTACCCAGACAAGTAGTAATAGAAATGCCAGCCCCAAGGTCAGCAGCCTCGGTGAGCCCAGGAAATGGATGCAGGCTGGTCACCTGCAAACACAAGCAAAGGAGATCCTCACCAAGAGGAGGAAACAGAGCAATACACTGAATACACACAGCTCAGCACAACTGGAAGAACTCACAGAGGAATGTGAGCTTATGGAGCTTAGAGGCGCGGGCTATAATCAGAGCTATTCAGCAAGCTGAGGATTACAAGTCCCAAGGTAGTTTAGAATAGAGAGTGAATATGCGGTCAGCCGAGGGAAGTTAATGACAGCCTATCTCAAAATAAAAAGTTAACAAGAGGGCTGGGGATTTGAGTCAGTTATGGAGCACTTGACTGGATATCGGAGGCCCTAAGTTCAATTCTCAGCACCACAAACTCATTCTATCTGTCTATCCACCTGTCACCTGTCATCTATTTATCCATCTATCTGTTGTCTATTTTCCTATCATTCATTCACCATCCATCCACCCACCCTCCCATCCATGCATCTATCATCCACCCATCCATCATCTCTCCATCATCCATTCACCCATCATCCACCCATCCATCCATCATCTCTCCATCATCTACCCATCCATCCATCATCTCTCCATCATCCATTCATCCATCCATCATCCATTCACCCATCATCCACCCATCCATCCATCATATCTCCATCATCTACCCATGCATCCATCATCTCTCCATCATCCATTCACCCATCATCCACCCATCCATCCATCATCTCTCCATAATCCATTATCCATCCATCCATCCATTTATTATCTATTATTCCACTGCCCTTTCTCCTCCTCAGGCTCTCCTCACATCATTTATCATCTGTTCATCTTTCCTTGCCTTGGAGCTGCTCCTCCTTCACTCCCAATGACAAACAGCATCACAACCTTGCCCACTGCTTTCACCCTACCACGGGTGGACAAGTGGCCCCTCCTCCCCAGGGAGGCAGCCCAGGCTGGGCTCTCTTTGAACAGCATCTCTGATTTCCTGAAGCTGTCCTCTCCTCCCCCCATCCAAGGATGGGAATGATAAGCAGAGTCTGAACATGAAGTGTGAGGCAGACAGCACCCCACAGGAAGCCCTGGGGGACCATTCTCTATGTTCTGGCTGTGGCCCTGGGAGGGCCAGCTGCATGTGGCTCTGCTAGAGGTGTCAGTGGTGACACTGAATGTCATGTGTATTTAGCTCTTGTTTCTCTTGACCTTTTACTGTGTGTTCTTCACTCTGGGTTTTCTTGTGTTCCCTCCAAAAGATTCTGAAGTCCTAAACGTGGCTCTGTCACTGTGTCTTAGTTGTGATGAAGTCAAGACCTTTGAGGGTCCCTTGTAGCCCTAAACCAAAGTGAAGGGTGGATAATTGGGACCGGATGTGTGGCTCAGTCAGTAGAGTTCTTGACTAGCAAGAAGTTTGAGAGGTCCCATCCCTTGCACCTCATAAAATTTAGCATGGTGGCACACACCTATAACCTCAGCACTTAGGAGGCTGAGACAAGATCATGGCCACAAGCTAAAGGCCAATCTGGTTTACCTAGTGAGAACCCTATCTACAAACAAACAGAACAGAATAAGGAGAGAGAGAAAAGGTAAGGGTAGTGATATAATAATATACATTATAAATATATAATATTAAGTATGTAATATTATATATTTTTTTAAAATAGTAGGGGCCAGTGAAGCGGCTCAGTAGGAAAAAGTCCTTGTTGCATAAACCTGATAACCTAAGTGTGACCCCTGGGACCCACAACAGGAGAAAACAAACTCCCCAAAGTGGTTCTTGGAGCTCCACACATGTGCTGTGTTGTAGCATGAGCCAGCACACACACACACACACACACACACACACACACACACATCACAAATATACAATATAAACAAATACACACAGATACAAATACCGCATACACTCCACACACGTCACATACACACACATACCACACACAGAGAGACAGACAGGCAGACAGACACACTACATACACACAAATGAATTTAAAAAAAAATCAACCAATAACAATGAAAAGGCAAAGTTTAGGCCCAGAGACAGACAGGCAAAGGCAGAGATGCTGTGCTGTCCCAGAGGGGAGATGCCCACTGAACCCCTTGCTCTTTGACTCCAGATCCTGGGCTATGAAGCCATGTACTGCTTCTGTTTTCCTTTACACCCACTTCTGACAGGATGTCACCAGAGCCCAGGAAGGTTTCTGACAGGACACTAGCCCCAGAAACACGCGCACACCTTTTCTCTCCTGTTACTCTTACAGTCCTTGCTTTCTCCTTTCCTAGCTGATCCTTGGATATGACAGGGATGGCAGTCACATCACTCACTCTCCTGGTGAAGAGGCTGTACGAAGCACAGTGACCTTGAATTGCTCTTGTCTTCTACAAAGTCAGGAAAACCCTCTCAGCACACGCCTCTTCTGCTTTGTTCTCACACATTTTTCAATCTTTTCACGCTCTCTGTGCAAATCAGTGCCTTTAGTCCCCTCCCTCCTTCCTCGGGAATGTTATGCTTCTAGTCTTCCTTCTTGGGGCCGAGAATACTATCCAGTCAGCTCTCTGGGTTATTTATCACCGTTTTTTACCTGTCACCATGGAGGAACAAACAATATATATTAGGAAGTTTTAAGGAGAGAAATATATGTGGAGGTAGGAAAGCCACATTCCCTGGAGGAATCGACCTGGAGGAGAGTGGAAGGCTGATGCCCAGCAGCCTATTTGGAGGCATGGGTTACTGCTAAACAAATGGCTCAGGCTTCACCCAGCACAACCCTCTTCTCTTTGGAGCCCTAATAAAGTCTCCAGTTCTCCTGCCATGGAAAGCGAGGTACACCAGGATCTTGGGTGCTGGCTTTCTTGAAGTAGCAAAGTAATGAAAAATAAGAATCGTGTGTGAGCAGAAGCAATTTGTGAATGAAATGTGTCCGGCTTTGCTTTTCCTAAGTCTCTCTTCCTTCCCCCGCCCCTCGCCCTCTCTCCTCTTATTCTGTTTTTATTTTTGCTGTCTTTTAAAGATAGGATCTCATGGAACTCAAACTGGCCTTCAACTTCCTATTTAGCCAACAGCAACTGTAAAGCCCTCATCCTCCTGCCTCCACCTGCCAAGCGTCCGAAGCACAGGTCTGTCCCATCACAACCAGTACCTCAAGTGTCATTCTACAATTATCTGTCTGTGATTTATGGTGGGCAACACTCCAAATGCTCATTAACTTCTGAGTACTTCGTGCCTGCCTCTTAGCTATTCCAGTCCATCAAGGCTTATCCGGTGCCTGTGGCTTCCAGGCTCTGAGCAGCGTGCAGGAGTTCAGCGGTGAGAGGCCATGTGGGGTCTCTGCTGCATCCACACTGCGGAAGACAAAGCTGGCCGGAAGATGTGAATCATACATGACAAGTAGAAGCAGATTACTATCACATGGGTCTGGTGCTGTGAAGAAAGGGTGGCCAGAGGATGGAAGGCAAAAATTAGGGAAATGAAGCACTGAGCAGAATACTGTCAAGGGTTCTATCCACAACAGAACACCCCAGAGCCTACAAGGAGGAGAGAAGTAGAGGCCAAGTTGATGGGAATTCCCTTAGTCAGCACAACCTTGTCTCTGTAAGAGACAGAACTAAAATCTCCGGTTCACACTGGCGATCTGTGGGAAAGGTAACCAAGAGGGACACAAGGGGAGTGTGGAGGTGTAGCAAGAGATCCGGCAACATTTGGACACAGACACCTCCTCACATCCTTTACGCTCTCTGCCTCTGATACGCAGTTCTTCCGGGGATGGTGACCTTGAGCTATAGGGCTCTAACACTGCTACTTGAACAAGAAAATCTACTAATTTATTGAATTAAATTAAAATCCTAAGGAGTATTCTAACATGTGTTCATGTGTCCAGTCTTGACAAGGCATCTCTCTCTCTTAGCTGGCAGGACCTTGGGAGAGAGTGGTCAGCTAAGGAAAAAAGGCCTGATACCTTTCTTGTGGTGTGTGACAGATTTATAACAAAGGTGGAGAGAGACACATTAGCAGGGCTGGGGCACTTGTTCTCACAGAGCACTGACCAGTCTAATCGGTATTCTCTTCCTCTTAATCTTGCATGCTTCTGTTTCCTACTTGAACTTGAAGGCGTTCTGAAACACATTCTCCAGGCTTTTCGCTTTAGGCTGCTTGTTTCTTCCAAGGTTGTAACAGGAAGTGAAATTCTGGATTTGCACAGCAAGTATACTTTCAGAAGAAGTGCACGTATGTGTGTATATTGCATGTACATGTACATACATGTGAATGTGGGGGGGTATGTTTGTTTGTATGTGGGTCTATATATTTATGTGATTGTGTGTGGTATGTCTGCATATATGTGTCTGTGTATGTACATGTGTACATATCTTTGTGCCTATGTATACATGCCACTATGTGTATATGTGATTGTGTATATGTGTAGCATGCATCTGTATGTAAAGTCTGCTACAGATTCAGCAGGAAGAGAAAGGGAGGAAGGAAATCTGAGAGCCACATCTCTCCTCAGGTTTACAACTAAACAAGATACCAAGAAAGTTCCTCATACATCTGGGTACCTATTCCAGGACCACTGAGGAGATTTGGGGACCTGTCAGGAGGCTAGGGAAAGGGTGACACTAACTCAAGGCTACAAGAACTCATCAGGAAGTGAACATCTTGATGGCATTGATAGTCTCAGGGCAGTGACTTTGCCATTGTCTGTACAAGTTTGGGTGGTCACAGTCATCACATGGTGTGCGGGTGGTGGTGGGGCTTCTATGTTGACATAACATGAGTTGCAAAGTGGGTCACTTTTTGTGTCCCCACCCCTTTCAGCAGAATGTTGTTCACTTAGTAAGGTGTGATAGTTAGTGTGGTCAACTTGATAGATTTGGAATCACCAGTGATGGATTATGTTAAGTTGATTGAGGTAGGAAGACCCATTCTAAGGCAGAAGGGTCCATTTCATGGGGTGGAGTCCTGGGCTGTATAAGATGAAGAAAGTGATCACTAGCATCCATTGCTCTTTTCTTCCTGACTGTGGCTGTGATGTGTCCAGGTGGTTCATACCTCTGGCCTTGACCTCTCACCATGATGCTTTGGGTGTGACCAAAATAAAGACTTTCCCCCTTAAGCTGCTTTTGTCAGGGCATTTTAATCACAACAATAACACAAAAGGAAGACAGACAGACAGACAGAAAGAAAGAAAGAAAGAAAGAAAGAAAGAAAGGAAGGAAGGAAGGAAGGAAGGAAGGAAGGAAGGAGGGAAGGAGGGAAGGAAAGAGAGAGGAAGGAAGGAGAGAGGATGGAAGGAAAAAGGGAGGGAGGGAGGAGAGGGAGGGAGGGAGGGAGGGAGGGAGGGAGGGAGGGAGGGAGGGAGGGAGGGAGGGAGGGAGGGAGGAAGATAAAGAAGTAACAAAGATCCAGGACCCAAGTAACTGGCAGGTTTGCTCTAGAATTGAAGATCTTACCTATGCAACCAGCAGCTGGCTCACCTGAGTGGAGCACTAAATAGCAGGCACTGCTTAGATTTTAAGCCAGCCAAGCACACCAGGACAAGCTAGAGTGATGGGAGCTGAGACCGGTGCCCATTCATGCATGATCACAGTGCCTGGACTAGGAGAAGAGGCCTGAAGCTGTTGCTGGACGGCCAGCTCAACCCAGCAGGCATCATTGCCAGCTTGCTTCAGATATCACAGGGGTGCAACTTCCTGGTCATAGATATCAAAGAATCCCATTGTTAAGGGCTAGGGAGATGGCTCAGTAGGTGAAGGGTTTGCCCTATAAGCTCGAGGATGTGAATTCAGTACTCAGAACCACATACAAAGTGAGATAATGGTAATTCCAGGTCAGGGAGGTGCACACGGCCCTGGTTTCCTTATTCTAAATTGTGAGAGATTCTGATTCAAAGAAACAAAGTGGAGACTGAAGAATGAGAGCCGAGTAGTCCAGTCTGCCTCCCCACTCTGCCATGTGATAGTGGGTTCAGAGTCTTTTTATAGACACACTCCAAGAGAAAAATACTTAGCCCTTCACAGCAGTAATCAAGGGTACAGGCTTTTTCCTACAGAGGTACAAAAGATAAAGGGGATACATACTTTCCCTCATAACCCCCAAACTCACTCACCTATTAAGTGGTCCCTGGCTGATTGCAGGGTCTCTGGTGTGAAGAGCTTCAGGCCATATACAACATTGCTGGGAGGGTGCCTGGCTTTGGCCCCTGCATCAAGAAGCAAAATAAGGCCACACAGCATACAGAAATAGATTGGTCTGCTATAGGCTATGATTTGGTTGTGTCCCTAGAAAACAAATATAATTTTCAAGTTGTACCTTTTATTTTGACTCACTGAGAAGAGTCACACAGTCATGATACAACTGACATTACCCCAACACTCATCTCTACCTAACACCCATCCCCATCCAACACTCATCCCCGCCCCAACACCCATTCCTACCCCTAAGACCCATTTCTACCCCGCTGTAATTCATAAACTCAAAATACCAGGAAGGGAACGGGGTGTGTGGGTGGGGCATATGAAAAAAATGCTTAACGTTTATTTTGCCAAGCCAGAATGAGAATATCTAAGAGAATATTGCCATTTAACTCCATCAAGATTTTGCTAAACATTTAAATAGCACTCCCAGAAAAAAAACCTGTCTAACTCAATGCTTTCCTCAAGGGGCAGACCTCCATTCTCCTTCCTCCTTTCAGGTGCAAGGCTCTGAAACCTTTGTTGATTTTATACATTTAACTTGGGTTCCCTATCAACAAGAACCAGCATTGTGTGGCTTTATTCTCTCATGGCAGGAAGCAGGCTATGGAGAAGAAAGCCATGATGGCGGGACGGACAGGTGTGTGTCTCAACATGGTGGAACAGTTGATTTCCTTAGAAAGAATCCTATTTTGACTAATTATTGACAGCACTTTTCATCCAAGAGGAATGAAAGCCTCTGCAGACCTCACCGCAGTCCTCAAAGCAACAATGAGGTAGAAGAGGTACAAACACCGTTTATTCTTTTCAAATGGAAATTAAGGAAAATGGTGGCAAATGGTACAGTGGTGTCTGGTGACCAGGGTTCCATCCCAGGCCTCACATAAAAGAAGAGAACCAACTCCACACAGTTGCCCTCTGACCTCCACACAGCACCATGGTGTGATCTCATGCGCACACATGTACTAGTGAGCACAGCATGGGCACACACACACACACACACACACACACACACACACACACACACACACATATTAAGCATACACGCTCAATAATAGTAAAACCTTAAAATATTTTAAAATAAGGAATGGGATATTGTGCCGCCAAGGGTTTCCCAGGGCCCAAACCAGCAAAACTCCCACCTCTCTGAAGTAAATGCACAATTCATAAGATTTGAGAAGCCAACAACAATGGACCAGGTGGAGAATGTGCTTTGCAATTCATGAGCAACCTCCTCGGTGCAACAAGCAAAGGGAGACCCGAGTGGCCTCAGACTGGTGTTTTTAGTCACTGCCTTGAATGTGCTATATTTAAAAAGGGAATATAAATCAGCACTGCTTCCAAAATAGAAACAGTTCTTTTCTGAGTTCATCTTTCAACAGGACAATACCAGCCTTTATCATGGAGACTGGCTGCCTTTGGTCCTGAGGCCAAGCTCAGTCTTAGAAAAATGTTGTACTGGTAGGACATTTTCTTCAGAATTCAAGTAGGTCACGGATTGATAAATACAAGAGAATACTTTCTTTCCATTAAAAAATAATAAGACCAAAGTCAGAATGAAATCTAAGTGCCTTTACTAAGTAAACGCAAAATAAATTAAGTGGTATAAATAGCTGTGTGGTATATTAAAAACACACGCAGGGGAGACATTTCTTCAAACTGACACGGTTTAAGAAACACAATTAAGGAGCTACCATTTGTTCTGGTTCTTTCTCTTATCAAAAGGTTAATGAACCAGAGAGATGGCTCAGTCAGTAAAATGTTTGCCTGGCAAGAATGAGGACCTTAGTTCAAACCCCAGAGCCCAATGTAGTGTGCCTACAATCCTGGTACTGGAGAGGTAAAGACAGGCAGGTCCCTAGGGCTTCTTAGTCAGCTTGACAAGCTCCTGGTCAGTGACAAATTACATCAAGCCCCCTTATACATTCTCCCAAATCAAGGTGGTCCAGTTCTTTGGCCTATATACACACATGCATACATCTGCACATGCACATGGAAGAGCCCAAATTCATGTATTAAAATACATTATCCAGGAACAGGCCATCTCTGGCCTTGAAGAATATGAACTGCAATCAGGTATCTTTCAGGAGTTTTATCAGAAATGTGAACACGTTCTCTGTGCTGCTAATTCACAAAACCAAATACAAAGCCCTAGAAAAGGCTTGCCTTTGTTACTGTGATCATACGTACTGGGGTCCCAGAGTCATCCTCAGGTAGTGATCATACCCAGTACACTGGACCCTTTATCTCCCCTCAGTCCAGAATGCTCATTAATGAATTTCTCACCCCCATTGCTGAAGCACACACACCTGTATCGGCCATCAATCCCCCTCAAGGATGGACTTTTAAAAGTTTCTAATAAAAAATTTCAACCACTCCACCAAGTGAAATCTGATCACAGTCTCTTAAAAATTCATTCAGTTCCCCTATCAAGTCTGTTTATAACCTTAACTTCCATAGTGGGTTGCACAGCTGGGAGCATCCTTGAGGCTGCTGTCTGAATGTTGACCTTGTGTGCTTATCCTAACAGCCCCACCCACCATCAAAACCACAGCAGACTGTTCACAAAGCAGTTTGGAAGATCCAGAGAAATGAGAATCTCTCATGGAAGCCTGCTACCAGGGTTAAGTGACCAGAAACCTACTCATTTTGTACACACAAGGTCACTCATGAATTGCAAGGCAGACTCCTCTCCTGAGTCATTTTTGTGGAGGTTTTTATTTTATTTTATTTTATTTTTGGACCTGTAGAACTGCATATTGATGAACAAGATGTGAATTCTTGCTTGGATCTTGATCTGGAAAATTGCACTACATGGGAAAATGCTCTGTCCCCTTCTCTTCTTTATCAGAGTTTCTAGAGACCAGCCCAAACTAGGCCTGAACCAACTTAGAAGTCCCTGAAAGCAAACTGATGACTTCAGTGAACGTGGGTAGATGTTTGACTATAGTTCACTGTGAGAGTAAAATAAACTACTGCTCCCTGTCTTCTTGTGACATGCCTCTTGGATCCCGGGATGGTAGCTTGGTCTCTTATAAGAATCAGACAGTGTGACCTCAGCTCAGCATAGCCACATGGGGGCAACAGTAATTATCTGAAATGCGAGGTTTGCCTGTTGCCTGTCCCTCCCCATGGTCCTGGCATACTTTGTATCATATCCCAAAGTCTATGCAGGGAAGTAATTGTATATGTGTAAGTGTGTTTGTGTCCTCATGTACCTGTGTGGACAAGTTTGTTTGGTGTGTATACACATGTGTAGAAGTCAAACACTGTAAATTTCCCTCAATTACATTTCCACTTTATATTATTTGATAGAGAGCCTTACTGGGCCTAGATTTCTTTGATTGTCCTGGCTGAGCCAGGCAGTGGCAGAGATCCTCCTGCTTCGGCACCCACAGGACTTAAGTTACAAACTTGTGTGGCCCTGCTTGGCTTTTACATGGGTTCTGGGGTCCAAGATGTATGGCAGTCACTTGATTGACTGAGCTATCTCTCCAGCCCCAAGGTAAGGGTGTTTGATGCCAGGTAACAACATCAGCAAACCAGCAACAGTGAGGGGAAGGTACAGGAAGGCAGTAGGTAGTACTGGAAGTACCTGGAATAGGTTGCATCAAACCTTCAGAGTCTCACACCTGCTCCAGGTTTCTACAGCAATCTCAACATTACCTCTTAATACTCTGATTACGCTGCTGCTAGTGGTCCTGATGCTGAGACTCTCAGATGAAAGATGTATCATATGCAAACCAATTACAAGGAACCGAGGAATTTAACAGGACAGCATCTGCCACCATGACGACCACCAGTTCGAAGCCTGTCTTAATTATGATGAGCTAGCACAGATTAAAATTCAGTGATAAATCCTGGATATGAATTTTTAAATGCACAATAGTGGGAGGATGGTTTTCTCTCTCACTGGAAAGATTTTTCAGTGTGTGTGTGTGTACGTTTGTATGCTTGTGTGTGTGTGCATGTATACATGCATATGTGTGTATACGTGTGTGTATCTATGTATGCGTGTGTGTGTACGTTTGTGTGTGTGTGTGTTGGGGGTTTTCTGTGACAGAGGCAGAAGGATGCACAGACCACAGGAGGGTAAAAGCACACGGTTATGGTCAGCACCTGAACAGGGGACTGTAAGGCTACTGGAGCACCAAGGCCAGAAGCACTTTGTATCAGGAGCCAGAAGATCCTGGGCCACCAGTGGGTTGGCCTGGGTTAGCCCAGACTCCCTCCCACAAATCAGACTTCAGGTTATCAGGATAACCAGAGAATAATGGAGACTAGCTTCATACACAGAGTTTCCATGTGGGACATGAGCATGAGAGCTGCAGTGGGAAATGAACTCACACCTGTCAGAGTGGATTTTGTCACAGGAGGGAAAGGTAAGTTTTGGTGAGGACACAGAGAAAGGACACCCCTTGTGGTATACTAGGATGGTACTGCCATTAAGGAAAGGGGGAGAGGTTCTCAAAAAAGTACAGCGCATGAAAGCACCTGCCTTGCAATTGGGGGACCTGAGTTTGAACCACCAGAATCCACATAAAAGATGGATATGTAGCAGGAGTGTATGTGAGACAAGTGCTCTTACAGGGAGGTAAGCAGCAGACAGAAGAGGGTCCAGCTCCTCTGGCAGGTACAGCAGTGAAAACAGTACAGAGATCTGCCTTAAACCAAGTGGAAGGCAAGGCCAGCATCTAGATTGTCCTCTGGTCCCTACATATATGATATGTATCTCTACAAGCACCTATGTGCACTTGGCTGTGAACATGTACACACACACACACACACACACACACACACACACACACACACACACACACACACACACACACACAGGGCAGGAGAGGCTGGGAAGTTGTTCCACCAGTTAAGAACTCTTGCTGCGCTTCCAGAGAACCTGAGTTCATTTTCTCGCTCAACTCCTGGGAACTCCAGATCAACAGGGTTTGGTGCCCTCTTCTGGCCTCCACGGGCATGTGTACACTTGTCTCACATGCTCACATAGATACACAAATACATATTAATAAGTATTTTTAAAAATACAAGGCAGATGGTAGTGGCACACATCTTGAATCCCAGTACTCAGAGGGCAGGGGCAGGTGGATCTCTGAGTTTGAGGCCAGCCTGGTATACAGAGTGATTTCCAGGATAGCCAGGGCTACAAAGAGAAACCCTGTCTCAAAAAACAAAACCAAAATAATCCAAGCAAGCAAACAAACAATAACAACAAGAAAACCCAAATAGAATTATTATGGGACTCATTAATCTCACTTCTGGGTCTATACTCAAAGGATGCAAAATAGTATGTGAAAGAGGCCTGTATGCTGTATTCATTAAGACATTGCCAGCAATGGCCAGAATCCATATGGCACAGGGATGGATTGAATGAGAAATAATCCCCAGCAGGGTGAGAGATTTAGATCCTTGGCGCTCAGCAGATGGCACCTACTTTGGAAAGTTACAGAACCTTTAAGAGGTGGAGCCTTACTGAAGGAAGTATGTCACTGAGAGTAGGCTTTGAGGGTTTATAGCCTTGCCCTACTTCCTGTGTGCTCATGAGTTGTGACCAGCTAGCTTCCTGCCCCTACTACCATCCAGGCCTTTCTTATTATAATGGACTTTCCCCCTCTGGAACCATAAACCAATATAAACTCTTTCTTCCTTAAATTGTTTTTAATCATGGTATTTTGTCACAGAAAAAAAAAAAACACATACAAAAAATGAAGGCTTCTACCTAAGTATTTGTTCACAGATAATTTTTTTTTTAATAATGTGGTATGTAGATACATGCACACATGAAATACTATTCAGCCTTGTAAAATATGGCAATCCTGTCATGGGTAAACATGAATGATCTCGGAGAACAT
Source organism: Phyllotis vaccarum (assembly GCA_033318265.1). NCBI lineage: Eukaryota > Metazoa > Chordata > Mammalia > Rodentia > Cricetidae > Phyllotis > Phyllotis vaccarum. The sequence continues at coordinate 88,185,691 of JARWLC010000003.1, forward strand.
TATACAAAGAGAAATATGCCAGGCATAGACAGAGGAATGCTGTATGATCTCACTACGTGTGGAATATAACAGAGTCTGACTCACAGACAAAATGAGCAAAGCAGTGGGTGCTGGGGGTAGGAAGTGGGTAGGGGCACAGGAAGCTGGTAGAAGGGAACACAGTGCCAAGCATATGGTACAGTGAGCTTTGTGGATCTATTACATAGTACAGTGATGGTGGCTATCATTGATAATTATAGAGGCTGTTCTTGAAAATGGCTGTTGGCACACTGTAACTATTTTCATCAAAAAAAGTATGTGATATGACAGACAAATTATCTTGATTTAATCTTTCCACCATGTATACATGACCAGGTTATAACTTACCCCCAAAGTATACGTAAGAGTATTTTTAAACACATACAGTTTATGACTACATACTAAGAACATTTGAGGAGCAATTGATAGGTGCCAGCCAGTGTTTGAAGCAATTTACATGCACTACTCATTCAATCTTCACTGATTTAATCAGCTTTATTTCCACATAGGGAAACTGAGGCATATAGAGGATCACCATCATGCTCAGCATCAGATCGTCAAATGGATAAGTGGGAAACAAAGGCAAGCGGACAGATGGCAGAGCCTGTGGATCAACCGACCTGTATCTTTTCTCATAAGGCCCAGCCCAGGGAACAAAAGTGACCTGCCACAAAGGGTCTGCCCCATGCCTGAGCCTCCCCTCCACCAATGCCAACGCACCATGCGCTTAGGTCCAGCCAGAGCTTTGCACCATGCACTTGAGTATCCATCCACTGCTTCTACTCCTGTATTCAAGATACAGGCAAAGACGCAAATCTGACCCTTTGAAGAGACGTTGGCATCACCCCGTTTTCAATGCAAGCAGATGAGACAAGCTACTGGCTTGCACTTACGTGTATTGGTGAGGCAGGGTCAGGCTGAACGCTCTAAAACACAGATCAAAGGACCTGGGTTACCTCATGATTGCAAGGCTATGCTAGTGACAGTACACACACACACACACACACACACACACACACACACACACATACATACACACACCCCACCTTCTATCCCCACACACAAAGGATGAGTTCTTGCCTTAAGCAGGGAGTACTGGCAGCTGGCCATGACCAGGCAGAAGAGCAGGACCCACAAGTCTCTACAGAAGCCACGATTTAATGTCAAAAAGCCCAGGAGGGAAACCAGAACGCTGAGCAGAATTGCCACCACATTCTCCTTCACATCTTCAGTTCTGTGAAAAACACACAAACAAGCCTGGTGTCAGACCTACACTCACGTCATTATTAAAGCAAGCTTTCCTGCATTCATCTACAGACTGATGGTGAGCTCAGAGGGGCTGTGTTGTGCCAGCCCCTGAGTCAACATATTTGTGTGCTGACAAAAAAAAAAAAAAAAAAAAAAAAAAGTCCTTATTTTGACCTTAGGTGTTTGTTCTTTTCAAAAAACAATGAAATAGGATCCCACAGACTTCCTTGGCCACTGCACAGGACTTCCTAGAAGGCAGCCAGTGATTTCAACCACAGCCTGGAATGTTTCAGAACTTCATAGGCTCCTCTCAGTGAGGGTTTTGGAAGTTTGCATCGACACTGAGATAACTGTTTCCAGATTGACCTTCTCCAGAGTCAGAGTTTGCTACCCAGGAGAAGGAAGCTTCAAAGGCAGATTCAATCCCCAGACAACCAGGGAGCCTCGCTGGGTGAACTGTGGCTATACAGTGATGTGGGAATGTTTTTCTGTATGCTGTGAATATCAATCTTTAAATGAAGGAGCTGTTTTGGCCCTTGGTGGGCACTGTAGAAGAAGTAGGTGGGGAATCAGAATAGCTAGGAAAAGAAGGGCGGAGTCCAGATTGAGCCAGACCCAAAGAAGAAACATGTAAGGAACACAGGTGAGCCACAGGTCACATGACAGATTAACGAAAATGGGATGAGTTAAGATGAAGGAGCTAGCTAGCAATGTGCCTAAGCCACAGGCCAAACAGCATAAAATTAATATAAGCGTCTGAGTCATTTTTGTGGGGGGGGGGGCAGCTAAGAGGTCTGGGACAGTAGGACTGTGGATCTGGACCTCTGGCCGAATGGGGCCAAGAAACCTCATTGTGACAATCCAGTCCTGCTGGGTGATTTTGTTTGTGGAGTCCTTCATGTGAGATAGAAGATGCAGTGGAGCCCTTATCCAGACATGAGATCTCATTAGGAGGGTGTGAAAAATATATAAAAGGGTATTTAAAGCATTGCTAAAGGGGGACTGAAGAGCTGAGTCAACTGACCAAGGTAGGGTATCGGGGGGTCTACAACAGAAGGGGCTCAGAGGAAGAAAGGTAAGGGGGCCAAAGTACTAGAGATGGCCAGGGAGTGACATCCTTGGCCTGCTGATGAGAGGGGGATGCTCTAGATATACGCAGGGATGGAACCATGACTTCAGAAGTACATGACCTTAGCAGGAGACTAGATACACAGTAGTTTTGTGGGTCACAAGGTCAGGGAGAACAGGGATTGTGGATTAGTGGGTCCCTTATGAGAATTGTGAGTACATTTTGTAGCTGAGCAACATTTACTCATGTGCAGTATGTCATTACCCACTAAACAGTGATCCTTCTGGGCAGGGATAGTTGGCTACCTTGTCTCCTGAAACTGTCATGAACCTTTTATTTTACTTTAAAGATTTATTTTCAATTATGTATACGCATGTGTGTCTATGTACGGGTGTGTGTACAATTTGTGAAGGCACCTATGGAGGCCGTCAGATCTGAACTAAGGTCCTAATGCTTTGTCTACTGAACTGTCTCCCTGGTCCTGTAACCACAACTTATGTATGACACTAGTGATGTCCTTCCATGTCTGGCTCCTCTGCCTTGGGACCGGCTATGTTCCTTATGAGTCTGCTGCTATCTGCAATAGAACACAACCCTGTGAAGACAGATACCATGGCTGTGGCATTTACTAACACCTCAGTGCATAGCACAAGCCTGGTGTGAGGCAGGTACCAGCAAACAGCTGATGGATGAATGCATGAATGAATGAATGAATGAATGAATGAATGAATGAATGAATGAATGAGATTTCAAAATAAGGCACAGGTGGGCAGTTTCTTATTTTAAATGCTGACCTGATAAGCAAGACAGATGAAGGTAAAGCTTGGGGAAGGGTGGGATAGGAGAGAGAGATAGTTGGGATAATGGACACAGCTCAAAACATCTGAGAAGAATGGATGGAAAAGCAAAGGCAAAAGAGAGGATGCGCCTAAGAAGCTGCCATTTAGGGAGAAGAATTGAGACTGGGGTTCAAGGGCACCGGGTGCGGGCCTCAATCTGGAGGTGCACACCGTGGCCACCTCTGTCCCAGCACAAGCTCATCTCATCTACTTCCTGTACAGCCTGGCGGTTCATCTATCACGCATTCTTTCTTTCTCAACATTACACTCTGGCGGTTCAAGTTTTCCCATCCATGTGAGGCTTAACAACACCTCCCACTAAGTATCAAGGGTAATTTACTGATGCCTTTTGAAATAAAAAGTCGGGTATCACAATAAATAAAAATGTGGAGAGGGTAGCACGACAGGTCAGTAGGGAAAGCACTTTCATCAGCTCAATCCCAGAGAGGCACGTGGTGCAAGGAGATAAATGACTTCTACAGGTTGTACTGTGACCTTGATATGTGCCCTGTGGTGGGCAGGCATAGGTATGTGCAATGCGCATGCTCGCACACACGGCCATACCTATAAACACATTTGTTTTTCATATGAGTAGTATTTTTTTAAAGCCTCGTCTAGCAGAATGCATTATCTTGGATTACTTGTCATGTATTTCACGTTCTGCTCATTCGTGTGCCCTAGGGTAACACAGTACTGTTAGCAAAGTCATTATGATGCTGTTCCCTGACTTGTGGGGTCCTGAAATTTACTGCTGTAATTTTGCAAGACTATCATTTTTTTCGGATGTGATCACACCACTTAAGATATGACTGCACCATTACTGTAGTAAGTAGTCACTGGGGGACCGAGAGCAGCTAGACAGCCCTGCCACTACCCCAGAGGCTGGCACTGAGCTCTGAATAGACCCTGCTGTGTGTGAGTATTAGCAATCGCACCATCCATTTTTTAAACCAATCCCCACCAGAGCCACAGCCCCTGAAAACCCTAATATCGCCCCCCCCCATCCTGACAGGTGAGCCCACAAACAGAAAGTCCCCACCCTAAGGCCATCTGCATACCCATAGCAAATGGGAACCTCCCTGCCTTGCCTACCAGCCTCCCTCTCCAGCCAGGGAGTGTAGGGAAGACCCAAACGAGAGAGCAGCATCTAGTAGTGTACGGTAGAGGAAGAGAGAAGCCGGAGTCCGGGCTGTGTAGAGCTGAGATAAGTATCACCCCATTTTATCTCCCCTCCATCCCGAGGCCACAGTTGGTCAGACAAGGCAGGCCTCCTAGTGCTGAGACTGAAAACACGCCTACCAAAACAGGTCAGGGCATGAGCAGACCAAAGCAAACTGTCCCCCAGGCAAACTTGCTGTCTAGCCCACGCTGTTTAATCACCACTTCCCATGGCAGCCGTGAAATCCAATGTCTAAGTCACTGGGGTTCACAGGAAAGTGGGGGATAGGCTGGAAATAACCCAGGGAACCTTGGCAAGCAGCATTTGGCATTTTAAGAGCATTGGAGTGTGTTCATTGGTGTCCTCCTTTCTTGGCCACGCCCACACATGATTGACAGCTTACCGATCCAATAGCGCCAACAAGGTGAGTCGATCATACCAGACTTTGATCCACTTTCCAGGGAAGATAATGAATTTGTAAAACTGCTCCCGGTTAAACTTTCCTTGTGCTGAAGAGCGTGATGAATCTTCCAGATCCTGACTGACATGCTTTACATATCAGAAACAAAACAGAGGCCAAAGGCAGAAAAGAGTGTTAACTGTGATAAGTCTTTATCACAAAAAAAATCCCATAGTTTAAAGATACGAGGGAGGGAGGGGTGAGCTGGAGATGGCTCAGCGGTTAAAAGTGCTGTCTGTTCTTGCAGAGGATCTGGGATTCAGTTTCTGAAACCCAGATGGAGGCTCACAACCATCCAGTTCCGGAAGCTCCGATGACCTCTTCTGTCCTATGCCATTTCCTGCACAGATGTGGTACACATAAACCTATTCATGTGTGTGTGTGCGAGTACACACACACACACACACACACACACACACACACGCACACACACACACACGCGCACACACACACACACACACCACACGCACACGCACGCACATCTTTTAAAATACAAAGCCTGGAGATAGAACTCATTGCTGGAGAGACTGTCTAGCATGCCTGAAGCCCTGGATTAAATTCTCCTACTAAAACAAAAACAAACAAAAAATGATCAAATTCTGAAACCAATATATTTTGTTTAAAAGGGCTAGTCTAAAAAAAATCACACCAATTCCATAAAGATGTAATCAATTCCATAAAGATGTTATCAATGAAATTCTGGCACTCACCGTTTAAAATACCTCTGTTCACTAAGAAAAGGTATGCCTTGGAAATAATTATTATACAAGACAAAGTCTAAGGAAAATATTTTAAGTGGCTTGATTTTTAAATATAATACTGAAGTAAATATTACGTTTTCCCTCAGATGCAGCAGCCTTTATTGAAGTAGTTAGGTCACTGACACCTGTGTCAGCCCTAAGACCAGGGCAGGTAGCATAGCAGGTAAAGTGCTTGCTACAGAAGCCTGAAGACCCAAGTTTGCTCCCCAGAGCATATGTAAAAAGCCCATCATGATGATGTGTGCCAGGGAGGTGCAGCTGGATGTCAGAGGCTTACTGATAGGCCAGTTTAGATTACTTGGTGAGTGCCAGGCTACAGAGAGACCCTGTCTCAAAAAATAAAGGAGAATGACTGATGAACCACAGCTGAGCTTGACCTCTAGCCTCTGCTCACTTGAGCATGTATGTGCACAAACACCTGTATGTGTGAATGGCGATTTGTGTGACTGAGTGTATGAGTGTACACACACAAGCACATGAATGTTAGTTCTTCAGAGTCTGGTGCATCTAGAGAAGACTTAAAGATGAAACAGGAAGTGGAGGAGGTGGCCAAATAGTGACCTCGTGAAGAACTGAAGCTTGGAATAGGAAGCCAAGCAGAAGTAGGTTGTCTACCAACAATCAGGCCTGCAGTCTGGGACCCCAGCATTCAGATGAACTGTATCTACTTTGGGATCAGCTCCCCACCCAGGGGGCTGCATGGAAAAGTGCCTGCCTCAGGCTGGGTGTGGGGTGATGAGGACCCACAACTCTCCTGAAGCTTCAGGACCAGTGGGTCCCCTCCTCCCACCCCTGCAGGTTTGTAGCCCTTATTCACACTACATGGATGCTCCAAATCCCTCAGAGAATTTACCTTAAACATCTTTTCACACCTAGCAGAAACAAAAGTACACTTTACTCTGGAAGAGCAGAGCTTTGATGTGTGTCTCAAAGAATCACATAGATCAAAATCCAAGGCGCAATTGACACATAAGTAAGCAAACAAAAAACATGTCAGCCTGTGATAGAGCCCACACACTCACACACAGACACACAGGGGGACATGTGCACATACACACACACACTCACACACACACACATACATACATACACACACACACAGACACACACACTCACCCTGGGTGAGTTTGGAAATTGCAATCATCAACTTCAAGGACAGTTGCTAATGTACCAGAACCTAGTATCTAAATAGCCCAGATACTCCTTCACAAACTTCTGCAGGGCCTGGGCGAGAGCAGGCTCTGCTTTTTCTGCAGCATCAACATGGACTTGTTAACTCAGCTTAAGGATCAGGAAGTTATCCTGAACATAAAGTACTGATGCCTCAGTGGGGATACAGTGGGGCTGAGACTGAAAGGAACGTGTGCCCTGGTTTCAGTTGCTGGGTTGAAACACCGTGACCAACAAAGCAAGTTGGGGAGGAAAGGGTTTATTCTGCTTACACTTCCATATAGCTGTTCCTCATCTAAGGAAGTAAGAACAAGAACTCACACAGGGCAGGATCCTGGGGACAAGGGCCGCTTCACAGGCCATGGAGGAGTGCTGCCCATGACTTGCTCGGTTTGCTTTCTTATAGAACCCAAGACCACCAGCCCAGAGATGGCCCCACCCACAATGAGCTGGGCCCTCCCCCACTGACCACTAATTGAGAAAATTCCCTAAAGGTTTGCCTACAGCCCAATCTTGAGGCATTTTCTCAGTTGAGTTTCCCTCCTCTCAGTCAATTCTAGCTTGTGCCAAGTTCACATAAAACAAACCAAGACAAGGCACCATCTTGGAGACCACAGGGTGCTGCATTAAGCAGCAACTTGTACAACTAAAATGGCCATGGACTTGACTTTGCAGCAAACCTTATACTCAGAGTCTTTAGCCTCATTGTCCACTGATACATCATGGGCAAGAAATCCATGCACCAGAGAGTCAGCTTGTTGCTGCTCTGGTGATGTGGGATCCAGATGTGGTGCATGTATTGACCAGGGCCAGCAGGAACTAAAACTCCCCAAAGGAAACAGAGTGAGCCTGGGGCTCCACACATGGGGTCGCCAAAGGGAGAAGGGTGGTGTGGATAAAAGGAAGTATACAGTCTGTTTCCAGTCCTTGCTAAGAATAGCAGGCAAGTCCTGGCTGCTGCAGGAAGTGTGTTAATGAACATTAACAAAGAATTTCTTAGTTATAAAAGGCTTCATGTTTTACACCCATGATGTCACCCAAACCACCACCAACAACAAAAAAACCCCACCTCCAAACCAAATATTTAATAATTCTGCATGTTTAGTAAATAAATACAAGTTTATCATAATTTTTTTTAAAAGCAAATAATTTTAAAACCAGGTGGGGTAAGGTAGAAGAGATAACAGTGATCTTGAGGGATCTGTGCATCCAAACAACCAAAGATCAATTTGACAATGTGGGTGGATTTCTATGGAGGGTGATTGAGACAGCAGAATACAGTAATGTTGGCAGAGGATGTCTGCCATCTGCATGGTCTTTCTCTTTCTTTTCTTCATTCACGCAGCCCTGTATGATGTTTCATGGCAAAGCCAGGGCGAGATCTGACTCCTCAGTAGAAAATAGGCCTTAAGATCTACTGCAGGAGTTGGGGAGATGACTTGGTTAGTGAAATAAATGATTGTCGCCCAAGCCGGAGGCTTGAGTTTGACTCCCAGAACCCACGTGAAAAAACCAGCATGAGTGGTGAACATTGATAATCCCAGCGCTGGGGAGGCAGAGATGGGAGGATCCCGGGGCTTGCCAGCCAGGCCAGCTTACTTTCCAAGCATTCTGGGCTCAGGAGAGACCTCATATTGAGAGAGGAAGACAGTGTGCCTGAGCAGATGACTCCAAGTTAGATATTTAGGACTGTCTTCCAGACTCCAAACATACATGTTCATATGTGTACCTGATGCACACATACATTCCTCCAAACGAACACATATGTCTCTCTCTTTCACACACACACACACACACACACACACACACACACACACACACACACACACACTTTATTTAAAAGACTTCTACAGCTAACAGCAAGGCTGGCACACACATACCCGTGGGGTTTCCGAATGTGTCCTTCGAGCCACCATGAGTAACAGCTGCTGTTGAAGGGCACTGACTGCAGGGTCCCCGGAGGAGGGATCTGGACTTTCTGAAGTGGTGGTACTGGAAGAACTGAGAAGAATCTCTCTGAGAATAGAGAAAACAATCCTTTGGTGACCATCTTGCACTAGGATGCATTTATTTATTACATAAAAACCCAAGGAGGTTGGAGATGTCCAGCACAAGAAGGGATTGTCCAGGTCCTGATCCTTACATTCTCTAGAGTTAAAAACCCTGCATGAGAGGCTAACTGCAGACACAAAGCCTCCAGCCCTAGGCCTGGACACAGTTGGGGCAGGTGAGTGGATACTTGGTGCTCAGAGTCAAAAGCTCTGATCTGTACATTTATGGGACAGAGATAACCATGCCAGGAAGACTTTGAAATTCCCAGACCACAACTTGGAAGCATTAACAAGTACCTCTGTGTGATGGTTACATTAACTGTAAACTTGGCAGGGTTTAGACTCCCCTAAGAGACAAAGCTCTGGGCATGTCTGTGAAGGAGTGTCTAGACTGAGTGAACTCACGTTGGAAGACTGACAGGTGTGTAATTAATGCCATAACATCTCAGACTGGATAAAAAGAAGTAGAACCTCAGTATTCATCTTCCTCTGCTTCCTGACTGTGAATGTCATGTGACTCCTACAACCCCACCCTGCTGGCCATGATGGAGTACCCTCAAACTGAGCCAAGGTTAACCCTTCTTTCCTTGAGATGCTTTTGGAGGACATTTGTTTACAGCTATGGAAAAGGGAACTATGAAATCATGCTGGCTCCTCAAGCCCAGCACCTCCATGCATCACTCCCACAGATAAGCCAAAGCAAAAAGATCCTTGAATGTCTTTAAGTCTCTATCCGAATATTTTTGCCATCTTAAATTATATGTGCTTGGTGAGAATTAATTCAGCTCTCCGAATAATCACAGTCCTGGTTCTCTTAACTGTTAGACTCATTTTTTATGTGTGTAATATTATCTGAGGCCAGAAGAGGATGCCAGATCTTTTGGGGCTGCAGGCCATTGGGAACTGCCTGATATGGAAGCTGGGAAGTATACTCGGATCCTTAGCAAGAGCAGCAAGTGTTCTCAATGCCTCAGCTGTCTCTTCTGGCTGAGTTCAGTTCTTGCTTCAGCTCAGAAAGCAGAAACCAAGGCAGACCCATGTCACTGCCCAGCAACAGTGTCTACTTTTTAGAGGACAATATTGGTCTGCTTATCCCACAGTTGTTTCTACTGCAGAATTAGGTAGAATTCCTACTGGTGTGGTCCCATTTTATTCAAATAGCTGAGATTGTATGCTAATAGAGGGGTGCAGCTGTGGCGATACAAGACTCATCCTTCCTTGGCCCCTGCAATAAAACTGGTGTTATCATCCATTTATCTAGTTCACACTTGGCTTGGGACTGGGGACATAACACAGTTCTAAAGAGTCATCTGGGAACAGGGAAGTGTATGGACATGCATATGTGTGTGCACATTTATGTGGAAGCAGAGGTCAGCCTTGGATGTTATTCATCACGTGACATCTACCTTAATTGTATTATTAGTGGAGGAATAGCATATCTGCCTTGTATATTTTTGTGAGTTCCAAGGGGTGGACTCAGGCTACCAGTTGCATAACAAGGACCTTAAGAAATCTTACTGACTCCCTTTACATCTTATTTTTTGAGACAAGGTCTTTTACTTTTGACCTGAAACTTGTCAATCTATCTAGCTAGCTGGCCAGCAAGTCCCACGGTTTACCTCTCTCTACTTCCCCAGCATGTCACCATGCTCAGCTTTTCTACATGAATTGGGGCAGGGGTGGACTCAGACTGTGTGGCTATTACTTTATGGGAAAGCCACCTCCCCAGATAAAATGTCTCACTTTCAAAGATAATGTGTTTCCTCCTGTTTAATCCAGCTTGAATTGAGTCTTCAGTAGCCTACAGCCCAAAATGCAAATAGAGGGATGCAGATGTACCCGTGATGTGATCTGACCTCTAATTTCTAACCACACTCCGTGATTTTTTCTTATTTCCTGATTTCACAATCACACATACACACAGACACATGCCCTCTATACTCATATGATGCAATTTGTGATTGCAAGGATTCAATGAAGCCTTCCTTACTAAGAACTATGTCAAGTGCACACAAGATAAGTCAATATTGCAGAACCCCAAACTCTAAACCCCAGTGTATTATGGTTTGGAAACGAAACTCTAGTCATCTTCAAGAGCAGTATGTGCTCTAACCAGCTGATCCATCTGTTGCAGTCTGAATATAAAATTGGCTCTCAAAGACTCCTGTGTTTGAACACTCCAGCTGGTCCAGCTGGTGGCACTGTTTTAGGAGGTTGTGAAACCTTTGGGAGGTGAGGCCTTGCTAGAGGAAGTGACTGGGCACTGAGGGTGGAATTTGAAGATTATAGCTCAGTTCTGCTTCCAATCCAGTCTGTTTCTTGACCCATGGGCGTATGAGCATTGTCTTTCCTAGCAGGACGGACAGTTTCTCCTGACCCCATGAGCTGGAGCTGATCCTTCTTCTGACAGCTTTCTGCTGCCGGGTCACAGCAATGAGACCAGCTCAGCAACACACTGTCCCTACATTATTTTGAACAACTGCTCTCCTTGCTGGTCAGGTCATCACACCTGCCACTAATGGGCTGATCCATTAGATTGATCAAGACAGCTTTCTACCAGGACTTGACTGGTTCTCATGCATACCACCATGTGACATGGTCTGGAACCTTCGAGTGAGATAAAATAGAAATGAAAGATCCTTGATAGGACAGGGTCAGAGACTCAGCGATTTGGTGTGTGGAGCCTGCATCAGAGCCAAGAAACTAACTAGATTACGTTGCAAGTGAGGGAGACCATGCTGACACAAGGGCAGGAGACAGGAGAGAGCTGCATCCCTGTGTGGGAAGCGAGAGACATATGGGCTCTCACCTGCTGACTACTACATGACGTAAGCATGCCTACCAATCTTCCTGCCAAGAAGCGGGACTCTAAGGAGGGGCCACTCATGGGCTTGATTCTCCATATTATTAAGCATGCTTCTAATTGCAAAAGAATATGCCATAACACTGGGTTGGGACCAGGGCTCGGTTAATAGAGTACTTGCCTGGCTGCACAAAGCCCTGGGTTCTGTTCTCATCATACAAGCAGACTGGGGTGGTACACACCTATAATCCCAGCACTGTGAAGGTGAACCCAGTAGTTCACATGTTCCAGGTACTTCTGGACTACATAATGAGTTCAAGGCCGGGATACACAAAACCCTGCCTTCAAAATAAATATCGGCTGGTGAGATGGCCCAGTGAATAACTTGGATCCTCAGGACCTTCCAGGTAGAGGGAAAAAAGCTACCCCCCAATTGTCCTCTGACTGCTCCCCCAAAATAAAATAATCAAAATGCCTTTCAAAATTAAGATAAATAGCTTTTGTGGTTAGCTAGTTTAAATACCTTATTTTATAATTAAAGCTTGGTTTTATTTGTTCATTCTTTAGTGTATTGACACTGGGTCTCACTGTGTGCCCCTGGCTCACTATGTAGACCAACCAGGCTGGCCTCAGACTCACAGAGATTCCCCTGTCTCTGCCTCTTGAGTACTGGAGTTAATGTTTCGAGCCACCATGTCTGACCTTGGTTCTTTCTTCAAAACTTTGGGTGAGTTCTAGAATAAACAGAAGTAGGTCTGAACCACTGTTCTGTCGACTATCTGGACTTTGAGCACACTGTTTTCCCACTGTGAATCTACACCTGTTAGAGAGAACTGTTTCCTTCCTGGGGAGTGTGAGAACTAGGCTAAACTAGACAGAATGTCCCGATGAAGCCTCTAGTTAGGCACTTGATGAGAGGTTCTGATCTCTGCTGCCTCCTATTGATGGGGAACTTGACATGTAGCAAGACGGCTGCCAGCCTTTCCATAGATACTGCCTTGGCTCTAGGGGCAGTGGGGAAGGTGGGCAAGTCTGCACTCATGATAGCTAATACATACTCAAACAGCAGGTCAGCTTTCCTCTCAAGGAACCTCTTTACTGGCTTTGACTGAATAGTGGTTGGTGTTGGGTGTTAGATTGGCTGCACTCCGCTGGCCCTAGCTCCCTCTACCTAATGGAAGCTTCAAAAAGTCATAAAACAATCCAGGGGTAGTGTTGCTTCCTAGTGACAGAAAAATATCCTCTCCAGGTTTTAAAGCAACACTTTGTTGTCCCTGGGAAAATGAACCTCTTCACTTAGCCTTCCGGGGCTCCAGGCCCACTGTGGCAGAACATAATAGGGATGCCTTAGGAAAAAAGTGTAACATTCTCACTGGCTGTGACGGACACTAAAGGACAGCAGTTGGGGGTCGTGGTGTTTCTAACAGGGAGCTGACTTTAAGGCAGGGATCAACTCTCCTTTCATAAGACCATACAAATGAGGGGAAGTCTCGGAGAGGTAGCAGAGGCAAAGCAGATGGATGGAGTGTGCCCCCGTGTGGCATCTGGGGCTGTGTGCAGACATAAGGACTCAGCTTCCAGCTTGGATTTCTGTTCCTGGGATTCTGGGCCTTGAAAGAAACACTGCCCCCAGGATGAGGACCAGTGCAGGAGGAACAGAGATCAAGAAAGATCTAGAAATCAGTGAGGTAAGGAAAAGATTGCATGGAGGCCAACTGCAGGCCCCCACTGCAGGCCTCTACTGCAGGCCCCCACCTGGCCGCCTTTATGTGTGATCAAAGGCAGCAAATTTTCCAAGTCTTTAACTCTGGCACAACAGCAAATGCACATCTCTCCTTCAAAGTAAATGATGCTGGTCCATACCTAAGCGTAAATATCCCCACCTGGAGTTGAAATGTGCTGTGCAAAGTGCAGTCGATCGGGTTTACAGAGGAGCTCCATATCTCACTATTCTTAGCACCCCACAGCCTTCCTGCCATGCCCCTGACCCCTGCTCTTCCAAACTCAAAGCCTCCACTCCTTCGGAATAAAGCAAAAAACAGGTGTCTCTTTCTGGTAATCCTCTGCCTGCCTCCCTTCTCTGAGACCTGGATGCACCCTTAAACATCATGGCCATAGGCAGAGAATATGGCAAAAAGGCAACACAAGCATGAGCATGGGGCCCCAGAACTGAAACAAAAGTTCGGCGTCCTATTGTGCTCTTGTAACTCAGCCCTATGGAGGCAGGGAAAGGGGGATGCTTGATGCTCACTGGCCAGCAACCCCAGGCTACTTGACAAGGAGAGGCCTTGTCTCAAATAAATAAATAAATGACTAAATAAAACACAGAGTAGATGAGCCCTGAGAGTAGAGCTAACATCAAGGCTGGGTCTTTCAAAGGAAAGAAAATACCAAGGAAATTTGTAGATAAAATAAATAGAAATCTTTGCTGGACAAAACCCCAAAAGTTCTTATTCTGGGCTTCATGGTACATGACTGTCAGCCCAGTACTGTAAGAGGCAGGAGGACCCAAAGTTCAAGACCAGCCTGAGCTGCATGTCTCAAAAATCAAACAAGGGCTGGAAAGATAGCTCAGCCAATCAAGTGTTCACCTTGCAAGTGTAAGGACCTCAGTTTGATTCCCAAAACCCACACAGCAAAGCATGGCAATGTGTGTTTGCAATTCCTGCACCCAGGAGGAGGTAGAGATAGTTCCTGGGGCTCAGCAGCTGAGAGACTCAGTCTTAAATGATATCTTCTGCCTACACACACACACACACACACACACACACACACACACACACACACACACACACACACACACACAGCAGCAGCAGCAGCAGCAGCAGCAGGGGTTGGATGGAGCTTTAGTTACAAAGCTGGAAAGGATGGTGGATGTCCAACATGCAATGAACCATCTCAACTCTGAACATTTGTTAACTTTTCAGGCAGCTTCTTCCATTTCCTGGGTTAATGACCGACTTCCAGATCAGTTTTCAGGCAGATCAGCTCACTCTGGACTCTGAACTAGTAAATCAGTCCTGTGTTCTGGTCAGTTAAACATGAAGGGAATTGTTATCAGGCAGTATTTCCCAGCAGGCCCCAGAAATGCTGCAGCTCAGGTTTCTGGGGAGAGCAGAGAACAATCAGATAACCTTCCCAAAGGCACCTGCTCAATGAACAGTTAGCTAGTGTGTGACTCAAGGCGCTCTGTGAGTCTTTGGCAGTGGGGGGAGGTGTGCTGTTTCTTGTGAGATTGGGGCAAGAAAGGAAATTAACTTCCTCTCTCAACTTCCTCCAGGAATCCCTAAACAGACACGGAAGTTACACGGCTCACAAATCCCCATTCAGAACAGAGCATCTGGGACATAAAACTGTCACGTGACAACCAGGCCTCAAAACGGCCATGAGAGTTGCCTTCCTGCCAGTAATGGGATCCTGCAGTTTAACAATTTAGTTGGAGGTGCTCCCAGCCACTGAGGTCACCTTAGAGGGAAGAGCTTTTTTTCCAGTACCTTCTGTAGTAAATAGCTTAGAGAGGCCTAACCAGGTTCCCTTCCAATCTGAAAGTCAACATTTGCACTTGTTATGGTTGGGGGATCCAGAACTTAAATGGCTTTAAGTGCTGAGACAGAATATTAAGTACACACCCCACAGCTGCCCAGGTGCCAAGGCACTGGACCACAGGCTGCTGGGAAAACACCGTGTCCTTTGCTGTCCACAAACAGGCAAGTGGCCACTGCTAAGAACAGGCAAATGCCAGGGGTTGGCTACTGTGAAAACTTAACACTGAACTTTGTCCTCCTTTTGTACCCAGAAAGGATACACACCTGATACTTCTGAGTGACCTCCAAATAGGCTCTGTCTTGAATGCTGTATAAGTGTGTGCACGTGTGCGTGCGTGTGTGTGTGTGTGTGTGTGTGTGTGTGTGTTCCCTGTGATGTCAGAGGTCAACCTCTGATATCATCTCTCAGGTGCCACCCACCTTGCTTTGAGAGAAGGTATTCTCATTGACCCAGGCTCTGCTAAGGTGCGTTGTCTGGCCAATGAGCTTTGAGGAGTCATCCATTTCTACCACCCAGTGCTTAGACTATACGTTTAATGTGGATTCTAGATCCCTATGCCTGTGCAACAAGTGTTTTACCGACTCAGCTTAGCAGTCCAGCTTTCATTTTTAAAGCAAGCCCGTGTGTTGATTCATTATTGCCCTCAACTTTTAGGTCCCCAAACCTGACAAGTAATGGCAATATGGCTCAGTGAGTAAAGGCGCTGTCCACTAAGCCTGATTTTGCTGAGTTTGCTTTCCAGGACCCACGTGGTAGAAAGAGAAAAGCTCTCCTCTGACCTCCACATATGCGTGGTATGTCACCCCCTCCCAAATAAGCAAAAGTATAATGCAAATTTTGTAAGCTTAATGAGTAAGAAATTATACCACATGAAACATAAAATAAACACAGGTGTTGAGATTCGAACCCATGTCAGTCTTATGTCTGCTTGTGTCCAGAGAGCTAGAGATGGACCTTGAGCAGCTCTGGATCTCAACATCAGCTCTTTCTATCTCTGCTTCCCTCTAAGAACAGGAAGCTGGAAGCTCTGCTCTGATTGGAGCGTCAGATAGTCACATGTGTTGATAACTCTCTCAGGGCTATGAGCTACAATGTAAAGTGGGAGAGCCCTGGCTCTTCCTGGTGGCAAAGCCACCAGCGACTGCCATTGCTTTGGCTGGGTCAGTGGCCATTCTTCACCTTCAGTGTTAGAGACAATGATTAGGAGATGTCCCCTCTTCCCCCCATGTGCTCACACACATACATCAGTGAGGGGCTGAAACGTGGTTCAGCAGCTGCCTAAAATATACTAATGAAGGGCTGGCTATGGCTATGGCTAGAGATTGCTATAATCCTATTGTGAGAGGCTGGAAGCATGGCTCAGTGGTAGAGTGCTGCCTAGAATCTACCCATGAGTGACTGGGGTTGGGGCTCATCTGTAGTGTACTTGCCTAGCATTTGTGAGGTCCTGAGATTCAACTTCCAAAGTACGCATGCATAAAAGAACCTAGTTTGCAAAGGCAGTGCGTAGAAAATGAAAGAAAAGAGAAAGATGGGTATTAGTAAAGAGAAATCAAAGAGAGGAAGCAAGTGAGTGGATGCTACTTGCTGAGGTGGTGTGGAAACCCTACAACCCTTCTCGCCCACATGTTTACCCTTCACGGCTTTGCTTTTAAATTTTATTTTTACTTATGCATATGTGTGTGATTATTTGTTCTGTATGTGTATACAGGTGCCCACAGAGACCAGAAGAGAGAGGTGGACATCCTGGAGCTGAAGTTACAGATGTTTGTGCACAGCCCAATGTGCCTGGCTACTGAGAGCTGAACTCATGTCCTCTGCAAGAGCAGCAAGTGTTCCTAACTGTTGAGGCAGCTCTCTGGTCCCTGGCTTTTAGCTTTTCAAGTCAGAATATGTGACTTCAATGGATGATATATTGGTAAATTGTCACATGCTGTTAGAGCTCACTGAGGAGATGGTTCTGGAAACATAGTTGCCCTCCCAACCCCAATCTCAACATATACACCATTTCAGATGGTGTTTGTCTCAAAGTGTCCTTTGTCTGGATAGGGCCTCTCCTCTAGCTCTGACAGCAATGGAAAATCGGCAAAACAGCCCAAGAGTGAAAACACAGTGCCCTGAGAACAGCCAGAAGGCCATTTGTAGCAGAGGTTACTATCTATCTATCCGTCAATCGCACGGAAGTAAGGAGTACTCTGCTCTTCCAGAAGACTGGGGATCAATTCCCAGCACCCATATGGTAGCTCCCGACCTTCTGTAACTCCAGGTCTGGGAGATCCAGCACCCCTTCTGGCACCTTCTGCTATTCAAATCAGGTCAGTACCTACCTGAGAAGAAAACACTGTCTATTTATTCAGAAGACACAAACAAGCAACAAAAACCCAACAAAAGCAAAGCTCCCACCTGTACTGCGGATGAAAAAGGAGGGCTCTGTTTACTCTGAATTTAGTATAAGAACATGTCAGCCTGCCTCTGGGGAGAAGATGTGACAGTTCCCAAGTCCTGCGTTTTCCTACAATTGAAGACGTCATCTGAGAAAGCCGCTATGCCAGACAACGAAATTCACAAACCGCAAGTATGGCGTGTGTTAAAATAGAGCTGAGTAGAGGATGCACATCCTCCTTTCAAGTGTCTCTTTGCTCAGGGGTTCTGCTTGTCTCTGGCTGGGGAAGCCAGCTTTGATTGATGCACACACGGGTACCCATGATGGGAGGAGATTGCAAGACAGGCCCTGTTCCTGCAGAACTGACTGGATTCAAGTAGAATCCACCAGAGCAGAGCGGGAAGGATGGGGTGGCAGGGAGGGCAGACCTCCAGGCACTGACACTGGGCACTGGCATTTCTGATCAGTTGAGAATTGATGATGGGGTCATAGCACCAATGAGAGAACATTCCAGAGGCTAGTAGTACATGACGAGGAAAATGATGTCCTTTGTTTGAGGCTCACTGAAAATCCCCATCACACCCCTGTGAAAACTCAGGAAACATGAGGCTGCTGGAGTTAGATTTTGTTTGTTTTGTTTGAGACCAGGTCTCCTGTAGCTCAGGCTAGCCTCGACATTGATCTGCAGTTGAAGATGACCTTGAATTTTGGATCCTTTTGCTTCTCTACCACCTCCCCCAAGAGCCAGGATTATAGTTCCGTGCCACTGTGCTTAGTTTATGCAGTACTGGAGTTGGGGTGGAGGGCTTCAGTTCAGTCTTACCAATGGAGTCATAACCCCAGGTACTTAAAACACCATTTATAGTCTCCATGTGGGAAACCCATGACATGCCAATTATACCATAACTTCAAACACACATGCAGTTCTAATACACTGCACATAATAGATTTACCTCCTTATTAACAACAAGCAACTGAGACACACCCATTTGGATTGCCAAAAAGAATCTTTAAGCCCAGGGAACCTCAGACCTACACCACAGCTGGTGAGCTGAACAGCTGGCTCTGTGCCCTTCGGGGCGGCATGCTGTTTAGCTGTGCAAGCTGCTTCAATTCCAAGGGAACTCAAACTACTAAGGACTAAGAGCTGTTCAGCATGTTTTCAACAAAATGGAAAAGACACTTAGGCTCTCTACCTGTAGAGTGGCCTGTGGACAAGAAGCATTCACATTTCCAGTGTGCCCTTGGGCAGATGTTACGCTGTCCTCTAGAGAGCTGAACTCTCAAGCTGCTGGGCTCAGATTCCTTTACCCACGTCCCCTCCCTGTCTCTACCTACATGTCCTGTTCACCTTAAAACAGAGCCATGGCCCCCAAAATGGTTCTGCTAAGTCTTTTATGATGTCATATTTTCATTTCACACACACACATACACACACACACACACACACACACACACACACACACACACACACACACACACACACACACAAACTCTGCCTTGACCTCTACAGAGGGGCGGGCCTCTGGATCCCAGCACTGTCCAGGCTCCCAGACCTGGAGGCAAAGCTCACTCACCTGGTACGAGATACACAGTCAGGATTCAAGGGCGGGTGCTGGGAAAAGCCTTCTTTCTGGTTTCCAGACTTTAAATAACATGACTTGACTTCCCCTGCAAAATCACGAGATTCGAGCAAAGAGCATCATCCCACTGTCTTTGAGGCACAAGCTCACTCTGCCATCTTCAAGTTAAAGACAGCCTCGTCAGGCTGTCTGTACAGTGACTGGATTTGTTTGGTTTGGTCTGACATTTGAACCTGAAGTTTACTTAGCTAAGAAGAATGGCATTTAAAGAAAGTCACTGAGAAAAATGTTCGGTATGTCTACCCGGTACACCGATAGGACTCACTACGTCACTGCCTTCGATCTGCTAACCAGTATTCTGTTAGGAAGTTAACTTCCTTCCTTCCTCTCTTCGGTTTTTTCTTTCCATCTCTTTTTCTCTCCCTATGGTGTCGAGGTTGACCTCCAGCTATCAGTCTTCATGCCTCAGCCTCATGCTGGGATTGCTCGCATGGGCTACCATACTTGGTATTCTTCAGGTAACCCCGGGCTGGCTTTGACCTAACTCTGTGACTTTTGAACTGGTGATCTCCTGCTTTTACTCTTGAGTGCTGTAAATCCCCATCAGACCCCTGTAAAAACTCAGGGGGTAGATTAAGTGGTGTTAGAAATCTACCCCCGGGCTTATCACACTCCACAGACTGATACATCTCCAGCCCTTTACTTCATCACTTCATCTCCGCCCCCCCCCCCCCCCCCCCCCCCCCCGTAAGTTCCATTCATGTCCCAGCCTGGAGGAAAGCCGGAGCAGGAGTTTTCTGTGTGCATGCATATGGGTATCACATATAAAAAGAGGTTCATTAGACATGCAGCTTAGATGGAGGCCACAGAGTCCATGCTACCTCAGGAAAGCTGAGCAAGTGTGGCTGCTGACTGTGTGACAGCCTGGTAAAGAGGAAAGGAAAGGCTGGGATTCCTTTGCAGAGTTTAGTTCAGCTGGAGGGTCCTGGGTGTTGAGGTGTGAGGATCAGTTCCTGCCCTAATGTAATCTCCTAGACCCAAGGAGCACCTTCCTCTGGGCCCAGGAAATGCAATTAAGCCCCTAGTGGAGACACCTGCTAAGTGGCTCTCGGCTCCAAAGTGCCAAAAAACCAAGGCCTGGCCTCCATCTTCTGGAGGCTTAGATAAAAATGCATGTGTGAATGTGTGCGTGTGCGTGTGCGTGTGCGTGTGCGTGTGTGTGTGTGTGTGTGTGTGTGTGTGTGTGTGTGTTGAGAGAGAGAGAGAGAGAGAGAGAGAGAGAGAGAGAGAGAGAGAGAGAGAGAGAGAGAGAGAGAGAGAGAGAGAAGATAATGAGCTAAATATGGCCACAGAAGTCAGCATCATGAGTACTTAGTTACTGATAATGGACTGGAGCCACACAGACAGACAAACAGCACATGCTTTCTCACAGGCAGGACCCAGCTTATAATTCCTGTTTGTGTATATTTGTGTTTATGTTAGAGTGATGTATATAGAGACTAAGAAACAAAAAGGGGCCAGGAGAAAAAGAGGTGTCAGTGGAGAGTGAGAGTGAGCTAGAACACATGTGATTTCAAAGGAGAAGGTGAATATGTGGTTCACAAAAAGATGACGGCTGAGAGATGGGGAGAACCGACCAAAATCAAATCAGAGTGAAAACCCCATAAGGAAACCTGCTACTTTGTATACTTGATTAAAAATAATTTAAAGCCACATCTTTAATCCCAGCACTCAGGAGGCAGAAGCAGGCCTCTGAGTTTGAGTTCAGCCTGATCTACAGAGTGAGTAGTCTTTGGACTTTGACCCAACCAACTGATTAGTGGTTCCTCAAGTAACTACTTTAAATCATTCTGATTTGAAATCAGCAGTAACAGCTGTGAGGATGTTTAACAAATGCCTAATAAATATCTACTGGGCACTAGGCAGTTGCCCTGATGAAGTCTCTCCACTTGAAGAGTAGAAATATCATTAGCAGGTATTTATATGACAAGAAATACCTACTGTAACCATGTGGATGAAAGGATCCGGTATTTAAAGAACAATACGCAGGGCTCAGGATGTGGCTCAGTGGGTACAGTGCTTGCCTGGCATGCACGGAGCCCTGGCTTCCATCCTTAGGACCACATAAACCAAACCTGTGCAAATACATTTGTCATTCCAGCACTCAGGAGGTAAGGGTTGGGGTATCAGAAGTTCAAGATCAGTCTGAGTTACACAGTTAGTTGGAAGCTAGCTCAAGCTACACAAAACCTTGTGTAGGTAAAATAAATGAAAAAAATAAAATGTTTTTAAAAAGCAAAAATCAGATAACTCTAAAGTTTGCCTGAAAAATTCTCCTTAGAAATAAAGCAGACAGGATGAGTCATGTACTACATGTATAACAAGCATAGCACATGCCAATGTGAAGGAGAGAACACATCCAAGAGTACTAAAGGCAATCCTGGGACTGTCTGACTGTTACAACATTAACACGTAGACTATGGACCAAGCGAAGCTCCCGAGAAGGCCATGGCTGTCCCCCATCTTGCTCGCTAGGACTCACCATGCTCATCGATGAACACATGCATGGCATCCAGGGACATTTCCTCCTGCACAGATGTTTCCGGCCCACTGATGACCTGCAGCACCGAGCTGTCTTGTTGGGAAGTCACCCTGTAGATGATCTGCCGTTGACGATTGCCCTGGAAACTTAACACACGTGAAAGTTTCAAGGATGCTGGCCTGGCTACTTCTATGTCAGCCTGACACACACTAGAGATGTGAGAGAGGAGGGGCCTCAATCAAGACAATGCCTCCATAAGATCGAGCTATTGGCAAATCTGTTGGGAAGTTTTTAAATTAGTGATTGGTGAGAGAGGACCCAGATCATTGTGGGTGGGGCCACCTTGGGCTGGTGGTCCTGGGTTCTATGAGAAGCAGGCTGGGTAAGCCATTCAGAGCAAGCCAGTAAGCAGCCCCCTGTGGGGATATTTTCAAATACAATAAAAACAGTCGGAGATATCAGAGGGCAGATCCAACTCTTCCAGTCTTTGTTTTGTTTTTGAGTCTCTGTGACTTCTGCATCAGCTGCTGCCTCCAGGTCCCTGCCCTGCTTGAGTTTCTGCCCTCACTGCTTTGGTGGCAAACTGTTATATGGAATTGGGAGTGAAATAAACCGTTTCCTCCCCAAGTGGCTTTTGGTCATGGTGGTTTGTCACAGCAATAGTAACCCTAGCCAAGACAGATGGTGAGGGGCTTGGGAAATAACTCAGTGGCAAAGTGTTCACGATGCAAGCATGAGAACCTGAGTTCAGATCCCTAGGACCCACGTGAACAAAAACTGAACACTGAGACACATTCCAATGATCCCTGGGCTAGGGAGGAGACAGGAGAATTCCCCAGACCTTCTCGTGAGCCAGTACAGCTGAACTGGTAAGCTCTGTGTTCAGGGAGAGAAGAAGAGCTTCTGAGATGTTCAACATCTGGTTTGTAAACCCCCCCCCCACATTCCACTTATCAGGGATTCTTTTTATTACCCCCACCCCAAAGCATTACAAGAAACAACTGGTGGGAGATGCCACCTCACACTCCACACAAAGAAAGCTAAGTGACCAAGTTTTCTCCTTACAGTGCTGTGGTCTTGGGAGGCTGTGTGGACACCGGGCTAGCGATTGCGTGGTCTTGGCTTGGCAAATCTGGTTTCCCTGGCTTCGGATCATGTCCACTGGGTTTTTCACTCTCCACAGCTTCTTCCTTGGTCCCTGAGAAGGCACAATCTGGAAGAAACAGCTTTCCATGTTAACAACAAACAGGAAAGCCATCTCAGTGTTCAGGGAATAAAACAAACAACCTTGAAATATGAAAAAATAAAGACTTGGGCCTGGGGGCTAGGCCAATAATACCAGCACTTAAGAGACGGAGGCAGGAGGATAGCTGTGAGTTCCACAATAGCCTGGGCTACTGAGCGAGACTTGGCCTCAAAATCAAGCAAACAACAAAATTCCAAACAATCTGTTTATGGCTGTGCACTCCTATAATCCTAGCACCCAGGAGGCTGAGGCAGGAGGATCTCCAGGAGTTTGGGATAAGCCTGGTCTCCATAGTGAGATTCTCTATCAGATAACATAAAGAGATGGAGAGGAGGATGGGAGGGAGAGAGGCAGGCAGGCGTATAGATACATGTTCCTATGTATGAATATACTTGAAACGCAGACATGTATATACGTTTGTGATAAATTGTTAGACATCTACAGTCACCATCCACTTTGCCAAGGGACTCAGAGACTCAGCGACATCCACTACCCTGCTGGAATGACCATACACATACACGAGAGGGTCCTAGCACACAAGAGCTGCAGATTTAAAAAGACCACAGGAGGCAATTTGTTTCTGGTCCCACTGACCATTTGAAAATATCACCAACCTTCTACTCATTCATCCTCCACAGGCCAGTCTTCTAGCTAAAGGCAGACTGGCCCCTTGGGAAGGCAGGTCTGAAAAGCTGTTCAGAAGTCAGCAGGTACAGGTGGGTGGGAAGAGATTGTTTAAAATCTCCTCCAGACAGTGAACTAGACTAAGGGTCTTGGCTTATGCCACGAGAAGTGAAGAATGCATGTGGCTGGTGTGTGGACATAGGGTTCAAAAAAGTGTCCCTATCTTCTGTGGAAACTGTCAGCCCTGAAGGGTCTCAGCCTGGACCAGAAAACGGGGATGAAAGGTCTGAACCTACAGCCTGTTTAGTACCCGCTGTTGAGGGGTAGGAAAGAATGGTTCCGTGGATAAGGTGCTTGCTGTGCCAGCCTGAGGACCTCAGATTGATCCTGGAACCCACCAAACACACCACTTTGGTGGCTCACTCCCAAACCCCACCAAGGAGCCGTGTACAACCCTCCCGGCTTTAAGCTGCTGATCTCCTTGCTGTGAGGAAACCTTTGCTTGTTCTGAGCTGGTGGCTATGGATATCTTAAATACACACACACACACACACACACACACACACAAAGACAAAAATTAAATCAAACAAAGTTTATATTGTTACTAGTTGTTGCTTTGGTTTGGGTTTTCAGACAAGGTCTCACTGCTGACCTCAGCTGCTCAGCCCTCTTCCCCCAGCCTCCACAGGGCCAGGACGATGGGATGTACCACCACACTCAGCTCTAAGTCAGGATGATGAGAGATGTACCACCACACTCAGCTCTAAGTCAGGATGATGGGATGTACCACCACACTCAGCTCTAAGTCAGGATGATGGGATGTACCACCACACTCAGCTCTAAGTCAGGATGATGGGATGTACCACCACACTCAGCTCTAAGTCAGGATGATGGGATGTACCACCACACTCAGCTCTAAGTCAGGATGATGGGATGTACCACCACACTCAGCTCTAAGTCAGGATGATGGGATGTACCACCACACTCAGCTCTAAGTCAGGATGATGGGATGTACCACCACACTCAGCTCTAAGTCAGGATGATGGGATGTACCACCACACTCAGCTCTAAGTCAGGATGATGGGATGTACCACCACACTCAGCTCTAAGTCAGGATGATGGGATGTACCACCACACTCAGCTCTAAGCTGTAAGTGCTGCATGGTTTCCACAGCCCTGAGTTGAAGGATGATGTAAGGGCTCAGGACCATTTGCTGTCCTTCTTTGCATAGCTTAGCTGATGGAGAGCATCCTAAGGAGAACTAGAAGTTCCACTCTTGCTCCAGTCAGATTCAAGGCCAAGCTGCATCCTCCTGTCAATCAGAACTATGTCAAGATACCACAGACCTCCAGTATCACCTCACAGTCATTTTAGAAAACCCATACAGGCACATTTTGGAACTGGACATTCAGGTTGCAGTAATCAATTATTCTTCAGAGAGAATAACACACAGCCATCAGGCAGTGGTGGCCAGTGCCTTCAATCCCAACACTTGGGAGGCAGAGGCAGGTGGATATTTATGAGTTTGAGCCTAGCCTGGTTCCAGGTCAAGTTCCAGGTCATCTAGGGCCATTAGAAATCCTGTCTCAAAAAACAAGCAAACAAACAAAGCTTTGGCAAAACTCTCTGGTACCAACAGCCTCCGGGCACAAGACTTAGCTGGCCTTTCTCTTCTGTTTTGAAGGAGATACATAGTCTAGTTCCAGTCTTGGGCAGAAAGACAGATCACAGGGACACTTCACTCCAAGGCTTCACTCCGTCTGACAAGATGCCAGCCTTGTTAACAGTGAAGAACTAGAGAAGCGCCTTCATTTTGAGCAAAAGTCCTTCTCCATCAATTAGAAATCAAGTAAAGGCCTCACAGACACGTCCGCAGGCTAATCCAATGGAAGCAGTTCACTGAATTGGACTCTGTCTTCCCAGGTACATCAGGATGACAAGATTAGTCGTCACAGATATTATCTTCTCCAGTGGCCCAGGGTTTACCTTATCAGCTGTGGTTTCATGTAGTAAGTACTGGGACTACATTAGCACCTCAATTACATTCCTCAGCAATCCTTTGTGATGTGACCCTAGAAGTCATTGAAACCACTATATACGTCTACTGTATGACTGTCTTGAAAAGCCCACACATACTCTCTCAGATGTGTACTTGTCTTTTCCCAAAAGGCACTCTATTAACTGCCACATTTATATCTATTTTAAACTTTTTCCCTTAACAAATTCCAACTCTGTCACATGCTGTCTCACCCTGGAATTTCTTTCTCTGGTGCAGTCAAGAATCCTAACTTCACCTGAGTAATGGTCTCTGCAGGAAACAGCATGGATCTGAGTCTCTGGCCCATGCTCTTTGGCCACCGACACTTCCTGCTTTGGGATAGTCAAAATGTCAACATCTATCCCTGGTCCTCTTACAGAACACCTATGCTGTGGTATGAATGTGAAACATTCCTTGCAAATTCATGTTTTCTAACATCTGTCTCCAGTCAGCGGAACTGTTTGGCAAGTGTGCTTTGAATGAGAATGTTCCCCCATGGGCTTATATATTTGAATACTTGGTCCCCAGTTGGTAGAATTGTTTGGGAAGAATTAGAAGGTGTGACTTTGTACAAGGGGGAGAATCACTTGGGCTTCGAGGCTTCAAAAACCCCTATCATTTTTAGCTCTCTCTCTCTTTCTGCCTCATGCTTCTGGTTGGAAGTGTGGGCTTTCAGGCACTTGTCCAATGCCATGCCTGCTTGCCTGCTACTAAACTCCCCAGTATGATGGCCATAGACTCATCCCTCTGAAGTTGTAAGCCACCAAGAAACTCTTTCTTCTATAAATTTCCTTGGTTATGGCTTCTCTTCATGGCAAGAGAAAAAAGTAATTATGACAGAAGAACCATTGGGAGATGGGGTGTCACTGGAGGAAATGGAGTGCTAGTGGAAGACCTTGAAGATACATAGCTAGGCCACACTTCCTGTTTACTCTCTGCTCCTGCTCTCCCCCAGCCCAAATGCCTCAGCTGCACACTCCTGACACTGTGGAGTCACCTGACACCACGTGTACCCCATGGCCAACTACACTCCATCACACTGAGCCAACATAAAGTCTTCCCCTCTTAAGTTGCTTATCATCTGCTATTTGGTCACAGCAATGAGAAATAACTAAGCCTGTTGGGGACCCCGCTTCCTTGAAGCCTAGCTGTAGTTCTATTAGGCTTAGTTTTAAGCTTGCTACAACCTAGACGGGGGATTGTTTGCACAAGTTGGCCGTACACACGTTTGGGGACTGTCTGGATTGCTTTAACTGTTAGGAAGATCCGCTCAGAATGTGGGTTGTACCACTTTGGGGTCTGGGCCTCCACGCTGTAAGAGTAAAGAAATCCAGGAGCCAAGCACACAGGCAAACAAGGATGAGTTTATTTTCTCTCTGCTCTTCTCTGTGGATGTTGCATAACTGGCTGCTAGTGGTCCTGCCTTGACCTCCCACAGTGATGGGCTGTAAGCTGGAACTGTATGTAAGCCAAATAAACCCTGTCTCCTATACGTTGCTCTTGGTCAGGGTATTTTATCATAGCAACAGAAAGTGGTGCAATTTGCAATGTGATACTGCCCTGAACTCGGTTAGTGGGGAGTTCAAGAAGTATAGACCCTGAAGGAGACAAATCAAATAAGCTTCTCAGGTGGCCTGAGGGGATGCAGAAACAGACGCGTGTAATCCTAGCACTGGAAAAAGGAAAAGGTACAAGGATCAAGTATCAAGTTTGAGGTCAGCCTGGGCCACATGAGACCCTGTCTCAAAAAGACCGAAAAGAGGTGAGGGTACAGATGTAGCTCGGCTGGAGGAGTGCTTGTCCAGCATGACAATGCCCTGGGTCTAGCCTCATTGCTGAATACACGGTATGTGGTGGTACACACTTGAAATCCCAAAGCATGGGAGATGGGGGGTGGTAAGGTTGGTGACACTGTGAGTTCCAGGCTAATGCAGGCTACGTGTGACCAGTGAGATGAGATGGATCACTGGGTAAAGGCACTTGCCATCAAGTCTAAGGACATAAGTTTGATTCCTGTGAAGAACTCAAGGTCGTCCTTGGCCTCCACACAAATGCCATGACATGCATCAACCCTCCTACCCACCGCCCCCTCCCCCCCCCCCCCCGCCACACACAATAAATAAATAAATAAAATATAAAGAACTCTTATCTCAAAATATCTTTACCTTTCATTCACGTGCTGTCTGTTTCAAATTTAACTGAATTGGAAGAAGCTGCCTAGACTGGTTGGCCAGTAGATTCCCAAGGCTTTGCCTACCTCCATCTCCCCAATGCTGGGATTACAGATACTCACTGCAGCATCTAGATTCTTTTTCTTCATGGATTCTAGGAGATCCAACTTAGGTCCTCAGGATTACATGCAAGCATTTTACCAACGGAATCATCCCAGTACCCAACATAGATTCCTTAACAGAAATGTGCTTCATGCTGAACTTAACCAGAGGGTATGCCACTTATACAGGAAAACAATTGCTTCTTTCTCTGGAAATAAACATCCTTGGCTTCTAGAGAGGCTGGAAATTCCTCATAAAGCTTTAAGTATCCTGTGCAGTGAGTGGAGGCAGGTAGGGTCTCCCCACCCTCAAAACCAGAATTTGGAAATTCTCCAAGATCCAGAACTTTCTGAACAGCAACATAGCATTGCAAGAGGAAACTTATACCTGACCTCATGTGACAAGGCACAGTTAGGACACAGGAGCACACAGTCATCCATGGCTGTATATGGGTTAGTGCCAGAACATAAATGAGTGTGAACACACACATGAATATCACAGGTCTTACCTGAAAAATACCTCGTTGTGTGTAGTCATAGATTCTAAAACCTGAAACACCCCAAATCTGAAACATATCAACCTGTCCCTAGACCCACAGCCAGAACAATGATCAGATGACATCATCTCCATTTTCTCTGGGGTCCCTTCTCTTCCATTCCTCTCAGGACAAGAGGTGCCTCTTCCTCCTCCATTCTCCGTTAACTCAAAGGTGATCAAAGGAATTCTGACCTGCTCATTGTCTGCAACCCCAAGCATTTTGGAAGAGAGGAACTCATCATAGCTCAGGATCAGCACATGTAATAAGTATGGGAAGTAGAGATAAGCAACATGGATGGGGAGACGCTCAATCCATAAACACTTGCCACACAAGCATGAGGAGCTCAGTTCACACTTCTAGCACCTACAAAAAGAAGCTGGGTTTAGTGGCAAGTGCCTATAATCCCAATGCTACAAGCTGGGATTGATAGAGACAGGTAGATCCCTAGGCTCAGAGGCTAGCTAGCCTGGCCTACGTAGTGAGACCTAGGACAATGAGAGACCCTGTATGAAACAGAAAATGCAAGACATCTGAGGGCTATCCTCTGACCTCTGTATATGTGTTGTGCACACATGCACTAACATATGCACCCATCCATATGGATATTCGAATACAGACACACACACACACACACACACACACACACACACACACACACACACACACACACATCAATCTACAAAGCAGCTCTTGAGAGCTGATGCCCTAGATTGGATGACATAGGCAAAGCACACTCAGGGAGAAGTGGGTGGAGTCTCACCTTCAGGTTGCTGATTTGCTCCGTTCTGCTTTGTGGTAGAGTCAGAGGATACCACTTTGGATGTATTGATGGATTCCAACAGGGAGACAAACTCTAGGAAGTTGGACTCATTTGGAATCTGTCCTTCCTTGGCTTCCAGGTCTGATTTGGATGTTGGGATGGGTTTCTCGCTGTCACTGACCACCTCCTTGGTACTCCGGCTTAAGAAGACGTCAGTCCCACTGTCCACACTGAGCACACGGGCATGCCTTTTCTCATGGCTGCTCTTACAAGAGGCTGGGTCAAGGTTATCCTGGCCCTCCTTGCTCCCTTCAGACTCAGGATCCACCCTGGGTGTGAGTGGTGCTGGAGTGGGGTCTGGTTCCCAGGCATATCTTGGGGTAGGGCTGCCATCCTTGGTACTACACTCCCTGTCCCCAGACCCACAGCCAGAACAATGATCAGATGACATCATCTCCATTTTCTCTGGGGTCCTTTCTCTTCCATTCCTCTCAGGACAAGAGGTGTCTCTTCCTCCTCCATCCTCGGTTAACTCAAGGGTGATCAAAGGAATTCTGACCTGCTCAGGGTCTGCAGGACCAGCCATTTCTGGGCCAGAAGGTTCCGCATCGGGCCTGACCCCATTTCTGTCAGAGCTTGTAACCTTCAGGTGCAAAGAACTCTCCAGGTCACTCATGGAGTTTGGGGTGCTGCTCATCGTGATAACTATCTTAATGGGCTCATGCAGACTCAGTGGTTCTCCAGGCTGGGAGGTATCAATGAGGGTCACTGCAACTTCGCCATCAGAGTCAACCACTTCCTGGTTCAAGGGCAGTTCCACCTGACCAGAGGTTTGAGTCAATTCCTCTTCTTCTGTGGGTTTGGCCAGGACTGTGTTGCACGGACAACAGCTGCTGTTCAGGCTGTCCTGAGGTGATCTGCTCTGTGACTGGTCCCCAGTGGGGCCCTGAGGACAACTGGGGGGCTGTGGAATCAGAGCTGAGTGTTCACTGCCCCATGGCTGGAAGGAGATGTCAGTTTCTAATAAGTCGTACTGGGACAATGACAGATGTGGCAACTTCTTCAAGGCTCCAGTGCTCACCAGGCCACTCTCAGACCTGTGGCGGGCTGGGCACTGGCCAGTGCCCCCTGGCTCTTTCCCTTTTCTTCCTGTGAGGATCTCTGTGGTAACTGGCTTCACTGGTCCTGCTGGTCTGGGAATGGATTCTGGCGTACGCCCCTGAGAAGCAGGTAGGCTTTCTGACTTGATGCCAGGTGAGGTAGATGACACCACTGCCTCAGGTTGATCCTCTGACAGAACGACACCTAAAATGAATGACAGGGGTGACATGAGACACATCTACAATAATGGCTAATGCTTTAGAGTGAGACATTAAAACCAAACCCTAAACCGGCAGCAAACATTCAGATGCTTGTGTGCACATGTGCCTGTATGTGGAGGCCCAAGGTCAATCTCAGCTGTCATTTATTAAGACACCATTCACCTTATTCTTTGAATCAGGGTTTCTCACTGGCCAAAAATTTACCCATTAGGCTAGGCCGGTGGCTAGTGAGCCTCAGGGATTCTCCATGTCTTGTCTCTGACTCCTAAGTGCTAAGACTGCAAGTATGTGCCACCACACCCAACTTTTTATGTGGGTTCTAGGTATCTGACTTGGGTCCTTATGCTTACAAGGCAAGCACTTTACCCATGAGCCATCCTAGCTCCGGGAGAATTTATAAAAATGCCCTTTCTACTGTGGCTCTGAACTACAATCATGACTCACACTTTCAAGTTTTGCTGGGCTGGGGCTTCAAGTGTCAGGGCAGTGTGGTCCACATCACACACTCAGGCTTTGTGATTGAAAAGGGCTTGACTCTGCCCTCCATCACCTTCTTGTCTTGAGCAAGTTACATGATGATCCTTCTAACCAATGATTCTCAACCTTCCTAATGCTGTGACCTTTTAATACAGTTAAATACACCTCATGTTGCGGTGACCCCAACCATGAAATTATTTCATTACTTCCTCATAGCGGTCATTTTGCTACTGTTATGAATCATAACGTAAGTATCTGATATGCATGAGATCTAATATGTGACCACCGTGTGTCCACATGTTGAGACACACTGCAAACCCAAGGAAACAGCAGTGGTCCAGTCAACAGGTCTTTGGTCTGTGGGGATTGCTGTGTGCACCATAGCACACTCCTCCACCTGCACCATGTCAGCAGCACTCTGTTATAACAATCAAACAGCCTTCAGCTTGGCCACATGTCCCACGGGAGCAGGACCCTCCAAGAAAGACTTACAGCTCTTCCTTTAACACCTTCAGCTCAGAGCTGGAGAGGCAGCTCAGGGTTAAGAGATCCCCTTGTAAAGGAGCTCGGTTCAGTTCCCAGCCCCACATCAGGCAGCTCACAACTACCTGTAACCTCAACTCAAGGAGGTCTGGCTCTCTCTTCTGACCTCTATGGACATCTACACTCATTTGTGCAAGCTTGTATATGCATACAAAAAAAAACAAAAATATGTACACAGTTCAAAATAAATCTTTAAAAAAAATATTTGCCTGAGGATGTAGATGTGATTAAGTATCAAACAGTGGCAACACTCTACCTTTAAGGTCTTCTACTGTTTCCCGTGCTGGCAACTCCTGGAGGAACAGAAAACAGGAGTCAGCTCACTGCACAACCCACACGTTTCACACAGCTGGCCGTCAGCTATCTCCCTTCAGCAGCCGCTCAGTCTATCTGACTGGTACATAGGGAAGGGTCACCTCAGCGTCTGTGCTTCTTAAGAGTTTATAAAATGGGCCGAAAGGTAGTTTCTAGAGCATGTCTAAGTGCAGGCATCCTCCTAAGATGACCGCACTGCGACAGAAAGGGGAAGGATGCTAACGAAGAAACTGGAACCACAAGGAATAAGGCATAGCTATCGTGGATGGAGAACCCGAAAGCAACCCCACAGGAACAGTGATGTCTTGGTATTCCCAGAAGCAAGGTTTAATGCTGAAAGCAGTGAGGATAGAGATGGAGTTTGTTCCAAGTGGAAGTGCTAGCAATCTGATGCTTCATGGCTGACTGGAGAAGGAAAATGGAAGGAATCCTTTTGCACCAGGGAAGACCGTACAAGAGGCCACTGGTGTTCTGGGAACACATGGTAGGTGACATCTGATGGCCCCAAGCACACCCATGGGCCATAGCCCCAGCCACCATAAAGGGACCACAGCAACCACCCCCACGGGTGCCCCCTGCTGGGGAGTGAACACCAACACAATAGGAAGAGGTCACCGACCAGTGGCGAGGAATGCTGGGAGTGGACACTCTGCCCTCGGGAGCTGCAGCGGAGGGGTGGTGTGGACAGGCTCCCTCGAGGCGCTTCCTTCTTGGCGCTGTGGATCTGCCTGTTATTGCTAACCCAGGGTGAGAAAGAGCAGATGTTACCAGAGGGCCAGGCTCCTCTTCCCCGTGCCTCCCAAACTGTTCACCTCAGCTCTGTGTCTTATACACAAACCCTATGATTACTCCGCCACCGTTTTTGTATTGCGTGTGTGCGCGTGCGTGTGTGTGTGTGTGTATGTGTATGTGCGTGTGTGTGTGTGTGTGTGTGTGTGTGTGTGTGTGTGCATGTGTGCGCGTGTGTGTGCACGCACTCACATGTGTGCCTATGGAAGCCAGAGAGAGCTCAACATCAGGTATAGCTCAGCTGCCATCTACTTTATTGGAATAATGTCTCTCATTTGTCCAGAACTTGCTGATTTGCCTAGGCCAGCGGTCAGCAAGCTGTAGGGCTCTGTCGTCCTCCAGCATCCCCAGCAATGAGATTCTAAGCCTACTTCACCATGTCTAGCTTTTTTCATGAATTCTGGGGAATCAGGCCCATGTCCTCAAGCATCCCCCCCAGCCTGGGTGACACACTTTCAAAAACAAACTATATAAAAATGACACAAACATGGTGTCCTTAAGTTTCCTTCAAGCCCTGATCGAAGAACATCACTCGGGTGTGATGTGTGATCTTTATATCAATGCATACTACTCTTTAACATTCTTTGGTACACTCCGCAAATTTAAATAACAAGTAGAATTCTTTGTGTTGTTAAACCTAAGCCAGGGGAATTTTAGATAATTGTGTCAAGCTATATCGGTGGCCAGATAAAACATTCAGATTGTAAAAATTAATTTTATTAAGTTTAACTTTAAATATAACAAAGTACATAGACCTGTGTCTGCCTAGGACATTTACCCTCATATGTAACTCTTAAGTAGAAGTCAACTTTTATTTGTTTATTTTTGAGCCCAAATTTCGTGCAGCCCAGGTTGGCCCAGAATTCACCATGCACCCATAAGTGACATTGAGCTTTCTCAATCCTCCTGCCTCTACCTTCTAAGTGAACGCATCACTATGCAATGTTTCCGTGATGCTGAAAATTGAGCCCAGGCCGTTGTGCATGCTAGGCAAGAGCTCAAGAGCTCTACAGACTTAGACAGAGCCCCACCCCGCAAAGCATCATTTTAATCAAAGCCCAACCCTTCCTGTTGGGAGCAGGTGCTCTTCTGGACAAAGTTACCTTGGGGTTTTGTGGCTGGCCACGTGCTGGCTGCTGGCCTCTCCCTCCGGCTTTCGCTTGTTTCTCTTTCGTGGGGATCGGTGCTGGATTACTTCTCCCTTATCAAACATGAGGTGCAAGCGATAGCTCACGAGCTTGATGACTGCAAAGAAGATGGTCACAGAACCACAGTAGAAGAGTGCAGTGAGGACATTTGGAGGAAAAGCCTGGAGGAGAGAAAAGAGAAAGACCACTCATGACTGCAGGCTTCTGCCTTGCTTTAAACATCAATGCACGGTCAACTATTTACTGAGCATAAGTCAGACAAGATTCCAAGTGCTTGGGAACTTTTTCTGGTTAGAATCTCCAGAGAAAAAGACTTATATTATCTATTTACCTTTGGTCCTTTTTGCTTCCCATGTTTTGATCAGTGACTTTGATGGCCAATGTTTCTACTAAAGTCTTCGATTTTCATACATGTACGTTTTATCACAGAAATTTGGATTACTAAGTGTGTTACTATAAGTAGCAGGATTCAGCCTTTGCATAACATATGCACCAATCCACACATCAATGTGCAAAGCTGGGAACACAAAGCACTTGCCTGACATATGTGGGGCCCTAAGCTCAATCCCCAGCACTGAGAGAGAAAGAAGAAGCAAAACTATGGAGGTTGGGGAGATGGCTCAGCCAGTAAAATGCTCGCCACGCCAACATGAGGCCCTATATTCAATCCCCAGACCCCACATGAAAAAATCAGGCCCAGTGGTGGCCCTAATCCCAGTGCTAAGAAGGCAGAGGCAGGAGGATTCTGGGTACTCAGCGAGCACTAGGATGCTGGCATCTCTAATTTCCATTGATGTTCTTGCTGCCACCACTCACCCTACATCTTAAAACCACACCTGAATTGACTACTGCTTATTAATGAATCTCCAATCCATAGATACTATTTACAATTAAGGTAACACATTCAAATACAGCTTTCAAATGCAACAAGGAGCCATAGAGCAAATGTTCTGATTGACTGGTGCAGTACGTCAGATGTGTACACACATAAGAAGTAAACTGTGGGACAAGTCAGGCAACTGGCTGTATTAGTGATTTTTCTCACTGCTGTGACCAAGTGCCTGACAAGAAGCATCTTCAGGGAGGGGGTTAACTTTGGCTTGCACTTTAAAGCATCAGTTCTCAACCTATGGATCATGACCCCTTTGGTGGTCAAAAGATCCTTTCACTGATATTGCTTAGGACTATCTTCATATCATATATTTACATTATGAGTCATAACAGTAAAGAATTACAGTTATGAAACATCAACAAAAATATTTTATGGTTGGGGTCACCACAGTGTAAAGAACTGCATTAAGGGTTTGCAGCGTTAGGAAGGTGGAGACACACAGCTTTAAAGGGATGTGGCCCAGGCTGGAGGGAGAAACATGGCAGCAGGCAGCTCCCGTACTGGCAGACCTATTCTGGTAGGACTCCAAACCTCTTCAAATCTTGGTGAAACAGGAGAGTGGGCATGAAGTGGGACTGGGCTATATAACCTCAAAACCCACACTCAGGGAACCACTTCCTCCAGTGAAGCATCGTCTCCCAAAGGCTCCAGAACCTTTCCAAACAGTGTCACAGCTGGGAAGCACATGTTCCAACAGGTGAGCCTGTGGTGATGTCTCCTGTGCCAACCACAGCAAACATTTACTAATGAAAGTTCTTCTCAAGGATTCCTGGGGGATACCTCTCATCAGGCACTTATCTTCTTTCCTGCTTATTAAGTACTGAGGTGTAGTCTTTATTTTAGAAGCGTGTTAACAAGACAAAATGAATATCTTTTAGTTTCCAACTTTTCTTTCTTTCCAACCCCATTTTTAATATGTGCCTATGGTATGTGTGGCTGTACACATGTTTGGCATGCATGTTAGCATGCATGTGGGAGCTTAGGAACATGGTTGAATGGGCATGTGGAGACCTGTGGCTGAGATCAACAAACACCCTCCATCATTCCTCCACTTTATTTACTGAGGCAGGCTCTCTCAATCAAACTCAGAGCTCCCAGACATGGTTACCCTCACTTGACCAGCTTGCTCTGGGGACTCCCCATCTCTGCTTTCTGGGTCTGGAATTACAAGTGAGCTGACACAGCTACCCAAAGTTCTATGTGTTTTCTGAGGATCCAAACTCTGGCCCTGACATTTGCACTTCAGGTACCTTGACTGCAGAGCCATTTCCCTGTATCCCATCTGTCTTTTCTTTTGAGATGGTAAAGATTTTGGAAGAAAGCTCACATAAATACATCATGCAAGATAAATCTTTATGTCAGAGAATAAAAGGACCAGAAGAATCTTAATAGCCTTTCAAGACCAAAAAAGTCTATATTTCTTTTCTATATTTAAGACAAATCAATAGCCATAAATATGATAAAGCCATTGTTGATATGGCCTAATGGTCTATAATTTGTTTTTTCGTGGGGATGAAGGGAAACTGGAGGTGAATACAGTTCTAGGTGGCAGAAGTAGAAGGTGAGAAAGGAAGAGAGATTGGACTGAAGAAAAAGATTGTGAAGAGCTGAGATAAGCAACTGGCTGCCTCAAGGGCTGGGCATCTCAGACACCACAGGTCCGAGAACTTTAATGCTAGGTGCTAGCCAAGAGCAAGAGCATTCGCCCTTGTATTAGCTAAACATCCCAATCCTGGAGGCGCATTCAGGAGCTGCTGTACTAACAGCCTCCCCTCCTCCCGCTCACTGCTTCCAGAAGCTGAAGATGACCTGAGCTGCTGGGATTCTAGGACCACAGGTGTTTAAAGCCCAGAACAGTGTCTGGCTGCTAACACCCAGAGTAATAGTCTTCTGATACAGGGCTTGAGCTGTGAGCTTCTGGGTCTTCCAGCCCAGCCCTTGCAGACCCAGGACTCCCAGTGACCAAACTATATCTCTTTGCATACTAAGAGTCCACATCCAGGTACAATAGAAGAGCCCTGGGCAGATAACTGGATACAATTTGCGTCAAAAGGAATGCTGATAGGCATGAATGAAGGTGCTTGCCACCTAAGCACTAGGCTGAGTTTAACCCCTAGTGCTCTGGAAAAAAAGCATATGAAGCTGTATGTGCCTGCAATCCCAGATCTGGAGAGATGGAGACAGAAGTGTTTCTGGAACTCACTAGCCAGCCAGCCTGATTGAACTGGATTTCATGTTCAGAGAGAGAGAGGGAAAGGGAGAGGGAGAAGGAGAGAGGGAGAGAGAGAGAGAGAGAGAGAGAGAGAGAGAGATCTTGTCTTAGAAACTAAGGTGGGGAGCAACTGAAGAAGACACCCCATCACAAAATTTGTCCTCTACACATGCATGGGTCACATGCACATATCACACAGACGCTCAAAATTTCTATGAAGTCAACAGTAACAAACAGAACATGTCTCTGGGGCGCAAAGGTGAGCGAACACTCTCTCCAGTGGCAGAAAACCAGCTGAGAAAGATTGGAAAGGGAACAGAGGTACAAAGCCAGCATTTTGTATCTACCATTATGAGAAGTATGTGAAGCCAGGACAGCCAGAGTTTAAAACTGGTGGCTATGGAACCTGTGGGGTTTTCAGTACACCTATGGCTTAAATGCAGAAAGGAAGCACATACTTCACAATGCAGAAACCTGGTCGACTCACATTAGACAATAGCATTATTTCAATCTCTTCACGTGAGGATGATGTGGGTGACGGTCATCCCTCTTATAATACATGGTGCTGGTGTTATACAGGTGGTGTCTTATGGTCCATAACTTATTTGGAAATAGTATAACACACTTTTTTTAAAAGTATAAGCACAAAAAGTAAGCAGTGGAGAGGATATATGAAATTTGTGATGGTGAATCTTGATTGTTGACGTCACAGGATCTAGAACCACACAGAAGATAAGCATCTGGGTGTGTCCCTACGGGGCTTTCTAGACTGGGATACTGAGCTTGGAGAACTCACCGTGAATGTGGACGGTGCCACCCCATGGGTGAATGTGGACGGTGCCACCCCATGGGTTGGGGCCCAAACTGATTAAGAAGGAGGAAGTGAACTGAGCACCAGGTTTCATCTGTCTCTGCTTCCTGACTGAGGGCATAATGGGACCTGCCTCACCATCCTGCACCAAGCCTTTCCGGTCAGGATAGAATGCACCCTTGAAGTGTGAGCCTAAGTGAACCCCCTTTCTTTAAGCTGCTTTTGTCAGGCACATTGACATAACAACAAAGATGATGATCATGACATACAGTAAAATGGTTATCCAGTGAAGATGGCAGAACACCCTTGTATGCATCTTGCAATTTTTATAAAGGTTAGTTTTTTTTTTTTTTTTTAACTAACAAGAAGATAGGGATGTTGGCACACACACACACACACCCTTGTCATCTCAGCACTTAGGAGGTAGAGACGGGGGGGGGGGGGGGGGGGGGGGGAGGTGCCATAAGCTCAAAGCCAGCCTGGGCTACCAGAGACTCTGTCTCAAAACACAAAAGCAAAAAATACTAACAACAACAAACCCCCCGTGTTAGAAACTCATTCATAATATGAATAATAATATAACTCATAATATGAAGCTTATATTTTTAAGTGTGAATTTTTGCACCTAGAGTTGAATTCCGACTCCTGCTGGCCTACATCTCTCAGCATTTCCCATCATCCTCCCTGTCATACGGTAATCCTGCCTTTGTACCTCCAGCACTGGGCAGACACATGACCACGGAGTCCTTCCCTGGGCTGGGAGGCTTCCCTGACCTCACGGTTTCGGCTGTCTCCTTCTCTGCTTTGAGATTACATCCAAAAAACCACTCTTTGGAAGAGCTTCCACCTTAAAAAAAATAAGGTCTAGGTAGGTCCAACATCAGTCTAGTGAGCTGGGAAGTCCAGGTCCAAGCCAGATTGGCCCGGACAAGACTTCATATGCACTGTCTCACTGAACTCCACCGCAGCTACAAACTGGTCTGAGTGGCCCATAAGATAGCTCAGTGGGTAAAGGCACCTGCCACCAAGCCTGATGACCTCTTTTTGATCCACCAAACCCACATAGTGGAACCCTTGCAAATTATCTTCTGACCTCTATATGCCTGCAAGTACACACACACACATACACACACATCACACACACACCCCACACAATCATACACATATACATCATACACATACAGACACCACACCACACACTCACACACACACACCACCACACACCACACCATACAATCATACACACACCACACATCACACCTCACAACCATACACACAGACATCACACCACCCACTCACACACACACTACACACACACATACACCACACATCACACCCCACACATCACACACACAGACACCACACACTCACACACACACACCACACATCACACCACACAACCATACACACAGACATCACACCACCCACTCACACACACACCACACACATATACCACACAATCGTGCACACATCACACCCCACACATCACACCCACAGACACCACACACTCACACACACACTACACACACACATACACCACACATCACACCCCACACATCACACACACAGACACCACACACTCACACACACACCACACACACATACACCACACATCACACCCCACACATCACACACACAGACACCACACACTCACACACACACCACACACACATACACCACACGTCACACCCCACACATCACACACACACAGACACCACACACTCACACACACACCACACACACATACACCACATATCACACTCCACACATCACACATACACAGACACCACACACTCACACACATACCACACACACATACACCACACATCACACCCCATACATCATACACACACAGACACCACACACTCACTCACACACACACACACACACACACACACACACACACACACACACACATAAATAAAATGCAAAGATAAAACCCTGGCTATATTCTTTCTCTTGTTTTACAGATGAAAAAATAAGAAGTCAGAGTAAGTTAACTCCTTCCAAGTTTCTAGAACTGGGAATAGCTGGAACCAGAAACCAACTGAGGCAATCTGCCTTGGGAACCACAGCTCTGGACAAACTGCCAGAAAGAGGGCCAGCACCTAGGCATGCCAAGCCACCAGGCGTCTCAAATGTCAGACTGGGGACCTGTCAGCCTTGCTAACTCAATGAAGATTTTGTAGAGGAAAACATAACCACATGCTGTTTTAGGGATAAAGTCCTCCATAGACGCATCAGAATTGACTCCTTGCTGAAGTTTAAGGCAGGCAACTTTTTAGAGGAGGTTCATCATGGCTTCAACTATCTATGTGTTTAACTGACCTATGAAGGTCATCACTGTAATCGCACA
This sequence comes from Phyllotis vaccarum, assembly GCA_033318265.1. Classification (NCBI taxonomy): domain Eukaryota; kingdom Metazoa; phylum Chordata; class Mammalia; order Rodentia; family Cricetidae; genus Phyllotis; species Phyllotis vaccarum. The sequence continues at coordinate 88,225,668 of JARWLC010000003.1, forward strand.
GCGAGCATTATCTAGCACCCTGTGGGTGTCCATCCCGGAGAAGAAGGTGTCACACTACTCTGGAATACGGTATTTGACATTCATTTATCCATTCCTGATTTGTTTTTTTGTTCTGTTTTGTTTTCCTGACTTCTATACACCATGGTGTGGAAACTGCCAAGTAATCTGCCTTCCTAAAGCAAAGCTGGAAGAAAGAAGGGGAAAAACCGACAAACAACGGAAATCAGGTCGCCTGGGAGAACTCATATTGCCTTTTCACTGTGACTGTGCATGATACGTTATGGCAGATAACATGCTCCAGCCATGAGGCCTAGGGTTGGTTACCCACAACCCAGTCTCAACAGTTCCCGTCAGCAGGGCCTGACTCATCCAGGCAGATGCATCAATTCTTTATGAGCACACGGTCCCAAAGTCCTAGCTACTTCTTCTTTCCGGTGACTCTCTGGTGTCCTGCAGGATTGCTATCCCAAATCCCCCACATTCTTCAGCCTACTTCTCAAAAGTCACTATCCCCTTCCCATCCCAGGTCTAGTCTGTGGCTCCTTCATAACCTCTCTTCTTCCTCCTTTTTTTTCCTCTCCCCATTTCCTTGCTGTTTCTTCTCCTCCCAACCCCCCACCCATCCCTAAGCTGAGGACTCACCAGGTGCAGGGCTAGTGGCAGGAGCAGCAGGAACAGCCACAGGTAGAGGTGGCAGCTGTTGGTGAATTTGCTATGCTCGGGGTCGTGGTACCAGCCCCCTGTGAGCGCGGCCCACACTCCCTGCCTGAGCAGCTGCAACACCTGGGACGCCATGCCTGCAGTCGGACAGGGACCTTGCGTGCCTTGGGGTTCAGCTCCCTGGGGCTCAGTACGGTGATGTGTACCGGTGTGCTCCAGTCGAGCCCCCACCTCCGCCCCCGCCGCCGCCTAAGCCGCCGCGGACGCTGGACAGCGTGGACCGGTACACCGCGGTGCTGGAGCCGGCCGGTGTTGCCGGGCAGGTGCGCGCCATGTCCAAGGGAAGAAGGATTTTCCCATCATGCTTCGCGACGACTGCTCAAGGATGCTCCCGCGGCTCCGCCCTATGCCCACCCCAGAAGGAACTCAAGTCCTCCCTTTCCCTTCTTGGTAGCTGGGGCTCCTCCACCTGCCTTTCTTGAGTTTCCTAGGAGGGAGTTTGCAAGGTTTGAGAACCAGGAATGCTCTTGTGCGACAGCCATAGACAAGAAACTCCTTGGCTTTTGTTTTGCCACCTGCACCAAAAGGTTTATTTAACCTCGAGGCCCAGGCATGCACTCAAGCAATTTCCCTTGAGCTCCACCTGCGGGCTTTGATCCCTGTGACCTTGATTGGCCACAGACCAGAGACGCAGAAGTTTTAAGCGCCACCTGATTTGCTCCCACTGACTGCGTTTTTACTGACTTTTCTCCTCTGCCCCCAGTCACCCAGTTAGGCACACAGAGACGACAGCCGTCTTTCTGAAATAATCTTTGGAGCTTCAATTAGTCATTGATGTTTTTATTTTATTTGTGAGGCAACGTCTCACTCTGTAGACTGAATTGGCTTGAAACGGACTGTGTGGCTCAGGCTGGCCTGAAAATTCATGGCAATTCTCCAGTGTATTGAGGTTATAGAGAAACTTCATCTAGCTCTCCGTCTTTTTATATATTTCCCGAACATAATCTGAAATAACAATCTACCATTTCAATTAGGAGGAAAGACGAAGGGGGGAAGAAGGGAGGGGCGTGGGAGAGGAAAAAGGAGAAAAGCAGATTTTCATGTGTGGCAGTAGGTGGCGCTAGATCCCTGCTAGAATAGAGTAAAACTCGTCACTGGTATTGCCAAAGAGGCAAGGATTAATGAGCAGGGCAAACTCCATAGAGCAGAAAGTTTGTCCGCAAAGTGACGACTCTAATTTTTACCTAAGTTTGTTCACTTCTCATATAGGTCAGTGTGTATTGTGAGGGATATTATTGTTTATTTTAGGTCTTGTATTTTCTTTCTTAATTTTCTGTGCAGTGAGGTCCCTGAAGTTCGGTGAAGAAATAATGGAATGAGGGTTCTGAGTTCCAATTGAATAACTTTTAAAGAGATAAGAAAAGGACTTTAAATATTAAAATAATGTGCCATGTTCTCCAACTCAAAATTAGATAAAAACCAAACAAAAATTAGCTTTAAAATAAATCTTAGGACTGGCGTCTGTAATTATAGTCAATAGTTGATGGGCTCATTGTCCCCCCAAAGACAAGGAAAATATAGACAAAGCGCTAAAACCAGCTGTTCCAGACTCCAGAAATTCAATAAAGCCACAGACCAAATAAAAAGTCATTTATTAAAAAAAAATGTAATCAAAGCAGCACAAGCTTCTCTGTTCCATGTTTACAGAAGCTGCCTTCTCAATCCCAGGGCCAGTGTCCTGAGTTAAGAAAGGATGGAGAGGACCACGGGCCACAGCTCGAATCCACACAGACTCCCAGGGTTCTGTAAGGGAAACTGCTAAGCAGGTGCATGCAAAACAAGCATAAACATAGTGTGTATATTGCTTCCTTGGTCCTGACAGCTATTTGGAAGGATAGTTGCATAATGTAAAAATCCAAAAACTGGCCAGTAAATGGCTCCAAGGCTAAAGCACCTTCTGCCTCTTCAGGGCACCAGAGTTTAGACTCTGTAGGTTCTGCTCCAGGGGATCCAACAGCCTCTTCTGGAGCATAAGGGCACTGGGCGGGACACATAAGTGCAGTCAGGATAGCCATACACTTAAATAAAAAATAAATAAGTCTTTTTAAAAAAAAAAAAAAAAAAGTCATCTTCAGTTACTAAGCACTTATTCAAAGGCAGTGAATCTGAGCTCCGAGAAAAGAAATGGTGTGTGTGTGTGTGTGTGTGTGTGTGTGTGTGTGTGTGTGTATGTGTGTGTGTGAGTCTCTATGTGTGTGAGTCTCTGTGTGTGTGTGAGTGTCTGTGTGGTGTGTGTGTATGTGTGTGTGAGTCTATGTGTGTATGTGTATGTGTGTGTGAATATTTGTTCCTGTTAGCTATTCCTTTTAGTAAATTATACAGAAAAGATAGAATTAGTTTAGCAATTATACAGAGAAAAAAGAATTAGTTTCAAAGCAAATACCAGATACTTGAATGGTCTCAGAATGCATAAGCTGATTCCACAGCTTATGCCGTGGTATACCCCCTTTTGCACAGGAAATGGCTACAATATATAAGCCAATGCTACCGAAGTGTATGGGATACCTTTGTAAGGACAACTTAGCCCTGTTCAGTGAGTTCATGAGGCAAACTTTGAAATTAAGGAGTAAGAAAAAGAAACAAGCGTAAGAAAAGCAGTTGAGAGGTTTCAATGAGTGTAAATTGACACACCAGAGACGAAGAACCCCCTCAGAAATAAAAAGTAAACACATAGGCTGGTGTGCCTTTGAGGTGCTGGGGCCATAAAATAAATAAATCAATAGCTAACCTCAGCAGAGACAGGGTTAGTCATGAATACACTGGGATTGGGGGGGGGGTGTAAACAAATAGAAAAAAGAAATAGAATAAAGATTATAAATATCTGATTAAATGCAATGTTATTCTTCAGAAGTACCTTCTGGAAATATTAGCTGGAAACGCTAAGGTGGGAGTGTGGGATGAGCGATGGTTCAGCAGTCAGCAGTGGAGATCATTTTCGCCTTTTTCGAGGATCTGAGTTCAGTTTCTAGTAGCCACATGGTGGCTCCCAACAGTCTGTAACTACAACTCCAGGGGATCTGATTCCCTCTACTGGTCACTGAGGACACTGTACCCACATGAGCATGCACACACATGAATAAAGAAAAATAAAATAGATATTTTAGAAGGAAAATACTAAAACATTCTATGCATATTTCCAAAAGGATATGCCATGCGTGGTAGTTCATGTTTAGTTACAGCAGCCAGAAGGCAGGAGCAGGTGGATCTCTGTGAATTCAAGGCTAATCTGGTCTACATAGCGAGCTCCAGAACAGTCAGAACTATGTAGACAGAGAAACTCTGTTTAAAAATAGTGTATGCGTATGTATGTATGTGTGTGTGTATGTATGTATGTATGTACGTACATGTATGTATGTATATGTGTATGTGTGTATGCATATGTATGTATGTGTATGTATGTATGTGTACGTCTCTTTGACTGTATGTATGTATGTGTATGGAAATGTATGTATGCATGTGTATGTATATGTGTATGTATGTATATGTATGTGTATGTATGCATATATGTAAAGCATTCTGTAAATTATATATATATATGTACATATATATATATATATATATATATATATATATATATATATACAAATTTGCCTCTCATGCATAGCTGCTGCATCTGTTCTTGGAGAGATAAAATTAAACTCTGAAGGAAGAAAACAGATGGCCAGAGGATGGAGGAAATGTGGGGGAGAAAATTAACTTTTATATGGATACCCTCTTGAAAACGTGTTTTTTTCCTAATACTTTTCATAATTAAAATATGTAAGAAAAAAATGAAGTAGTTTTACACCTACCTGTTTTGGGCTCCATTGAAGTAGATCCTAAACACATCTTTGAATTTTAAAATTGAAAGATGAAGAAATGTGATTAAGAGAATAATAATAATAATAATAAAGAGTAAATCAACTTTTTCAGAGAGCAACTTGGAGTTAACCCCAGTGGGAAGACAGGTTTCCAGTACCCAAATTAATATTAAGGAGAATTTATATGCTGAATAAATGAGAGCTGGTCTCAAATTTCACCTGTTCAGTGACACCAACATGTGATAATATTCCTTCAATAGAGTTTATTTTACATCTTGGGTAGTAAGGCTGCAAGTTTTGAAAGACAGCTTCGCTGTGTTTATAAATAAAATGATTTGTTCAAAAGTAATTGCCATTAAGAAAAAAAAAGTCCCGGAAAGTGACACTGATTGAAATTGCTCACTTTACAAAGATGGGGAGGGTGTCAAACAACCATTTAGTGAGGTGACAGCAACCAAGCAAACAATCATACATCTTTAAAATATTAATTTATATAATTTAATGCACTCATGTGTTTGCCTACGTGTATGTGTGATGTAAGTGCACCATTCACATGCAGGAGCCCGTGGGAGTCAGAGGATGCCCTGAACCTGGAGTTACAGGCAGTTATGAGCCACCGTGTGGGTACTGGGTGCTGCACTTGGGTCCTCTGTAAGAGTTCTTCTTGCTCTTAACTACCAAGTCATCTCTCCATTCCTGAGCAAACAGTTTTAAACGGTGGTTACTTGTCTAGAATATTGATAACTTTTCAAACTCTGACAACGCTGGTAATAGGCTTCTCTGCCAAATGTAGTAAACCAGATCAAGCCGAATTAAAAAGATCAGGTTTTGATGCTAGGGAAACACCCAAGCCCCCACAAGATGAGCCAGCTAGGATTCTAAGCAATAGTGGAGAGGATGCCTAAACAGGGCTTCCCCTATTATCAAGTGAATGACCACCCTAATTGCCATTATAGACCCTTCATCCAGCAACTGATGGAGGCAGATGCAGAGATCCACAGCTCAACATGGGGTCAAGATACTGGTCCAGCTGAAGAGATTGCTCAAGCAAAGGAATGAGGAAACCCACAGAGACAGCTGACCCAAGCTATTGGGAGCTCACAGAGTCTGAATTGACAGCTGATAAGCCTTTATGGAATGGATGTAAACCCTCTAATGTAGATAACAGCCGAAGGGCATGGGCAGTTTGTGCAGCCTCTTGCAATGGGACCAGAATTTATTCCTGGTGCATGAACTGGCCTCTCAGAGCCTATGCCTTGCTGGGGAAACACCTTTCTCAGCCTTGATACTTGGGGAAGGGCTCAGGCCTACCTCAGCTGGATAAGCCAGATCGAATTGAACTCACCTTGAGATTCCTTGCCCTCTTTGAGGAATGGATGAAACATTGGGATGGGAAGACACTTGGGGAGGGGGTGATGCTGGGAGAAGGGGAGGGAGAAGGAGCAATGGCAGGTATGAGAAAAAAAGTTTAAATAAAAAAATATAAAAACAAAAAACCAGGTTTATTGGGCCAAGCATTGGGGGAGGATCCTGGACTTTTGGCTGTCTTTCTGAGAAGGGTTGGGTTTGGAATGGGGCCCTGAGCTGGAGATTCCAGAGTGTGTCACTATTTTTCTAGGATTTCCCGCTTCTTATGCCTTAAGGATAATAAAAACAACCGTAAAGTAACAATAGCATCCAGAAAAAAAAATCAAGAAGGCAGTATCATAAAACTGAACACCACAAATATGAGCATCACAAAACTGCCCACTATGAAGTTGACTGCTGTAATGCTGACCACCATGGCATTGGGCCTAGATGCTCTTACAGGGAGAGCAGTGAATACTAAGGCCAGAGGAAAGTGGCTACCAGGGTAGAGTCACACAGCTGAGTTACACTGGGTGTGCTCCCACTTATTACAAGGGATGGAAAAGTCAACTGGGCTCACTGGAGAGTTCTGAAGAAATGCCAGATGTTAGTTTTAAAGATGGAGAAAAACCTGGCTTCCTGGATAAGCCTTGCAGCACCAGCAAATCCTGTGTGTAGAATTTAGGAGACAGGGCTTGAATTTTGAGAATCTCTCTGAGAACCTCAAAAGGGTTGTTTGTCCTTATTAATCCCCACAGTCAACATGTGCTTGGGGGAGGGTATGCTGATCCTTTTGTTATTCATTGAGACAAGTTCTTATGTAGCCCAGGCTGTCCTCAAGCTATCTGTATAGCCAAGGATGACCCCGAACTGCCGATTTTACTTCTATCTCTTGAGTACTAGTACTGGCTTATGCAGAGCTGGGGATCAAACCAGGGCTTCTCGAAGCTAGGAAAGTATTACAACTGAGCCACACGCCCAGCTCTTCCTCCAAGGTCTACAAATAGATTTCAAACACAAGCTGAAGTTCTCTAAAAGAATCTATTCTAGTTTAAGGAATCCACTCCTACCTCGAAGATCCGATATTTGGAGGAAACCCTCATTTTCACCAAGGCAGTGAAATAAACAAGCCAGGAAATCTCTGCAAAGCAGAAATATTAGCATGGAAGTTAGGAAGTGTCTAGTTTGGGGAATTCAATAGAAATAAACAAAGCAACCCATACAAAGCCCAAACACACTATATAGGCTCTCTCTCTCTCTCATTTTTGTTCTCTGTGACTTCAGGTTAGTACCTGAAGCACGATGTAAAGAATCAGTCATTAGTTTGAAAAGAGTCAAGGACATTATAAATAAAACGCAGCAAAACTTGAAGGAGCAGGTGGCAGGTGGATGGACGGGTGCCAGAGTGGAGCCCAAGGTCATGAGCACTGTGGTTCTGCACCTGAAGGGCTATCAGCAAGGGTGGGAGGATGACCTTGGTTTCCTGGATGCCCTCAGCGTTTCACACTGTAGCAGTTTAATGAAGTGATCCATTGTTCCTTTCCCCAACCCTGTAGCAATCTGGAACTGCAAGGCTCTCTATCTGCAGGCCTGCAGCTTTGCCCTAGAGATTAAAGTAACAGAATTCTTACAACTCAGGATGACACGGTCTCAGGCAGACCGCCAGTTGAAACCAAGAATAAACAGTAACCTGATACACAGTCTGCACTCAGCAAGAGATGCCAGGAGCTAGCTGCCATTATTATTTTTATTCATTTAACTCCACCTCTTTACATAGGTGAGAATGGAGATGGGGGAGGGGGCAAGGGCTCCGCTAAATCACGGTTTCTCAACGTATTCGCAAAGCACCTTCGCAATTAGCTTCTAACTAAGAAACTGAGACCTCGGGAAAAACAGCAGCATACAAACACCCCCTCCTGGGGCCGACTTTCTCTTTCACTCAGCACTTGCTCAAATCCCTCTGTCCTCTAAGCCCTTGCATGAGGCCGCTCTTGCTCTATCCACACTTCTGAAGCTCCCCCTGGCTCCTGTGAGCCTCACCCCCTCTACTCTTGACCATCATTCCCTGATGTCTCCGTGTCTAAGCCAGGCATGGTGGCAAATGTCTAGAGTCCCAGCACTTGGGAAAATGGAGACTGGAAGATGGGGAGTCCAATGCCAGTCATGGCTACATAGTGAGCTAGTGGCTAGGCTGAGGTGCATGAGGAACATAAGGAGAGAGGGCTTCGCGGCTGAAAGCACTGGCTCCTCTTTCAGAAGTCCCGAGTTCAAGTTCCAGCAACCACATGATGTCATCTATGATGCGATCTGGAGCCCTCTTCTGGTGTGCAGAGATACACGCAGGTGGGACACTGTGTATATAATAAACAAATCTTTAAAAGAAGAAGAAGGAGAAGGGGAGAGAAGAGGAAAGAGAGCGGAGGAGGGGAGGGAAAGGGAGGTTTATATTGGGGCTTCGAATATGGCTTATCAGTGAAGGTTTATATTGGGGCTGTGAATATAGTTCACCAGTGAAGGGCTAGCCTAGAGTGAACAAGGTCCTTTAGTACATATTAAATTCCTGTGCATAAATAAGAGAGCTCTAATACATGATATATTCATTTGTTCTGTTTGCTTTTCATTTAATTCTGGTAAAATACAAGTTCTGTGATGTCTGGCATTACCTTATCACCTTTCTATCTCAAGCACCTACAGAGTGCCTGCTATCCTATGTGGTGGGTAGTCGGCCATGTCTTCCTGTCTATCTGTATGTCCTCTCTGTTACAAACAATGTTAGTCTATTTACCTGCTTTTCATTGTGGAATTGTTCACAGCAAATAAGAATACTGGTGACATGCAGATGTAATAGGCTCCGGATACATAATATACTTTCTGAATAAAATGTCATGAAGGGCTCAGGAGATGGATCAGTAGTTAAGAGCACTGGCTGCTCTTCCAGAGGACCTGAGTTAGATTCCTAGCACCTACCTGGATCCTCACAACCCTTTATAACTCCAGAGCCAGAGGATTTAACATTCTTGGTCTCTGAGGGCACCAGGAACAAAAGTAATGTGCAGATAAATGTGGGCAAAATATTCATACACTTAAAGTATTGATACAGCAGAATAAGCATCATAACTTTTTTTTTTTTCAGTGTTAGGCATTGGATGTAGGGCCCTGTGCATGCCAGGCAAGCACTGTGCTACTGAGGGATGTCTCCAGCTCTTAGCATCATGGTTTCAGGTATAAAGTATCCTAGGCATTTGGAAGTCCTCATTCCAACTTTGTATCCTCACCATCTTGGGGGATACTTTTAATTTCAGTTGAAAGAATAAAAATGATCTTTGATTCAGAAGCATATACAAAGTACAAGCAAAAAAAAAAAAACCCACGGAAAGAAATATGCTGTGGATTCTCTGTTCTAATAAAAAGTCCACCATAAGCAAAAGAAACATGGAAATAATGCACCATTTCTTAGCATAGATTGAGGGCTGCGGGAAAGACACTGCTGTGCCACTGTGTTAGAGAGGAAGTGACGGAAGAATAAGATGAGGTTTTATACAGCACTCCCTGACAAAGCCAGGACAGGACCCTGGTGTGCTTTCAGACTTGCTGGTCACCACAGTGCTGTGTTCTCGCTATGAGGGTTATACTAACTTATGGTATACAGGTGAAACCACACACACACACACACACACACACACACACACACACACACACACACACACAGAGTCAGACTGATCATATGTCCAGAAATAAGCTCAAGATGCACTATTTCTGGCAGTTAGATAAAAGGCAGCATTGGTCAGGAACCTGTGAAACAGGTTTTCAGTCTCCAAGAAGGAGTCATTTTTCTGACCTCTGGCAGAAGGGGCATTTGGCTCTTCAACTGACATATCTGTAGTATCTATCAGTGTATCAAAGCCCATGCTGGCCTCATGGCTCCCTCAGTATCACAGGTACCTGTTATACATTTCAAAGTCTGTACTAGCATCCTTGTCCTTCTCACCCCTCTTCTACCCCCCCCCAAGCTACTAGTTCTCTGTATAATCCACGTAATTTGCTGGGGTAGGCTCTTTCTTCTCTGTCCCCTCCCGCTCTTACCATCCTCTCTCACTATGCCCTCATCTCTGCCTTTTGCTATCATGATATTGTAACTATTTTCTTCCACTCTCCAGCTCCAGCCATGTCCAGTCTGCTTTCTGGGCCCTTCCAGATGCTTCTGGATATTTCCTTTCTCTTATTCACAATAAAAAATACTTCCCCTAATAATGAAGAGGTCATGTCAACAGCTTCTTTACTTTGCCCCTGTCATATAGCACACACACACACACACACACACACACACACACACACACACACACACACACACACACACAAACCACTTGACTCCTAGATGGGATCCAAGGTGGGCAATGACAGCTGATGTTTCTTAATTTTGAAGCCCTCTGTCAACATTCCTTTTGTCTTGGAGTTAGCCATAGGACCTGGAAAAGGCCATCCCACTAAACTGCCAGTTTCCTGAAATTCTGCTTTCTGGATAGAAATATAAAAAGAAAAATAGATGTTGTACAGAAGACGACATTGGGGAAAACATTTTTCCATCTCTAGCAAATTTTTCAGACTAGAATTTTAAATTACATTTGGGGTATGTGTATGTACCTGTGCAATATGCATATGCACCATGTACACATGTGGAGGTTAGAGGTCAACTTGAGAGATCAGCTGTTTTCTTCTACCATTTAGACTCCGTGGATTAAACACAGGTAATTATGTTGAGCCATCTTACTGGCTCAGCATCATTCTAATTTTTTTCTAGATTTTAAGACACTTTCTCCTGTCCGAGGTCTTGAGGAAATACTTACTCTTTAGTCTCTCTGGCTTCTAGTCTCTCCTGGAATTCAAATACAGACTCGGTCTTAAGGTCATCTGTACCCTGGTTTCCTGCCTCAGCTCTTCCCAGGCAAGTATCTGTCCTGTCAAGGGGCATCAGGGCTGGCAACATCATGTTTCCAGGTCGCCTCTGTTCATTCTCCCTGACATGGTTCCACCCAACTTACCTCTGTCCCATTAGAAACTTCTGTTTTGAGGGTGGTCAGCTCTCCTGGAATGTCAGTGCTGACTATCCTGTGACCCAGGGTAGGTCAACACATATGTGACAGCCTTGTCACTGACACACATTGACTGCTTTACAACCTCCTATGACCCCTAAGACCTGTTTTTATCTTTAGAGTTACTTCCTCGTGCCTGTACATGTTGACCCTCTCAGATCCCAAAGTCAAGGACAATTAATTCTCACTGTCTTAATTTCCTCAAACCTCAGTTCTTGGCTAGTGTTTTTAGAAAGGGTCTCTCCATGAGGCTATACTGACCTCGAACCCAATGATCCTCCTTGTCCCCACCTCCCAAGTGCTGGGATTGCTAGTGTGTGCCTCCATGACCAGTTCATCTCTTGTTTATTTTGTTTCTTTTTCTCACAGCACCACACCCCTTCCACACTAAAGAAGCAGATTTAATTTTTTAAAATATTTATTTATGTTCATGCCTGTCTAAGTGTATGAGCACCATGTGCATGCAGTACCCATGAAGACCAAAAGAGGGCATCAGATCCCCAGAACTTTGTTTACAGGAAGTTGTGAGCCACCTTAGGAGTGTTGGGAAACCAACTCTAGAAGAGCAGTCAATATTCTTAACCTTTGAACCATTTTCCCAACCCCACAGAAGTTGAGTTTTTAGATGTTAAGTTCTCCCTTTGCAATGGCGACTTTCCCTCCTCTTCCTTTGTAAGACCCTGGGTCCTTTCTGAGTGAACTGAGTCCATGACAGATAAGCTCTTGGCTGCAATGACCCATGGAGTTCCTCCTATAAGACAAGAACCTGAAGCAGAAAGAGGCTGCAGGGAGTGGCGAAGTCACTTCTCAACCTGCACCCTCAAGTCTTTTTATGACAGTCTTTGCCTTCGGACTTCTATCCTGGTGGTTTTGTTTTATCGTTGTGCCATTACAGTTCCCACAATCCTTTTGGTTCAGAGGTGATTCACTTTAAGCTTAGTCACATGAGTCTTGACTTCATTGCTTGTAAGTGAAAATCCTTATTGCTTGTCAGAGGCAGGAGGCAACTGCAGTGTAAAAATTAGAAAAATAGAAAAGTTAGGGCTGAAGAGATGGTTTAGTGGGTAAGAGCCATCTTACAGATGTATGAAGACTTGAGTTTGGATTCCCAGGACCCAAATAAAAAGCAAGGTGTAGCCATCTCTGTAACGCTAGTGTCATGGGTCCATGAGAATGTCCCCTACTCCAGGTTCAGTGAGATATTTTATTTCACAGGCATAGGAGGGAGAAAAGTGATATCAGTTGCTCTCTTCCAGTATCTGTGCCTGGGCACATGTATGCACACCACACCACACCACACCACACTGCACCACACACACACACACACACACACACACACACACACACACACACACACACTAAAACGTATATTCATAAAAATTAACAGAAAAGCTAGAAAACGTGTTTGTGAAGGGAGTGTTGTGAATGCACATGAGAATAGATCACAAATACCAGTAACCCATGCTAGAGTTTATTAAACTTGACAGGTCATGATTCAGGTGTTTGTGGTTGGTCAGTGTGTGGGAAGAGAGAGAGAATAAGGCGGGATTTTGCCTTATAAGGGTGCATGTCGCCTGTGGTGTTTATATGGTCACGCTGGCTAATGCATATGAATGAAAAGGGTGTGCCCCAGCATGCAGTGTGTCTGGGCACCATGATGAATGCTCAGTTCATGAGCTGTATCAGGACTTCTAATAGGGAGTCCCGGCAGACACCTACTTGTTCTGTTAAGAAACACTGAGCTTGACTGCTGGCACACACTCATAACACCAGCATTCAGGAGGCTGAGGCTAGACCATGGCTAGGGGTTCCAGACCAACCTGTATTCTAAGCCTAGCAGACAAAACCTTGCTTCAAAAAGGGAGTATTAATATTGGTACCAAGCACAATTACTATACTATAATGTTACTTAGTGATAATTACTATGCACTAGGCACCCTCCAGGCTCTTCACAGCCACCCATGAAGAAAGCACCACTCACTGCCATTAATATTATACAGATGAGCAAATTCAGACATTGAAACCAACCAAGCTGACAGACAGGAAGCAAAACAGGAAGCCTCAGAAACAAAGCAAACCTTACACCTTTAGTACTAAGGCTCATCCTTCTTTGTCACTGGTCAGGAAAGCCAGGTTTAGTACATTCTGCTCTGATTTCTTGGGATGACTTTAACTGTAGTCTCTATTTGCTACTCAGTTGCAGCACCCTGGCAACCCGAAGCTCACAGGGGCTGCCAAGGGAGCCAGCCGAATGAAAAAAAAATAAAAAGGAAAGGCATACCTCCTAGGTATGGCGAGGAGAAGGCTTATTGTAGAAGCACGGGAAAGCATACCCAGAGACAGACATGTGGGAGGGTCCAAAGTAGACAGGACCAGACTTAGCTGGGCCATGTGGGAGAGGAGAAGGGAGGGGGAAGAGAGGGAATCAGGTGCTGCAGCCAGGAGGCCAAAGGTACCAAAGTGTGGGTGACCAAGATGTCAGGATTATATAGGGAAGAGTAGCCAGGTCCCTGGGCTAGAGAGTTCAGGATAGGAGGTGGGGTAGGCGAGCAAAGAGGACCCAGTAACAAGCAGGTAGGGATTGAGGGATGCCAGGAGAACCTGGCAGCCAGTTTCTGCTTTGATATGTTAAATAGGCACCCCAGCTGCTTGTCTCGGGTTTGAAATTTAACAGTAGCCTACAAGGTACATCTGGCTAGGCACCACCTAGGGATCCCTGACAATGGGGCGCTGTCTGTACAGAGACTCATCAGCTTTCAGGTTATGTTATTGTGGTTCGCTCACTCGGGCATCTGGAGATTTTCCATGCCTGCAGCCTGGTAAGACCAAACTTGCCTGGCCCAGAGAGGAGCAGCGGTTGCTGGGATGATCTGTCACTTCACATTTGGAGCGCAGGGGCCCTCTTTGCACAGTGGAATCGTCCATCCTCATGCATCAAGATCTCTTTAACTTTCTGGAAAGCTCTAAGAGGTCCCAGACATGCTCCGCCCTCCGGGCCACATGAATGTTAACGCTGGGACGCTGGAAGGCGGGCTCAGAATAGGACAGGAATGGACCTGAGAAGGATGACAGTCTGAGGGCGGGGTCAAAATAAATCTAGAAAGCAGGTGCGGTAGAGGGGACCGAGTGACCTAGTTAGCCGTGGGCGCACTTTGAGTAATGGACTTGGAACGGGTTGGGTAGATCCTGGAGTTTGGCGTTCGCCGGCCAGGTCAGACCCCTAAAGGACCTGTAAAGGGTAGCCCAAGGGTTAAGATTCAGGGTTACTAGTGAACTCAGTGGAGGGAAGGGCCAAGAAGGCTGGCATCAGGGTGAGGCAAATAGACCCTGAGGTGTGGCCCCAGGAGCACCAATGAATTTGGAGAATGAACTTGAGGAGGGTGGGCACCAGGGAAGGGCTAATGACCTGGAGGGGTGGATCCAGGGGCACCAATGAACTTGGAGAATGAAATTGGAAAGGAAGGGCGGGCACCAGGGGTGGAACCAGGGAAGCTTGGAGGCGGGAACCCGGTCCAGGAGAGCAGAATTGCAGGGACAAGAGTGTCCACTTGGCAGAATGGGTATACAGGGGGCGTGTCAAGTCCAAGAGGCGGGTTCAGGTTAGGCTTCTGGGCTAGTTCCCCGGGCTAAAGAACCGGGAGGGCGGGACGAGCACTAGGGCGGGATTAATGGGCCCGGAGGGTGGATACCTGGGGTAACGAACTCGGAGGAAACAAGGCTCGTGCCAGGGGGAACCCAGAGGACCGAGTGGCCAAGGAGGTCGGTCTAGGGGGTGGGGACATCTACTAGGTAGAGCGCGGGAGTCCACGGCCGAGCCAGCACCTTCACTGGGCGTCTGCGCCAGCGGCAGAGGTGAAGAACTAGCCAAACAAGAGGCCAGGCTGAAGCCAGAGACCTCGGGCAGTGGGCGTGACATCTGTTGTCCCGCTCAATCCCTGCACCCCTCTCCTGTTGTCTAGGACCCATGAAGTGCACCGTTGCAGGCCGGAGGAGCTGAGGTGGTGCCTAAGGTATTTGATTCACTAGCCACATCTCAGTCGCCCCTATGGCGCTGTCTGGAGCCAAGGGAGACACGCCACAGTCTCCAGCCCGGGGTGACTCGGGGTGCTCCTCCTCTGGGATGTGGGCAGCACTTTACGACTACGATGCTCGCAGCGAGGACGAACTGAGCCTGAGACGTGGCCAGCTGGTGGAGGTGCTGTCCCAGGACTCCGCGGTGTCAGGCGACGAGGGCTGGTGGGCTGGCCAAGTGCAGAGGCGCCTGGGCATCTTTCCCGCCAGCTACGTGGCGCCGTGTGGCCCGGTGCCACCACCTGCTCCATCCCCGCCGCGGCCCTGCTCACCCGTGCACGTGGACTTTGAGCGCCTGGAGCTTAAGGAGCTGATCGGTGCCGGCGGCTTCGGCCAGGTGTACCGCGCCACTTGGCAGGGCCAGGAGGTGGCGGTGAAGGCGGCACGCCGGGACCCGGAGCAGGACGCGGCGGCGGCGGCGGAGAGCGTACGGCGCGAGGCGCGGCTCTTCGCCATGCTGCGGCACCCCAACATCATCCAGCTGCGGGGTGTGTGCCTACGGCAGCCGCACCTCTGCCTGGTGCTGGAGTTCGCGCGTGGCGGGGCACTCAACCGCGCGCTGGCAGCCGCGCCATCAGACCCTCGAGCGCCAGGACCGCGCCGCGCACGGCGCATCCCCCCGCACGTGCTGGTCAACTGGGCGGTGCAGATCGCCCGTGGTATGCTCTACCTACACGAGGAGGCTGTGGTGCCTATTCTGCACCGCGACCTCAAGTCCAGCAACAGTAAGTGAAGCTAGACTCAAGGGAGGGGGTTGCCAGAAGCAAAGAAAAGGTTCTGCCCAAGACTTTGAGAGCAGGAAGACAGGCTCTGATTAATTTGCTAAATTTAGGAAGATTCGTGCTCACCCTGGCATTATTAGTCTTGGGCACCTTTTAAAAAGACAGGGACAGGCATGCTTGTAGATAAATTCTTGCTTTTCTCTGAAACTGCAGGAAATCCCAGGGAGTGTTTATATCTCTGTGTAGGTCTTCCAATTCGTTTGTACAGGACTTTGCCAGCAGAGTATGTCTGCCTGATGGCCGTCATCAACTCCCCAACCTGCTACCCTCATTTCCTTCAACTTTACAAGTTTTTAATTCCTTTTTCCTGGTACATATTGCAAACACGGGACTTCATGCATTCCAAGCAGTCACTCTGCCTGGGCCTTTGCCCCCAAATCATCTCACCGTGAACATGGCTTCTTGTCCTTGGGCGGTCCCCAAACCCTACCATTCAGATGTCTCTGCATATGAAACATGACCCTTTTATTTGGAAGAAGCTTTTCTGCAAATGGAAGGCACCCTCTTGAGGTGCGAACCAGTGCAGTGATCTTGTACTGTACTGGAAACCTGAAATATTTGGTTGGTGTCGGTTACCTAATCTCTAAGTCAGAATGGATTTACAGGTGATAACAGAGAGCTGACATGTTAGTTATCTAAACACAAACCCTATTAAGATGTTCTGTGTAGGTGAGCTAGAGAGGATTGCTGTTTGAAGATGCCTTTTCCCTAAGAGCCTTTCCCCCACCCCTAGAGTGAAATGGAATCTCTTGCAAGACTGAAGGATTCAGCTAGAGCTGGTGCTGAGGAGCCAGTGTTTCATGCTTATCAGACCTCTGAAACCTGCTGGGACAGGAGCTAGCTGGAAGGACATCAGTGTCTTCTGCAGAAAGACAGCCAGGGGAGTGAATAGCACTTATATGCCAGCACAGATTTTCTTTTGCTATCAAATCCTTCAGTACAGGAATGTACTTGAAAGTTACAAACTCTTTCCATTATGCAAATTATGAATAAATTGGAAGTCATAGCTATATATGGGCATTGGTGACCCTCAATCCCCCCCCTTCCCCGCCTATCTAATTTAGGTCTCAGCTGCTCCAGTTATGAGTGGTAAATCTAAGGAAACATGTCATGAAGAAATGGTGGTGGTTATTGTGTGTCTCAGCTGACTGCATGAAGGTCCCAGGAGTGGTTTGCTTTAAGAACTTTGTAATACTTATGTGCAACATGTATTTATATTTGTTCGGGTACGCATGTGTGAGGGGGTGCAAGTGTGTGCTCCTGCGTGTGAAGGCCTGAAGTCAACCTTGAGTTGCCCTTCCTTGGTGCCATATATATATATGGTTTTTTGTTTTGGTTTTTTGGTTTTTTGTTTTGTTTTTTTTTTTTTTTTTTTTTTTTTGAGACAGAGTCTCTTACATCCCATTCACAAGATTAGGCTAGGCTGGCTGACCCATCAAACCTCATGGGTTCTCTGGTCTGGGCCTCCCTGCTGCTGGGATCATAAGAGTGTGCTGCCAGGCTGGGCTTTTTATGTGGGTTCTGAAGATGGTACTCGGGTCCTGTCCATGTGCTTGCATAGCAAATACTTTACTGACTAAGCCATTCTCCTGCACCAGAGCATGATCTTTAAGGAGCTTATTTGTGTACATACTTCATGCTTAATAGTTACTACTATCAATCTGTTCTTAGTTCCTAAAGTATATTATCATTGGGAGGAATATGTATGTAGCCCGCTGCCACAGAACAAGGTAAGACTCCACCTGTCCTGAAAGCCTGACCCTACCGGGGTGCAGAAAATGACAGTCTGTCATACCACCCCTGTCTTGGTTTGTGATAACACAGAACCTGGTATTCTGCAAGTTAATTCTGTCCGAACTAATGCTCAAGATGCATCAATCCCCAAACCAAAGGTTCAAAGCTGTTTTTGCTCTGTACACAGTCTGGTTTGGTGGAGTGGTCTTTGTGTGCGCAGTTGCAAGCACATAGATGGAGACCAGAGGACAGCCTCAGGACCTTTTCATTCCTCCAGTACCTTTTACCTTTGACTGAGAGAATCTTTGGCCTAGAAACTTGCTTATACTAGGTTAGGCTGACTGGCTAACAAGTCGCAAGAGCCCACCTACTTTTTTCTCTGTGCTGGAATTACATGCATGCACCAGGATTTCTGGCTTTTTACATATAGGTTCTAGGACTCTCTTTTAGGCCCACATGATTGAAAGCAAGTTCTGTACTGTCTCAGCCATCTCATTAGTGCTGGCTCAGTGCTTCCCGAGAACCACACCACATGTTCACCAGCAGTGTGTGTCTATTGTGTGTAAAGCTCAGGAGGGCACTGGAATCCTTGCTTACATGCTTCCACCTAAAAGATGAACTTTTAAAGAATCTCTAAAACTTTGAAATCATTTTTGAAATAAGAAGTTAATGGTTTCTGTTGACTCCAGCCCTCATTAGACTGCTACATGTCTGGGAGACACTTTGGAGGCAGTTCTCTCCTACCTTAGCTTCGAAAACTTTTCATTCTCCATCCTAAGAGCACCCCAGAAGCTGGGCAGGGTAGCAAATTCTTGTTATTATTGTAATCTGAAGGTGGAGGCTGTAGGATCAGAAGTTCAAGGTTATCCTAAGACACTACTGAGTTCGAAGCCAGCTTGGGCTATATGAGATCTTGTCTCAAAACCCTAAAAAACTTAAAAAAAAAAAATAAAAGCATTCTAAATGGACTAGTTGGCTAGACACTAGTGTGGCCAAGGATTTGTTATGATATCACCATAATTATAATTACTTCATTAGAATGAACCGAGATATTTGACTGTGGCCTACAGTGTTCAAATCACAGCGAGGCCCACAGAGCTCTGTCCTTGAGCTCTGTTTATCTGTTTAGGCTTCACCCTCTTGCTCTGAGAAGTGCAGCAGCACATCTTCAGCAGGTTGTGTTTAACTCTGTCATTTACTGATGGTGGTAGTTGAGTTACTGAATGTAAACAGGGCTTTGAGTCAATATTGAGCTTTATTGCACTCTATAGTCAACCCACATGACTGAACAGTAGGGAAGGGTTTACACTCAAGTTGGTGGTGGAGGGGGGGGAATTCTGCTTAAACAAATATTCTACACCTTCCTCCTCCTCCTCCTCTTCCTCCCCCTCCTCCTCTTTTTTCTCTTCTCTGGGGGACAGCACGGGGTGGGGGCAGGGGCTTGAGACAAGGTTTCTCTGTGGAATAGCTCTGGGTGTCTTGGAACTCACTCTGTAAACCAGGCTGGCTTCAGACTCACAGGGATATGCCTGCCTCTGCTTCCCAAGTACTGGGCTTAAAGGCATGCGCCACATAAACAACTTTTGTCCTGACTGATGACTACAAACTGAAAGTTGAGCCAAAGCTGCAAGATGTGTGTGTGTGTGTGTGTGTGTGTGTGTGTGTGTGTGTGTGTGTGTGTGTAGAGGTCAGCCTTAGGTGTCATTTTTTAGGATGCTTGTTTTTCCAGACAAAGTCTTACCAGTTGCCTAGCCATCTATCTCCAGGGGTCCGGCTGTCTCCACTGTCCCAGGACTGGATTATAAGCAAGTGCTATCATATCTGGTTTCTTCATTTGGGTTCTGGGAAATCAAACTCTGATCCTCATGTTTTCACAGAAAGTACTTCATCTACTGAACCAGGCCACCTAAAACCCCAAAGCTGCAGGTTTTGAGCTTCATGGTAGTAAAAAAATTCGAGGTCTTGAGACTTCTAGGGAGTACAGCACAGCACGGAGCAGGTATTGCTGTCTGAGCTGTCTATCTGCCCTTGTGCCCTGTTGGAAAATGAAACAAGACATTTTTGAGGAACCATGGAAACTGTCCCCTGCCCAGTAGGAATGGAGTCCAGAGTCTCCTGAGAAGTTCCTCAGTCACTCCTTGATCTGCATCCTCAGGCCTCCTTTTGTTTTTATTCTGAGACATGGTCTGGCCATATAATGTCTTTGAAAGAATTTTGTAGCCCACACAAACCTTAAACTTTCAAATCCCAGCCTCCCAAGCAGCTGGAATGATAGATTTGAGCCAGCAGACCCAGCAGGTTTATGTATGCATTTCAAACAAAACGCCTGTGCTCCATCCAGGACAGGCCTTTCTGGTCAGGAACACTTTGGGAAAGCAAGGACAGTGACAGTGACTCTGCCATCAGAGGCTTTGCCTGGCAGTCATGCTGGGTTAGTGTTAGTTTGTCTGCCAGGTAATCAAGCTGGTGAGCGAGAGGCCAGTAATGGAGGAAAGAAGAACCACAGGAAGATGGTGAAGCAGCCTGGGGTGGAGAGCTTGAGGCCGGGTACATACAATCAAACCTGTGACTCATGGAACTCTGATGCCTCTGCTGGGAGCCTGGGAGCACTTTGTGCCCAGAACTAGTGTGATCTGACTTGTATTGTATATATGCATTTTCATTAGTGGATGGAGCACAGGGCTAGGCAAGCGTGTTATACAAGTGCTCTACCACTGGGCTATATCCTTAATCCCGACTCATGTTTTTAATGACTAGCCAATGAACAGAAGGGATCAAAGTGGGTCCAAGGTGAGTGAAGGCTGTCGTTGCTATCCCATGAAAATGCTTCCAGGAATCTAGGGATGAGGCCTGAGACACAGTGTGAGGCCTTGCTTGTTCACACTAGCATGTGAATGTTTAACATGAATGTTACTGGAATATCCAAGGGTCGGAGCATTAACTAATTTAAGGCCACTCAGATCTGAATTTGTTGTTTTGTTTTGAGACAGAGTTTGATGTATTATAAACAGGCTAGCCTCAACTCTATAGGTAGACAGGGATGACCTTGAACTCCCAACCCTTCTGCCTCTACTTCCTAAGTGCTGGGATTACAAGCATGTGCCACCACACCCCTTTATGCAGTGCAGAAGTGGGATGGAATCCAGGGCTCCCTGCATGCTAACCAAGCACCCCACAAACTGAGCCACGTCCCCAGTCCTGGATTTGAATATATCAGTGTCATCTCCTAGTGGCTGTGTGACCATGGTCAAGTTACAGAATATCCAGATGTGTAGCACTGTTTAATGAAATTCTTTCTTGGAGACTGACTTAAGTCCTGTGGGAAAAATATGTTCCATGGTTCTTCCCACTTCAAAGGCAGTTGGTAAACGTTGCCATGGAGGCAAATAGCATTATAAGGAGCGGTAGCAGTTATAGGTGTGACTGGATGGGCAGGCCAGGATGGGCTTTGTGGGAGGAAATGCTTCATCCAATGTGGCTAGGCACAGAGCCTTGGTGCCATGCAAGGGTGTGTGTGCATAGGGAGCTTAGGAACAAAATGCTGTTGTCTGCTTTATGATGTGCAGTCAGAGTCCTGGGTAGTAGCAGTGAAAAGGAAGTGATTCTCGGACATCAGCTCCATGTACACTATTGATCATTCATGAACAAATCACTATGTGCTTTGATTTTTGATTCTCTGGAGACTTGGCATATAATCATTTGGTTCAATGTCTGGCTGATTTTTTTTTTCTTTTAAAAAATCCCTTTTATTTCTTTTTGATTTTTACATGGATAGGTATTTTGCCTGTATGTATATCTGCTCATTAGGTGCATGCCTGATGCTCACTAAAAGCATATGAAGTTATCAAACCCTTAAAAACCAGAGTTACAGACGTTTTTGAATCACTCTGTAGATGCCGGAATCAAACCTGAGTCCTCTGGAAGAGCAACCAGTGCTCTTAATCCACGAGCCATCTCCCTAGTCCTTATTTTCTTGTGTGTGTATGTGTGTGTGTGTGTGTGTGTGTGTGTGTGTGTGTGTGTGTGTGAGAGAGAGAGAGAGAGAGAGAGAGAGAGAGAGAGAGAGAGAGAGAGATCCAAGCATCTGTCCACATTGGTTTTATTTTTTGAGGGCCTCTTATCCATAGTACTTTACTGATGAAGCTGTCTCCCCATGCCCCAGCCTACTTTCTGTAGGTGCCTCCACTGTTAATGTGCTGAGTTGATAGATATGGGCATATAGAGTTCTCATGCCATAAACTGTGAACAGTTTTCCACGACAACAGAATACTGTTGCAAAGGCTTGTCTCGTGCATTTGGTTTATGAGCTGTGTGTGGGGTTTATTTTAGTTAACTGAATCTGCGTTTTCTTTCAGAAGTCTCCCTTCTTGTACTTAGTAAGCACATTCACGCACACATGGGTTATTTAGTGACTGTATATTAGGTGTCAAGAATCTTTCCAGGCTCTTGGTTCTTCTCTGTAGAGGATAAGGTGAAAATAGTTCGTCTCTCTAGCGCATAAATAGATATTGGCAGGCCAATGATGCTTAGCTTAAATGCGTAGGTTGGAAGAGAGATGGCAGGTTTGATGAGTGCATGCTTGGAATATTAGGATTTGGAAGGATGATGCAGGAAGATTTCTGGGAGTCTGAAACAGCCCTGAGCTACCTGGTGAATTCCTTGTTGGCCTGGGCTACATAATGTAAGACCCTCTCTCAAAACAGAACAACAGCAGGAAAGCTGGGTGTGCTAGCACAGGCAGGAGAGCCAGCCTGCACAACAAGGTGAGCTGTGTACCTAGGAGAGTAAAGAGAATGAACTTTGTTAGGGTGGGCAGCAATGTTCTGTATTGACTTTCCAAAGAGTGGGCTTTTTAGGGAAACCTTGGGTCTCAAGCAAGTGTCTTGTGGGATGTAGGGGAAGCTATGTTAAGGTTCTTAGCAGGAACCTGGCATGGAAGGAAGAATGCAAAGAAGAGAGAACACCCGTCCAACCCCTGGGGTCTGTGAAGCTTTGACTTGCCACAGGAGGGTGTGAACAAAGCTGTATGTGATTTTGTGCTGTCCTGTGTATGTCACAGGAGATGGTTTCAGAGCTGATGCAGAGGGCCCTGGTTAGAGTGAAAAATCCGTGAGTCAGAATGAGAGGAAGGGGAGTCAGAAAAGCCAGGGTGGAGATCATCTGGGAAGTGAGGATGTAAGTAGGAATATCTTGGAGGCAAACCAAGGCAGAGAAGGTTCTGTAAGGCCAGCAGAGGTGGGGCTAGGTGCTCTGAGGACACCCGCTTGGCTGTGATTATTTTTACAGCCTCTTCCTTTGTGGATGGGGTGTGATCCTTTCTCAGGAGGGCAGAGGTGAGTGGTTTTACACTTGGCAGGTGATAAAAGGTGACAGAACTTAGGATAATTTATCTTCCTCCTGACCATTCCTCACATACAGTCTTAGTTACTTGGTTACCTATTCAGCCATCAAAGACAATAAAATACGGAAAATACTAGGTCCAGTTGCCACGTTCCCAGCATCCACAAGGGGGCCCCAGTTCCAGAGGATCTTACTCCTTGTTCTGGCCTCCAAGGGCACTGGGGGGAAGGGGACGGACCATGGCGCACATGTATACATGCAGACAAAATACTTACATGTACAATAAATATAAATCGTTAGAAGAAAAGAGAATCTTCCAGTTAAGTTAGGTGGAAGGCACCGGGAAAGGGCTCTTTTAGATTCTTCAGTACTGAAGCAGGATCCAGTTGGGATCCCCAAGATGATGGCTAATGGTTCATGAGGGAGTTCAGAGAGCTTGGCTTGTGTTGGAGGGTTTTCACGCAGTGAGCAGGAGCTGGGAAGTGGGAACACAGAGCCTATGCTGTGGTTTTTTATTTATTTATTTATTTTGTTTTAAATTTTGCAATGACTTTGGATACCAGAATTGTTAGAAAAAGGGGTTCGTGTGGGGTACACAAGAAAGAGCTGAAAAGATCATGTCAAAAGATGGCAAATAGACCTTCCAAGTCAGAGTCAGGCCCTCCTTCCATGCCTAGGGGGCAAAGGGTGAAGTGGGAAACAGACTGAGATAAGAAGAAAAATAAGGGTGCTATAGTAAATGTAGACAGCTTCCTTCCATGCCTTACCCAGTGTCCCCTATTGTATGCAAAACGGACATCCATGAGGTAGGTGACCTTGTGACCCTACACCAAGATCAGTGGTGCTTGTAAATGTGTTCTACTTTGTTCCTTTTCTCCGCTTGTTGATTTTTTTTTTTAATAATACATTCCTAGTTAAAGATTAATTGAGATTCATCTGTCTCCCAGAACAGTCTGGATTCAGTGTTCAGTGACCCCATAAATGTTGAAGAAAACAAAAGAATAAGCATGCTGTAATTGCTTAAAAAAAAAAAAAGTGCTTCATGCCAACAAATTCACAAAGGCCAAGGGGAGACTTCAGAGAGGCTGGAGGACTTTCCACCGCATGGTTGGGTGGGTGGCCAAGCACAAGGTCTGGTGCTGAAGACTGGGCGCACAGACAGGGCAGAGAGCTCTTGTTGTCACCTCAGAGAAAGCCTTCAAAGGCCCCCAGCTTAGCTGCTAAGGAGAATTAATTATTTCTGAGACTAGGAAGCCTACCTGCTTGACGTGACTTCGATCTGGATGGCCAGCCCTTTCTATGGCCCCTTCCTACTTTGAGGGACCGGAAGCGGAAGTAGGGCGGAACCCGTGTGCACCTGAAACCAGGCGAGACTTGGAGGGAAGCCCAGGTCTTATTTATCTGTTGAGGTGGCAAGTTGTGGTTTCGGTCACATTGCCCAAAAGATAAGGAATTTCAGGAATTCTGCCATGCCAGTTGGAAACAGAGTCCCACACAATGGGCCTTTCATGGAGCCCTGGCCTACAGTTGGTATTGAGGTGTTATTCTAACGTGTTGATCTGGAGTGTGAAATGCCAGTTGCTAGGGGAACTTTGGACCCGGGGAAAGAGAGGTTGGCTCCTAATTCTAATCGCTAATTGCACAGGCCGCCCTCCTGGCCGCTGAGGAAGCTGACTTGTTGCTGGTCAGAGCTAGTTCCTGTCTCCTAGGGTATCTCCTGTGTTATGGAGTCCATGCCCTGGCCTTCACAAGTGATGGGGCTCTGGGGCAGTGGGCGATTGTGAGGTCCACTTTCACTGCTGCTGCTGGTTCTTCTGCCTTAGTGACTTTTCCCATCGTGATCAAATTCCAGATAAGGTCCTAAGTGGAGACGGGTTTATTCGGGCTCCTACTTCAGGACACAGATCAGCTCCATCGCGATGGGGAAGGCAGAGCGACGGGAGTGTGAAGCAACTGGTCCTTTCTGTCTGTGATCAGAAAGCAGAGTGTGAACCGGATGTGGGGCCAAGCCTCAAGGTCTGCTCCCTGTAACTTCTTTCCAAAAGCTAGGCTCCACCTCTTAGAGATTCTATGACTTTCCAAAACAGAGCTGCCAAGTGTTAGGCAAGTGTTGAAGCGCATGGTCCTGTGGGCGTCCTTTCTCACAGACCACACCTTCCTGTTCACTTGTTACAAGAATGAGATACAGTAAGTAAAAGCGAGTCCGTGAAATCACCTCTACAGACCGGAAGCCTTTTCATCCCTGGGCCTTTGTAGAAGGATCATTATTCCCTGCAAATGAAATGGGAAACGGAAGCTGGTGCAGGAGCTAATCACCAGTGTTTGTTTCTGTGGTTAAGTGTACCCACTTCAAAGGCTACATCTCTTTTTAAATAGGATTTATTTTTCTTAAAATTCACAAGGACAAAACAGGGAAGTACTGTTATTGTACCTGTCCAGTCAGCAGGCGTATTTTGGTTGCTTTGCCTCCTTGGAACAACATGCTCCATATGGGCACATTTCTGTGCTCTGGAGTCTCGGGTGACATTTTTAGGCTACAAACTGAAAGTTTTAATTCTTCCCTGACTGACTGTCATGTTAAGAGCTGAAATGTGTGGAACTAACTGTGCTCAATGGGAGATGCTGACTATATTTTTACTATTAGAATGGGTGATATATCATTGATGGGTCTGGCCCGGCAGTTATGGAGGCATACCAAGTTCGGTGTTGTTGCGGGGGCTTGGAGAAGTGGTAAAATAGTTTCTGAAGTTAAGTTCCATATTCAGTTGCATAGAGAAATGTTAGGAAAAAAGAATCAGCCAAGCACGAAAGATTGGCAGGCATCAGCAAGTGTGGTCTCATATTCTGAATTTCCAGTTTCATGAAGTCACAGTATCTCACAAATTATCTCCGTGGGTTCAGATGTCTGTGAGAGTTTTGCAGAAGATGTTTGATAAGGGGGTATGTTAATATGTCATCTATTGGTTGCAATCTCTGGGGCATCTAGCAGGAAAGACACTCGACTTTGATTTGGATGAAGTTTCTTGGAGTGAAACGTTTATTTTTCTTGTGTTGTCTTTGATAACTGATCCTAACTGAAATATCTTGGTAAAAGGCTCTTGCCCCTAAGAATCATTTACTCTCTACCAAAGCTGCACTGTGCTGGGAGGTTTTCTTAAAACTTGACCTAGTCATGTATGCACACTGCTGTGAGTTAAATAAAGTGGCAGAACACAAATGAATTCTCCTTGATTCTGGCAGCTACCATGCGATTGTAGTTTATTTTTACCAAAAAGAGCTGATGATGTTACATTCACATTTCATAGTACAATGACAACTTCATTTTAAAATACTATTTCTCCCCTCTAAAATCATCCTTTTTGCTGGGAAGCTAGGGCTGGGCTTCCTTGTTATGTTAAGTACTGTGAATTAGAACAAAAGAAATACAGAACTGACAAGGAGTGTGCCCCCCCCTTCATCTGTCTGGCTGAGTCATGCCAGGCTGAGTGGGCACCATTACAGGGTGAAGGGGAGTTTTTTAACCTTGACTGCCCAGGAGTCATGGGCATGCGACTTCTCCCATGGGTGATCTCATTCCGGGAACAGATCCCTTGGTTATCATTCTCCAGGAGGAGGAGGAGAGACATCCCCGTGGGGTACTGGGATCATACTGGGTGGGCAATGTTCAGAAGACTCAGGGCTGGGAAGGAATCATGACCCGTGCAGGAAGAGAAACAGAGGATGGTGCTGGAGGTAGCTTTCCTTGTTGGCATGCACCTGAGAATCCTGGGTAGAATGTGTACTGCAGTCACAATGCAGGCCTGGACCACCCAATCAAGATTGCGTTTTAGATGCCATTGGAAAGGGGTGGGCATGTCCCTTAGCAGTTAAGCACTTCCTTTTGTGCATAAAGCTCCAATTCCAATTCCTGGTATGTTGAGCCAAAGAGAGAGGGTAGTGGAAGGTAGGTGTGAATATAGTCCTGGTGTGTGGCATACAAGTATCTATGGTCAAAAATTATCTTTAAATGGAAAGCGTTTTGCTATTAAAAATATAAGGCAAAACAGAACAGATGGCTTAGAAGAATTGGGTCAGGAGTGGAACTGTGTGCTGAGGTCCATCCTGCTCTTTTCTCTACAGTCTTGCTGCTGGAGAAGATAGAACACGATGACGTTTGCAACAAGACACTGAAGATCACTGACTTCGGATTGGCTAGGGAGTGGCATAGGACCACGAGGATGAGCGCAGCAGGGACCTACGCCTGGATGGCTCCTGAGGTCATCAGGTCCTCCTTGTTCACCAAGGGCAGCGACATCTGGAGGTGAGCATGCGCCTTTGCGTTGTCTGTCTGCAGCTGCTGGTTGTTCTATTTGATCCATGGAGGCAGCAGGGCTTTGTGATTCTGTCATGAATAGTAAAGTGTTTGTGAGTGTGTTGATCCAGATGTGCACTGCAGAATATTTGTGTAACTACATAAGGATGTGTTTCATTTGCTTATATGGTAGACTCTTTGCTTAATTCTGTAAAGATGTGCTGCTGTTTTATCTTGCCTTCCTAAGGTACCTGAGTGGTCTAAGAAAAAGCTGAATATCCAATAGCAAGTGAGGACGTTTAAGGAGCCTTCCAGATACGGAGAGTAAGTAGGCTCAGAAAAGAAAAAGAGATGCCAGGAAGATGGCAGGGGCCAGCCGGCTAGACACAGAGGAAGCAGGAAAGACATACTGAAAGGTGAAATAATGAAAGGTGAAAAAGCCCCAAGACAAATGTAGATGAGTAGAAACAAGTTAAACTAAGTTAAAAGCGCTAATGGGACAAGCCTAAGCTAAGGCCGAGCATTTATAATTAATAATAAGTCTCCGTGTCTTTATTTGGGAGCTGCTTGGTGGCCCAAAGAAAAATCCAGCTACAGAGGTGATGGCAAGAGAATGTTCCTCGGCTTTCTGTCCATGGTAGGACCACTGGAGTAATTAAGTCAAAGGAGGCAAGCTTTGGCTCAGGGTTTCAGAGGTTTCTGCTGTTGGACTCATCTCTAAAGTCTGTGAAGAGGCAGAACATTGCGGTTGGAAGATTGTGGCAGACTTAAGCTGCTCCTTTCATTTCACCTAGGAAGCAGGAAGACGAGAAGCTGCTGAGGTCCCAGGTTACCCTCACATGCCCCCAGTGAGTCACCTCCCTTGTATGAGGTCCCACTTCCAAAGGTTCTGCTACTTCAGGCTGGGGCCAAAGCTTCAGCACATTAGCTTTAGAGGGATATTGAAGATACATCTTGTAGCCTCCACCTAGTCCGTAAAGGATCATACTCATTTCGTACTGCAAATGGATCTATCCAATCTCAAGAATTCTATAGTTCTAAGTTAAAAGTTTTTTTTTTCTGAGACTCAAAGCAAAATCCCTTTGTATGTGTTATTGTGTATCTATGTGTATTAGTAAGTGTGTGTTCATGTGTGTTATTAAATGTGTGTATATGTATGTGTGTTATTAAGTATGTGGCATGTGTGGTAAGTTTGTGTTATTAAGTGCTTTAGTTAGGGTTACTATTGCTGTGGAGACACACCATGACAACTCTTATAAAGAAAACATTTAACTGGGGTGGTGGCTTACAGTTTCAGGAGTTCAGTCCATTATCATCATGGCTGGAGCATGGCAGCATGCAGGCAGACATGGTGTGGACTACATTTTGACCAGAAGGCTGCAGGAAGTTGACTGATAGTCACACTGAGGGAAGCGTGAACAAAAGAGACTTCAAATCCTGTCCCCACAGTGACACTTCCTCCAAAAGGCAGTGCCTCCTAGTAGTGCCAATCCCTTTGGGGGTTATTTTTTTATTTTTTTCAGACCAGCACATTTCACTCCCTGGCACCCAAAGGCTTATAGCCATAACATAATTTTTAAAAATCCATTCAGTCCAACTTCAAAAGTCCCCATAATGATATCAATCTCAAACTTGTTTCAAAGTCTCTTCTGAGATGCATGGCAATCCCTGTAATCTCCCTGTAAAAATCAAAATAAAAAAGCAGATCGCATACCTCCAACATGTCATGACATCCGATATACATTACCCTCCAAAATGCAGGGAAGGAAGCCGAGCAAGGAAACACTGGACCAAAGCAAGATTGAAAACCACTTGGGCAAACCCCAAACTCTGAAACTCCATGTCTGATGTCAAAATTCTCTTCAGATCTCCAATTCTGTTCAGTTTTGTTGACTGCAACACACTTCTTTCTCTTGGACGGGCTCCACTCCCTCCTTAGTGGCTCTCCTTGGCAGGTATCCCGTGACTCTGGCATCTCTAACATCTTGGGGTTTCCAAGGCAAGCCAGGCTTCAACTTCACAGCTTCACACGATGGTCTCTCTACTAGGCCTCCATTCAGGGACACCCCTGACACATGCCCAGCCTCGGTGGCTTCATTCATAACTACTTTCTTCTACCCTTATCTCTAAAGCCAGAACCACGTGGCCAAAGCTGCCAAGTTCTGTTGTTTGCTGGGGCTGGAACATGGCCCCCTCATTTAAATACATCTTCACTGATTTTTTGTTCTTTGCTGCCTGAAACATGATCTGTAGATCAGGCTAGCCTCAAATTCAGAGGTCTTTTAGCCTCTGCCTTCCCAGTGCTGGGATTAAAGGTGTGCTTCATCATACGTGGTTCTAAATTTAGCTCCTTTTCACAAAGTTGGAAACTTAGCTCAGTGGGCTCTTGCTCTGAGATCATCACCTCCTATATCCCATTCCTTGATCTGTTTATCTTCTTGAACATAGAACTAAGCTCCATTCTGCTTTGCGGTTCTCTTTTCCGTAGGGAAAAGTATTCAGCCAAAGAAACCCACCCTAGCCCTGAACCCAGAGCTAGCAAAAGAAAACAACCCTGGTTTTAAGACCTGAGCCATGAAGGAAATACTTTATCCTTGAACTCAGAACCAAAAAGAAGTGTGCCCTGGCTCTGAAACACATTCTGGCCATAGAATCAGAGCCAGTGGAAGAAATATGCCCTGGCCCTGAAATTAGAGCCTAAAAGCGCAAAGGATCCAGTGAAAGAAACACACTTTGGCCCTGAAACTAAAAACCAAATCAGGGTGAAAAGAAGGGGGAAAGATCTGATCACTCTCCACCCTGGAAGTCTCCCCAGAAAGCTCGCCCCCAAGAAGCCCTATGTAAGTCCTGAGCCCACAGCCCTTTCCTGCTGTCCTCTCCCACCCCGGGGGCTGCGGCAGCCACCCCCTCCTGGATCCTTCCCTCCTAATAAATCTTTTGAATGAGGTTTGGGTGAAGATCTTTCCCCGGGAGCAGCAGCAGCAGTGGAGCCTAGACAGAGATCAGCTTCATCATGATGAAGAACATGATGGCATGCAGGCAGACATGGTGCTGGCAGCAGGAAGTCACGGTAACAGAGTGTTACAACTCTGGGGAGGTGGTGAGAGGTATCCTGATTGTTTGGCAAGTCTGGCTATGCCTGGAAAGCTGTTAGGACAGCTCTGACAACTGGCGCTACAGTGGGACAGCTCAGCTCTGGAGGGAAAGGTATCCTGACTGTTTGGAAGTCAGGCTATACCTGAAGCTGGGGTGCAGTGGGGGATGGTCTCCTCTCAGGATATAGCAATCCTGCTCCTCTCCTGGAGAGCTGCTACAGCTGAGCTTTGCTCTGTCCCCTTAAGGGGACGTTCCCCAGAGCTCTACTTCTCTCCAGCCCAAGATGTTACTTCTTTTGCTTCACTCTATTAAAGGAAAACCTCTGCATAAATGTAGCAGTCTCCTCACACTCCCACTCCCCAGTACCACTTCTTTTTTTAAGTTACTTTTTCTGCTCCTTCTTGCTCAGTTCCCTAAGGGAAATCTCAGAAAGATTCTCTGTTCCTCTGTTCTGCTACACCTGGCTGAGTCCCCCTAAGGGGACCTATGTCTCTACAGTGTTTTCCTGCTCAGTTCCCTAAGGGACATCTCAGTGAGTTCTTCTCCATGCTGGTGAATAAAGATCTTTATCCAAGATTC
Source organism: Phyllotis vaccarum (assembly GCA_033318265.1). Classification (NCBI taxonomy): domain Eukaryota; kingdom Metazoa; phylum Chordata; class Mammalia; order Rodentia; family Cricetidae; genus Phyllotis; species Phyllotis vaccarum. Next base: position 88,256,518 of record JARWLC010000003.1, read on the forward strand.
TTTTGAGAAAGAGATTTATCTAGGAAAGAGGAGTCCAGGAGAGTGGCTGCCTCTATCAGAGTGGGAAAGAACAGCCAATAACTGAACAGGCAGAGGGGTTTATATGGAGGCTCTTAGGGCAGAGTTTCTCCAGGGATACTTAAGGATTGGTATTGGTCAGGGGCAGACATGGTTCTGATTTCAAGGCCAAACTGTGTTTCTTTCACTGGCCTTTTAAAGCTTTTGGACGCTAATTCTTTCACTGGTTCTGTCTGATTCTAGGACTGAGTGTGTTCCTTTGGTACTAGTTTCAGAGTCAGGGCCTGTTTCTTTGGTTCTGGGTTAAGGTGTTTTTTGTTATTTGTTTTTTTTTTTTTTCCACTGGCTCAGGTCTCAGATCCAGGCTGTATTTCTTTTACTAGATCTGGTTTCAGGGCCAGAGTGGATTTCTTTGGAAAGTCCTTTTTTCCCTACAGTCACACTGAGGGAAGCTTGAACAAAAGAAACCTCAAAAGCCGCAGGCATAGTGACACACTTTCTCCTACAAGGTCACACCTCCTAATAGTGCCATTCCCTTTGGGGGCCATTTTCTTTTAAATCACCACATTAAGTACTTTGTGTACATGTATGTATGTGTGTGATTGCTTATGCACATGTGTGAATGTGTGTGTGTGTGTGTGTGTGTGTATGTTATTGAATTTGTGTGTTACTAAGTGTGTGTTTATACATGTATGTAAGTGTATGCATATATGTGTGTTATTAAGTGTGTACATGCATTTGTGTGTGTGTTACTAAGTGTGTGTGTGCTCATGTGGAGATGAGAGGTTGGTACTGTGAGTCTTCCTCCATCTTTATCTTATTTTATTTTGTGATTTAAGACTGGAGCCTGGAACTCACTAACTGGCTAGAGTGGCTGGTGAGCAGGCCTCTGGGATCTATTTGTCTGTCAGGATTGCAGATATGTGATGTAAGACCATGCCTGACTTTCTCTGGGTGCTGGAGAATCAAGATCCTGCTTGAGAGGCAGACACTTTCCCACCTGAGCTATCATCCAAGGCCTCAGAAACAAACAAACAAAAAGGTATAAAAACAAAGATTCAAAAAACTGAAAGAAAAACTCTTAGCTGTGACCTCCTTTAAAAAAGTCATACATGTCTGAGGCCCAATGCTGTGTCAAACATTCTCCTTGGCAAATAAGGACATGGTCAGGAGTGATCAGACCAAAGCAAAACTGAGCCCAGCAGTACCTGGAGCACAGGTCACCAGAATGTGGCTCGGGCCAACCCTCACTGTTGACTCTGTGAACTGCTCGTGTGGTTTATCTCCTGAGTCGGCTCTGCTTGCTGCCTGTAGCTTCCCTTGGCATCTCTAATTCCAGAAGGTCTTCATCACAGTTCCTACATTTTAAGCTCCACAACTTTCCTCTCAGGGCCAGCAAGACTTCCTTCCAGCTGTTCCAATGCAAAATCCTTGTTTTCTTAATGCTGACAATCTTTTTAGCAACCAGGTTTGGCTGTCTTATGGAAATGCAGCTTTTTTTTTTTTTTTTTTTTTTGTGGCTAAACTCAAGTATTAAAAATATTTCTACTGCTTTTGCCCCTGATCTGAGTTACTAAAAGCAGCCAGTCATAACCATGCCACAACCCCAGTGTGAGGCTGTGTGTGGCCAAAATGTAGACATTACCAGACTATAACTCAAGTGTTCCGTAAGGTGGTTCCTGCTTACCACAGCTGTTAACAGCCACATTTCCTTCAGCAGCCGCATCTCCAGTCCCGTTAGAAGCAATGACTTCCACAATGCGAGGTTTTCTCTAGCTCCTTCCACAAACTTTACCGAAGGCTTTTGGACCAACCACATTAGGCTTCATCACAGCGATGACTACTGTTTTCTGTATTAGTCAGTTTTCTGTGGTTGTGACAAAATTCACACTTTGAGCGCTTTCTTCTCAGGAGCCCTTGGTTCTGTTGTTTCTTGGGTCTGTGGTGAAACAGAGCATCATGGGGGAACAGAGCTGTCCACATTGTGCAAGCCTGGAAGGAGGGGGTGGGACGCCACTTCCATGTGTCAAGCTGGGCTTGTTGCTGCACAGCACGGTATGAATTGAGACTGCTCCTTCCTGTCTTCCCTTTGGTGGACAGGACACCCTGTAGCCATGAGGGAAGGGAAATCTTCACTCTGATAAGGGATTTCTTTCAGGTTTTGTAACAGCAGCAAGGAAGCTGATGTATAGGATAACTAACCAAGAGAATTTTTCTTTAAAGCAGGTCATGTCAAACTCCCCATGTCACAATCAACACTTTTATCTTTGGGTACATTAACAGTCACTCCTTCACTTCCACACATGAAGTTTTGGGGGGGGGTTGTCAAATCAGCCAGAGAGCCGTTAGTTACCCCCATAACAGACATGCCACTATTGTATGAGTGGGCACATTGGCTCAGCAGCTTGGACTCTCAGGTAAACTGACAGAACTGAATAAAATTATATTGTATGAGGTAACTCAGGCAAGAAAAATTAAAGCTGTGTGTTCTCCCTGCTGGTTGAATGTAGCTTTTCGTCTCCTTATGGTACTTATGGAAGTCAGTAAACCAGAAAGGTGCTCTTGGAAGAGGGATGCCTTCATGACAGAGGATAGTAGAACTTAGGTACAATTTGAGTAGAGGTGGAACTGGGAGGGTGGGACTTTTTAAGGGGGGGGGGACACAAGAGGGTGGGGGAAGGGTTAACCAAGAGCAAAGGGCATGAAAAATCCATATAGAAACCTACTCTCTTGTAATCAAATTAGAATGTATAATTTATAAGGAGACACTTCACTTGTAACTGTCATGAGTTGAGGTGAAGATTCTGTAGTGTCTTGGGGACAGTGAGAAATCTTAAAGGCTTTCCTGACTTAGTGAGTCAGACCTCTGAGGGCAGAGGCTGAGCATAAGCAGTTATTACACATAGTCTCTCTCTGCCCAAATGAAAACAAATTGTGGACATGCACTCAGCTGTCCTTTAAAAATTTGTCTGTTAGAGTTCTAGAAACTACCAACTTCCCCATACTTCAATTTTACATTCAAAATAATATCTCGATACTAGACTGCTTTCTGTGTGTCTGCTCTCCTCTGTGATACGTCCCGTAGTTAAAGCTGGAGCCAGGATGTGCTCATGTGGTCTAACATGAGATTCTGGAAGTATTGAGAACACAAGCTTCGGGGACTCCAAATACAGCTGGAGCAGACACATCTCTGAAATCCACCTGCACTTTCGTTTCAGTTATGAAAAGATGATGCAGCTTCTCATAAAAGTTGCCAATTAAGAGAGAAGGAAAGATACCTGGCAGGTGATAGTAACAAGTGGTTGGGACCAGCATGATGAAGGCCCTTGGGTGGGTGAAGGCCCTTGCTGCCAAGCCCAACACTCTGAGTTCAACCCCTGAGACTCAGATGGTGGAAGTAGAGAACAGACTCCTGTGAATTTTCCTCTGACCTCCACTTGTAGGCCATGGTGTTCCCTAGGATGCATGCTAATTGGATGTACTCTATATTTTAAGGAAATAAAAAGATGAAAACCACCAAGCATGCCAGTTGTGCAAGCACAGTATTGCGTACCTATATTCAGCTGCTCAGCAGATTGTAGAGGGGGATCCCTGGAGCTCAGAGTTTGAGGTTAACCTGGGCGACACAGAAACTCACCCTAACAATGATTGTTTTTATGACTCTGTCAGAATGAAGCCTAATGAATCATCTAGAGCAGCGGTTAACAACCTGTGGGTCTCAACCCCTTTGCAGCTTCATATCAGATATTTACGTTATGATTCATAATGGTAGTAGCAAAATTATTTGTGAAGTAGCAGCAAAAATAATTTTATAGTTGAGGGTCACCACAACATAAGGAACTGTGTTGTCATATGGTTAGGAAGGTTAAGAATCACTGCTCTAAACTGACAGACTTTGAGGGATTAAAAAAAAAAGTGTGTATGGGTGTTTTGCCTGAGTGTTTTTGTGTGTCACATGCATGCTGTGCCTGTGGAGGCCAGAAGGGGCGCTCAGATCCCCTAGGACCAGAGTTGGAGACAGCTGTGAACTGTTGTGTTGCGGCTGGGAATAGGACCAGGGTCCTCCAAAAGATCAGCCAGTGCTCTTTTAACTGCTGCACATCTCTCCGGACCCCTTCTGTCTTTTGGGACAGGGGCCCACTGTGTAGCCTGGAGCCTCCTGCCTCAGTCTCCTGTGAGTGCTGGCATTGTGTGTGTGCACCATCATGCTCCAGCTGTTCGGGGCAGAGCCACCTCCCACCCTGGGAGAGCAGTGGCCTTGGGTCAGCTGGAAATGCTTATCCCAGTGGGGGTTGAGCCAGGGGTGGGGCAGGCTCCGGAACCCAAGTCACTAACAGGAACTTTGCTTTCCAGCTATGGGGTGCTGCTGTGGGAGCTGCTCACAGGCGAGGTCCCTTACCGCAGCATCGATGGACTGGCTGTGGCATACGGGGTGGCTGTCAACAAGCTCACACTGCCCATTCCATCCACCTGCCCTGAGCCGTTTGCAAAGCTCATGAAAGGTATTGTTCAGGCCCAATCTCAAGAGTCTATGGTCAAGGAAAGTTGTGCATAGGAACATGTTTCTCTTTCTTTCTTTCTTTCTTTCTTTCTTTCTTTCTTTCTTTCTTTCTTTCTTTCTTTCTTTCTTTCTTTCTTTCTTTCTTTCTTTCTTTCTTTCCTTCCTTCCTTCCTTCCTTCCTTCCTTCCTTCCTTCCTTCCTTCCTTCTTTCTTTCTTTCTTTCTTTCTTTCTTTCTTTCTTTCTTTCTTTCTTTCTTTTTTTTTTAAGCAATATTCATGCTAGTGAGGTGGCTCAGCACATAAAGGCATTTGCCACCAAGGCCGACAGTCTGGTTCAATTCCCATATGGTAGAAGAAATCAGATTCTCATGAGTGGTCCTCTGACTTCTAACTATATGCAGGGGCACATTTGAGCCCATACATATAAATGAATAAATAAATAAATGTATAAAAATGTAAAAGCAAAGGAAATATTAATCTGGATATAATAGTTCCATGTCAGTCACTCCAGAATTTAAGAATCTGAGGCAGGAAAATACTCTGAGTTTTCAGGCCAGCCTGGGCTAATATGAGATCCTGTCTGAAAAAAAAAATCTTTTTAAGTGTGCTATTCTAAGAAACTTCGCCTCTGCTAGAGAGGTGAGTTATAGGCATTTTTAGCCGTGCACACTAAAGCTACCCAGCTTTACCTCCTCTGTCACTGTTCCTCTGTTAGCAAAGAACATGGTCCTAAGCTGGCTCCAAGCTTCCATCTGAAGTCCCAGATAGCGATAATAAGCATCTTTTAGGACTTAGCAGCATGGGTTTGCTTGGACCTTCTGAATACACCCCTGTCATTAAGCTTGCTGTCTATCTCTGTGAACTATGAATAATTTACCTCATCAGTTTTGATTTTTGATGTTTTTGGATAGGGTTTTGCTATGTATACCAGGTTGGCCTTGAACTCATTCTGCATCCCACACTAGATGAAAATTTATTATGTATTTCAACCTGTCTCTGCTCACCTCTAACAAAGGTGCTGAGGACTGGGAATACATGGCACTCAGGCGCTCACTGATATGCCCTTAAGGTTTCCAGTGGCCAACACTGTAGACAGGGACTTCCAGTTTAGAGTGGCACGTGTCGAACTGGGAACCCTGCCATCTTGGAGACCCTTCTAGCTGTACCCAGAGGGGAAAGTAATGTGATTCTCATTTGTCACAGAATGCTGGGAGCAAGACCCTCATATTCGCCCTTCGTTTGCCTTAATTCTTCAACAGCTGACTGCGATTGAAGGGGTGGTGGGGACTGAGATGCCCCAGGAGTCTTTCCATTCCATGCAGGAAGACTGGAAACTGGAGATTCAGCAAATGTTTAATGAACTTCAAACCAAGGAGAAGGTGAGAGTGGGGATTCACTGCAGGGCACACCCACAAATCATGGGGCGCAGATTCACTGCAGGGTACCTGCAGACCACGGGGCACAGACTCGCTGCAGGGCACTTGCAGATCATGGGGCACAGACTCGCTGCAGGGCACACCTACAGACCATGGGGCACAGACTCGCTGCAGGGCACACCTACAGACCATGGGGCACAGACTCGCTGCAGGGCACCTACAGACCACGGGGCACAGACTCGCTGCAGGGCACACCCACAGACCAAGGGGCGCAGACTCGCTGCAGGGCACACCTGCAGACCATAGGGCATAGACTGGCTGCATGGCACCCGCAAACCATGGGGACGCCAACCGGGACCACTGTCCCCATTCTGATATTTTTTAGATGCCAGTGTCATTGATTCTTGCTTTACTTCAGGCCAAATAAGGAGTACTGAAAAGAGAAACTGGAAAGAAAAACACTTTTATTAGGAAATTTCCAAATCCAAAAGAGGGAAGAAATAACATAATAAACCCGCACATTAACGAGCCTTGGCAAATACTCAGTTTGGTCCCTTTACACATTTCTTCTCTCTGTATTTTTTCCCCCTGAAATTGGAATATTCTAAACCAAACTCTCACCTCCTACTACTTTCATATTTATCTTGCTTGAAGATTTTGGGGTGTGTGCGTGTAGGTTTGCACGGTTCATGGCACAGATGCAAAGATCAGAGGATAACTGGAAATGCCCTTCTCCGTCCACGTTGGTGAGGAGAAGGTACCCAGGCTGTCTGGCCCATGAATTTCTGGGTGACTTTCCTTTCTTCACCTCCCATCTGGCTGGGAGAGAGCTAGGATCTGAGATAGGAGCCCCTGTGTCTGAGCTTTGTGTGGGATGTAAGGACTAAACTCAGGTCACGTCCAGAAAGTGGTTTACCCACAAAGCAATTTCTCCAGCCCGCCATGTTTTTTGTTTTTTGTTTGTTTTGTTTTTAAAATGGCGGTGTTTTGAAAAGTCATTTCCTTGCCGTTGCCATGTAGACACGCCTGACCTTTTGACAGTTACATCACAACATTGTCATTACAAAGGTCCCACTCTGTGTGGTCCAGTCACAAACACTCAGTTATAGTGTGGTAAGCGTATCATCTTGTTTTGCTTTGTTCGTAGCTGTCCTCAGTTGTATGTGACGGGGGGGGGGGGGGGGGGGGGGGGGGGGGGGGGTGTGCCTGGCTTGGACATTCCTGGGGCCTCCACAGCAATGCTCTCCTGTCATACCGTTTTGTGCCCCGCCAAGGCATTTCATGCTCGTCCCGTATTCAGATGTACCAAGGGAGTGTTTTTACAGTTGGCTTTGGCAAACAGAGCCATACTTGGGCCATGATCTTCCTGGCCATGTCTTGTCAAGATACTTAGATGCTAGTTCTTGCAATATGTCCCGTCTGACCTTCAAGGCCATGGTTTGGTGGGGGAGACTAGAAAATGTGTACATTTGGAACTGTGAGCTCTGTACTTGGCCGACAGATTTTATGAAGGGAAATAAGCCAGGGGTGAAGTACATGCCAAGCATTGACCTCACCATGCTTACAGTGCACCAAGACCTGGGAGCTGGTGTGGGTGGACTGGTGGGGTGTGAAGTGAGCAAGCCTGGTCTCTTGGGGAGTGGTGACAGAAACTGGCTCTGTCACATGGTGATGGGACTTACTCTTTTAAAAGCATCTTTCTAGTATTTGAGTATTTTTGTGACTCCAGGTTTGCTGTTTGATGAGCGTCAGTGGACCATAGTTCAGATTCTTCTCTTACACATGCGGCGATACACATCTGTACATATGAATCCATAACCCAGCAAGCACAGTATTTCAAGTTACTTGTCACCTTGAAGTTATATCCCGGGCCTCAGGTCACACAATTGAAGTTTGAGAGTGACATTACTCAGCATAACAGTTCTTTCAGTTCTTTTGCTTAGCTAAGGATAACCAGTTTTGAAACTGCAGGATGTAAGCACAGGAATGCATTGATTCTCATGTAGAGCATAAAATAATAATAAAATGATGTTTCCAGGATGGACACAGCCCTCTCCGTCTTCAGGTTGACAGCAGCACTGACAGTTTTCTCCCTGTCTCTTCCACAGTGTCCTGCTTTAGCATCCCAGGCTAGTCTGATTCTCACTGTCCAGTTTATGCTGGTCGCGAACTCATTACTATCCTTCTGCTGAACCTCCCAAGTGCTGGGATCACAGGCATGCCACCCATGCGCAGCTATTTTCTGATTATTCTCTGGGGTTTTTTCCATTGGTATCTGGCTTGTCCTTTTGTCTAATTCTTAGTCAGTGCTCAAGCGGCCCCCATGGCCTTGTGATCTCTGATTAGAGAATATGCAATAGTGTTTCTCTTGGTGCTGAAGGTTTCAATCTCATCCTCCTGGGGCTGGGAAGCCCTTTGTACGTGCCCTATCTCCCTTTCCCGACACTGGCTGAGGGAGGAGGCTTCACACTGCAGTTAAGGCTCAGCCCTTGGCTCTCCCCTGTCTTACTCTGTAGCTGGTGAATCCACGCTCTCGGGCTGCTTATTGCTCTTTGTCTCCAGGTCCCCTGTGTGCACCTGGCCCCACAGGCCCTCAAAAAGGGATTGTCCTCATTAACCATTAACCTTTCTTATAGGGAAATGGCTTTGTCATTACCAGAAAGTCCCTGCTGAGCCTGGAGGCAAATGCTCCTGCTAGTCAACACATAAACAGAAGGAAGGCTTTTGTGTGTCATGATTTCACAAGAGTCCCATGTGTCCTAAATCTCCAGAGGTCTTCCTCCTTCTTTTAAATATGCTTCTCAAGATTTACTACTACTACTACTACTACTACTACTACTACTACTACTACTACTACTACTACTATTATTATTATTATTATTATTATTATTGTGTGTGTAGGTCAGAAATCAACCTTAATTATCTTCTTCAATCCTTCTCCACCTTGTTTTTTTGAAGCAAAATCTCCCACTGGAACCTGGAACTCCTCAGTTCAGCCAGATTGACCTGCTTGCAGCCCCAGGGGTCTTCCCATTGGAAGCTGAATGTTTGCGCTCAGGCCTGGCTTTTATATGTGGGTTCTGGGGATTGAACTCAGGTCCTTGTGCTTGTATGACAAGCATTTTCCTAAATGAACCATGGCCCCAGCCCAGCTTTGCCAGTTTTAAAAATCTACTTAATAGGGTTCATACGTGGTTTGGCTGCTTTTTCGCCAAATCATGCCTCCCAACCTCTTACAAAGTCTTTTGTTTATGAGGAGATGAACACTTTTGATACGGACTTAGAAGTAAGAGTGTTTGCTTACTCTGTTTATTTGTTTATAAAATGCGGGCTTGCTGATAATAGCAGTCAGTGGGCCAATGCCAGCACCACTGAAACCAGGGTCTTCCGGAGATGGATGCTTGTGATGAATTCAAAACCACCCTATGTCCTCAAGGATCCTGCACTCAATCTCCAGTGTGGACTCCTCTCAGAACTGCTACACAGCTGGGCGGGTTGCCCTCATCCGTGACCCCTGCACCCAGGAGGCAGAGGCAGGAGAATCAGAAGTTCAAGGCCAGACAGGGTCACATGAGGCCCTAGCTTTTAAAAAATTTTACAGATTTTTTTTTTTTTTAAATTACATTTTTAAAGCATTTCTTTTACCTTTCCAGCAGTCTATGGCTAGCACAAACCAGTGAGAAGATACTGACTGGGCTGTACATTATAGCCAGCTGGCACGTAGTAGGGCAAGTAGCTGAAAGGCCTGTGAGTCGGGGCAAGTCACCTCTGTAGCTGTGCATATGTGAACTACCTAGAGAAACATATCAAGATGGGAGCACCCAGAACTGAATTCCTGTCCCCTTGGGTGGAGTTGTCACAGCCCAAGGACTTGTTTGCTCTATCATGGGGACTCACTGCTTCACTTTCTGTTGGTAGGACAGTGGCTTACTGCCTTCCTCTCTTCTTTCTGGTATTTGTAGATTAGTTCAGATGACCCCTGAGTCCATCCAGGAAAAATGCAAAGGCGTAGAGACATGACCTGTGTCGTCTTTGGCTAGCAGAGGCTCCTCACTGTATGTCTTAGTTGGATGAGTCCCTTTGAGGGGTTGTTTAAACACTTGTCTGTCACATAAAGTGAGGAGTGCCGGCCCCTATCTCCTGGAAGGAGATCTATCCAAGAATCTTTTGCAAATCCTACTGGAGCTTGGCGCAAGGCTCTGCTAAGAGCGAGTGTCTGAGCAGTGCGTGCACTGTTGGACTGCGTGACACTGATGTCTGCTGGGTGTCACACCAGCAAGAGCTGCATAGATGTAACCACTCAAAATGGTTTTCTTTGTAAAGAAGAGAACTCAATAGAGAAATGGGGAGGTGCTTAAAACTTTGAAGGATTCTCAGTTTCCCCATAAAGGATTATGAACTGTAGCCTTTTCCTGTCAGAAAGAACTAACAGAAGAGGAGACACCAGCTTTGGGGGGTTCGCTTCTCCTAAGTTAATAACATGTGGCGTAACCGGCAGCTCAGATCATCTTGGGTGCAGTGAGCTTGCTGTGAAAGGCTCTGGGAGCACTACAGGAAGCACATGCTGATCTCCTTTGGAACCTGACTTTGCAGGAGCTCCGGTCCAGGGAGGAGGAGCTGAGTAGAGCTGCCCTGCAGCAGAAATCCCAGGAATTGCTGTTGAGACGCCGGGAGCAGCAGTTGGCAGAGCGTGAGATCGATGTGCTGGAGAGGGAACTGAATGTCCTCATCTTCCAACTGAGCCAGGAGGCTCCTCATGTGAAGAAGAGAAAGGGGAGGTTCAGGAGAGGCCGGCTGAGGCTCAAAGATGGCCATCGCATCAGCCTGCCTTCAGGTTTGTGCTGTCAGAACTGAGGAAAATTTAGGAGGTTAAAATTTGAAAGCATGAATGAATGATTTTAGAATTAAGGAGTGAATGTGCAGATACGTGCCACTCAGGGTCCTGATACACTGATTTAGGCAGTTTTGTAGCTGACATCACTTGCCAATGTGACACCATCTAGACTTACCTGAGAGGTAAGCCACTGGGCTTATCTGCAAAGGAATTTCTATATTAACTGGGAAGTCACCCTAATTGTGGGCTGAGGTCTCAGGTGGAATAAAGAGGAGAAGGGGACCTAAAATCAGGACTCATACCCCGTCTTTTGTCATCGTGTTTTGCCGACGTTTGTACACATACCGATGTCCTGGGTATTCTACCATAGTACATACTCTTGATTTCTTAAACCTGGGACAGAAAAATGACTAACAGAATGGAAATGGTCTAACGCTGAAAGAAAGTATGAAATCTTTCCAGCTGACCCCCAGTTTTCAATGGCAGGGAGATGGATCAACACCCCTCATTCCTATGGGCAGCTTCTGCTCAGCTGACAACTTGAGTTCATTCAAGGCAGAATTAAGATAATTGACCATTTTTGCCAGATTCTCAAAAATTCCTCGATTGTAGCATTTGAAATTTTCTCTTCTGAAAGTAAAGAGGGCATGTACCGGAAAACTTCATATTTATTTGCTTTCTGGCATCTGATACAAGATTTCAGCCAAAGAAGATCCTGGGGTAGGGCCAGGGGTAAGGCCATCCATCACAGAGGAAGGATTTAGCATGCAACAGCTCCTTCTGGCCGCAAGATGGCGACAAATATTGTAATTCTGGCGCAGTGTTGGCATTGGCTGGGTGCTTTTCACCCTTTCTGTGTGTTCGTGTGTAGACACAGAACCCCATGCATATACACACTTAATTGTATGATACCCAAAATGAGACAGCTTTAGTAATGAAGAAATAGCAACCATTTCTGCCTTGTTTCCCCCATAGAGTTTTTTTGTTCCTGCAGTTTTGAAGGTAGAAATTTATTGAATCTCATGTTGTTGAAACGGTCTGAGATCTAAAAAGACTCTCACTGAGAGATGTAGCAAATTCATTGGATTTTTGCAGTCTTCTGTTAATTGTCACACTGTACCTGGTGAAAACACTTAGTATTGCTAGCATTGTCTTCAGAATTTGTGGAAGGAAGCTCGGTAGAGCAGAAGGAAGCCTTGGCTTGGTGATGGGTTGAACCTCCATCTCGTGCTCCTTTTGAAGTTGAATTCTGAATATATACAAAGCCAAAGAGGTTCCAAGCTTTATGGGTTGGTACATGGCTGGAACAAGGAATTTTAGGTTGCACGTAAGCCAGAGGGAACCAAAGCTGAATGAAGACCAGCTGTTTGTGTGTGTGTGTAAGAGTGGGTGAGTGGACACACAGGAGGGCAGCTGTTTGTGTGTGTGTGTGTGTGTGCACGCGCGCACGCGCGCGCGCGCGCGCGCGAGAAAGTGAGAGAGAGAGAGAGAGAGAGAGAGAGAGAGAGAGAGAGAGAGAAGGGGGGAGGGAGAGAGAGAGGGAGAGAAGACCCAGGAGGGCAAAAGTGGGTTTTTAAACTTTTAAGGCCCTCCCCCAGTAACATACTTCCTCCAGGAAGGCCATCCCCCCAGCCTATCCAAACAGCCCTACCTACTGAGGGGCAGACATTCAAATGTCCAGGGCTTCGAGACACCACACAGCACATATCCTGCAATGTTTAATCTTATGTCATATGGAAGAGACACTCACACCATGGGTTCTAGATTCAACCAGCTTGGCTTGAATACTTACTCTACCATTTTCTAGCTGACTTCCCAAGACCTACAGTATCGGCAGAGACAAAACTCCAGCACATGAAGTCTGAGGTAAAACGTCCCAACAGAGGCAGCATTAAGACTACACTAGCAGGAGGCCATCCGTCCTGGCAGGGAACTCAAGGCAGGCACTGCAGGCAGCTGGTCACATCCACAGTCAAGAACAGAGAGAAATGAACACACGCCTCCTTAGCACAGAGCCGTGCTGAGAAACGGGCTCAGAAATGAGCAGATATGCCCAGAAGAGTTGCTGTCCGATGATACCGTTGCTTATGTTGATGCGAAAGACAATCAGGAAAATAATGTAAATCCCTGAAAATCAGTTTTTTTTTCTTTCACAGATTTCCAGCACAAGATCACAGTACAGGCCTCCCCAACCCTGGACAAGCGCCGAAGCTCAGACAGCGGGCTCTGTAGCCCGCCCAGTAGCCCCTTGATGCTCCCCCGTCTCCGAGCTATTCAGTGTGAGTGTTTGCCCGAGGTGAAGAGGCCTTTCTCTTCATCAGTGTTATTTCTGCCATGTGGTCACACTGAGTGGGCTTGCTCTTACCGTGGGTCTCAGTGAGTGGGAGATGGTGAACAGATGGCTGTGAAGGTTTGGAAATAAACATTGACCTTTGGGCCAGGTGTAGGGGTGCACTTCTATAATACCGGCACTTGGGAAGTGGATAGAGGAAAATAAAGGACAGCCTCTGCTATCTTATGAGTTCAAGACCAGCCTGAACTACAGAAGACCCTGCCAGAAGGAAAGGAAAAATAAAATTAAATAAAAAAAAACGCAGTGATGTTGGTCTTAGCTCTTAGACCACTTTCTCGTGCTCTTGACCCCACAAATGTGGCATTATGTCAATGCAGTGGGGACCTCTGCTGAAGTGGCTGGGGATGTTGCTCAGTGGTAGAGCACTAGCTCAGTACATGGGGACCTGGATCTAACCCCCCAAAAGCAACAAATTAAGGAACTTGAGCATGCCTCAAGCATTTACAATGTAAAGTCTGTTTTCCTGTTTATAAGAGTCCTTTTTCCAAAAGGCAAATATCTGTCTTTATGGCTTTCGCCTCCATGTACACAAATGGCTAACCATATAGGGTTTTAAACTTTTATTTTACGTTTATTGTAGACCAGGCTAACCTTGAACTCACAGAGATCCATCTACCTTTGCCTTCTGCATGCTGGAATTAAAGGTGTGCAATGCCATCATCATGCCCAATGCTAGGCGCACAGTTTTAAAGAAGAATGTATGGTTTATCATTTTAAACAATCCTGTGTACCTGTACAATGTGTGTCCATGCATGTGTTTAAGCTCCTGTCTGTGCATACCCCAGCGTGTGTGGAGATGGAGGACAGCTTCAGATGTGAGCGCTCACCTGTTGCCTTCTCTTTTTCTTTGTTTTAAGACTCATTCATGTGTTTATTTAATGTATATGGCGCTCTATCTGCATGTACCAGAAGAGGTCTCTGGAAGAGCAGCCAGTGCTCGTAACCGCTGGGCCATCTCTCCAGCCCACCTGTTACCTCCTTTGAGACAGGTTCCCACACTAATTGGCTGGTGAGCTTCTGGGGATTACCAGTCTCTAAACTTCCAGTTCATTTCCTTTTTCTAGTCTTCTTGTTACCCTTTGGTTTTTTTATGAATACAAAAATCAGTTTTCCAAGGTGGGCAAGTGAGTCATCCTCACTTTTCTGCTAGGCACCTGACTGAACTCTTGGATTCTTGAGTAAAATCAGTACATAACAGTGGTTCTCCATGTAGTGACTTCGGATGACAGTAATAAAACCTGGGGACGGAATGTGGTCTTCCGACAAGAGGACTTTGAAGATGTAAAGAGGAATGTCAAGAAAAAAGGTTGTACGTGGGGACCAAGCTCCATTCAGGTGAAAGAAAGACCAGATGGCCGAGAGCGGTAAGTGTGTGTGTGTGTGCGCGCATGCGTGTGCGTGTGCTTGTGTGTGCGTGTACCTGTGTGTGTGTGTGTGCATGCGTGTGCATGTGCTTGTGTGTGCATGCACCTGTGTGTGTGTGTGTGCGCGCGCGCGCGCGCACTTGCCTGTGTAAAGAGGGGGCACACAGCATGCCCTTGGGTAGTAGTGCTGTTGTGCATGTAATTTACTATTCCTGCCTCTTGAGAAGCAATTGGATGGATGCAGAGACATCTGGATAGTACCTTAGTGCTCTGCAGTGTGTTGAGCTGATTTTATGAAATGATTAATAGTTCCCTAAATAGTTTGACGTCTTTATGCATCATTTCATTACTTGTGTGTGGGGGGGGGGGGTTGGCTGGAGAGATTGCTTAGTTTGCTTAGTCCTGCAGAAGACATGAGTTTGATTCCCAGCGCCAACTTTGATGGATCACAACCACCCCTAACTCCTGTTCCAGGGAATCCTCTTCTGATCTCTGTGGGAACCAGACATGCACGGGGTTTGCATGCAAATGGGCAAGAAATTAAAACATATAAAGAAATCTAATATATATTTTAAAGATTATATTTGTCTTTTGTTAGGTCTTCAAAATTCAGAAGCACAAAGATACTCTCTTTATTGCTGCTGGGCTGAGACACTCAGTGGGTAAAGCGCTATCTGGCAAGCCTGAGGACCAGAGTTTGTCCACAGCACTCACATAAAGCTGGCAGGTGTGGCAGCTGCCTGTGATCTTAGACCCACATGAGGAGGAGACCACAGATCTCTAGGGCAAATAGGCTTGTGACGATAGAATGGGTGAGGGATACAGTATCAATATAATGAAACAGAGTAACTGAAGAAGTCATATAGCGTCAACTTCTGCTCTCCATATTCAGGAACACACAAACATGCACACACATACCACACACAAGCAACCATGTACACACACGCATACACACACACACACACACACACACACACACACACACACACACACACACACACACCACATACCAAAAAAGATACTGCTAAAAGATATTGCATATGAGTGTCCGACAGTTCCGTTATATTAACAAAATGTCTTTCTCTTGTAGGGTCAGGCCTCTCTCAGATGGCAACAGTCCTTGGTCATCTCTTTTAATAAAAAGTCAGAAAACCACGCCTTTGGCTTCATTGTTTGTGGACCAGCCAGGTAATCATGCTCAGGAACCAGAATGTGCTGGGTGTTCTTAGCTCCGGAGGGCCCTGAATCATCTCACACAGCCCTTAAGTGTGAAGGGCTTTGAAGGGGCAACAGCAAGATCTTTAGAGCTTTACGTATGTCCAGTAAATTTTATTTTGCACCCAGACTTCATGGCACTAAGAAAATGGGCTGCATGTGTTTGGGGAGATGGAGCTGATAGCTCTGTGTCTTACCAGGAAAGCCAGTATCCCACTTAACCATATAGACCAGGTGACTTGAGCGTGGGAGTTGGCCTAATTAAGGGTCAGCTGGGCTGTATTCAGTGTAGATTGGGTTCAAGAGGCAGAACCATTGAAAACTTCAAGGATGATTGGTAGCAGAAAGAAGCAGTCTTTCTTAGCCACATGTTTACGACGACCTTCTCATACTGTGAGGAAACTGAAATGTTTCAGCAAAACTGGAGGTGTGTGCCTTGAGTGTATGGTGGGTGTTGTGCTCAGCCCCCACGTTCCCTCCTCTTGAGGGATCCTTTAATAGGCCAGGAATTTGGTAAACAGTGCTGGAGAAGGGGGATTCGGCAGAGGAAAAGGGGCTGCCTGAGCAGACGTGTTCATGGAAAATGCGGGCCCGTGCAAAGAGAAGCGGGCGTCCTGGAGAGAATGGCTGTCTTGATGAAAGCAGGTTTAGGCATCAGAGAACACTCCTGTGGGAAATGGGGCAGTTCTGTTGAGTCGTACCTTGGAGCCAACACAGAGAGTTTGCTGTTGCCTCCTAAACACATGAGAGTGTCACCCTTCTCCTTAACCAGTGCATTTGGTGGCCTCCATGACACTCCAGCTTCTTTGGAGTTTCACCTCCTCAGACCTCCAGGGCTCTGACCCCAGCTTTGGGGCAGGCCTGTCACAGTGCAGCTTTCTGGCTAGACCGCAGGACTTTCAATTTTGGGCCAGGTTGGGCAAGAACTTGGGTTTCCACTGTCCACTAGTTGCCTCTGGTTTGGGAGCTACATGTGAAAAACCTTGAAGTCTGGGTAGCAGTCTGGTGTGCAAAGTAAGTAGAGGGCAAGGGCTGTGCACTCGGTTAAGCAATGAGATGTGTACATTTTGTGTGGTTTTTATCTTGATGCTTCTGTCTCTGCACTAATTTCTGTCATCAGTACTGATGAGAAACACTTTCCTCAAGAGCAGAAAGCATTAGTGACTTCCGTACAATCTGTGGGTCCCTGTATTCCAGGGATCTGGACACTTCTCACCAGAGTTCTCCCACTGAAAGACCTCTGTATACTTTTGTTTATGGTGGTGGTGGTAAAGGTGTGTGTGTGTATTTATTATCTTGATACTTCTGTTTATGTCTTGATTCTTTGTGGATTCTAGCTTGCTTATGCACAGTTGATGATGTAATAGTTCTGCAATGTTTACTTTTGTACTTTTGTTTAGGATCTTGTGAAGAGCTGAAACTTGTCACTGATGGATTGGAACATAAAAAATCAAAGCAAATGAAGTTCCCTGGCCAGGCCTTTGTTGGTTTGCCTCTTTGCAAAGACAGCCAGAGAGAGCACCCAGTAGAGGCTCAGAGTCAGGAGGAGGGACCTACCAAATGTTCCCCGGTGAACAGCGTGAGTGCACCCATGCTGAGGAAGAAAACAGAGTCTGCACTGTGTGAGTGTGGGGTGTTGCTGGCATCACTGGCTTTGGGACAGGATGTCAGGAAACTACATGGAGCCCAGGCCCTCCAAAATCCATCACCCAAAGAGGAGAAGAAGCAAGAGGACACCCTTCAGTGGGTCTCCAGGTGCCAAGCAAGTACCAGTCCACTCCTGGGTCAGCCACCTGCAGGCAGTGACAACCCCTCTCTCCTGCCACCAAGAGCCACAAGCTTTTTCTCCAAGGCTTCTCTCTCTATGGAATACTTACTGCAGGCTGATGAGGAGGAGCCATCTTTGGGGAGCACCGAGATCTCTTGTGGTCCCCTGATACCCACTCCAGATCCCCGTTCTGCCACCTCAGAAAGCAGCTGTGAACTCATCCCTGGACCAAGACGTAAGAATGACTTTGGTGTGTTGAGAAGTATGTCACCTGACCTCCTGGAGCAGACCAGAGAGAACCTGCCAGCCTGCACTGTTGTAGGAGACAAAGAATGCCATCATGCATGGACGGGATCCAAAGATACTCCTTTCTGGCCTCAAAGTAGGTGGCAACAGTTGGGTGACAGTGTGGATAGCATTACAGTGGGGAGGGGGGTGTGGATCGGACAGTTTTTCCTTTTTCTAATGATTTCAATTAATAACTTAATATTGTTCGAATGAATCTTGAGTGTTATTCTTTATTTTTGTAATTTTATTATCATTAGAATTTAGATTCAGAGAAGAGGCTTGATTGGTATCTAGTAATTTCAGATTATATGATCATGTAAGTACAACGCATGTGATAAATGACAAATGAAACTCTGGGGACAGAGATGGGACATTAAGTTCAAATCCCCGCAAGTAGACAGTAGAAGAGATGACCACAGCCCCAAACCACAGCCATTTAAACCTAACCCTAAACCAGTCACCCTAGCACTAAACAGTTAACCCTAACCTGCAACATTATCCGTAATCGTCAACCCTAGTCACAAGCCTCTAACTTTAAATACTAATCCTAGCCACTAGCCCTGTCTCTAAACCCTAACTCCAAATCCTAATTCTAACCCTTTAACCCTAATGCTAACCAAAAGCTGTCTCCAGGTCTCTCTGAGACACTCTCTGGTCCCATGCTGTGGCTGTGTTGGGACTGAGGTCCTTGCCACCTCTGTGTGATTGGTGGTTGGTCTGTAGCAGAGCCACAGTGGAGTGGCTTAAACATTAGACCCTCTTTGCTCACTGTGCTGAAGATGGAGGTTAAGGCAAAGGTGTGGGCTAGCCTGGGTCTTCCCTAGGCCTCCCCACCCCTAGGTTTGCTCACACCCTCTCCCTGGGTGGTTCTTCTGGGCGTGTTTGTGTCTGGATCTTATAAGGCCCATGGTCAGACTACACTATGTGAACTTACTTTAATTTTACCCCATTTCTAGGGCTTCAGAGATGGCTCAGTAAATAAAATGCTGCTCTACATATAACAGGGTCTGAATTAAACCCCTGGAACCCACATCAAAGGGCTGGGTGTGGTGGTGCAGACCTGTAATCCCAGCATTGATAGGGTGGAGACAGGTGGATGCCTGGAGTTTGCTGGCCAGTCAGGCTAGCCAAGTCGGCAAAGCCCATTCAGCGAGAGACCTCTGAAAATAGGTGGTAGTGTCTGGGGTTGACCTCTTGTGTACACACACACACACACACACACACACACACACACACACACACAGGTCATGGTGATGTCAGTTAACTGTGTAGAAATTTGTACTTCTTCTGTCTATGGTCTTGGGCGCATCACTACAACATGTTTGTTTACTAATAACCTTACATCATGTCTCCTGTGGTTAGGAGTGTGGTGAAATCAAGTGCACAGGTACTGCTGTGATTATTTACATTAATGTCATACAAGTATTCTCTGAAGCTACGGCTATGCAAATATATTTGAGCTGGGCATGACAACTCATGTCTGACATCCTAGCTGTGGGGGAGGCTGGGTGAAATGGCTGGAGGAATTTCACTGGGTGAAATACTCTTTCCTGTTCTAATGGCATATTTTCACTAAGGAAAACATACCTTAGCAGCTGGGAAAGGTTTATGTAATTGCAGTGTCGAAACTCTAGGCAACCCCATCATCTAGCAGAATGGTCATTCATTACTTCAGCATCTATCTTCTCATTGCTCACTGTCTGTCTGTCTGTCTCCACCCACAGGTGTCCCTGGAGACTCTGGACTACCACACTCTGCCTCACCTGGTCCTCAGAGTGAGCTGGCAAGGCAGGACTCTCCTGTGCAACTCCAAGGTGTTCTGGCCAAGTGTCAGGAGTGCCCCGCTCCACCACAAAGCCCACATCCTGCTCCACTGAGGACAGCACCCCCAGCTGCCTGGACCTGTGACACGGAACATGCAGCACCAGCCCTTGCCTGTCTCCTTGGTGCCCAGGAGAGAAGCAAGGGCCGGGCACCTTCCTTTCTGGACACCAGTGTGGAAAGTCAGAGCAAGGAATGTGCTGTGCCCTTGTGTAGAGTGAAGAGTGTAACGTGTCAACCGTCCATCTATACGCTGAAGAAAGACTTTCTGACCTGAGTGCCTTTGCCCTTCCAGCTTTGCCATCTGAGGTGGACACATGGATGGACTGTGTGCCTTTGTGTTTCATTCTTATGGCCCATGATGCTAGTGGTGGATGGTGACTCTGAGGTGTACCGGTGACTGTGTTGGCTGTCCATATTATGTCCACCAGATGCTAGTTACCTAGTGACTTGAAATACCGAGAAGTTCAGTCTGCTGAGGTGGGATCATCGTGGCCAGCTTCCCTGCTTTGTTCTCATGTCCTGCTCACGAATATCTGACAAAACTGCAGGAACCAACCCTCTGTCTCCTTTCTTCATCCTTTTATCTTTTTCTTGTTCTTTTTGGATTCTGTTTGGTTGTTTTTGTACAACAAAAAGCCAAAAAAATAGCTATTCGTGTTTTGGTATTAATAATGTGATGTTAGGAAGTAAAGATATTTATTTTATAGAAGGGAAAAAAAGGTTCTAGTGATTGGAATGAATTCAGAGTCCTATTTAAACTACCCAAAGAAAGCAGTAGCCTTGTAACGTGGAAGTGTCCAGTTGACCCCTGAGTTATACAGAATACCCTCTTCTAGGAGGTTTTCCTGAATGTAAATTATAAAGTTTTACTAAGACCTGGAGAGATGACGTGACAGTTAAGCATGCATATAGCTCTTTTGGAGGGCACAAATTCACACCCCTAGCACCCATGTGAAATGACTGTGATTTCAGTTCTAGGACAACCAATGCCCTCTCCTGGCTTCCACAGCGTCTGTCTTCTCGCACCCGCACTCATATGCACACACTGTCACATGGACACAATACACATAAAAAAACATAATTACACAAGGTTGCTCCCTAGGTTTCCCTGCAAAAATGTTTCTACCTTCATTAGTAGTCGGAGGTGGGAACTTTCTTAAAAATTAAATTATCCGTGGCTAGCTGCGTTTGAAGGGTCTGTGTGCTGTGGACATACAGTTGCATGGTTTCATTTTTTTCCAAGCCTGCGGTTTCCCAGCACTAACACTGTCAGTGCAGGAGATGACGTCACGGGTGGGCATGGGGACAGTGTTTCACTCTGAGTAAATTCGGGCATCTGTGGGGGTGAACAGATGGGCAGCAGACACTTACAACTTTTGAGAGCACTTATAAAATGTGACTTTGGCTAGCAAGTAGGATTGGAAACAACTTCAAGTTATTTATGGATCACTTTCATAATTCACAAATAGAGTACTGCATTGTTAAGATTGGTGATTCTTCAGGAGCTTGGTGAATTTGCCTGGGTCTTGTGACTACTGCGATCCCCTTCTGTCACCAGAACCTAGTTATTTGTGAGACGGGCAGTAAATATTTAAAGTGTGACACACGGTAGGAAACAAAGTTAACAATAACCCTTGGTGTTTTGTTTAAAGTTGTATGTTGGTTTATCTAATAATGGCAGAAATTTAAAGGGAACTAAATCAGGCACATGACACCTGAGTCCCAGACAGGCTGGTGAGCAGGTGATCTGCAGGGAGAATCTCATTGCTGGCTGTAGGCAGATGCTTGAAGCAAAGTCTCAGGCTTCAGCCAGACCTACAGTGTTGTCCTCTGCTCTCCGATTCTGCTTCTCTTTAGCTATGAAATGCTGAAATAGGGGTGTGGCTTGCTCAATGTTTGTTACACCAGATAGGCCAGTTGGCTGCTTTCTTTCATCCAATCATTTGACGGGAAGCTAAAAGTAAAAGAAATACCCCAAATACCCAGGGCGGAGAAGGAAAGTATAGAAAGGGGGTGCTGAGCTTTACTTCTGTTGCAGAATCCCATGGTATGTGTGTGATGGAAATGGTGCAATCGGGCATCTCTCCCACTTTGTGCTCCAGCCCCCTTTCTCTCTGTTTTGCTCAACTCTGATGAATATAGAAATGAACCCATGCTAAAATAATAATTTCAACGTAGGGAATCTGACTCGCTATTGCTGGGGCATACCTAGCAGAACCTGTTTGTTTTCTGTAGACCACAGCAAACTGAAAGATCATTTCATCTGGTTTCTGTTAATCCATCCTGAGCTTTCTCCTCTCACTGCAGAGACTAACGGCTGGGGCCTGATATGCTATAGTCAGAAGCCTGTGGCTGTCAGAAACGTTTACATATGTTGTTTATTTTTTTAATAAACCTTTTATAGCTTGTCTATTGGCTTAGTGGCTTTGATCTATGCCTAAGTAGTTGCAGGATTTTCTTTGTATTCAGTGAGGAAGCATGAAGAAGATGAGTGCTTGTCCTGTAAATGTGGAGACTTGACTTCTACCCTGAGACCCTTATAAAACAGAAAGTCATGCTGGTGTGCACTTGTGGTCCCCTGGGGAGGTGGAGAAAGGACAATCCCTGGGGCCTACTGACCAGTCTAGCAAGCTCCAGGCCAACACACACACACACACACACACACACACACACACACACACACACACACACACAGAGAGAGAGAGAGATTTTAGAGGGAAGTAACAAATTGCACATGGGGTGCCTCCCTCATGTGTGGTCATCTTGATTCTAATGCTCCATAGTCACCAACTTGAACTTCTTAATCACTCTTGGCCAGTTAGTATTATGTTAATTTGACACAAGCTTGAGTCATCTGGGAAGGGGAACCTCAATTCAAAGGAAGATATTATATTTTCTGTAGGCAAGCTTATGGGGCATTTACTTATTATTGGTTGTTTTTGCTTTTGGGGGACCTGCCACCCAGCTCCCAAATAAATCTCACATGAAGGTTATTCTTAACTATAAATGCCTGGCCCTAGCTTGGCTTGTTTCTTGCCAGCTTTCATTAACTTTAAATGATCCTTTCTATCTTTTGCCTCTGGGCTTTTACTTTTTTCTATTTCTGTATATATTTTTTCCTTACTCCTTTTCTGATTGTATAGCTGGGTACCTTGCATCCTCCTTCTTCTCTAGCTACTTCTCTCTTCATTTTTTCTCATATTTTTCCTTTGAAATATTCTCTCTGCCTGCCAGCCCAACCTATCCTTTCTCCTGCCTTGCTATTGGCTGTTCAGTTCTCTATTAGACACCAGGTATTTTAGACAGGCACATTAACACAGCTTCAGAGAGTTAGACAAACACATCATAAACAAAGGTAACACACCTTAAAATGATATTCTACAATTTTTTTTGATTAATGATTGATGTGAGAGGACACAGCCCATTGTACTCAGGTGGTCCTGGGTGTTGTAAGAAAGCAGGCTGATCAATTCCTGGAGACCCAGTAAGTAGCACCCCTGTACAGCCTCTGCTTCAGGTCCTGCCTTCAGGTTCCTATTTGCATCCCTGCCCTGCCTTCCTGCTGTTACAAACTGACTGGAATGTGGTCCAAACAAACCATTCCCTCTCCTAAATTGCTTTTGGTCAGGGTGTTTTATCACAGCCACACACAGCAGCTAATTTCTTCTCAGTAGGGACACACTTTTATTTTCATCAGGCCCCAAATTCCTTAGATAAAATGCCAGCTTTATACCTGCCCCCAAATCCCTCCACTCATCTTCTGGGGGAGAGGGGAGCAAAACAAAACAAAAACAAACAAAAACCCACCTGAAGTTCAAGTCAGAGGCTCCAGTACTAGAAAAACGTCATCATAGAGACATCTGTATGGCTGAGGATTGTTCCAGAACTACCTATAGAGTCAGCGAATGGGTGAATTCCACCTTACAGATAAAGAAGCTGAGCCTTAGGAAGATCATGTACATTTCTGCACTTATATCCAGCCTGTATTTCAACCTTCAGCCGAGTACTTTCAAACCATGGGGAGCCTTAGGATTATTGGCTGGTTTTCAGGAAATGTTATCAAAGGGCAATTCAAGGAAAGCAATGTGAATCCTGCTTAGAGCCGGGAAGCCTCTGAATGCCACCCTGAGAACCTGACCGTGGGTTTGGCATGAAATGTAAAAGATTTCAGGCTTTAATTTGGAGTATGCGTTTTTAGAGAGGGTTGTCCATAAAGAGGAGGCCAATAGGATATATATCTAAACAGAGACATGTCTAGAAATTTGGCTCATAACATATCTGAGGCTGCCAAGTCAGAGTTCTGCATGGCAGGCCACAGACCCAGGGAAAATTGGAAGTTGTGGCTCATGGTGAAAGGCCATTGGAGATTCAAGGTCAAGTTGAAATCCAAGGTCAAGGTGAAGGCGGTTTGCATTGTTAGAGTCTTCTCTCATTGGCTTGCAGATAGCGCTCTCTCTCTCTCTCTCTCTCTCTCTCTCTCTCTCTCTCTCTCTCTCTCTCTCTCTCTTCTCTCTCTTTGTTAGTTGTGAGTCAGAATTCAATGTTGTCTTTTCCCAGTCTGTACCTTATTTTTTGAATCAGAGCCTCTGTCACTGAAGCTGGGACTCTCTGATTCAGCTAACTTGACTGACCAGCAAGTCCCAGAGTGTCTCTCTCCACTTCCTAGCACTGAGCATACAGGCAAGCACTGCTGTGCCCAGCTTTGTGTGATGTGGGGGCTGGGAACTGAACTCAAGCACCTGCTGATGGAGCCATTCTCCTAGATGGGTTCTCGTTCTTTGCTGTAACATGGTTGTTATTCTGTGTGGGTCCATGTCCCAATCACATCTCACAAAAATACCATTCAAACTGAATTAGATCCACCTCAGGTTGTTATTTGCCTCTGTGAAAACGCAGATCCAGCCATGGAGACTCGCCAAAGAGCCGGTGGCTAAGCTCAGCACATGAGTGAGGCCACAACCCGGCTGATGGCAGGGTCCTGTTGGCAACATGAGTCACATGTGAAGCAGATCAGAAGGAAAGCCCAGACAATGTCACTGGCTCTTACAGCAAGGAGGAGGAGAAGAATGGGAGAAGATGGAAGCTGCAGGGAGGAAGACCGACTGCTCCATTAGACTCAGCTACCCTTCCTCAGTACACCTGCTATAGAGATAAATCAGTGAAAAGGAGAGGAAGGGGCCTGAGTCACTGCAACCACAGTGAGGAGACAGGAGGTGCTGTGATCTCAAGCCCGGCTTCCAGACACTGAGAAGATGTTCAGGTTTTAATACAAGACAAAAGATATCCATAGCTAAGGAGTCCTGGTTAAGATGTTTTCCTTATCAGTGCCCACCAATGTCTGGGCTCTAGGATCTCCTGCAACGTGTCCTGAGGAGGTAATAGAACCCTGGGAAGCTCTGTTGGGGCTATTTACTTCTCTGCTCTGGCTGGCGCCTCCCTGGCTTAAGACACCTGGTGGGAAACTTTGGTTTCTTGGGGTGGGGGTGGGGATCTGTAGTTTTAATAGTCAGAGAACTAAAAGGAGAGAGGGTATGTCCCCTCCCTCCGTGTGTCCCTTAGGGTATGTCCTCTCCCTCCATGTGCCCCAAAACAGCACTAGTAGCTGGAGACTGGGTGGTCAAATATGTCATGCTGATTGTTAGTTTGGGTCTCCAAGCTACCTGGTCTCTTGATGCTCTGAAGCCTTTGACAACCGTGTTGGTCCAACTCAGCACCATCTGTGTAATAGCAGGAGACAGTGTGCAGAGATGACAGAAAGTCAGGCTGATGGGAAGCTCCCGAGTGTGCGCCACTGACACTGAACTCAGCATCTGAGTCTCTCTCTGGAATTAGCAACTCTGCATAGGATGCAAAAGCAATTCAAACCCTGTGGTGATGTTGGTTCTCCACACCCAAAGTTGCAAATGTGGAAACCCTCCTTTTGTGTCAGGCTTTATGCTTCTTGTCCACCAGGTGGCACTAAATACACGTGGCAAAGAAGCCAAAGGGCTTGTGTAGACAACCAGCCACAATCACTCTTAAAAGCTGAAGAACAACAGGATTTGGGAAGATGTGGGAAGGAGCAGGGAATGCAGGCGAATGAGTCCTAGGCAGCATGTGTGCAGAGTTCAGATCTCACATGCAGAGCTCAGCCGTGCATCTACAGCAAACATGTAAGTGAAGTGAGGTCAAGTCTCCAGAGTGTCTGCTCAGTTTAGGCAGACGTGAACCAGTGTCTCAAGTAGGACATGCTACTCCTCCTCATACACTGGTGTGATGGAGGGAGAGGGTTCGTCCTCTAGGTAACATACAGTGGGAGGGGACATACCCTGAGTGACACACGAAGGGAGGGGACATACCTTGTGTGTGTCCTGGGGAGGGGGGAGGAGGGATGGGGGAGAGAGAGAGAGAGATTATGTGTGAGTGAGCGAATTTACACCTATATGGAGGTCCAAGGACAACCTCAGGGTTTGTTCTTCTGGAGACATCCATCTTGGTTTTTGCAACAGGGTTCTCATTGGCCTGAAACTCACCAAGCAGTGCTAGCCTGGCCGGCCAGAGAACCCCAGAGCTGCACTTGTCTCTGCCTGTCTGAAATTACAAGCCTGCAGCACAGGGTCTGGGCTTTTTAAAATGTGGATTCAGGAGAATGGACTCAGGTCCTTGTGCTTTCAGGAGAAACACTTTACTAACTGAGCTATGTCCCCAACATAGCTGAGACATGCAGCTTTTAAAGCTACACTTACCTATTGTTGTGTGACATACATATGCACAGGGAAAGAGGGTTATTAGACATGTCCCAAGCACCTGTGGACTCCCCAAGGACTCCCCAAGGCTCAAAACTTCCTATCCCCTTCCTTCTCAAGAGCACCTGTGGATCTACAGCCCAGCTTTAAACCTTTTCATTCCCAAATTGCTTCTTATCCTTGAAGATGTATTTTTTCTCTCATCTCTTCCATTTTGACAGTTTATGGATACAATACAAAAACTGGAACAAATTAGGAAAAGAGTAAAGGTGCCTCTGCCCACAGATGAGCGATTATGCGAGATCTGCAGCAGATGCCAAGTGTTAACATGAGAGACTGGATCTGGAAGCCCATTGTCACTAACAAGAGAGGAGTGTGCACTGCTCATGTCTTCTAGGGCAGCCAGCTGCTGCCAGGTGACAAGTAAAGAGATACATACACACTTTCTGGGAGGAAAGACACCAACTGCCCTTATAAGCATCAACAGAGGAGACAGAGCATAGGCAGAGAGAAACACACTCTGGGGTCGGCCTTCAGCAAGAGAGGTCCAGGTCATCTGAGTCACTTGCAGCTGGATGTGGTCTAGGGTTTGACTAAGAAGTAGCACAAAGTGGCAGCCATGTTATGCTCATTTATTTTGATGGTACTGGCCTGGATGTATCTATTTGCCTGAGTCTGCTAGACTTTACGTTTAAGTGAGGTGTCTTTCTGAATGCAGACTGCATACTTCTCAGTGCCCAGCAGCCAGGGCCACACCACCAGTAGCTGATTGAACTGGCTCTATTGTTCGTTGTAATGACACCAAGCAAAACCTACAGTGCCAGCAATTGGTTACATCTTGTGGAGTCACTGGCCAAAAGGCTCCCATAGACACTCTCCCAAACATCACAGGCTATTTATTACCAAGGTTATTGGGTGTTTTCCACAACCTGATGGTAATACTCTACTACTGAAGAGATCACTTACTTATGTCATTGAATATGGGAAAGTCAAAATGATGCCCAACTAGAAGCTTCCCCATCCCCCGCCTAATGACATTCATGCGTGAATCTCCAAGTGTTACTAGAGGACAAAGTTAATATTCATTATCATTCAGCCACAAACTATGCAAGCAAAACGGAGACCTTCATACAAGATATACTGGTGCAATAGTAAAGCCAATTGTATATGAGTAGCCAATCACTTTTTGATTGGACTTAAGGCCCACTTCATGAAATAGAACCCAAACCG
The DNA here is from genome assembly GCA_033318265.1 of Phyllotis vaccarum. Classification (NCBI taxonomy): domain Eukaryota; kingdom Metazoa; phylum Chordata; class Mammalia; order Rodentia; family Cricetidae; genus Phyllotis; species Phyllotis vaccarum. The sequence goes on from JARWLC010000003.1 coordinate 88,284,014, forward strand.
GATATTGCTAAAGTGACCAAGAGCCTGAGGCTACATAGGGCATGTGCATAGGGGAAGACCTATTACTATCATTCTGCCAAAGGAACATAGCAATAAAGTGACTCCGAATGACACGCTCCTATGCCCATAATCAGTGCCTCACTCAGCCGCCATCAGAGAGGCCTCTTCTTGCTGTAGATGAAAATTAATGCAGGAATCCCTAACTACACAGGGTGTGCAGAGAGTGAGAGACCTTGGAAACTTGATTCTTAATGGGATGGCTTCATCAAACCCTTCTCCTAAGGTTTAGGGATTTGTGCAGCTGAAGGGAAAGAAAGATTATAAAGGTGGGAGGTGGCTGGTGACTCCAAGGAAACAGAGTCTTCCAGACACAATGGGTTGATGCACATAAGAACTCACAGAGACTGTGACAGCATGAATAGGCCTGTACATGTTCAAGTCTAATGGGATCCCAGCACTGAGAGGGGAAGTGGATAGAGCATCCCACCCCTACCAAGATTTGGTCTGTAACTGATAGCTGCTGGCATGCCATCCATATCTTTGCTCTCATTTACAGATTGCTTCTTTTTGCTGTAATTTCTGACTTTAGAAGTCCAAATCTTCTTTGATTCCTAAGCATCCTTTCCCCCCTGCCACTCAGAGGCCATAACTTCTCCATGGGGATACCCAGCCAAACTAAATACATTTTCATATATATATATATATATATATATATATATATATATATATACATATATAAAACATGCTAAGGAAAGGCTACTGATGGCTTCATCTAATCACACAGTTTACTGGGGATGGCTCCAGTGGGAGAGAGAGATGCTACAAAAACCCCTAAACTGTTTTGCATGGGCTTTTCCTGGCAGCTGATGTGTGCTGGGCTCTGGAAGCTGAGTATTTAATAACAGGCTTATGGAAAACAGATTCAGTAAAAACTATTCTCTGCCTTTGTGATCAGATGACACATCAAACAGATTTCAATGGCCATGCTACATAGAGGCTACAATGGTTCCTGTAACTTGAAGTGCAGAAGAAGGGACCTTCTTCCAAGATGTTCCCAGGGTTCCAGAGACGCAAGACTTATTAAGACAAAAATAACACATAAAATTGAAGAAAAGGGAAGGGGATGTCAGCGGGAGAACCAAGCCTTCAGTTGGTCAACTCCATGGCCATTGAATAGAAGAGCTGGTGGCCTGGTCTTGACAAGGGATGTCTATGTGTATACCCACTGTCTTCACCTCCTAGGCAACTGAAGCCTCCCTATAGGAGGTGCTGGATGCTGTAACCCACTTGATTAGATGGAGTTCTCTGGAGAAACATAATTGAGAGAATGAATATATATCACAAAGGAAATTTACTAAGGGTACTTTATATAATATGGGTTGGGTAGTCTACATGCTGGATGAGCTCACGCCTAGTAACTACTTAGACCAGAAGTGCCTCACTCAGTAGTCCTGATCTGTCTTGAAATCCTGGAGGATCCAAGAGGACCACTGTCTTCATCCATGCTGAAAAGACCCAAAAAGTTGGGTTCTGCTCCAGGAAGAGCAGCAACAGCAGACAGGAAGCAGTGATTTTACGTCAGACCTCTTTGTGTCTGGGCTACTGCTGAAAGGTAATTCCCACTCTGGGTCTCCTCTCCTCTGTTAATTCTTCCTGTAAACATTCGCATAGATACACCCAGAGGCTCGTCTCTTAGTTGGTTCCAGATGCCACCGAGTTAGATTCCACCCAAGGTTAGTCATCACACCACCGCAGGCTCCTGGGAAGGGGAGACTGATGACCAGCCCACACTAAGCACACCATTTGGCGTCAAAGCTGCACGGACCTGCAGATCCCCTTGGGCCCTGACTCTGTTGTGTTCCTCCATGGAACCCCAAGATGAAGAAGAAAGGAAAAGGAAGCAGACCCGTGCATTATGATCAAGAAACTTGCCTCTGTGGGATACCAGGCACTTGGTAAAAAATAAAAACAAACAAAAGAGAAAGAAGGTAGAAGTACAGGGTCAGGGGCTGTCTCCCTCTGACAGGGACGCTTGTCCTCAAGAGTGGTGATATTGCCATGTTCAGAAGATTCCCTGTTAATTTTAAGTGCTCACAATAACATCTCTTGTTTAACTTTTTCAACTGGAATAGTCACATAGTTTAGAATTCCCCAAGGTGAGACTTAAAAAAAAATTAAGATGGCAATTAATTTAGAGAGTCACAACTGGTCAAGCTGCAGAAAATAGACATCCCTTGAATGGGGATGTCTGGGTCACAATGCTACCATCAAAAGTGCTAGGATCATGGTGGAAGATGGAATGAAGGAAAGTCTATGCGAGTTGGAGATAGAAGCGGGTGGGGGGCATCTTATGGGCCTGACAGGACAGCTGTGCACCTTAATTCACAGTTGGAATGCATGCACAAGACTTACACAAGATCGAGCCATTCAAAATCCCAGCATGGAATGGGGAGGGGCTCACAAAGTCCTACCCAGAGGGGAGCTTCTGGGGGAGAGGGAGTCAGGATTTTTTGGAGATTCTGCCTCTCATAGATCACTCACACCCCAATGAATGACCCCATATTGTGTGCATGCACATTAACAGTGCCAAGTGAACTTGGTGGTTTACGAAAGAGTATGATGACTTCAAGTTCTGACCTTGAAGATGTGCTTCTGTGTGAATCCTGTGAGGGTATGCCCTTGTTCATATACCTGTACTTGTGCATGCATGCATGTGGGTGCATCTCTGTGGAGGCCAGGGTGTCATTTCTTCAGGTACCATCTGCTACTTGTTGGCTTTTTTCAAATTGAGTTCTCTGACTGAACCCAATGCTTACTGATGCATCTAGACTGGTTGGCTAGTGAGCCCCAAGGACCTCTTGTTCTGCTTTCTCTCACTCCAGCATTGGGATTATAAATGCACCCAGGTTTATACAGGGATGCTGGGGTCAAACATTGGTCATCATGCCCATGTAGGAGGCACTTTGCCTGAGGCATCTTTCCAGCCACTCCTGTGTGAGTTCGACAGAACCAGCAGCAAGTCCCATCTTGTACAAGTTCAAATCCTGCACATTAACTTGATGTTGCTACCTCAGAAACAGTTGTTGTTGTCAGCAGAGAGAGGTGTGGGGGGGGGGGCTTGGCACTTCTTGAGAGACGACACCACACAGTGGCTCTCTAAACCTGTGTGACTCTGCCATTCCCGACCAGCTTTCAACCCTTGGGTTTAGAAATTTAATTTGCCATGTTGTGTCTCTTAGAGGCAGGGTCCCTATAACCAAATCCAAAATAGTGATGTAAACTACTTGATCCATTTGAGAGCCAACCATTGAGAACTCAGAAGATTTAAGCAAAAATGACCACCACAGGCTCATTGGTTGAGACTCAGTCCCTGTCTGGAGACCTGCTCTGGGGTGTTTTTGTTGATCTGTGGGGTCTTGATGGCACAGTGGATCATGATTTCTATTTCTATCTAGATTGAGCAAAAAATTCCTGTGCTGAGCTGAAAACAATGGGTTGTCTCACTACTGCGCTTGCTTTTGGAGGGTCAACTGAAATGACAGTGTATAAATTGAGCTTTGCTTTGGGGACTGTGTGGTGATAACAGTTTCTTTCTTTCCACCAAGTATTGATCACACAGGTTTTTTTCTCCCTTGGAGATTCTAGGGAATCACCCTCAGGTTGCCATGGCCCGTGGCTCACCTGTGCTCCTTACAAATTGCTTCTTTGGGCCTCTGGCTCAATCTGTGTCTGACTCCGCTTTCCTTCTCCTACCTATGGCTACGGTGTTCATCAAGGGTCAAAACAGCTCCTTTATTTAAAGATTAATATTCACATACAGAAAGACATTTCCGCATCAGACCACAGTCAATTCTCACCCAGCCAACTTCTCAGGATAAAAGCTGTCTTCACGAGTTCTCAGCCTGGCTGGTGGCTTCTATAGAATGCCTCAATGTCTGCCTACATCTAACTAAATATCTTCTTTGCCCAGTTGTTTCACTTCCATGTTCAACTCTGCATCATATTCTAGAGTTAGGATTAAAGGTGTAAGATACTACTGTTAGGTAGTTAGGCCAAAAAGATCTCTGTCTCTGGAGTTATGGGGTTAAAGGCATAGGTCACCACTCAGTCATTCCAGTGCTGGGATTAAAGGTGTGAGTTACCACTCTCTGACCCTCCTGGCTTGACTGTGGGTGATTCTGTCCTCTGATATTCCAGGCTGATTTTATTAAATATAAAATATATCACCACAATTACCAGATTTTACAACCCAGGGTGACATGCTTGAAAATCTAAAGTTTCTGTGAGGCAAGCAAGGCGTTCTCTCTCTCTGCCTGGTGTCTTTGAATACATTGCAAAATTCTTTATCATTGCCCCAGAAAATGACCTCAGGATTCTTTCAGTGTCTAGACACTGGGTTCTCAGCAAGAATGAGGAAAAAGACCCCCTTTTCCTCCTGCTTGTCTTTGCCTCTTCCTGTGCGTGCTGCAGCCAGCCTTCACTGATACGGGAGCCCAGCCTCTTTAGCTCTCCAGGAAACCTCCAGGTCTTCAGTATTGGGGCTGGTGAGCTAGCAAGCCTCCTGGTTCTCAGCCATGGCTAGAGTGTCCAGCCTGTATCCTATTTCTTAGACATTCTAAGAAGTTTAATATATAGTCACTCAATTGTTTCTGTTTTTCTCGAGAGCCCTGATTAGTATACAAAGTGTATTTTGTTATCAGAGAATCAGGACTGATGCTCTGGGGTGCCCTAGGACATTGTGGCTGAACTCCATACACCTGGCCCAGATTGTCTTTAATGACGTCATAGTAGGAACTCAAATAAAAACCACTTTTCTAATTGCTACAAAGACTTGGATTAAGTGGAAAGAGAAATAAGAAAATGGACACGATTTCCAGGGGCAGCAACAAAGCCTCTGAAACTGATATTGATCCACTGCCTGGGACTCAAATGACTGGATCGATCCTGTCCTCGTCAAAGGTACCAAGTGCTATTTTGTACCCCACTGAAGTCCACGGGGTGGGCGGTCTGATTAAGTGAGCCAATGCAACTCTAATGACTTGCTGGTAGGCTCTCACTCCGTGGTCTGACTTGAAAAAAAAAAATCCCAATATTTGTTAGGCCCTGAAGGAAAAGTCCAGCTGTGCTGGCTCTTTAGTGAGCATCTAATACAATTTTCCTGACAGTCACTGCCAACTTCATTAGGGGAAAATGTTAATGGTGACTGCCCTGAGAGGCATTTTCTACTTAAATTGCCTAGCTTCCTTCTGTGCCTCCCCACAGCCATGACTGTGGTTCCACACAGGGAAGGAAGAATTTTCCCCAGTCACCTCTGCTTGACCTGTGAGGACTCGCAGTCAAATATGGGGATAACGTCAGCAGTCTGTGCCGGATGAGCGAGAAACGGGACTTTGCCATTTGGGGTGAAAGACGAGAAGGATGAAAGGCAGTGTTCGGGTACCTCATTCTTCTTTTCAAGAGAATGGTTTGGTTTTTTTCTATTTTATCTATCTATCTATCTATCTATCTATCTATCTATCTATCTATCTATTTATTTATTGAGATTACAAAAACATCCCTCTTGGCCTAGTGGAAGGCTTATTTCAGAAATTAAGGTCATGTTTCAAGTCTGAAACCAGAGGGTCCTTTGCAGAGGCTTAGAGAAACCAGGCTTGGGTGAAGGGGAAGAGCTTTGAGACACCAGTTCTGAGAAGGTCTCCCTGCCCTCAGGATAGATCTCTTCTGAGACTACATGGAATTGGCCAGAGAGCTTATGAACTCTGTAAGTGCAGGGTGGGGTGGTAGGGAGGGAACCTCTCCTCTCCTTCCATTGCGAAAGTAACAAAATGTCTGTCTTCTTCTAATTTTTTATATTTATTCTAATTTTCATTTGTGTATATGTAAGAGTATACAAACACACACACACACACACACACACACACACACACACACGCATGCACACATGTCAGAGGACACACAACGTTTTTTAAAAGAGAGGATTGGATCCTCTGGAGCTGGAATTACAGACACTATTGAGCAACCAATGTGGGTGCTGGGAACGGAAGGCTGGGAAGTGTGCTTAATGACTGAGCCATCTTTCTGGTGTCCATGTTTTAATACACATAAACATAATTATTCTTTAGTGTCGAGTACAGTCTCAAAAGGGCTGCCTTGCCTTGGCTTGCTTGAATTTCGAGCTCAATGGTTTCTCCATTTCTTAGTGTCATGTAGTTCTTTAAAAATTTCTATCTTTCATTGTGCAGGGTCACATAAGGCCATTTTCATGAATGTGTAATATACTTTGAGTATAATCCCGTACCCCACTACCTTGCCCCCATCACCTCTGTCCGTCATTTGTTTTCTTGTTCCTAGCTTCACATTGTTGGCACGGCACGGACACACATATGATTATATGAAGCTGTGATATCTAGGTCCTTCAGTGAGAGAAACACTTTTCTTTAATGTCTAGTCTCAAATTCGAGAGCCTCTTCACTGTACCTCCTCAGTCCTGGGATTACAGACGTGCCGCCAGGCTTCCATTTATTTTATTTTTTAATAGCAGCAACCTCCTGGTTTGGCAGCTCTGAGCCAGAGCTGTCAACTAGAGGACACATTTATTCCTAGCATGAGCTGCCATGATAGAACCAGCTGGTTCTCCCACAGGGCTTTCCAGTGACTCATGAGCATCTGTAGACGTGGGATGCTTCTTTCTGCCCTTCTGTTCCATGTGCATCGTTTACGGTGTGCTTGGCAAGGTGGCCACAGCAAGCGGGGACAAGGACAAGCCATTGGATCTTCTTCCAGCAAGCAAGGGCTTTTCCTGTGAGGACCAGGTGGCTATCTCTAGATAACCATGTGGTGCCAGGTTCTCGCACCTGAGGTGGGCAGCTCACTTTCCTTTTTGGAATATATGAGTAGCAGATGGCCATGAACTCCCCAAAGAGAGATCCCCTGCCGCTTTCCCCCAGCCAGTTCCCAGCATGAGTCTCGATGGAAAAGAGTTTGGGATAGCTTGGCAGAGATGCTGCTCTCCCTGCTCAGGCATCAAGCCTTGCTGTCAGAGATCATGAGCTTACTTTGACACAAGGGGCTCCAGGAAGAGCACAGCAACCTCCTTTAGCACATCTACATAGCTGGAGTGCTTGTCAGTTTGGGAAGGGAAAGGCGTGAGGCTCATTTCCTCAGATGGAAGTTTCTGGTTCTTTACACAGAAAACACTGAGAGAACTGTAAAATAGAACAGTTTTTTAGTAAAATACAAGAAAATACAATCATGAAGACGGACTGGGAACAATAAAAATCTTGGCAGAGGGGATAAACACTCTTTAGGGAGAGAATGTGCTGTGGGTTGGATGGAAAATGCCCCTCCACATGGTCCCTGCTGATGGCATTGTTGTGACAGACTGGAATGTTTTAGGGGTGGGGCTTGCTGGAGGAAGTGGATCACTGGAGACAGGATTTGAGGCTTGATAGCAGGTTCTACTTCCTGTTCATTTTTCTGATTCCCGAATGCTAAAATCATATGACCAGCTGCTTCTGGCTCACCGCACTGTGACTTTTTTTCTGAACTTTAACTGTATATGATGATAAATGCCTCTCTCCCTTAACTTATTTCTTGTCGTGTATTTGGTGATAGCAACAAAGAAAGTAACTAACAGGATGATAAGTGGCTCATGTCGGGGAAGGATGGGGATGTAGGGGCTGTTGGATGTAGGGTGTGCCTTCTATGCTCTTCTGCAGGGTGAGGAAGGCTGCCTATGGAGAAGGCTGTCAGGCTCGCTGGAACTGGAGTTATGCATGACTGTGAGCCACCATGAGGGTGATGGGAACTGAATCCCGTCCTTGAAAGAGCTCTTACAGAGTCATCCCTTCAGCTCCAAATCTTTTCCTTCCTTCCTTCCTTCCTTCCTTCCTTCCTTCCTTCCTTCCTTCCTTCCTTCCTTCCTCCTCCCTCCCTCCTTCCCTTCCTTTGCTTCCCCCCCCCCCTTTAAAATAAGGATCCTGGGGCTTGAACTCAGGTCTGATGCTTGCAAGGCAGGCACATTATCCACTGAGCCATTTCTCCAATCCCTGTTTTTACTACAAGTATTTTGAGCCATACGTTTTCCTCAAAGCACGGCTGTGTCTGCATCTCGCAAACACTGACTACGTCTTTCACTCATTTCCGCTGAATCAGTGAGCTCCAGGTTCAGTGAGAGATGCTAGTGAAATAGGGAGGACAGCAACAGAGGAAGATGTTGGATATTCTTCTGGTTCCTTTCCTGTTCTGTGTGAAATATCCTGACCAAAAGCATCTATAGGAGAAAAGGGCCTACTTCAGTTACAAATCCAACTTGCAGTCCATTATTGCAGAGAAGTTAAGGCAGAAACTCCAAGTATCTACTCACATCGCATTCACAGTCAAGAGCAGAGGGCACCAAATACACCCATGTTGCCTGCTTGGTCATTAAGATAGCTTTCTCCACTCTTGTGCAGCTTAGAACCTAGTCTAGAGAATGGTATTCCCCATAGTGTGACTTAACAACCAAGACAACCCTTCCCCCCAAAATCATGCCAACAGAACAAACTCATCTAGGTAGTTCCTCACTTGAGATCTTTGTGGCAAGTTGGCATTTAAAACTAAGCATTACATATATTAACTTTTGGCCTACACACACACACACACACACACACACACACACACACACACACACACACACACACTCATGCATGCATGCATGTGCACACACCCCCACACCCTCCACCCAAGTCAATGTTTTACTAGTGCTGGCTTTTACTACAGAAGCTTATTTGTAGGATTTTCTACATTGGTGGCCATTGCTCTTCTGTATTGGACAATGGATGGCTCCTTTACATCTCAGAATAATGAGGTTTCCAAAGAGCCACAGAACCCGGTGGTTATCTAAAGATATATATATTGTCCACTTGCCTCCCAAACTTTCTCTATGGCACAGAAGGACACTTGCTGTTACCACCAGCCTGTTCTACTGTGTTGAACATGGAGGAAGCTGTAAACAAAGACACGTTCCCCAGTTCCATTCTAATTAAAAGCATCATAAGACGCTCTTGAATTCCCTAATTCAAAATATTTGTCTCATTAAGAATTTTCTCACACTGGCTAACGATGTAATTAGCTAAGCTCCTTAAACTAAATCCTTTATCAGCATTGCAGACTGGCACAGGTCCAAATCTATCATCCTTACAGTGTGCATAAGTTCTCCGTGTAGCATGGGATACATGACGAAGGATGGATGTCCATGTGAACACTGAGGAAGGAAGACGCCCACCATCACTGGGTACTTACCCCTCGGCTCTTCCTGCTCACTGCCTAAGTGCCTGTCCCCAGCTAGCAAACAGGATGACCTATCTGCTTTATTGTTTCTATCTGTGGTCTCTATTTATTTAGATATTCGCTTTCTTTAGGCTGTGTTGGTACAGAGTGAGCAACAAAATGTCCTTTTTACCCAAACAAAAAAGACCCAGGCAGAGCAGGGGACATACTAGAAGTATCAGATGATCTGCTAGTAGCATGTATCTTTTCCAATTAAAAGTGACATTTAATTAAATGTGTATGATTGTATAACTTACTTTCCCTTATCATTTTTACAGTTAGTAGTGAGTAGTGTGTGGTGACATAAACAGTCATATGTCATGGCTTACCACATGTGGAGGTCAAAGGGCAACTTGGAGCAGTAGTGTCTGTCTGTCTTACAGGACATGGGGATTAAGCAGCTTTCCAGGCAATTTGAGAAATGTTTTATTTTGTCTCAAGGGACACAATCTATGATGGTGGCCAAGGGATGACATTGATACCAGCTCCTGTCTGCATCTTACTCATATCTCATCAGCCCAGGAAACTGTCTATAAAATGGAGAAACAATACACAGGTTTCAACTGAGGAAAAGAAACACACATAACACATCCTAAAGGGAAGTTACCAGTGAGCGGCTGAAAATGTTGCTGTTACGCCAATTCCCCTGATACTTTTGGTCATTTCCTCAGTAAATAATTGTTGAGATTCATTTCAAATTCTCAGGCGATCTATCACACTGGATGAACTTCATTAATAAATTTTCATAAGCATATTAAGTCCTGGGTCATAAAGCATCATTCTCATTTCAGATGACATTTCCCTGGTTACCCAAATGACAAGTCACATTGTACTTTATACTCAGTGCCTCCTCTATTATAACTTACAATCGGTTCATCAACACAAAATTGAATTTACAATTTTCTCCAAGTCACTTTCAAGCACTTATTACAATTCTTTTATTACAGTAAAAAAAATAATAATGTTAGCATGGAGCGTCTCACTTCTTAGGCTCAGTTGCTGGGGGAATGTTTACTGAATGTCTCTGCTGTTCCTGAATGGAAATCACAAAGATGAGATGCCTCAAAGACTTGCTAATATTTCTGCTGACGTTCAACCCATTTATTCCCTAAATTTATCTTATTTAGATTAGCAAAACAAATGCTGAAAATAATATGTAAATGTAATGGCGTTGTGGTTTCTCAGCCATCCCTACAGCACTAAGCAGAAGCTCCAAGGCCAGAAAAACAGATTATGCAATCCCCGAGGCATGGGTAAGAGAGGGGTTTTGTTTCCACCAGAATTCAGAGCTAAGACATCCAAGAAAAGGAAACATAACTCGAAGAGGCCTTGCAGGGATAGGCTTCTTTTTTTTCTAGATGTTGCAGCCTGGGACCAGTGCAGCCTCTGTGATGGTCAGCAAAAATCTAGGTTCCCAGGATCAACCTGCTCCTCTGCTACTACACTTTGGCTTTTGGTCTGTTTGTCGAAAGGCTATGACACCTCCAGAGATTTTTCTGCATTTATTAAGAGAGAGCAGGGAAAGCAAGAAAGGCTAAGGGCTGTGCTAGCTGACACCATTGGCTCCATTTTATCAGAAAACAATTGCTTCGAGAGATAATTCCTCTCCATAAGGACGCAGTTACAATTCATTGGCCCAAACTGGATTATAATGAAAAGCAGTCCCCACTGTGCATAACGCTGCCACACCGAGGGCAAGTGGGGACTCTTCTTCAGGAACAGTAAAGAGAGGAAAGTATACTTGGAGTGTTGAAAGTGGTCTACCAGGAGCAGGAGTGACTGACAGGACAAAGGAAGACATCCCAGAGATCTTGGAGATGGTGTCCCAGCTTTTTCAATTTCCCTAATTATCTGTCGTGAAAGCTCCTGTCTTGAGGACAGGAAGCCCTGGTATGAGGACAGTTACCAGCTCCCTCGACTACTGCTGCTCATCTCCACTTGGCAGAGAAATTACATGCATGGCCAACTTCACTGCAGCAGCTTCTGTGGGGATTTAATAAAGTTTCAGAAGTTTTGGAGATATCAGAGGGAATCTACCCACAGTCTATGTGGGGGGTTAGTAAAAGCTCCAGAAGTCCCAGAGCTCTAACCACAGTCAGTCTAGGAAAATCAGAGTGGTGATTCAAACCTTTAATCCCAGCACAGGGAGTATCCTGGGAATGGTGACCTACACCCTTAATCCTAACTGAGTCAAGGTCACTTCAGATTATAGAAGGAATTCCAGGCTCCCAAGCAGGTGTGGTGGGGCCACGCCTTAATTACCGAAAGAATACTTAAATCAGGATTCAAATACAGAGAAAACCATTCCAAGGGAATCGAGGCTGAGGAAGCTATAAGACAGCTGGGTAAGATTTGACTGTGGTGTTTATTCCCTCTAGTATCTCCAACTTCTTCAGAGATCTATCCCTGAGTCTCATTCATTCGTGCAACAAGCTTCAAGGGGGTATAAAAGGCTCTGCTGGGGCTGGAGAGAGGGCTTGGATCTCCATAGCACATGCTGTTCTTCCATTCTCATATTGGGGATCCAGGGGCACACTGAGGTGAATGCTAATGGGTATTGAGTTTATTAGAAGTGTTATTAATGCCACAGACAGACAAACAGAAAGCAGTATGATGGGGGTTTTGAGGAAAGGAGTCAAGACCCAGATAGCAGAAGTGGAGGTTTCTTCTTGCAGTTTTCTGTGGACAGGGGAGGCTTCAGAGCACAAGCCAGTGGACAGGCTCTCTGATTCCCAGGGCAGAGACAGGGAAGGAGTGGGGAGCAAGACATGTCGCCACCAATATTCCCTTTGATATAAATTCACTTCTCCAGGTTTGAGACCCTGAAACCAGATGTTGGTTACAGATTCACAGGCTGTGTCCCAGTCAGCTTGTCAGTATCTGTGAGAGCTGAAAGCCTCTGCAGATACTGGGGCCACATCACAGTCTGCTTTAAATTCCAACATTGCCTTCTTCCAGGGAGAGACTCCCTATTTATTAATGAACTCTACCACTATCCATGTGCCCCTGACCTAACTCTGTTCCAGGACACAAGAACCTGAGAATCTCAACAGCTACCCTCTGGATTCTTATGTCTCTGCCTGTCACACGAGCAGTGCATAGGTGGATAAAGTTCCATCCAGTAGGGGACGTCTGACTTGGGTTTTACCAGGCTTTACAAAGATGAGATCTGCCTGAGAACCTTCGGATAACACCTACTTAGACAGTTACACAGCTTCAGAGATAATAAAGGACCTTTCATGATGATGACAATGCGGAAGGGGAGGCTTGACCACAGTGAAGAGACCATGCTACCTCTTAGGAGAACCAGGAACCTCTGTGCTGAGCTGTGTGGGAGCCAAGAACATAGGTAGACATGGTGCACCTCTATCTTCAGACAGATGTCTTCTCTACTTAGAAAAATAGAACATTGCCTATATTGTGCCATCCTCTGTGCTAAAAGCATACCTTTAAAAAAAAAAAAAAGCAGTTAAGACAGTGATTAGCAGGCGTTCACAGTTGACCTGGTACTCACCTTCAGATCACAGTGTCCTGCTGGTTGTGAGTGATTTAAAAAGTTGCCACAATGAAGTGAGGTCACTCTGTGATCATGAAATCAGTGGCACAATGAGATTCCTCACAGTCATGAACCCAGCACTGGGAAGAGAATGATCACAAGTTTGTGTCACCCTCTCCCCCAACAAGAGCAGCTGCCACCTCTGTAGAATTCAGGACACCCATGTATAGCAGCATCCTTGCTTTCTAACAGTGTCTAATCCAGGATGATCGACAACTCTCTTCAATCTCCCAAAGAGACAAGTTCATGTCCCTTCCCAAGTCTGGCTTGTGGTATGAGTGCTTAGTCATCAGCTCTTTTGAAGGCTGGAGAGCAGCAACCTGAAGCTCTCACTGTAACTGGACAAACTGTACCAGCCACCAAGGGTCTACCACATCAGATGAAACCCTCTGAATGTTCTCTCCAAAGAAACAGGAGGCAAGAAGGACTGAGTGAATAATTGAGAACTAGCAAACATGATAACTAAAATAAAAACTTAGTGGAAGGGACTCCATTCAGAAGCAACCCGATGGGATTGTCTAGAAATAGCCGTGGACTTCATGGATATAAGCAGGCCACAAAAAAAGTCCATGATTTAAATCTATCTTCTGCAGGAACTGACTCAAAGTTCATTGTGAATTTAATTTATGAACACAAGATGCAAAACCATATAATCTTTTTAAATGTCTATTTATTTAATGTATATGAGAGATCTGTCTTCAGGGACACCAGAAGGGGTAATCAGATCCCATTATAGATGGTTGTGAGCCACCATGTGGTTTCTGAGAATTGGACTCAGGACCTCTAAAAGAGCAGCCAGTGCTGAGGCTGAGCCGTCTCTTCAGCCCCACAATATATATATATATATTTAAAAAGTCAAATCTTTCCCAAGATGTGAGCAAATATTTCAGCAGAAAGAATACACGGAAGATGCTGGGCTAGTGGAGACAGTTCCATTTCATTAGCTGATGAGGAAGCAAGTCAATGCTCAGTGGTGATGTCACCGCACCATCAGAATGAATGCCTTGGTTTTAAAAGTCAAACAAAGGAAAGGCCGATGACGCCAAATCAGACAGAGAGGGGAGAAGCTAGGTGGCTCATGTCTTCCCAGTGCACAGCCTCTCTGGCAAAGCATTTCACAGTTTCTGAATTGTAAGCCTGTATCTGCCATATGCTGTAGCAAAGGTTCTCATTCTAGAGAACTTAAATCCTGTTAATATGAGAAAACGTTTATAGTATCTCCATTTTCAAGAACTTAAAACTAAAGGCTGGAGGTCTTCGGTGCATGGGTATATAAACAGAATGTGGCATAGCCATATCGCAGAGTACTATTCAGTAATAAAAAGGCAAAATATTCATACACAAAACAACCTGGATGGGTCTCCAGAGAATTATACTGCCAGAAAATGACTCTCCGAAGATTGTATACTACATAGTTAGTGTCTTATTGCATTTTAAAAATTATAAAATAAGAGAATTATAAATTAGAGTGGTTTCAAGATGCCAGGAAAGGGTTTTCAGTGGAAGAGTCAGGTGTGGCAGTAGACTGGACACTTGAGGGATTCTGCATCATGGACACGCTCTCTGATTTGTTTTCATGGTAAATTCTGAGCTCTGATGACAGTCTACTTAGTTTTGGAAGATACTACGTTTGGGCGAATGTGTTAAAGGCTCCATGATAATCCCTCTGTGTCATCCTTGTAATGTGCACCTGTGTGTGCACCTGAACTTATTTCACAATGAAAGAACTAATTTACAAAATGAAGCTGTCACACCTCTTCACCGAAGGCTGAACAGAAACAGCATTGTTTCGATTTGAGCCCCATATGTCATGACTACTTGAGCCCTTTGTCAATGCAGGACCACAGGGAGACCTAAATGAAGGTAACTGTAAGGAGTCCTTGGTTCTATATAAATGTCTATAGAATGGAATTTGCCCCAGGAAGCATTGTGATAACCTATGTGTGGAAATTTTTTTATAGAAATTGAGACCATCTTGCTGAATTTTTCAGTCCTTCTGCTAACGTTTTAATACAAATTATTATTATTCATATTTGTATATATTTTTGCATGTGTGTATCTGTGTGTATCTGTGTGTGTGTGTGTGTGTATGTGTGTGTGTGTGTGTATGTGCTTGTAGAGGACACTGTGACCCTCCAGTATTACCCTAGCACTGTCTACCTCCTGTGAGACACTGTTGCCGGCCTAGCACTCACTAATTAGACTGGACTTGCTAGCCCGGGAGCCCAGGTCTTTGTATCTCTACTTCCCCAGCACTGAGATAACAGGCATGCACCCATATCTGGTTTTTCACATGGGCTCTAGAAGTCAAATTTAGGTCCTCAGACTTTCAGAGCTAAAGCTCTGTTGACATCCACGTCCCTAGTCCTGGCGGCTTTTAGAAAGGGAGCGTTCTTGAATAATAATTTCTGGCCAGCTGAGAGAAAATGGACAGTTACAAGACAGTCCTAAGGAGAGCTGTTCTGGGCTAGAGAGATGGCTCAGTGGGTAGAAACACTTGTCGCTCAAGCTGATGGTTGGCGGCTGATCTCCAGATCATTTGGTAGAAGGAGGGATACCTTTTCCACACCATCATGATACATTCTATCTTTCTCATTATCCTGGAAGACATGAGCTGCATCTTGGTCCTTCTTACAGCCTCCAGGAGTACATGGTTCTTTGAACAAAGGACCAGTTCTACACATTTGGAATGGCATACATCAAAGAGAAGGCATTCAGCAGCTTCTCTGGAGCGTGCTACCCTTCTTCTGTGATAGAGGACTTTTACCAAAGCAGTGATTAGCAAAGACAAATATTAATTGCCTACAGGGGAAAACTTGGGAAATAAAGGTTCTATTATTTATAATAAATCAAGAAGCAAACAATAAAAGATGAAATATAATGTGTGTTTTGATCTCTAGGACTAGTTGAAAAATAGAATGAGTTGGAGAAGTAACACTGCATCCAGCTGAAAATGCTTAATATTAATTACTTAAGAGAATCTGCTTCTATACAGCAGCCACCCCAATGACTCCCACCTAGGGAGAAGACAATGACAGTTTTCAATTCCAGCTTCCCACTTTCCACATCCATACAGAAATAGACACAGCGTGGAATGTCACCTCCTACACTTACATTTCTCTTTCCTAGGCAACTCTAGAGCTAGCAAAACAAAAACCCTTCAAAAACACAGTGTGGCTGTTGGCTGAAGTTATATTAGATCTCTGTGTTCTATCATCAGTATTCAGATAGCTAGCTGTGGAACACTACCTCTGAATGTTTTGAACCCTTCACTTTCTGGCAATTCTAAATGAGAGGAGCCGGTTTGCAAAGCCCTTATTTCAGATTTTGTGGCTACATCATTGTCTATTAACAATGTCTGCCCAGACCCCAGACATGGTTATATCTTTCCTGAAATAAACCAAACCCTTAGTCTACCCAACCAAAAAAGGAGGAGGCTACCACGCCCTTACCACCCCAGGGAAGTAATCTCAACAGTTCACCTGTTTTATGCCAAGCACTGGACAACTAGGGAGGAGGAAGTGAGAAAGGATTCAGTCTGCTTGGATCTGACTAAGACTGGTACAGAAAATAGATTGAGGGCTGTAAGGCAGGCCTCAGGTTGGAGCTGCTGGCCTCTTACAACCATTATTTTGCCTATGTTAATAATGTCCCACTGTTCCTTAAGTGTTTCTGATAATGAACCTGAACCTTTACTTTACCAAATGTTCCTACCTGTCTGGGACATGTCAGTCCTCTCAATAATTATTCAAAGTGGACACTATTCACCATTTTGGTCAGGGACATAAGTGACTATTCAAAGCCTGGGAGGGAGAGGAGGAACAGATTTCCAATCCGGGTGTGACTGGATAACTGTTATCTAGGGCTAGAAAAGGTGCATCTGGGAGGTGGCAGACCGTACTTGTCTCTCAATTATGCAGATCTTGTCTGGGTTTCCCATCCATCCCCACTGCCTGTCCCTGTGCTTTTCTTCCTGTGATCGTGCTTCTGCTGGGAGCCTCTTACCACCTCACAGGTGAAGCAAATGCCCTGCAGCATGCTTTCGGCTTCCTACCCTTCTCTTCTTCTGTCCTGGCTCATGACTAATTCTGCAAATGTGCTGGCTGATAATCTCTGCAATGGAACAAAGGGATGCTAATGTTCTCAGAATGGATGGGACCTTACAAGTCAGGCTGCCATGGGCTCTGATTGCTATGAAGACCTCTGAGATTGACAGCTATTTTCAGAGGGGAAAAAGTCTGCCAATAGTACCAATGGAGTTTCTAAGGCCAGAACCTGGGCCCTGGCAATCCTACCACCTAGGCTTGACTACCCAACCCCAGAGGCCAAGCAAAGAGACAAATGTTTGAACTTCTCATAAAAGAAGCAGATAAGATCATGGACATAGGATGTCATGATGAGACCCTGAAGTGAGAAAGCATAGGAGAGATAGGTGCCATGCATGGCATGATGGGTGTGTGCATAGGAGAGATAGGTGCCATGTATGCCATGATGGGTGTCCTAAAGAAAGACAGACAGCTTCTACAGTTCCAAGGTTAGGAGAGTTGATGAATCCTACTATCAGTAACCCAGCAGAGCAATGTGGGTCCAGAGGGAGTCTTTGTATGTGTGTGGGTGTGGGTGTGTCGGGGGGGACTTTAATTCTATAACACAAAGGGAGTTTCTGGTGCTCACAGGTTTCCAGAGTGGTGTGGTAAAAGGTTTCATGTGACAGTGTATATTGATAGAAGTCAGGAAGACACTGTAGAGAGCAGCTGTGATCAAGGTAGTGAAAGAGGCCTGCCATGAGCTATGAAGGGAATGGAGACAGCAAGGACAATGGGCCTTATCAACTCGGTCCAGGGAGGCTGGACTGGGCATGGCCTGCTTCTCTGTGTGTGACTGTGTGGTGGTGAACACCAGGGAAAGGGGATTTGTGGATGTGGCCACAAAAGGAAGAAAGACAGATAGAGAGGTTCATGATTCCCCAAGTCCATCATCATGGTTCTCACAGGAGGTTTAGATTTATAGAGGGCAAGATAATATGTAGCAAAGCAGAGCTCAAGGTGTGGTCCTGCCCATCATGACCCACCACTGTCTAAGTCCAGTTTCTCCGGTAAGCTGATGCGATCACCATGATTTAGTCTTTTTATTCTTCTAGCTTGAGATTCCTGGGGAAGTTCCAATTTCCTGGGGTCTACTGCTTAAATAATCTCATAGCCAGTGGGAGAGGCACAAGTATCTAGAAATCACCATGCCTGCAATGATGGCCATAGAGTCCTGTTCCTCTGCTCAACTCTGACTCAGGTAAGTCAAGTTCGTGCTCAGCCTGGCATCACCCAAACATAACAAAAACCTTCTTGGGGTCCAGGTTTTCTCTCACAGTTTCAAGAACATATACTTCTGCCAGCGACGGAGGGATCTAGTGGATCTCTTCTCAGGAGTCAAGCTTAGAGCAATTCCTTTTCAATACATCTTTATTGGCACAGAGCTTAATGGCACGTTCCTTTATGGCATAACATGATGATGATGGCATGGCGGCATAACACTGCAACAATGAAGGTATAGGCCTTACATACCTAAGGCTGCACAGATGGTAAAAGGAGGCAGGTGTTCTTGGTTGCTAGGCGACTAGGTAAACAATGAAGGGGACCTTGCTGCTCTTTGATCTGCTAAAGCACCTTTCCTAGGAGAGATTTTGTGAAGGATTAATTTGCATCCTTAAACCTTCAAATTAGGATCTTGTGTTATTAAATCAGGGTGCAAGAAAGCTTTAGAAAGCTTTTTGAGTTGGTTTAGTTAGCTCTGGATAGCTCTCTTATCAGTAGGGGAGGTGACTTTAGGATATGTCAGTGAGTTTTCTTGTCTGTGGTTGCCCTTGGATACCCGAAAAAAAGTTTCTAATGAGTTACTATGTTTACTAGCAAGGGTAATCATAGGGAAGGCAGACAGAAAGTCTATTCTGGGCAGGGGGAACAAAGGCCTGGAAGACCTTGTCTGTGTGACTGTTTTCACATAGAGATAGGGGGACAAATCCATAAATTCCAAGGAAATATCAGGTGGAGGGGGCTGCCTTCACACACAGAAATCCTCTGTAGGAAGCGGTTAGCACCTGCAAGAGCCATCATAACACTAAGGTGAGACTTTGGCTTCACCTTGATTAGGTCCCTTGGCTCTGATGGGTCAGCCTTGTCAGTGCCAAACAGCTTCCACTTGGTTTCTCTATGGCTTCCAGCACAAATAGGCAGGTTTCATACCAACTATGTTAAGTATTGCTGAATTAAGGGTTGCTGAACATTATAGGAAGGCTTACTCAGGTTTTACCCTAAGTGGTCTCTAAGCCCATACATGTTAGTAGGTATATAAGAAGGCATGGTGGAAATAATTATTTCTTTAGCAAAGGTTTCTTTGTTTTTTTTTTTTTTCCTCTCAGGTCAAGATGAATTCTCCTTCAAACACAAGTGTGGGGGCAGAACAGAGAGATGACAGTCAGTAACTTGCTTGCCATACAAGCTTTAGGGCCTGAGTTCAATTCCTGGATACCACATAAAGAATCTGGGCACTGTGGCACAAACCTGTAACATCAACACTTAAGTGGCAGAGATGGGAGGCTCCCTGGGCAGCTAGCCTAGCTAAATGGGTGAGTACCAGGCCCTGTTGAGACTCCTAACTCAAAAATATTAAGTGGCTGCCTCTTAAATAAATATACCTGAGGTTAACTTCTGGTATACACACACACACACCTCTGTCCCCAACACACACACACACACACACACACACACACACACACACACACACAATTGAATTGGAAATACTCTATTCTCTTTTCCCCCCAAGTCATCTTTAATAACCTGGCAGTGATCAAAGCTTGAAAAAAAGTTAATACTTTTTTTTTTTTGAGTGACGCCCATCATAATTAATTAAATCACATAGTGAGATAGGAATCCAAAAAGCCTGGGAAGGAAGGCTTCTCTGCTCACAGATTGATGTGTTTCGTTTCTGATAGTAGGCCTGGGGGCAGGCAGAGCAAGAAATTAACAAACCCCCGGAGTACAGGACATGGTTTCTGGGTCATGAGCACCTTGAGTGATTTGGTGTCTTGAGTATTTGTTGTTAGGGAGAACCAAGTAGGATGAGCAGAGCAAGTCTGTTGTCCCATAGCATCAGTTTTTTTCAACATATGGACAAGATCACCCTGCTCCTTGAGATAATACTGGAGAAACATGACTGTACCTGAGCAGGAAGATGCCGGCCTGTCTGCTGCCAGCCAAGCGCCCCACCCTCAATTGTGCTCCTGTATCTGCTTTTTATAGATGAGCCTTCTTAGGTATCAGGCTGCTGTGAAATGGTCCCTTTGGGTACCTCCAGCTGTCAGAGTGACTTAGTCACTGTTCAAGGTGTTAGCAAGTGGAGCTATTAGAAGGGGATTGGGTCATGAGGGTGAAGCCATGACCCACCTGGGTTAGTGGCCACAGAGCGCTGTCACCATTTCCATTATGTGAGCTCACAGCAAGAAGATGCTTGGTATCTGTGAAGAGGAAGTAGGCCCTAGCTTGATAGCAAGTCCACCGTATCCTGACCACAAAGTTAAGGAGGATTTCTCTGAAACTGAGGGAAATAAACATTTCTTTTTGATGAAGAATCTAGCCGGTGGCATTGTGCTGTAGGTTTCCAAATGAACCTAGACATCTGTTTTCAGTGCTTCATTTAAAACATACATAAATGCACAGAGAGATTTGTATACTTTTAAAATGTTGTTGAAAATATTGAGGAAAACCTATGGGATGCGTTTTATGTGTTTTTTTTTTTAAATATCACATAATACTGTGTAGCTATTAAAGTATAATTTTCATAAAATATTAAGTGATGGAAAATCCATAATGCATTGTGGGATGAGGAGAAAAGCGTCAGTTGAACTTTTTAACCCTCGTAATGCTTAGGTAGTGCAAGTAATTTCGTTCTGCTTCCCTTTCTTATTCTTCCACTTATTAAGTATATTTTTAACATTGGGTAACACAATCTACGTTTTTAGAAAGAGCTGTTTATGTAGGCAGGGACCGGCACACAAATAGATCAATCAAACCGACACCCACACTCGTCCAGCTGAGTCTCTGCCACATTTGGAACAGGAAGGTCCTGGTGGTGGTGTTACAGCGGCCGACCCCTCCACATCACTTCCTGACCTCCC
The DNA here is from genome assembly GCA_033318265.1 of Phyllotis vaccarum. Classification (NCBI taxonomy): domain Eukaryota; kingdom Metazoa; phylum Chordata; class Mammalia; order Rodentia; family Cricetidae; genus Phyllotis; species Phyllotis vaccarum. The sequence continues at coordinate 88,305,046 of JARWLC010000003.1, forward strand.
TACCCTGAGCCGGTCTCTATCTCTTTCATACTCATAGAGTACTGCGGTGTGATGCTGTTCGCTTTCCCCTTGAGCGATCTGGTGTCAATATGAAAACCACAGCGAGAAGAGCTTTGAAGGTCACCTGGCTCAGCTCCAAAGTGCTGCTGCTGAGTCCAGAGAGCCCAGAGAGAGCCAGTAAGTCAGCATTTGTTCCTGTGAGTGGCTATTTTTGGCAGGCAAAGGAGCAATGAGGTACTTAGGTCACCTCAGCTGGGTGTCCATAGATCACTTCAAATGGAATTCATAGGTCACCTCAGATGGATGTTCATAGGTCAGCTCAGGTGGGGACAGCCTGTGCTGACTCATTTTTTTTTTCCTGTCAATTTGACATAAGCTAGAGTCTTCTGAGAGGAGAGAACCTCAATTGCAAAAATGCTTCCACAATATGGTGTCTAGAGGTGTTTTCCTGGCTAGTGACTTATGTGCGAGGGCCCAGCCATTGTCGGTGCTGCTACCATCGGGCCAGCAGTCTCAGAGTGAGTAAGAAAACAAGCTGAGTAAACCAAAGACAGTGAATCAGTAAATGCTATTTCGCCATAGCTTCTGCCTCAATTCCGACCAGTAGGTTCCGGCCCTACTTGAGTATCTGCCTTGGTTTTGTTCCACGGACCCAGGATATGTAATCCAGGTAAATGTTTGGATCATGGTCTTTATCACAGCACTAGAAACCTGAGTTTCTCACCCCAGGAAGAAGTCCTCAGGCCACTTCAGGACAGGGTGTCATCTTAGGTGGAAGCTAATAGCTAGCCTCACATAGGAGTCTCTAAGTCACCCCAGATAGGTATTCAAGTGTCATCTCAAGAGGATTGACGTTCATTTAATAGAAGTCTATGGGTCACCTCAGGTAGAAGTCTTTGAATCACCTCATGTCCAATTCCACAGGCCACCTCGCATAGGAATCTATGGATTACCTCAGGTAAGCGTTATGGGTCACTTTGAATAGAAGCCTTTGGATCATGCCAAGTAGGGGTCCACAGGCTACCTCAGGTGGGGGAGACCATGGGTCATCTCAGGCTACCTCAGGTGGGGGAGACCATGGGTCATCTTACATGAGGTAGTTTAAGAGTGAGTAAATCAGGGGCATTACTGGGTTTCAGACACTCCAGATACACCTGGCTTTTTAGGAAAGACTGAACATTTCAAAGTCTCTTCAGTAACAGAGTATCTCTTCTCTAATCTTTTGCACATGTGTGTGCCTGCGTGCATTCAGAGGCCAGAAGAGGGCACCAGATCTCCAGGAGGAGTTACAGCTGTGAGCCACCATGCAGGTGCTGGGAACTAAGCTTGTGTTCTCTGCAAGAGCAGCCAGTGCGCCTAATCACCGGGCCATTTCCCAGCTCCTGATTTATGCTTTGTCATCCCTGTGACCACCACTCTGCTCATTCTAATGATATCCTGCACTCTCCCGCTGCTTTCTAGTCTGGTTTCCATGGCTCCTTGGCTATCACCATGTTCTCAGGTGTCCACTAGCACCTGTCTGTACATTAAACATTCAACTTTTCTATAAATCAAGTGCACTGTGCAAATGTTTAATTGATTCTAACATGCCACGTGCTGCCCCTATGTTCTGGACTGGGGGCATGCCAGCCTGCAGAGAGGGGCTTCTCCTTACTCAGAGCAGTGTAAATGTTTGCCAAGGAACCTGACAGTGCTTAAGAAATCCCTCAGAGGGGTGCTGAGGCACAGTAGGAGTGAGACTTGGAAAGTGGGCAGCCTAAGGGGAGATTCCTTACTTCGCTTTCCTAATATTACATCCAGCACATCCCAGGAGGCACCCTGTGGGGTATGATTAGCATGCTGCATCCAAGGCTACTGGATTTTCTCTTTTCCATCTAGCTGTACTGGAAATGTACATTTTTGGTACTACATGTAACCTACTAGTCTTGTTATTGAAGATCTTAAATTAAGATTAGTTTTAGATAGGCACAATATTCAGCTGGCCGTGCCATTTGTTGATGGTCTATGCCAAGCAGTGTGGTAGTCTATGGCCTGTGAATTTTGGAAGAAAAACAGAACATGGAGTTCTAGGGAAAGACCTGGGATAAGGGGTGATTTGATTTCAAGGTAAGAACTGAACAGTGATTTCTATTAATTTGATATAAGAAGTCAGTATTCTTGAGTGACACTTGAGGGTGTGTGTGCAGGCTGAGGTGGTCACATGAAAAGCCTGCATTCCGTATGATCCAGGAAGACAAAAATCAAAGAATCCAAGCTCACTTTGGACCCTTCCTTCCTGAGGGAAGGGTTTATACGTAGGCCCCATCACTATGCTTTGAGACATTTGAGCACTGCCTTGCTAAAGATGTGGTCGGTAACCTTTCCTGAACTAAATGTGACAGTGAACACGGGACAATGGGACAGAGTTGGAGCAGAACCCTGTGTACCCATGCCACACAGAAAGTTGGAGCAGCCCTGAGGACACAAGGCCGATGGCCTCACCAGTCAGCCTGTTAAAGGTGAATTAAATTCAAGTGGTCTTCAGTCATGGAAAAATATGACTAAAGATATTCATATTATTTTTTTAATTTAGGGATATTTAAATTTTTTATAGTAATATAGTAACAAAGGGCACACAGTTTACTATCCTGTTCACTTCGGTTTTACTGTTCAGTTTTCTTTTTCGGAAGCAGGGTCTCATGTGTCCCAGGTTGACTTCAGACACATTATGTAGCCAAGGATAACCTCAAATCCTTGATTTTTCTTCTTATACTTTTCTGTGTTGGGATCACCACCTTGATCTTCATGTGATACAGGGGAATGGAGCAACTGGCTTTGTGCATGCCAGGTGAGCACTCTTTTAGTAGAACTGCATCTCCAACCACCATCCTCCTGCACCAGGTGCCCACTTCAGTGGCACTGAATATGCCCCTGTAGTTGGACAATAGATTTCTAGATCTTTCTCATCTGAAACCGAAACCCTGACTACTTAAATGACACCCCTTCTCCGTGTCCCCACCTCCATTGTCCACCATTCCACCTTCTTCCTGCAATTTTGTTCACTTGGGTCATCATGAGTACAAAGACACAGAATTAGTGACTGGCTTACCTCACTCAGCACACTGCAGTTCATTCAGACTGCCATACAGAAAATATACTTTCATGGATGAATAATATTTCACATACATATGTGTGTGTCTTGTAATTTTTAATCTGTTCATCTTTCAGTGGACATTTGAGTTTTGTGCATGTTTTTTCTACCATGAGTAATAATGGTATAAATATGATTGATTATACGATTATCTCTTTCAAATTCTGCTTTCAATTCTTTGTCTATGTGACTAGAGGTTGACTAGCTAGATCATATCATAATTCTCTATTTTTAGGGGAGCTTTTGTGCTCTTTTCCATTACAGCTCACCCATTTTTCACCCTTCCTAAGCATGCACAAAGGCTTTAGTTCTTCTGCACACTTACTACTTATTGGGTTTTTTAGTTTTGATAACAGCCTTCTGAATAAGATACGGGATAGTATCTTACTATGGCACTCATATGTGTGTGTGCATGTGTGTGTGTATTAGTGATGCTGCCCTAGTTTCATTTCTGAGGTGGTGATAAAATAATTTTATAAAAAAAACATATTAAAGTAGGAAGCACATATTTTAGCTGACAATTCAAGGTTTAGTCCATCATTGGGGGATACAAGGCAGTCGAAACTTCAAATAGCTAGTCACAACAATCCACACTCAAGAGCAGAGAGAAACGGACGTAAATATGTTTGCTTGCTTGCTTGTGCTCAGTCTGATTTCTCCACTCCTAAAAAGTTCAGAATACCTTGCCTAGAGGATGGTACCACCTACACTGAGCTGGGTCTTCTCCATCAATTAACATGATTAAGAAATCCTGCATAGATATGCTAACAAGCCAACCCAATGTAAACAATCCCTGACTGAGACTATATTCCAGGCAATTCTAGATTGGGTCGAGCTAATGATTAAAGCTAATATAACAGTTGCCAAACACATTTTCATGCTTGCTGGTCATTTGCAGGCAGCTTTTGAAGAAATGTTTATTCGAATCCTGTTCACGTTTCGAAAGCCTGTTATCTGAACCTCTGTTGTTGCTGAGTTGTGGGAGTTCTTTTTATATTCTGCACATCAACCACTTACCAGGTATATTACTTGAGAAAATGTTGCAGCATTCCAGATCACCCCATTGACTTTGCCTGCGTCATCAGTGTGCAGATGGTTTTGAGGCTTAATGTTGCCCTTTGGTTCTTTTCATATTTTCTGCCTCTAGTTCAGGCGTCATATCCAAGGAATCATTGCCAAACCCAAACCCCAAGATTTCTCCTTAGTTTTTTCACAGAACTTTATAGTTTTAATGTTCTATTTAGAACTTTTTTTTCGAGAGAGGGACTCATACTCCTGTAGCCCAGGATGGCCTCAAACTCTATGTATTAAAGGACAACCTTAAATTCCAGACTCTCCCATCTTCTGCCGGGATTGCTGGCATTTGACTTCACGTCCTGGTTTTATGTAGTTCAGGAGATTGAAACAAGGGCTTCGGGGATGCTCTTAGGCAAGTATTCACCAACTGACCACATCCCAGCTCATATTTAGATCTTTAGGTGTGTGTGTATGTGTGTGTGTGAGAGAGAGAGAGAAAGAGAGAGGGAGAGAGAGGGGGGGAGAGAGAGAGAGAGAGAGGGAGAGAGAGAGAGAGAGAGAGAGAGAGAGAGAGAGAGAGAGAGAGAGAGAGAGAGAGAGAGAGATGTATGTCTTGCCTTTGGAGAAGAGAGTGCCAGTGCCCTGGAACTGGAGTTACAGGAGGTGGTGCTGAGCTGCATCTCCAGCCCATCTCAAATCCATTTCTGATATGATTTTGCACATGGTATAAAGGATTCTACTTCATTTTTACATGTGGATATCCAGCTTCCCCACATACTGCAATCTTTTCCCTTTGATTTCTTGGCACGGTGGTTAGTGGTCCCTTTCAGATGAAGATTTAGTTTCCTTGTGGTTTTTTTGTTTGTTTAAGAATTTCTTTTTTCTTTTTCTTTCATACAACACATCTTGACTGCAATTTCCCTTTCTCCATCTCTCCCCCAGATCCATCCCCCCACCCCCATGTGCCCGTTTGCCTTCAGAAATGAGCAGGCCTCCCAGGGATATCAACTGAACACAGCATAAGAAGATGGAATAAGACCAGGCAAAACTTTCATATCAAGGCTGGATAAGGCAACTCAGTAGGAGGAAAGAGGTCCCAAGAGCAGACAAAAGAATCGGAGACACCCCAGCTCCACTCTTGGAGTCCTACAGAAACAACCATAAGATACATGCCAGGGGCCCAGCACAGACCCATGTAGGCACCACTTTGATCTCTGTGACCCCTGTGAGCATTGCTTAGTTGTTTCTGTGGACCATGATCTCTTGGTGCCCTCAAGCCCTCTGCCTCCTACAGTCCTTTCTACCCTTCTTCTTCAGTGTTTCCTGAGCTCCACCTAATGTCTGGCTATAGTTATTTTATGTTCTTAACCTGTTAAAATTATTTGTTAAATTTACTCGATGCAAAAGAGCAAGATATTTTTTAAAGTGTCCAGATTGGTTCAATGAATGTTTTTCTTCTGCAATGGATCTTAAGTTTCACACAAATATAAAAGACACACCAAGATGGATAGTAATGCTGAGGAATTGATTCAGATACAGATGTTATTTAATTAAGCAGGGTCAGTGAAGATGTGGGGTTTTGAAGATGGCAGGTGGTTAACCATTTACTTTGTTCATTGTTGAAAGAATTGTCTGAATTTCTTCTCAAAGAACAAGTGAATTAAAAATACTGAATTTACATTATGTTCTAGGTTATCTTATCTGGCTTCCTATAACCCATAGCAGTGTGAACATAGTTTTCAAGGAGTACTGGGCTCATTTTTCTGTGATTAAAAAGCCTATATTTGGCCCAGAGAGATGGCTCAGTGAGTATAGGCCCTTAATGCCAACTCTGAGGACCTAAGTTCCAGCCCCGTGTCCCACATGGTGAAAAGAGAAAACCAAGTCCCACCAGCTGTCCTCTGACTAGTACATGTGCCACACACACACACACATACAACATACCACACACCACATATACATGCGCACATACACATACACACACATACACACACACACACACACACACACACGCAACATACCACACACCACATACATGCACACACACATACACACACCACACAGGCACATACATACAAACCACAATACACACACACACACTCATAAACACACATACACACATAAAACGAATGAACATAATCAAATATTTTTAAAAATTGTCCTTAAAAAAATCCCAACTAATATTGCAAAAGGTTAAATATCTTCCTTACTATTCATCAGTGTCAGTGTTTGTCAGGGTTAGGGTTAGAGTTGGCAGACCAGGGTGATGTACAATCATCTTGTTTCAACCAGGATAAGACATACTCTTTTACATAAATGAAGTCAGAAATAGACATTCCAGCTATGATGATATGTTTTCCCAGGGCTGGGAGCCCAGCTTCATCTTCCTCACAGCTCACCATCTGCCTCCCATCAGGCAAAGAAGAGAGATGGACAGCAGCTCTCTAGCTGAAGATGCCACAGGACTTAACAGCCCATCAATCGGAGTTCAGCCCATGACTTCAGAGCAAATTAGTCGTATTTATCACCCATTAGAAAACATTCTCAGCGCATCAATAAGACACTGCAAATCGATCTGTTCATTCAAATTATCAAAAGCAATTCCAGGTCATCTTCCTAAAGCTTCTTAACCTCTAACCGCAGGATCCACTGGGGGAAGGAGGTCTTACTTCTTGCAGCTGTGAACTCAGTCTTTCTTCCCAGCTTACCATAATTATAATGAGTCATAAATTCAAACTTGCCTGTAAAAGGAAACCTTGGGCAAGTGTTGCAGTGAGAGTTTCTTGGTCCCGGGCGGCCAGAGGCCCAGACCCACAGACCTGCCACGCCAGACCCATAGCCACCAACCTCTGTTGCTCAGGCCCCAGAAATGACTCAGACGCTTATATTAACTTCATGCTGTTTGGTCTATGGCTCAGGCACATTGCTAGCTAGCTCTTACATCTTAAATCAACCCATTTTTATTAATCTGTCTGCCACGTGGCCCGAGGCTCACCTGTGTTCCTTACATGTTGCTCTTTGGGCGGCTTACTCGGTCTCCCTGACTCCGCCCTGCTTCTCCTACCTATGCTCTGATTTCTCCTCCTACTTCTTCTATGGAGCCTGCCATGGCCCAAAACAGCTCCTTTATTTAAAGATTGAGATTCACAGCATGCAGAAAGGCATTCCCACATCACTTTCCCCTTTTTGTCTAATCAAAAAGGAAGGTTTCAATTTTAACATAGCAAAATTACATATAACAAAATAGCCATCAAACAAGAATTACAGTTATAATATCTAGTCTATTTGTATTTAGCAAAATTAAAGAAAATACTCTTATCATTTACCTTATCTTTATGAATCTAAAGTTTCATATCCAATATACCTTTCAAATGACTAAGAAAAACTGTACCTATAACCATCTAATCTTCAACTACATCAAAGACCACAGAAGGATATATTTACCCAAGTAAACCAGAAGTGCAAATGACTTCTAAAATCTAGAAAGGACAGAGATGACACCTATCTGCCTGGACAGTCACCCAAAGTTCCTTTATAAAGTTGGGGCATCCATCTTCAGCCTATAGGCCCAGAGTCTCTTTTTATTTCAGTGAAGCAGGAAATCTGCTCTGCCCATTTTGGCACAGTTCATCAGTTGCTTCTTCTTGAGTCCTGAAGAATGTCTGACGGTTTTCTCTGCAAAGCAGAAACCTGAATGAACTTTGTTCTGTCAAAGTTTAGAGGTCACCTTCCTATGGAACCTGCATGTCTAGTTTAGACAGCATACTGTCAAGCAGTCAATATAAGAACAGGTTCTTGTCCAGTGGCTAACCATTGCCACAAATAGACTCTACATGGAGTTTATTTGATGCCCATTTTTCTCTTGAAGTAAATTAGTGCTGCCAGGAGCAGACCTGTCTCACTGTCCAGAAAAGTCTAAGCTTTTAAAACATTTTAAATGCCATATTCTGTAGGTCTTAGAAGTGTTTGAAGATTACCTATCTAATTGAATTATATCTTTGTATACCTAAAAATCTAACTAACATGCATTTCTTAATTATACATTACAATTTTAAATCAGTTACATAAACATCATATCTTAAACAAGAATAGAAAAATATATACAGCATGAAGAGAATTGATCTTAAGTTTGTATCAATAAACCAAAATCTATACCAATGTAAAACATTTTGAGATTAACAGCTGATTTCCTGATCTAAGTAAATTTAATAATGTAACTTTAAAAAAAATCATTGATATACCATATCCCCTTTTTCTTCTTAGAAAGAGATTAACTATGACCGATAACCAGTTATAATTAAAAAACATTTATAAACAATATTTTGGGAATTGGGGCTTAGTTTTCCATTACTACTTCCTGCTGAGCATGGGGTGTTGAAAATCTCATGAGTTTTAAAGACTGGATCATAATCTGCAGCCCTGAAGCTGATACATCTCTTCCCACCAGAGATTTTTTCAGGGGGTCTTGGTTGATGAAACCATATTTGCCTGGAAGCAATCCACAGGTTCTCATCTTCTGTGGAAACAAAAGCAGAACTCTTCCAAAGCAATAAATCCTCAAACACAAATTTCAAAATCAAAATACCTTTAAAATATATATTCTTGTTTAACTTAGTAGCCTTTGCATTTGCAATCCATTGTCTTTCTGCAGTTAGCTCATTAACAGTTAAAAAATTAAAAGAAAACACAATAATAACCAAAATTCAGATTTTGTGTCTATTTTTCATCTTTACGTGGCTTATTATATTTTTATTACTCTATTTCTCTTTTTAAAGACTTTCTCTACCTTTTTTCTTTCCTCTCTGAAACCTATGTACCTTTTACACACATTATAACCCATTTATAGGTTTTTTTTTTTTAAAAAATCTGAATCTGTTTTATTGTGAATCTTTAATCATCTTTCAACCAGAAGAGCTTTTAAAATACACTCTCTTAAAGAGCTGCATAGTTTTTGCAGATTAGGCTGAATCAGTAAATTCCCTTAAAGGGATCGCGTCTCTGTTTGTGGCCAGCAAACAGAGCAGACTAAAGAAAATGCTGCTACTAAGAAACCGTCTTTGTTTCCTTTCTGTTCAAAATAAACAGAAATCTAAAATCAATCACATGCTACTGAGTCTTCTGTAAGACTTCAGGAACCTGCCTGATTGTAGCTGCAGCTTACACTGCCTGCCACCAGTCCGCTGGCCCCATTTTAAATGTGACCCAGCCATCACGCTTTCTTTGTACAATGATCCGCTTTGTATACACAATTTGGAAGTTGCCTTTGCTCAGTTTCTGCTAAAACCCTTTTTAAACTTTCTCAGGCATTAAGTTGGATGCCATCTGTAGCAATGAGGTTTCTTGGTCCCGGGTGGCCAGGGGCCCAGACCCACAGACCTGCCGTGCCAGACCCCTTAGCCACCCAGCCGCCGCTGCTCAGGCCCCCAGAAATTACTCAGATGCTTATATTAACTTCATGCTGTTTGGCCTATGACTCAGGCACATTGCTAGCTAGCTCTTACATCTTAACTCAACCCATTTTTATTAATCTGTCTGCCACGTGGCCTGTGGCTCACCTGTATTCCTTACATGTTGCTCCTTGGACGGCTTGCTCGATCTGCCTCTGACTCCATCCTGCTTCTCCTATCTATTCTGATTCCTCCTCCTACTTTTTCTATGGTGCCTGTCATGGCCCAAAACAGCTCCTTTATTTAAAGATTGAGATTCACAGCATACAGAAAGACATTCCCACATTAGGCAAGAAAGATGGTTCAGAGGGTAAAGGTGACCCAAGTTTTATAACTGAACCTTCCAAGTTAGAAGGACATAAGTGACAGCTACAAGATGTTCCCTGACATATACACACTCTGGTGTGCGTGCATCTACACACACACATACATATGTAGACAAATAAATGTGCTTTTAAAAAGACACCTTTAGTTTTTGATATACTAGGAACAAATGATAAGGCATAGCCAGGTGTGGTGGCACATGGTTTTAATCTTAGCACGCAGACAGAGACAAGTAATCTCTATGAGTAGAAGGCCAGTCTGAATTTCAGGTGACACAGGGCTACATAGTGAAACACCCCGCCCCCCCCCCCCCCCACACACACACATATGTGGCCTCTGTGCAGTTCTACAAAATTCTTCAGAAAGATCAGACTTCTCTGGAGCACTACCTATTATTTCATCCTCAGGAAAATATGTGGCTGGGGCTGCGTGGGATGATGGAGAGTGACTGAGCCCTTAGGGACCTGCAGGTCCAAAATCCAAGAGAATTAAAAATAAAATAATTTCCCACAATGCATTTGACATCTGAATGCCATTCTCTGACCTTGTCTGATAGCAAATTTGTTTTGCAGAGGGATGAAACCACTTATAGTACTCAATCCACTTATAGTGGCTATACACCCACTTAGTGGAATAATCTTAATGTGTTTGATTTCAAGGCATATTAAGAGAATCCAAACGAGTAAAAGACTAATGGGTTTTAGCCAAGAGCCTGTGAATGGCGAATCATTTTTTAGTCTAGAGATTGTATCCGCTGCAAGTTTAAGCTTGAAAGAAATGGTCACACATCTTTTACAGGAGCCCACAGGGAAGGAGGCAACCGGAGAAGATCTGGAATGAGGGCTATGAACAGAAAGGCAAAGACTTGTATAATCTGGTGCCAGTGTTCACCTGCCCTCAGGGTTGGTCTTTGCCTCATCCTAAATAATGCATGTGTGCTTGAAAGGGAAGTGTATTTCCTGAAGTCCTGGATGTCTTGTCCCCAGGGACGGTGGCCATCTCCAATACATCCAGCTTTTGCCAATGACCCAACCCCTGCTGTGTTGAGCAGCTCTGCATTGCTGTAGCAAATACCTGAGGTGAATCAGCCTTTTTTTTTTTTTTTTAAGTGATTTTTAATTTTTTTTTTTTTTTTTTTTTTTGAGACTCATAGTTTGGAGATGTTGAATCCAGTGTGGACTGGCTGGGTAACCTTGAGTCTGGGACTGCCTTTGCTCCTGGTGGTCCTGAGTAGCAGAGGAGGCTGCTTACCTCTTGGTAACAACAGAAGTAGACAGAGAGGAGAAGACTGGGGTCCCAGTTCATATAACCCACATTCCTCGCAACTCCTAAAAATCCAACAACCTCCCAGTAGCATCAAAGCTTGGAGGGGTCGGGGCAGGAGCAGAAATCTTCAATATGGGGAGTTGCAGGGAACACTTGTCTAAACCAGATCCCCTGCCCTTGGCTCTTGGCAGAGGGAAGCTCGGATGTTACAGGTGGATTCATGAAATTCCAAAGAAATCATGCTTGTTTCCTGGCATAGTTATTGTCTACACAAGAAGAAGAGTTCAAAAGATCTTTAAAACACTCCTGGGCTAGGGAGTGACTCTCAGCTTTGCATGACACCAGCCAGTGCTCTGAGAAGTTCATAAAACAGCATGATAACTGTATCAAAGGCAACATCATTCATTTTCAAAAATCAGTATAATTTGTGGACCAACTCTCGAAGCACACCTTTTTTTATAAAAAAAAAAATTAGATTTAGCTGTGTGTAAAGGATATATTTTTCTGAACTCAACAGAAGATATCTGACTAAAGCAAAACCACACCTCTTCACAACCTATTAAACTACCACAGGAGAACAGCTATGGAATTAAATTAGACATGAGATCCTGCCGCCTGAATTCACTAGTCCCAGACTACAGTAACTGACCCCGAGAGCTACCACAGCTAATAATAGTCACAGACCAAGTCAGCATAAGATTTGCTAATTTTTGGTAATAGTTGTCTTAATTTATTTTTCGGAATAATGATCTCTATTCTAAAGCCAGGGACTGGGGAGATAGCTCGGTGAAGCATTGCCTAGCAAATAAAGGATGTGAATTTGGTCCCCAGGGCTCATGTGTGACAAAGTCAAGTATGTACTTGTAATAGTGCTGGGGAGGTATCAGTAGGTAGATCCCCAGAACTCAGTGGGCAGCCTAGCCTGACCTAATCTGGGAACCCTAGGTCTTATGAGAGACCCTGTCTCAAACAATAGTATAGATGGCTCTTGAGGGATGCCATCTAAGGTTCCCCTCTGACTTCCACATGTACACATAAACATGTATATACACATGTCCTTGTGTGTATGTGTGTGTGTGTGCCACACCCTCATGTGCACACTCCCCCCCACCTCCCCACCCCACCCCCGCAATACACAAAGAAGAAAAATGTGAATCTTCATAGTTTGTTTAGAGATAGCCCAGATTTTTGGGAAAGAAGTCTGTTCCCCAACACACATTTCCTGGGCCTGCACAAGGCACTCAGCACTACATGTTGGGAATTTACAGTGGAGTGAGACACTATTTTGCCCCACGAGGTGGATGGATTTGAGTACACAGAAGAAAAGAAAAGAAAAGAAAAGAAAAAAAAAATCAAAGGGCAGAAATCCCTTGGGACTGAAAGGCACAGCATCATGGAGTGTGTTTTGATTTTATATTGGCGTTTAGCTTCTGAATTGTACTTCTTTTTTATTAATTTCAGCAGGGTCAGACTTGTAGAATAAACCTGTCATGATTAATTGAGGAAGGACATTGTATGGGGTATACCAGAGCCCCATTAAACAAGCTACTAGTCAGGAACCCACAAAACTTTTATTTTTAATCAAATGGTTGTCTCATCTCAGAATGATGCTCTTCTTTCCAGAGCAGAGGGCCAAGCCCCATCTTCGTTCACACAGGCATGGGGATGGTGTGTGTGATGGTTAAAGTCTTTACCATATGCTCAGTACTGGGTTACTATGGTTACTGTACCTTGTTACTGCCTTCCTGTTATTTTGCTTTTTGAGACATAAGTTACCTCTGTTTAGTTCTAATGTTAGAGAAAGAGCCGAGAAGTCAAGCACAGGACATCATTCGCATCCCCGTACTACTTCAACCTTAAGAAATAACATGGTCCTTATGTCTGTCTTTTCATCTCCTCAGATACTTTTCCAACTGTAGATTTAAGGACATGAGAACATATTTGAACCCAGGAAAGAATACTATTTCTCAGTATTCCAGCAAGCAAAAGCCAAAACAAACAAACACATTTTTTTTCTATCTCATATCTGCTCCATATTGCTTTAACATTCTAAAATCTGGCTAAGCTGGGTACATAGTCTGGGGGGAAGAGATGTTATCACAGAAGAGAAGGAACAGAGTTGGCCACCATCTCCGCAGCAACTGAAGGAATGAAACATTTTCATGTAAGCTTTTTCTTTCTTTTTTAAAAATTAATTTATTTTTATTTCATGTGCACTTATTTATCTGCTTGTATATCTACATGAAGGTTAATTTTTGTCCAATTTACAGCTCCAGGGAAGAAAAGCTATTTCTTCTACCGGCAAATGCAGCAGACTGGTCATCTTTTCGCATTTAAGAGGAAAGGAGGTGGGTTCTAGACAGAGGACCAACGCTCAGAATCCGGCTTACAACCCATAGTCAACGGGACTCAGGAATCAATGTCTTAGAGGCTCTTCAACAGCAGACTACACACTTTAGATTATAAAGAGAGCAGGAGCGAAGGGGGCGTGGTGAAGCGAAGGGGGCGTGGTGAAGCGAAGGGGGCGTGGTGGTGATAGGGTCAAGGGGAGAAAGGATAAAAGAATGGTACTGCTCTGCTTCGGGAGATAGAATTTCCTATGATCCAACTAAGCACTGTAAAATATTAAATTACAAAAATGTCCACAAGCTGAAGACGGATGGATGGGTGTGACGTGGCGCCTGTCTGTTTTGCTTACAAACTTTGAAAAGCTTTGCATATCCAGGCTTAAAGGACTCAAAAGTCTTCTCTTCCCTAGCTTCCCGTGCAAAAGTACCAAATCAGGGCTGCCCTTCAGGAAGATATTTGCTATTTGAAGACTCTGAGAGGTTACCGCGTAAGTTTTGATCAAGATCCACCAACACTTAATTTCTTTTAGCTTCTGGTGTTGTCCTAAGCGGACAGCAAAGCCCCCAGCTTATTGCTTCAGGTGCAGCCACTTTGGAACATCTTCTCCTCATCTGTCTCCTTAAATGTTCCTCTGTGTTCATATGGTTCTCAGGGAAGGTCAAACGTATTTCTCAGTGTTATTAGGGTCCTTGAGAGATGGCAAAGCAATGACAAGAGAGAGCTGTTTCTTACCAAGTCTGTAAGTTTCCTTTCCTAACCCAAGGCCATGTGCATGTGGTTTTCTGGAAAGCATGTTTCCTGCAGGCCTGTCAGTGTAGCCTGTGCTGCTGCAATTCAGAGGGCAGACTCAGCCTGGGAACATCTACCCAGGGTGCCCTTGACAGGGCATTTCCCAAATTCTTCGTTCATCCAACTGTGGAAATTGGATAACAATGCCTGGCCTATTTATACGGTTATTATAATGACATTACTCAGAGGAATTTGCCTAATGAATTTTTTCTTTGGAAATGATCTACAGACTTCAAAGCACCAAAAAAAAAAAAAAAGAAAGAAAAAGAAAAAAAAAGGACTTCGCAAAGGATGCTTGCGATAAAAATGTCTATAAAAGAAAAGGAGGCTGTGACTTGAAGCTCAAGGCTCATCTAGAATTAAGATTTCCATTCCCTCCTTGTTCCCTGTCAGGAAATACTGACAGCCTGACCAACATCTGTATCTGGATGACTGTGTTGTTTGGTGGTAAGGTGGTGGTGGTGATGGTGATGATGTTGGGGTAGTGGTGGTGGTGGGGTAGTGGTGGTGATGGTGATGATGTTGGGGTAGTGGTGGTGATGGTGATGATGTTGGAGTAGTGGTGGTGGTGGTGGGGTAGTGGTGGTGATGGTGATGATGTTGGGGTAGTGGTGGTGATGGTGATGATGTTGGGGTAGTGGTGGTGATGGTGATGATGTTGGGTAGTGGTGGTAATGGTGATGATGTTGGAGTAGTGGTGGTGGTGGTGGTGGTGGTGTGTGTCTGTGTGTGTGTCAGTGTAACCTGTGACTAGAATAAGGAAGTAGGGTACCCTCCACTGGGGACTCAGCCTCTTCCAGCCATCCTCTCTAATACCTTCCAGGCCTTGAGGATTCCTACTCTTGGCACTCAGCTTTTTTTCTACACCAGTCCCCATCTTCTACATCGGATGTCAATACTCACAACACAACCTCTCTCCACTAAGGAAAAGGCCGGACCCCGGAACCTGTCAGCATCTAGAACTCAGGACTCTGTCACGAAATGACTTGAGTTGTGTTCTGAACTTGAAATGTTCCTCACCAGCCTGTGCATTGACTAATGTGTCGTTAGGAGTGAATGTTGGTGATAAGTGAATGTTGGCGATACGCCGTGACTTGGGGACAGCCTAGACTTTTATCCTGTTCTGAGAGGGCCTGCAGAGGGGTCTCTGGTGTAAGGGTCTGAGCTGGCCATCTGCTTACAGGCTGCAGTGGTTATAGGGAAGAAAAGAGAAAGCAGGAAGAGGGTTGAGAGGTTTCCTTTTTCTGACCTGGGGCTGGCTGTTGCTGGGATGACCAGTGAGTTACAGATTATCAGAGGATTGAAAACATCTTTGGTGGGCCACCGTTAGGAGGAAGATGAAGAAAGAGGAAAAGAATCTGCAAAACCAAGCAACTTGAGTTTGGGAACTCAGACTGTTCAGGGAATTATTGTTTAACCAAGATGGAGAAGAGGGGACAAAGAACGAAACGGCGTGGTCATGGCTAGCAAGGGGCTGCTCTTATTTTCAAAGTTCTGGAAACTTTAAGAGGTTATGATGCGACCCAGCTCTGCCATATCTTCCCAATACCACAACATTCTGCCTCAGCATGGGTCCCGAGGGCGAGGACTATGGGTTGAAACATCTCAAACACTGAACCAAGTAACTATGTCTTCCTTTAAGCTGATTGTGTCATGTATTTATTTGGTCACAGCAACAGAAAAGTAACTGCGCCTTGTGACTTTCACTTCCTTCTTTCAACCCTCACTCCAGTGATCCAAGGCAACTGGCTCGCTGCTTCCAGAAGAATCCCTGTTAGTCCGTTTTTCCATTCATTTTGGTCCACCAGCTCTTGTGTGCCTGCTTCTGTGTGATGGATACTTTATTTTATGCTGCCCACATTCTTTTTCTAGTTGTTCCTTTGTTTTCAGAGCTGAAAACTAAACCCTGGGTGTGCTGGGGAGGGACTCTTGCGCCTCCAAGAGACAAATCTCATCTGACAAGGCAAGGTGCACAGCGTCACACAAACGGCCATGCACACTCTGAGAGTTCAAGGTCAGAGATGGCAGTCACTCGGGAAGCTTTCCTGGAGGATGCAGGCACCCAATCAAAGGTGAGCAGAGACCACAGTATTCATTCCAGGCAGAGATGTCCCCAAAAGAAAGGAGACAATGGGCGTGTGACCTTTCGAAGACAGAGAAAGGCTTTGCAAGTGGATAGAAGATTCCATAGCAAAAGGGGACAAAGGAGTAGGTCTCCAAAAGGACTTTTCAAATATTCTTAGTGTTAGTTACCGCTCCCCCCTCTGCCCATCCTCCCATTCTCCTCCCCAGATAACCCTCATTCTCCTTCCCACCTTCCTACCACCTGTGTTCTGCTGTCCCCTCTCCCTTAAGGTCTTTTTTCTGGAAACTGCTCGCTGACACCTTCTTTTTGGTTTGCTGCCTTCTATAAGCACCTCCAAGTTAAACACCCACCACATTCACAGTTTTAAAGCTAGGGCCCACATGTAAAAGAGAGCAGATCATACTTGGGGTCTTTTTTTTTTTTTTTTTTTTTTTTTGCCTCATTTAATATAATGTTTTTCCAGTTCTGTCCATTTACCTTCAAATGTCATCATTTGATTTTACTTCACAGCTGTATAAAATCCCATTGTGCATATGTACAGCATGTTCATTATCCGGTCGTTAGGCGATGGACATCTCTGCTGATTCTATTTCCTGGCTACTGTGAACAGAGCAGCAATGAACACAGATGAGTAGGGGTTTCTCTAGAGGGGTATAGGGGCTCATTTATTTTTAAAATGCAGTGAATATTGCCTTTTTCTGGAATAGAAATTCCTTTTCCACCTTTAATATCTAACGTCTGTGGTGGCATTATGTTAAGGTACAAGTGACAACTTTGTAAACATTTACACATGTGTACCTATGCTCCAACTGAGAAATAAAGTACTGTCTTCTCCCTCAGGAAGTTCCCCAGGTATTATCAGTAAAGCCACAATTGTTTCTTTCATATCCCCCCCGGGGGGGGGGGGATGTTTCCAAAATAATTTCTATATCTTTTCAAATGTCTCTGTAGTTTCAAAGCCTGTCCTTACTTTCTTGCTAATCTTTATTTTAATCATGCCAGTGGGTGTGGGCAGTGTCTTCATATGGGTTATGTTAATCATCTTCCTTAACATCCCTACTGGCTTTGCTTTGTTTATCTGTGCTGGATTTTACATCAAATCAACCCCTCCCCCCAATGATGACCTATGCTTAGAATTTCAGCACTGGATAGGTGGAGGCAGAAGGATCCACAGTTCAAGGCCAGCCTGGGCTATATAGCAACTGTTAAATAGCTGACATTCTGTTCCTCTTTTGCAACTCCTCCCCCTTCTTATTCCTGTGTAACCCACCTCATACTCTCTAATTTGCATTTCTTGCTTCCCAGTGTAATAATCTGATTTGTTTCCAGACATATCACAAGCTCCTCATCACAGCGTGACAAGTTTTCTCTTACAGTGTGGATTTTTCTCTCTATGAAAAATCACAAAAGAAAGAAAATTCATTCTTTCACATTGGCCAACTTAAGCTGTGTGTGTGTGTGTGTGTGTGTGTGTGTGTATACTCAGTTTATTTCTTTCTGTTAATCCCAGCACCAGTCTAAAACGCTCTCCAGTCTGCAGAATTTCATTCAGCTTTCCTTGGATAACTGAGCCTCTCAACTTTACTGATCCATATGACCTCTTTTTAAAAAATGTCCTTTTGGACAGGTGGGATGGCTCAGTGGGTAAAGGTGCTTGTGGTCAAGCCAGGTGACCTGGTTGAATCCCCAGAACCCATGTGACGGAAGGAGAAAAGCAGCTCCCCGCAAATGTCCCCCTGTCTGCCACCTGTGCATGTGTGTGACTACTCAACTCTGACCCCTCTCTAATCACTTTGCTGTCTCCTGTCCTCCAGCGTCACAATCCTGGGCTGCTCATGGCCACTGCCTAAGAGCAGGCTGAATGTTAAGAAATGAACAAGAAATGGGGTTTGGAAATTCAAATGATAAGCCCAAGAAACATTTTCTCCTTCAAGTCGTTTCTCTTAAATATTTGTCACAGCAGTGACAGTGAATAACCAGTGACCAATCAAGGAAAAGAGACTTTGTGAAAACTGCTCTCTCTCTCTCTCTCTCTCTCTCTCTCTCTCTCTCTCTCTCTCTCGTATGATATTTTATTTGTACTCTAATAAAGCTTGCCTGCAGATCGGAGGGCAGAGCTAGTCACTAGTTAACCATAGAGGCCAGGCAGTAGTGGGTACACACCTTTGATCCTAGCACAATGAGGAGGAGGCTGGAATGGAAGGTGGGTGGAGGAGACAGGATCTCCCGCATTGGGTCTGAGGATTCCTAGGAGTGACTGTTGCTGCTCCTATGCTTCTCTAGTCTTTCAGCTTTCACCCTTATCTGACTCTAGGTGTTTATTTAATAAGACTAATTAGGATAGAGATTCACTCTCTCTCTTCCGTGTGTGTGTGTGTGTGTGTGTGTGTGTGTGTGTGTGTGTGTGTGTGTGTGTGTGTGTAGGACAAACAGGAAACCTCCAGTATCCTTTATTAGGTGTCCATCTCCTTGTTTTTTGAGGCAAGGTCTCTCACTGTGCTGGAACTCACCAACTAGGGCTCTTGGCTGGCCAGTGACTGCCAAGGAGGGACATATCTCCACTTCCCCAGCACTGGGATTACAAGCATATACAGGCCTTCTAAAAGAAAACTTCTAATGATGACCTTTAAAGCCCGATCAGATGCATCTTGTTCTGGTTGTTTTTTAGAGTATAGTTAATTATACTCTATATAATTAATACAAGACTTGGTGACTTACAATAAGGACTTCTCAGGTAGAGTCCAGGTGGAAGATTTATCTGGTCCAGGGACATCGACAAATACTAAGTCCCCTGTATCTGGGTCTGGATAAACTACACTCCTAGTCTGCCGCCTCACTGAAATGGTCAGGAAGTTGAACTCAAACGGATTGCCACCCAGAACACCTACATGTAGCTTTTTACTACGGCACAGGGCTCCCCGACTGGAGAAGAAGTATTCCGGGGGTCAAGGTCAGCAGCTTTCAGTTTCTATGACCTACCCTTAAAGTCATCCAGTGTCTTTTCTAAGGACATCTCCCAGTTGGAATAGTCTCAAGTCACCCATCTCACTCACAGGAGACCCAACCTCTACCTTTTAGTGAGAAGACTGTCAGAATCTGCAAACATGGTTTAAAGCTCTATGCCGGGTGTTTTTGATTTTATTCAATTCTCCTCATGAATCTGAGCTAGTAAAACTAGAAGACCAGCAAGCCCCAGTGATCCCACTGTTTCTGTCTCCTCAGAGCTGGGTTTCAAGTACTTGCTCTTAAGACTTTAGGCTTTCTATGTGGGTCATGAGGATCTGACCTCAAATCCAAGTACTTCACCAACTGTCTTCCCTGCTATTCAAGAGCCTTTAGAATGTCCCTGATTTTGACTCTATGTGCTTATAATGACATGAACACATCCCGATATATGGGTATGGTGGTTTGATTAAGAATGGCCCTCAGAGGCTCTTAAGGAGCGGCGCTTGGTGGAGGAGGTATGGCCTTGTGGGCAGAAAGTGTGTCACTGGGGGTGGGCTTTGAGGTTTCAAGCCAGGCCCCCTGTCTGCTTGTCTTTCTGCTGCTGCTGATCCAGATGTAGAACTCTTGGCTCCTTCTCCAGGCCCACATCTGCCTACCTGCCACCATGCTCCTATCATGTATTTAACTACCTTTCTGTAGGAAGCATCACAGAGTCTGGTCACACATACATCCTTTGGTGACTCTTGAAGCACATAGCCATGGGCACATCTTTGCAGAAATGTAGTTCTCATTTTTTACAACCTCATCCACCTTCAGGGCCACAGTATCATTTCTAGTCCACATTTTCATTTCTGTCCCGTGGCCATGAAATGCCTGAAATTGAGGGTATTGTTTAAACTAATGCACGGAGGCTGTGTTTTCAAGTATTAGATCTCTCCTTCACCTTCAGATCTTTTCTGTTCCAGGTAGATGAGGGTCAGAAGAGGTTTCAAGTTGCTTTCTAGAGTGAGTGTCCTATGGCTCAGCTGTCCAACCAATAAGACAGAGGAAGACAGTATCTATCTGTACCCTTGGTATTGGGTGGGGACAAAAGAAACAAAGATAGGGGCAGGGTGGACAATTGCTGCTGCTCAGAAGTCTCTCTCTCTCTCTCTCTTCCTCTCACACACACATACACACGGGGGGGGGGGGGGGGAGAGAGAGAGAGAGAGAGAGAGAGAGAGAGAGAGAGAGAGAGAGAGAGAGAGAGAGAGAGAGACTCTGACTCAGTCTGGTTGACTGCATTGGGATAGAAAAGAGAGAGCCAAGGCCCCAGGCCTCTGGTGGCTGGGCCAGAGTCAAGCGCCACCAAATCTGCACTTTCCGGTTCAGGAAGCCAGGTAGGGGGCGCGGGCAGCTTCCAGCTCCCGCCAAGTGGGTGCGCGCTCTCTGCCTACTCTGCTACCTGAGCCGGCCACCACGTCACCGCCACATCATCTGGCTTCTTCTATTTGCACGAAACCAGGAAAGGGAGCGGCGGGCGACGGGCGGCGGGCGGCGCGGAGCGCGGGCGCCGGGAAGATGCTGCAGTCCCTGGCGGGCAGCTCGTGCGTGCGCCTTGTGGAGCGGCACCGCTCGGCCTGGTGCTTCGGTTTCCTGGTGCTGGGCTACCTGCTCTACCTGGTGTTCGGCGCCGTGGTCTTCTCGTCCGTGGAGCTGCCTTACGAGGACCTGCTGCGCCAGGAGCTGCGCAAGCTGAAGCGGCGCTTCCTGGAGGAGCATGAGTGTCTGTCCGAGCCGCAGCTGGAGCAGTTCCTGGGCCGCGTGCTGGAGGCCAGCAATTATGGAGTGTCGGTGCTCAGCAACGCCTCTGGCAACTGGAACTGGGACTTCACCTCGGCTCTCTTTTTCGCCAGCACGGTGCTCTCCACCACAGGTAGGGCCACTGCTGCTACCTTGCCCCGGTTCCGGCGACCCCAGGCCTCCCCTGGGCGCATCCTGCGGTAGCCTGCAGTGGCAGCCAGAGAGGTGACCTCGGAGCACTACGTGGGTGTTGCAGTTGTAACTCTTTGGGAGTAGTCCCTAACACGCTGGACCTAGCTGCTGCAGGGGCCTCATTCGCCTCTCCGTACTTGTAGGGACCCTAAACTGATGGGCGGGCGGGTCTCTGACATCCTGTCCTGGAAACTGAACAGCTAGGCTAGGGGGTGATTGAGAGTGTTGAAGAAGTGTTCGACCTCCTGCTGGCCTCTTCCCAGAAACCTCAGGCTGAGGAATTTCGTAACGTTTGAATGGGTCACCTTTGTGCCAGTGACACACACTTCCTTACGGTAGACCTATTTCAGCTTCTTTGGGTCTGTTTTGGGGACAGTGGTGACATCACTCAGCTTTTTGCAGGTGACCTCTGAGCAGACAAGCCTATGGGGGTTCAGAGTAGGAGGAGGGTAGGATGGGGAAGGGAGTTTCTCTTGGTCTGAACCCCACAGTGTGGGGCTTCCTGAATCAGCACTTATCTCAACTTCAGGTGTGTTCAGCTTCCCTTCTATTTCGAGACTCCACCTACTGCTGGAGGCTTCGAAATCCAGCTGAACATACATGCCCCGGGGCGCACCAGTTAGACTAGGTGAAGAAAGGCCAGGTTTTGTCAGTGGTGGCTAGCCATGCGTGCAGGCTTTGAGGACATAAATAGGTGCCTGAACAGCTCGCTAGTTGGAGGAACTCTCAAAGAGCCTTGGCACTGTTCCTTCCTCTGTATGAGCTCTCATCTTTGAAATGGTCCCTTTTGGCAGGCACAAGGTCACACAGTGCCCAGGGACACGCTGGAATCTGGGCCTTGAGAGTTCTTGCCAGGAACAGTGTGTTATACCCCTGCCCCAGCTTTACAAGTGACTCAACCTCACCTGGGTTACTCCAGCCCTTTCTTCACCCTCCCCTGCCCGGCCCTTTACAACCTCCTTTGGGCTGTGACCAGGAAATTATTTTATTAATTACTCAATAATGAGTAAACACACAGTCTCCAGCTAGGTCATGTAAATTTATTGTTTAGAAATTTGGGGTGAGTTAATGAACTTAAGGAAAGTTCTAGTCTGTATTGTGGTATTTGAAATCTGTGTGAAATGGATGCCCAAACAAGACAAACCTGTTGGCTCACTTTCCAAAGAAAGTCTGCTCCTCCCCTGCTGCCCACAGTCCAAGTTTTATCTCAACATCACCTAGTTCCCCAGGTCACTCAGTTAGGTCTTTTGGGATTCTGCTTGTGCTAGAGTGTAAATCCCACATTCTCCATAGATATGCACATTTACATAAAGTTCACAAAATGCATATTTACATAAAGTTTGCAACTGGCTCACAATGTTGGTGAGCAGTTTGAAAATGAAGACAGCATTTTCAGGGCCTGAGGGGCAGGGCAAGAGTAAGAAAGGAGTGAGGGAAAGGCAGTATGCTTTTCCTGGGTGGGGTTTGCAGGTAGTGCCAAAGTTCTTGTATAATTGGGATATCCAACGTACCCTGAATATATATATGTCAAAACTAGCTCAGAACCTATTTATTCTGGGAAATATTTGTCTATTTAATGTGCAACGCAGCCTCTACAATCAGGAAGCATTATAACACCTGGACTAGTATGTATGTGTGTGTGGGGGGGGGGAGGGGGTTCCTTAATTATTGGTATTCAGATTGCATTGTTGTTCCTGATAGAGAAAGTCTGAATTTTGGTGGCAGGACAAGTGTTCATTTAAGAAAGGAGAGCAAAGGGCACTTAGGGATAAGTCAGACAAAAGAGGAGACTCTTGGCTTGTAAAGCCAGCCTATCAGCGAGATCTTCTTATGAACAAACTACTGTGAAGCAAAGCCCCCCCCCCCCTCAGTTTTGAGCTGATGCTATCATAGGACACATTTGATAGCCCTTATGGCTTCCAAAATGGTTTTGTGGCAAAAATACAAACAGCATTGAGACTAAAGTTGGTAGGTTTCATTGCTAAGAAACTGCAAGAGAAGCTGGATCTCAGATGCACTGGAGTTACCCCTCTCTGAGGAAGGATGAGTCACACGCTCTTAACAGTAAACTCTTGTCCGGAATGGTAATGACAGGCTTCACAAAGGTATCTTTCCTTTGGGCTTGGTGCTATATAACTCTAGTCTTGGCACTGGGGAAATTGAGGCAGGTGGATTACTGTGATTTTGAGGCTAGTAGTTTAGATTAGGTAGTGACTGAGACCTTGTCTCCCACTTCCAAGTGAATCCAAACAATAGTAAAACCCATAAAGATGTCCTTGCTGGCTGCCATCATGGTTGCACAGGCTAACAAGTGCTTTTACCAACTGGTGGAAAGAAATGGGTGAAGTCTTCTTAGACTATTTAGAAGAAGCTTCAGGATATCCAAATTCCTCTACAGCCATACTCTGAATGTGCCCATTCTTTGAAGAGTGGAGCCTGGTTAGTACTTGGATGGGAGGCTTCAGCAATCCCAGGACACCATGTTATCCTTAAAGGATGGAATGCCTGGTAGAGAAAACAAGATGGTTGCTTTTACTCACTTCAAGGCTCTTATCCGAGACACCAGACACAGGGCGGCATGCACACTTATTTTCTGTCCATGTAAGTGGCATGGTAGCCTCTAGCAATGCATATGGACATGTCTACCTTCTTGGGATAGGGTGGGCTCTCTTGGAATGAGGGAGAAGCGTGAAGATAACAGAGCAACCTTTCCACTTCTCTTTCCACAAATGTGATGGAGCAGCCCCAAATGTTATCAGCCTTGATTCAGCTGAGACTTCAGAACAGCATCCTGAAGGCATGTGAGACGAGAGAAAAGGGTGTACTTGTGCCAGGCTTTTCCGAGGGATGGGAATCACACGTGGGAAGAGACCACAGTACTCATTCACCTTCCATTGGGCAAACCCTTGTCCCTTCTATACAAGGAGATAACATTTGGGCTCTCGGGAGTAAGAGATAATCTGCTAGTATCTTCAGTAGCTGCCCAACACCAGCCATGCCATTCATCGTTAGGTCCCTCTCTGCACCCCACCCACACACACTCTTTTCTGTTTGTCATTGTTCTGTTTTATTATCTTTTGTTTCTCTGCTGGGTCTTAAACCCCAGACAGTCCTCACATTTGTTAGGGAAGCACTAAGTCACATCCCTGGCCTTTTTTTGCACATTTTTTGTTTGTTTGTCTTGAGAGTGAATCTCTCAAGGCTGCCCAGGCGCTCTCTGTAGTCCAGGCAGGCAGTTCTTGAACTTGAAATTGATTTGTCTCAACCTCTTGGGTAGCCAGGGTGGAAGGCCTGCACCACAGGCTTAGCATACAGTGCTTCTTATCAGTGTATGCTGCTGATGGACTGTGGGCTGCTTTCTGTTTCACTCCTGCACGCATGGCCACAGCGTGATGATGGATGTCTGGTAAATGCAGTATTTGGATTCAGACAGCACATACGCTGTCTCTACCTTTTGCTTCTTCAGCCATGTGTGGTCCACATGACAGTCTGTTCAGCCATCTGCAGAAGAGTACCTTTTTATGCTTGTGAAGAAACACTTTAAAGCTCATCTAAAGCCAGGAAAGTCAGGTGTGGTGGGATTCAGGGTCAGCTGATAAGGTCGGAAGACACTTATCCAGGGTCCCAGGCTCCTGAAGGGGGAGTGACCAGCCCCATTCAAAGGAGACAACTAAGATCTTAAAGGGCCCTTTTGTTCCTGCCTTCTTAAGAGACTAGATCAACGTCCATCGCTTGTCCATCCGATTTAAGAGTCTGGGGTGGCAGGTCTGAGAGTCTAGACCTCTGGCATCCCAGGGCCCAAAAACCTTAGTACAACAGTCAGGGGCATTGGCTCACACTTAAATTACCAGTATAGAGAAACTGAGGCAAAAGGATCATTGAGAGTCATAGTCAGCCTGGACTATAGAGCAAGACTTTGTTACAAAAACAAAAACAAAACAAAACAAAACACCAACTCAGAAGAAGTGTCCAGGAAAGAATCGTTTGAGGTGTTGTGACCTGTGCTTTGTGTTAGTCAGGGAGCAATTACCTGAACACTGGTGGTTTTTATTTTGTTTTTAAAGGGATGGGAACAGATAATAAGGGGGTGCTACCTGATCCTTAGTTTTAAAAATGTTGTCAGTAGGGGAAATGTGTCATTACCCTCAGCCAGTGTTTGCAAGAAATCAAAGCCAGACACATAACATTAGCACCTGGTACATAACTACATCTGCACACTGTGAGGCCTGAAGCATCGTCTTTACCTTTTCAAACAATTAGAAATAAAATAGCAAAAGTAAGAACTCTCCAACACAATAGAAGTTGACAACAATCGGTTTCTTGGGTGTGTAATAAGTCTATTGCTCTCGGCCACACCTGTCATTTCTGTGTTCCTTATATCTGCTATCTGAAAGAGTTGAATGGTTGTTGTGGAAACCATACGGTCACACACCCTAAAACAGCTGTTTCTAAGTCTTTACAGAGTAAGTTTCAGACACTGTTAGGAAAGTTCTGGAAGGAGCTCTGAGAGTCTGTGAGCACCCCTTTGCTTTTCCTCCCTTGCCATAAGACAGCTGGAGCTGAGTCCCTCATACCTCCTGGGGCTGTTCAGCTGGATGTCACCTCTAAGATGCTGATCTCCAGCAAGCCTGCTGGGAAAACTTTAGTTATTGAAGGATGTCACAAAGACTGTGACAGGGGTCCTGTTCTTTCTGTAGGGTAACAAACCATATTTCACACTGGGGTTATTAATCAAAAATGAGCACAGATCACTCTGGTCATCCCAGAAGTAGAGGATCAGTAGTGAAAGACTAGCCTCAGCTACATCAGATCCTGGCTCAATGAAGCCAGCCCAAATCAAAGGACAGTATATATTCAATCTAGAACAGGAATGAAAGACAAAGAAAAAAAATCGCTAAGGTTATCTCTATCAGCCAGTGTGGAGCTGTAATCCCTGAAGGCAGCGTGTAAGCTTTGGCCTCTCTTGAGAACCTGTTGGCTTTTTTCTTTTTCTCTCTTTCTTTCTTCCTTCCTTTTTCCTTTCTTTCTAGATTTATTTTAAAATATGTGTATATGTTTATGTATAATTACGTACACATGATCGCAGGTGTCATCAGAAGCCAGAAGAGGGTGTTCGATTCTCTGAAGCGGGAGTGGAAGGCAATTTTGTGACCCTCCTCAGCTTGGCACAGGTGCTGGGAATTGAACTTGAGGGCTTTGCAAGAACAGAACAGACTTCTAACTGCTGAGTCATCTCGTCAGCCCAGGTCTCAGTTTTCACCCATTGAATTGTGTGGTTTTGTGAGCCCGTGAGGACTTAAGTGGGAAGGCACAGCTGTAGGAAAACACAAGAGATGGGCAGTGGAAAGAGAGACAGATCACAACCCAGAAAACTAAAGTGAAACTCTGAAGCGTGTGCCTGGCTGTGGACATTCATCACCCTCCTACTAGTGCCTCACAGTAGAGAGGTGGGGACTAAAAACCCGCTGCATGGTGCCTCCGCTTAGCTCACAGCTGTAAGTGACCTGACTTTATCTTGAGGAGCTCAATAACTCTTAGCCTCTGGCTGCCGAAGGTTGTTGCAGACCTCACTGTATCTCCCACGAGCTCCCAGGCTCAAGTCCTAACCTGGAAACCTCCAGCAGGGGCTGGGTTTAGAGATAGAAGCCTGAAAAGAATGATATGTGGAAAATGAGGACCCAGCCAGGACGTGCGAGCTGGAGGTGCCTGAGAAAGAATTAGCCCTGCTAGTACCTGGATGTTGGACTATCCAGCCTTTAGGGCTGTGATGAAGTACAAAGTACATTTCTGTTTTAGAGCAGGGGCCTGTGTTCCTGTGCAATAGCAGCCCTAGCAAAGAAGCCCGGGTCTTTTGACTTCTTTGTCATTTAGTTTAAAGAGAGTGTGGGGGAGGGGGGGCCAGTCACAGGAGCAGAAGAAACAGAAGCTTCCAGGGCTTCCAGGTGGGAATGACACCTGTGATTCTGGGACAGCAGAAGGGAAACAGAGGGGGGAAAAAAAAAACAAAACCAGATTTCCAAGGCTTTGCTCTTGTAAGCCTCCTGCACTGTACTCAAACGGGACATTACTCTTGCAGAGCCAAATATAGATATTGATGCCCTTGAGCCAAAAAAACCCCGCACTTTAGCATGCCTCAGTTAAGAACTCTGTGCAGGTTGGGGGTGGGGATATTGCTGTGCAAGCATGAGGGCTTGAATTCAATCCTCCAGCACTCAGATGCACAGCCCACATCGTCAACCCCAACTCTGCAGGAGGCAGAGCCAGGAGGACCTCTGGCATTTGCTGTATGTCAGTCCAGCCTCAGATTCAGCAAGAGACCTGTTCCAGGATAGAGCAGACAGCCGACATCCTACTCTGGCCTCCGTGCCCCACAGGCATGTGCTTGCACATGGACACTCGTGCACACACGAGTATATAATACATTTTATAAAGGCTTCTAATCAGCATTGATAGAGGAAAGATTTATGCTTAAATATGTAAGCCCATTCCATTTGTACTACATGAGATCTTCTGGATCTCAGTATCTCAAAACTTGCTGTTCCTGTACCTATTTATAGAACTTGGAACATGCTGTTACAACCAAGTGGCTGTGGACTTCTAGAAACAGTATTTTTGATTTTAATAACAGAACTTCAAGTCAGGAATAGAATCTTCTGTTGGACCATTAACCCAGTGGGAACACTGAGGCCCTCAGGACACTGTAAGGGGACAGTATCTGCAACTTTGGTTGTGGTGTTGGGGAGAGGGTCTGTAATCTGCAAGGTGTAATTAGCAATATCGAGGCCAGAGCTAATAGAGTTATCCTCTGTCAGTTCTTTTGACGCATTCAAAAAAAGGTATTTAAATAGTACTCTTACTACAAGGCTGGCTTCAGAGACAGATACACAGTTGACATCAGATGCTCCCCTTGGCATGGTTAGGGTGGTAGTCTGTTGGATTTTATTTCTAAGTGGCACCCATAAGTTAGTGGCCTTTCCCATTGCTGCAACAAAATATCCCACAGAAGTAGGTTAAGGAAAAAAGGGTTTATTTTGACTCAGTGTCTGAGGGCACAGTTATCTGCAAAGGTCTGATGGCAAGAACATGAGACAGCTGGTCACACTGTATCTGTAGTGGGGAAGTAGACTCTGCTGGGGCTTAGCGGCCTTTCTCATTGTTATACACTCCAGTACCCCGGCTCGTGGATGCTGCTGCTTACATTTAGGGTGGATTTTCCTATCTCAATTAACCAGCCTAATTCTTACATGTATGCTTTTTTGTTTTCTTTTGGTTGGTTGTTTATTTGGCTCCTAGGGCATTTTAGATCCTGTCAAGTTGACAGTCAGAACCAATCATCATAATTACAGTCAGAGCCTTGCAGCATGGAAGGATGGTTCATCCTGTCTATGTCCAGCGGGAGGTCAAGGTGGCCTCTCTGAGAGCACACGGTGTTGGTGTCCTTTCCTCTCCTGACATCTCTTCTGTCCCAGACTCAGCTAGGCTCTGACCTTCCCTGTGAAGTCTAGGCAGATACTGCCACTTTGTCAGTATGCTGCTGCTGGGATGTGATTTTGGCCAGAGGTCTGCAGAAAGACAAGGGGAAAGGGGAGCTTCAGGTTGTGTGTCTATGCTCCAGAGAGGGCTGTGGGATTCTCTCAGGGCAGGGAATTGGGCTGGCAAGCTTTTCTGCTGCTTTCTAGTGTTATGAGATGCCATGTTTAATTTGTAAAACTGACTCCTGCTACTTTGAGGAGGTCAACTGGCTCCTACTGGACATTGGCCACTGGGCAGTTTGTAATTTCTAGTTATCTATTCTACTTGGGCTGAAAATTAAAGGCCTGCCCTCAGAAGTCTCCTTTGATGGTTAATATTATCAGTGCCACATCTGGAGTCACCTATAAGGCAGTTTCTGGATTGTGCTAATTGAGATGAGAAGACACACCCCAAATGTGAGTGGCACCATCCCATGGGCCAGAATCCTAGACCGAATGAAAGGTAGAGATGAGCTAGGCACCAGCATTCACCTCGCCACTTCCTGACTGGGGGATGTACTGTGCCCAGCTGCCTTATACCCATTTCCACGCCTTCCCACCATAATGGTCTGTCTCCTCACACTGAGCCCGCATAGACTGTTTCTCCAGTTGATTTGTCAGATATTCTGTCACGGCAGTGAGAAGAGTGACCGACACAATTAGATCGGCTGGCGAATTCAGTGAGAGGAAGACAGATTCACAGAAGGCCTCTCTGAATACAGCCAGTGGTCATATTTGAGATGTGGATAGGTTGGTAAAATGCTCACCTAGCGTGCACAAAGTCCTGGGTTCCTCAGCTCTGAAAAAAAAAAAAAAACCAAAAAACCAAAAAACACCAAAAACCCAGTGTGTTGGCATATATCTATAATTCCAGCATTCAGGAGGTAGAGGCAAGAGTCTGAGGCCAGCCTGGGCTACATTAAGATACTGTCTCAGAAGAAAAGTGTGCAAGTTGCTCTGTGGAGACAGGGTTGGGGGCTTTAATTGTGGTGGACCATTCATGTATTCTATACCTTCTTCTTGTTTTGTTTGTTTGTTTGTTTTTTGTTTGTTTGTTTTTTTCTGGCTCTGGTTAATTTTGTAGTGTAGCTGAAAAGGTTATATGTTTCTTAGCGTGACACTCAGGACTCAGGTCTTAGAGGCAGGTTCTGCTGAGGTTTTGTCTTTCCAGCCTAACCCTGCATCTTACCCTTTCTAGTTTCTTTGCCTGAAGTTGGTGGCCAAAAAGCCCTTATAACCAGGGCCAAGTGAGGCTCCAGAATGAGGTTCCTTGCCTGTTCTGATGTGGTGGAAAACCCTGGCAGATTTTGAGGGAACAGGTGACATGTTCTAAAAGCTGTTCCATAGCAGGTCTAAAAGGACAGAGGAGAATGATGGTGACTGACTGGGATAACCCTCCCTATAGACAAGGAAGAGTGGGCTTTGCATGGAAGGCCTGGCACGCAGCTGTGGACCATTGAACTTGGTTACATTGGGTACATTCAGCTATGATGGAGCTATGGTGAGGGTCACACTTGAAAGTGTGGGTGGCTTCCTGCCACGGTTCCCTGGTATCTGGCATGGCTTTCGAGAGAGAGATTTGACTTTCACCACTGAGAGGAAACATACAGGGAGGAAAAGGGAAGACAGAGTTCAAACGGAGCATGTGGCTATCCAGGGAAGTTGCTGCCATGTTGGATAGCTTCTAAGTAGTTTTAAGCACTTCAATTTCTATGCTAATGAAGAGTATCTAAATTTTGCTTCCATTTCTAATTTAGTAATGTATAAAGCTATGCCAGAAGCTGAAAAAAAAACCCAGAACTTTGTATTTTATAGTTTAAACACCCTGTACTTAATATTTGATAACTCATATAAAATGTATGTTATAAAATGTGACATGTACACAGCTGATAGAATGCTAACAAATAAATGCATTCAGCACAATTTTTAGTGGATAATATGAACGGTACCATAGTGCTGATCTAGGTGGCTTGCTTTTAGGAGCCAAATAATGCAAACATGAAGATTTTTTTTTTCCAGTAGAGTCAAATATTTTAGAAGGTACAGTTGTCAAATAGACACGTGATCAGTCTTACAGTTTTCAGTGCACAGGAAAACATCACCAGCTTTTAGAAAAATGCCTTGTGCCACTGAAGTCAACCGGGGCTTGCTTACTTAACTTCTCTCTTGTCTCTCTTCTTTCTCCTAACCATTTCTTCCTGCTTCTTTCTTTTCTTTCCACGTGTCTCTGCGCATGCTCTCTCTCCTTTACCCCCTCTCTTTTGTTTTATCCTTCTCCTTTCTTCTGCCCTCCTCCCACCCGCTCTTCTCTGTGCCTGTCTCTCTCTCTCTCTCTTCCCCTCCATTCCCCCCCTTTCTGTTTTCCCTGCCCTCTTGCAGTACTGGGGTGGACCCAGGACCCCACCTCACATACACTGTGCAAGCACTCTACCACTGACCGCTCCTTCAGAGACCATTGCGTTTGCTATTTCACAGTGTGGAAGGACCATCTTCTTATAACCTGCCACCTTCCATCCCTTAGCCATGGCTTTCTTGTTTCCCACCCACTATTCCTCATGCAGCCTCAGTCTGGGAATAACAGCAGGGGAGGCAAAATGTCTTAAACCAAAATTAAAAGCTTCCAACATTCTCTAACCAAAATTCTTCAAGTGTTTGAATACCGGTTACCAAGGCACTCAATTATTTAAAGAACATGGTTAGGTGGATTAAGTTAATTAAAGACACAGGAGAGGCTGTTCCCAAGTTGCCAGCCTACGTGTCACTGCCGAGTGGCTCCTGGAGGTTCTGAGCTGAGTGAAGGGCACCATCTACCCTCCACCCAGACTGAAAAGCCCCAGTGAAGCAGCCTGCAGCTTGCACAGCTCCACCAGATGGGCCTCCTGATGGGCCTGGGATGGCAGGGTCCCCTGTAGAAGGGAAGGCACGCTGTGTGGATGAGCCATCTGTCATCCACACTGCTCTAGCTTACCTCCTGCCATGGCAGAGCAGTAGAAACTTCACAGCCAAACCACAATGACAAAAAAGAGACTAAAAATAATAATAATAAAAAACCCAGAAAGAGTAGGCCAGAGAGCAAATGTCTAGCCATAGAGCTCATGGAAGGTAACATGAACCCATCTTTGATCTTCTTGCAGTAGAGGGGGCTGAGGGAGGATGGTCTGAGGACCTCTCTTCTCCTCACTCAGAACAATTTGGGCTTATCTCCTGCTGTACACAAGCTGTCAGCTACACTCCATGATGGCGCAGTGTAGCACAGACTGCAGTCTCTTCTGTCCCCTCTGAGTGTCACTGGCAAAGGCCAGGTTCATCATTCACCATAGCAAGGGCATCATCTCAAATCAGTCTGGTCGATATGGCTAGAAACATCCAGCTTTGTGTCACAAAGAATGAGAATCACAAACTGATTTTAGTTTATTATTATTTAGTTAGTTTAATATTTTTTGAGACAGGGTTTCAGGTGTCCTAGGATGGCCTTGAACTTGTAGCCAGGAATAACTTCAGATTCCTAATCCCCCTGCCCCTGCCTCCTGAGTATGGGATCATAGGCATGAGCCACTGCACTCAGTTTGTGTAGTGTTGAGGCAAGAACTTGGGCTTCTCACTTTCCAGGCAACCACTCTGCTGATTGAGCTGCATCTGCAGCCCCTCAGGTTTTATTTTAAGGTAATCTTTGTGCTCAAATGTGATGAAGGACCCTTGAGAGACCAAATGCAAGAACAGGAGATGAGGCACCCAGCTAGGGACTGGGATAAAGGCGGGACTAGGTCACTTCAGTGTCATCTTTAATCAGTGGTCTCTCCAGAGCTCACTGCTCCACCTAGACCACATGGGCCTATTTCCTGAATTGAATGTTTCCTATTGTGTTCACAGTATGGGGATAATCATGTAATCTCAGAGAGCCACCATGGCACTCTCTGCAGAGGGGAAAGGATGCAAGGCTGTAATGTACAAGGCTCTTGGCATGTATGGGATTCTCTAGGACGTGGTGTGGATGGCAGAGATCTGAGTACTGTCTTGAGGACAGGGTGTTAGACCCACTGATGTGGGTGCACCAAGGACATCTGCTCAGTGAGCATATCCGGAGGCCAACATGTGGCTGTCCACAGAAAGTGAAAGTGCCAGCCTTGCCCAAGTTCAGAATGCAGGACTGCGTGTAGCAAGAGCAGCACCAAGGTGAGTAAAAAAGAGCTGGTCCTTGAGTCATGGGCAGCAGGAGTCCTTGCTGTTACCTGGCATGTGGCCTGGTCTACCTGCTAGCCAAGGATAGGCAAAGCTAAACCAGTACTAAATAAGTACTGCTGTACTAAATAAGGGGCCTTGCTTCAAAGAGATTGTCCTAGGAGGCTCCGGATGTAAGGCCAGCGAGGTGGGATGGAGGAGCTGGGTGAATGTAAACAGAGCATCGAGATGTCACTGGGTTTGTTAGAGTCACAGGCTTGGTCCTGGCAGCTCCCCAGTGAGCCAGGATTGGCTGCCTGGCCTCAATTAAAAAGACAAGGAATGGCAAGAAGCACACAAAAAGGGAGATTTAGTGACAGTGACTCCCAGTTCCATCTTTAGGGTCCTGATATGTGTTTAGAATTTAATAGATGGCAAGAGGATGCACAGCTGAGCAGATCTGGTCAAGTGTTGTCTCTCCCATCACTAATCCATCATGATCTGAGTTCAGATCTGTAGGTGGTCTGACAGATGGTCACATCTGTGCAAGATTTCTTCCTAGGAGACAATCTAGCTGGCACCAGGCTTCGGCATTTTTAAATTTTCTTTGCTAGTGTGAGATGGCTGAGGAAATTCCAATTTCTTGGGGTCCATTGTTTTAATTGTGTGATAGGCAAAGACAAGGGCACAGTGTCTCTTTAGAGTTTCTTTGTTCCTACCAGGATGGTTACAGTAGTGCAGGCCCCAGGAAACTATAGGTGAGGGAGCTTGTCCCTGGGCTGTAAATAGATGTTTCCTGACCCCGCTGCCTGGTTCCAAATAACCAACTCAGAGGCTGAATGTGAACTATAAATGCTTGGCTTATAGCTCAGGCTTGTTTCTAGCTAACTCTTATGCTTAAATTAGTCCATATTTCTATTTATGCTTTGCCATGTGGCTCATAGCTTGTTATTTATTTTCTACATATCTTGCTTCCTAAGCATCTGACTGGTGTTTCTCCTCACTTTGCCCTCCTTCTTCCCATCATTCTCTGTTTGGCTTTCCTGCCTAACTTCCCGCCCTTCAAGCCTTCAGCTTTTTATTAGCCAATGAGAGTAATACATATTCATAGTTTAGAAAAGGATCGTTGCACAACACTGGGCCACCCCTTTGAGGTCACTATTGATAGAATAATGGCCCACTGCAGCCTTAATGTTTGCTGAAGGTAGGAGTACACCCTCTTTGGGACTGCATGATTCAGAGAACACAGAATAACACACTACCTCATTCTGGGTTCTTTTGTATTCTCAGAAAGCTATTCAAAACCCATACTTCAGGTTTTCTGTGCAGGACTTGATGGGAGTTGAATCCACTGCCCCAGCTTCTCACAGATCCAGCTCTGGGGTGATAGAGGAAGCTCTCAAGGGTGTAAACTAGTATATGTTCCAAGATGAGTCATAGATGGTACTTACACACAGTTGGTGTGGGCCCAAGTGGGTAGTCATCCAATTGCTATGTTCATAATGACAATTCAGCTCTTGCATGAGCCCTGCTTCCTGTCTATAAAGACATGGCACTCTTTATGCGTGCCTGGGCTGAGTATATACTTGTTCTTGGGGGGTGGGGAATTGTGTATCATCAAGACACTGGTGTGTGTGTGTATGTGTACATATGCTAGTGGAGGACAGAGGTTGATGTTGGCTGTCTTCTTCACTCACTCCACATCTGGTTTTTTGAGACAAGGTCTTTCAGTGACCCAGAGCTCAACACTTCAGCTAGAAAAGCCCAGGAGTCCTGCCATCTCCACCTCCCTATACTGGGCTTAGAGACATATGCCATCTCTCCTACTTCATCTTGTTTTATGCGAGCGATGGAGATTGAACTCAGGTCCTCTTCATGCTTGTGTGCCAAGCACTTTTCTGACTGAGCCAGCCTGGGACAGGTATTCTAAATACAGTGCTTTGTATTGTAGCCGTTCAAGGTAATATTCTAGGGTTCTAGAGTCAGAGAGAGGGTGACTAATGTCTTGTTAGTTTCACCTTCTTTCAGGACGCTAATGTCACAAATGCAAGTCCAGCCCCACTTCCATAAGCCGTGTGGAATTCAGGCAGCCATGTGCTGAGCTCCATCAGTTATCTTCACATTTGTGACCTGCCAGCTTCTTCAGAAGATGGGATTTTTAATGCCACACACAGAATCATCCTTGAAAAGTCTCCTTTCCCTTCTTCAAGTTCCTTTATTTGAGAGGTGTGAACTCAAGAAATGAATATCACATTCAACCGGCATGTACAACATCACACATTTCCACAGCTCATGACCAGTTGGCTCCATAGAAGTACTCAAAGACGCAAAGTGGGATTGAGCAGACTTATTTGGGTTTTGGGGGTTTGAGGAGTTGGGAGTAGGGGTTGTTACTCTTTTGAGACAAGGTTTGGCTGTGTGTCTCAAGCTGGCCTTGAACTGGTAACGATTCTGCCTCAGTTTCTTGAGTACTGTTATTATGAATGTGAGCCACTACTTGGTTAGGACTTTTGACTCTCTAGAGACCTGCCATGAAACCTTAAAATATCCTTCAATTAATGTCAAGGTCAGACATACTCTGATCTTCCTTGTGAGACACTGGGATATGGTCTGCTAGGTCAGATGACCTCTAAACAGTTAGGGACCACAGAAACTTGATCCTAGCTCATGTTGTAGATCAAGTGGTGAGTGCTTGAATTACCAAAAGATTCATTTATCAATCAGAGGGGGCTAGACATTGTACCCATAGTCTTTTGTGATGTTATTTTTGAAGTTATTCCAATGCAGTGTTCTTGAGAAGAAGATGGCCATGGGTTGCCTCTATCCTGAGAAACATGTTGTCGTTAGCCTGTCTCATATTATAAGCATTAACTCTGACAGGGGCAGTGGTTAGCAGATGTCATACTGTAGTCCTTTGTCACCAAGCAAATGGTACCGAGAAGGACATGGTGTGGCTGCAAGGTGAGTTACTCACTGAGTGCCTCAAGTTTACTTAGCTAATAGAATAAAGGCTGAGAATTAAGGCTCGGAGGGTCAGGGCTTGGCTAGATTCCACCCATGATGCCTTTCTTGAGTGACAGATGTCAAGGCCAGCCAGCAGTGAAGACTCAGAGGCAGAAGGAATCGAGCATTGCCTCTGGGGCACGAAAGTGAGGATGGAGGGTGGGGCTTAGAATCTGCTGAGCTCATCCTTCTCCTTTGCAGGTCTCAAGTGGTCATCCAGAGAGGTGAGTATTACTGAGTGGGCAATTCACCTGCTGTGCAAGCATGAGGGCCTGAATATGGATCCCCAAATCCACATAAGAGTTGGGTGTGGCATGGGGTGTAATTCCAAATCTGGGAAGGAGGAGGGCAAAAGGATCCTTGGGGCCTGCTGGAAGACCAGTCTAGTCATTCTGTAAGTTCCCATTTAAGTGAGAGCCTCTGCTTCAAAACATATGGTGGAGGGGACTCACAATCTTTTGTAATTCGCTGGAAAAACAGCCATTTTTCCCACCTCATGCCCTGGCTCTTAACTGTAGTAGGAGGTTTCTGGCCCGGACTTTTGGGCCTAGCCTCAAGGTTTAGGCCTGCAGACTCACAGACCCGCAGAGACACACAGATGCTTACAATAGTTTTAGGCTGACTGGCCTAGGGCCCAGGCATATAACTTGCTAACTCTACCCTTAATCTAACCCCAAACTCTTATCCTGTTCAGCCATGAGACTCGGTACCTTTTCTCAGAGCAGCATAGTTGTCCTCTGCATCTTCTGGCTTCTCCCTGGCATTCTGCTCTGATCCATCTGTTCCTAGAGTCTTCTTAGTCTGGTAGCCCCGCCCACACTTCCTGTCTGCCTTTGGCCAATCAGCGCTTTTTATTAAATTCATAGGCAGGAACAATTATTTACAATGGAACAACATAATCCCCCTACACTTAACCGTCATTTCACTAAAGACACTATCCAGGAGAATGTTTCCATTTTTAGAAGGGCTGTAGACTCTTTCTTGGTCTCCAGTCCTGCCCAGGTACTCAACTTGTCTTTATAGCTCTGTGTATTGTGGGCTCAGTGTAGGACAGAAGCCACTATGGTCCTGCAGAACTTGGGCTGAGGGAAAGTGGTGTTCAGGCAATAGCAGTTCTTCCTGTGAGCCTTAGAAACCTAGTCCTGGGCCAGCAAGATGGCCCAGCAGGGTACAGGCACTGGTCACCCAAGCCTGACACATGCACGCTCTTCTTGGAACTCAAGGCAGAAGGAGAAAACTGACTCTAAAGATTTATTAGCCTCTCCATGTGTACCTTGGCACAGTACTCACATACATCATGCTGTACATACACAAACACACACACACATGAGTAAATGAATTGTTAAATATTCATAAATATAAATAAATATATCATATGTGTGCGTGTGTTCCTCGTGTACTTTATGTTTACTTTCATATATATGTATGTGCGTATGGGTGTGCAGGTGAACTTGCCTGAGCTTGAGTGCAGAGCCCAGGGAGGACATCAGTGTTCTCTTCCATCATTCAGCATCTAGTTCTCTGAGGGAGGTCTCTTCCTGCACGGAGAGCTTGTGTCTAGGCTAGAACAAAGCCATTCTACCCAGAAGACCCTTCTCCCTCCACCTCATTCAGAAGTGGATTTCAGGCATTTGGGAATGCTTGGCTTGTTTCTTGGGTGAAGTGATCCAAATTCTGGTTCTTGTGATTGTAGGACTAGCGTTTTTAAATACTGAGCTATCTCTCCAGCACCCATATGTACTTTGTATGTGTGTATGTAAGTGTGTGGGTGCATACCCTTTCTCTTGAAACTCCACTATTTCCCATAGAAATTATCTAACAACAGTATGTGTGCATACCCTTTCTCTTGAGACTCCGCTATTTCCCATAGAAATTATCTAACAACAGTGTGTGTGCATGCATCTGTGTGTGTGTGTGTGTGTGTGTGTGTGTGTGTGTGTGTGTGTGTGTGTTTGTATGTATTTTTAGAACATTCTGTCAGAATGTGCTGACAATGAAGCTTGTCCTTGGGGATGTTTCCATGTAGGTCGGCACATCTAAATAAATCAGACTAACATACTGTGTTTGAGAAATGTTGGCACCTCCATACAATTGTCTGAGGGACTCCAGAAATCTCATTGAATCTAGGACTATTGGACTACATTACTGTCCTTGCGGGGCCAATTTTCTAAGAGGTGATTTGTATAGTCTTAGTGCCAAGTGAATATTCTCTGCTTAAAAAGTCAAATCATGACTCTAATTTGTATAAAATATCCACTAATCACCTGTAAAACGTCACAGTAGTTCAGAGTTCAGAGATAGCCTGAGAAGGAGCCATTTTTAAATATTTCTAATGTAAAAGTTGTGTTTGTAAGCAGGTGATTTTCTGGTTGGGGCCTAGCAGATCTTAAAGGAGGGGGCAGAAAATGCTGGCAGTTCAGGAAGGGAACTCTGCTCTGTGCCAGAGGGGAACGGTTTTCCCTCTAGAGCAAGAAATGGGAAGTTAGAAGAGATCGGTGTGCTCAGGAATTTATTATTAACTAGGGCTGAGAAGTTGTAAAGACAGGTCATCTTCAGAGGCACCTGATAAGATAAGATAGGGACAAGAAGGGATATTTACCTTCCCACAGCTGAGCAGTGACAAACAGGTGGGTCTTGCTGACAGGACTTCTGTGTTCTCTAGCTTCTGTGTATAGATGGTTGGGCAGCTCTTTGTGATTCCAGTCTGTGGATGAGGATGTCTTCTGTGAGACTTTAGAGAGCAGTGAGAACTCAAATGCTTATGTCCCAACAGGCTGGGAGCTCTGCATCAGCAAGGCTTGATAATAACTGTGCTTTGAGTCTAGAACTTTCTAAGGGCTCAAAGAAGCCTTGCTATCAATCAAGGTTAAAATGAATCTTTTGAGATTTGGTAACAGTTACCTTTTTTGTCAATTGCTTATTTGTTTTTTAAGTTACATTTATTTATTTATTTATTTATTTATTTGTTTGTTTGTTTGTTTGTTTATTTATCGTGGGTGGGCACATGCTGTGGCATGCATGTACAGACCAGAAGACAACTTTTGGAGGTTAGTTCTCTCCTTCCAGTGTACCCTGGGAATGGAACACTAAAAAACTCAACCAGTGACCCACTATCTCTTTAAAGGTTCCCCTTTTCATGACCTGGAAGTAGTCCTCATGGCTCTACCTCTTTAGCACCCCACCACCTCCCAGAAGTGCTATTCTAGGGAAACAAGCCTTCAACATGAAGATATGCAAGAACATTCTAGATGCACGCTCTGAAATGGAAGGGGAACAGCAGGCAGAGAGGGCAAATCCCTTCTCTTCCTGTCCATGAGGTGAGCATCCTGCTCTACCCAGTGACACTGCTGTGATATGCAGGCCCAAAGCAGAAGGGACAACTGACCATTGGAACACACCCACCCACCCACCCCCCCACACACACACAGACACACGCGCGTGCGCCTGTGCATGCACACAGGCACACACTCATGCATGTGCATACACATCAGGCACACACACATGCACGCACTTGCGTGTGTGCGCATGCACACACATATGCACACACACACATACACACACATGCACACACCTACACACACTGAGCTGCAGCAAATCTTTCTTCCTAAGTTGCTTCTGTCCCTACTTGTTATCTCGCCAAACATTTGACATCAGAATGGTAGTGTGAAGTAGAGCCTGGGCTCCTGGGGTTGCCGCACCCAGGAGATGTGACACAGCAGAGCCTGTGGCCTCAGAGAGCCTACCAGGGACATCTGCCACCAAGGGCTCTGTTCTGTTTCCCTTGAACCACATTGTGAAAGGCTGGAACAACCTAAATGGATACCTGATTGAGTTGTCCAGTTTGCCAATGTCTCCCACCACACCAGTTTGTTTCAACTTGACCCAGGTTAGGATCATCTGGGAAAAGAAAACAGACATTCACTGAGGACTTGCCTTGATAATATTGGCCTGTTGGAAAGTCTGTAGGGTGTTTTCTTGGTTAATGATTGATCTGGGAGAGCCCAGCCCCCACTGTGGTGATGCTTATGTTGGGAAGGTGATCACAGGTGGTATAGCAAGGTGGTCTGAGCAAGCTGGAGAACAAGCCAGTCTTTTCTTCCAAGGCTTCACATCAGTTCTTGCTTCAGGTTCCTGCCTTAGTTCCCATAGGTGATGGACCGAAAGCTGTGAGCCAAATAAACGCACACCTCCCCAAGCTGCTTTCAGTCATGGATTTTATCACAGCAACAGAGAAACTTAAGTCATATAAACACTAAGGCCGGAGAGCACAGAGCGTGTGTATTGTCCAGACAGCAATGGTCAAAGGGCCAGTGAGATGGCTCAGTGGATAAAGACATTTGCTGCCAAGTGTGACAACCTGAGCTCAATCGTCAAGGTGGGCCCATGTGATGGACAAAGAAAACTGACTCCTCCTGGCCTACACAGACAGACAGACAGACAGACAGACACACACACACAGAGAGAGAGAGAGAGAGAGAGAGAGAGAGAGAGAGAGAGAGAGAGAGAGAGAGAGAGAGCGCACAATAAATAAATAAATAATCAGAATAAATAGACTTTATAAAGAACAATAGTCAAATAATTGTTTCCAAAACTCAATGGATGCCTCAGCCCTGGTTGGTACACAAGGCTTGTTTGTGCCCTTGGGTCAACTCAGAAAGACTGGTGCTGCTGTCATTGTCTGACTAGCCTTAGACATTAGGTCCTGGTGGGAGCCAAGGGCAGGAGCATCCACATTGTATTTCCTTTCCAAGGGCTGCTTCAGCATCAGTGGATACTGATTATCAATTCGAGAATGGAAACTGGTAATAATTTGCATATAAACATTTTATGTATAGTTTGCCTGTTGCTATGCAACAGTCTGGGGTATAGTAAATACAATAGGTCTCAGAAAACAGAGCAGCTTAACTATAGGGAAAAGTGTTACTTATTGTTTATTCGGGTCACATGGCTGTTTTGAGATCTCCCCCTGTAGGTTCATCTCTGTTTCTTGGGCTAAGAATGTGGAATTAGGACTGCACACATGCATGCAGGCTGACACTCACACACATAAGATAAAAATAAATTAATTTTTTAAGACACACCCTCATCTGAGGGAAACCTACAGCTTCCTGCCAAGCTCATCATTTTTGGCGGGTTTTGTGCTTTGGGTTGATTGAGTGAAGACAGAAAGTTTAAGCAAGTAGGACACCATAGCTCTGCGGTCTTTCTCTGACTCTACACCTGGCAAGTTAATAACATCCCTGGCTCATCAAACTAATAGTTTAGCTTTTTGTTCATAACTAATGTATACAGCTTACTCCTGCCAAATTGTATGTTACTTTCTCACTGCTGTGATCAGACACCTTACCGAAACAGCTTAAGGGAAAGCTTCTTCTGGCTCACACTGGGAGGGTCCTTTCCTCATGGCAGGGAAGGCGTGGCAGGACCTGAGGGAGTGGTCCTATTGTGTCCACAGTCAGGAAGCAGAGGCAGGTGAATACTGGTACTCCGCTTACTTCCTCGGGTTTTTTATTCAGTTCAGGGCCCCAACCTATGGAATTATGCTATATTCTTTGTGGGTTTTCCCTCCTCAGAGATATGGCCAGAGTTTTGTCTCCTAGGTGATTCCAAGATCCTTCCAAATTGGCAGTCGATATTAAGCACCCCACAAATGAAACTCAATTTGATTCATACTAGCACGCTAGCATAAAATACTGCTTGGCACCAGGATGATTGAGGACTGAGAGGCACCCCAAAACAAGCCCAGGAACGTATCTTAAAAGAGAGGAATAACCACAACCAACATGAGCAAATGAAAAATGTATTTCATATAAAATAAGCGCTTGAAGAAAGATGGAATAAGAAGGTTATGGTGATACAAGGATCATATGGGGGTGCAAAGGGATTTTATGTATTTTACATTGTTCTCCATGTCGACTTTGGCCAAGTCTTAAAATTGGTGAGCAAGCTAGCCGTGTATATGAACAAGCAAGGGCCACTTGGGCAATGGTGACACCCTATGCAAAGGTCCTGCATCAAGATGCCTGGCATGGAGTCAGGCATGCTCCTCTAGAGTAAGTCGAGTGTCTGAGAAAGTCCCACCTGAGGCACCAAAAGATGGGGAGGGGGGGAGCAGGAAAACATACTTTCCTTAACTGGTGTAACTTTGTGGCTGAGACACAGTCCCATAGTGGTGGTGGAGGTTAATTCGGGGAAAGTTCATGAGTTTTCTAAACATGCAGGTCCACCACATGGAAAAAGTATTACCGCATGAGAGAAAACTATTTCCACAAAGAGCAACACATTTTAGGGAGGTGATACTGTCTCAGGTATCCAAGGCGAGAAAAGAGTTCATGGGAAGAACTGCAGGTCCCACTAGTCCTGAGTCTCTACGTTGATAAAGAAACCTTGGAAATAGAAATTTATATCCAGCTTATAGACAAGAAGGGCAGGAGGAAGTCAAGAGGACATCTGGTCTTTGTGAACCTCTATTTTGCTTATAGATAAACAGAAGGCATAGAGTTCCCGGCTTTTGATCAGCGTCAGCTAAAGAGTTCTTTATAATTGAAAGAAAAACATTTATTTGTTTTGGTTTGTTATCTTCCATTATTGTATCAAAATACTTGAGACAATCAACTAAAAAGCAGCAAAGGTCTATTTTGGTTTCCTGGCCCCACTGGTCTTGCTTTAGGCCTCTCACAAGACAGAAAGCATCATGGCAGGGAGCAGTACAGGATTACAACACACAGTACTGTGCTGTGTTTTATGGTGGATCTTTGTGGGCTCCGGGGTTTGAATTTGTGTCCTAATACTTCCATGGCAAATATTTCAGTGGCTGAGCATTCTTCCCTGACCCTAGAACATCTTCAACAACCTTTGGAAAGGAAAAGAAATGTAAGTTACGTTAGCTATTGGTCAGAGGGTGATAGTGCACGGAAGGGAGGTCAGTAATGCACAGAAGAATGATTCATAGAGGGTCACTAATTGTTAATTCAGGGCTGATTTTGGTCAAGAATCCTGAAAGTTTATACCCTAAACAGAAAAATAGGGTGCAGTGTCCCTGGTGGTCAGCTGCAAAGGAATTAAATCAATGTTTCCACATAAACAATTCCTTCTGTTGATTTTACCTACAGCTGATTAATGGCCTTTATTTTTCACCTGCCAGCCTGTGTAATTAATTTTAAGATGGCTCAGAATTTTCTTTATCAATTACCGTCAGGGACTGTTTTAATAAACCTCCAGTCATCACCACAGAGCATGTTGTCTTAAGATGTGGCGGGAATTAAATTGTGTGCAGAGTGTGTGTAGCATGCAGGTGGCTTCTTTGCAGTCTACCCAGAAGCTGCATCCCTGACCTAGTGTGTATACTGTGGGGACAGTTTCCAGCACTGTTCCTCCAGGAACGGTGAAAACAGTAGTGTGGTGTTTCATTAGGGCCTGTGAGCTCATTACATACAGCACATAGGCCATTCCACTATCCTCAGGACACTCACATGAACTAAGATGAAACATCACACAAGTCCACAGGGAGTGTCTTTATTAACTTCTAGAAACCTTTACCTCCACAGGTGTGAAGGTTCCAGTAAGTCTCGGTGGACACCTTGCTCCTCCTCCTGTAGCCTCTAGGGACATTGGCAAAGGACAACTGGGAGTCTCAGGAGTGGCAAGGCAGTACGCAGATTTGGTTTTCTCCAGAGGGTGTCTGAATCCCCATCCCTTAACACTATATGAGGGTTGAGGGTTTCATCTTCTGTTCTAGAGTTAGGGCTTGGGGTCAAGTAGACACTCTCCTAATTACTCTGAAAGTTTCTGGCCCATCTGGGCCTGTAGTCCAGAGGAACCTTGCCACCCACGGTCCCACAGCCATTTATAAAATAATTACACAAAAGCTTATATTAATTACAAACTGTGCAGCCTATGGCTCAGGCTCATTACTAGCTAGCTCTTACATCTTAACTTGACCCATTTTTACTAATCTGTTTTGCCTGTACTTTTACATCTTGCTCTCTTGGTGGCAGCTTGCAACCTCTCTCTGTGACTCCGCCCTCCTTCATCTTTTATCTCTATTTGAAATCCCCACCTTCCTGTAACTTGGCTTGCCATAGGCCAAAACAGCCTTTTTATTAACCAGTGGTATTTACTACATACAGAAAGACATCCTACATCAGGTTTTCTGTAGCTTGGGGCACATCCCAAATGTAGCACCAAGGAAACAGTGTCTGGACTGGGGAGACGGCCCCACAATTAAGG
Organism: Phyllotis vaccarum; assembly: GCA_033318265.1. Taxonomy (NCBI): domain Eukaryota; kingdom Metazoa; phylum Chordata; class Mammalia; order Rodentia; family Cricetidae; genus Phyllotis; species Phyllotis vaccarum. The sequence continues at coordinate 88,349,275 of JARWLC010000003.1, forward strand.
GCCTTGGTTTCTTTTCCAGAAAACCCAGTGTGGTTTCCAGCACACACACTGGATGACTCACAATCATTTCCAACTCCACCTCCGTGGGATCCAACACACTCTCCGGGCGCCCATTCACACTGCACACACATGCACACAGCTACATAAAGATGCACACTCATACACACAAATAAAAAATAAAATAAATCTTAAAGAAAATAGCACTTCCATGTCATTCAGCATTTTGAGTTACCTTTGGAATCTGTCTTCCCAGCATATGGTGCTCAGCAGTTCCCAGGGGGAGAAAGGTTAAGTCCTGAGTTGTCTGAGCAGCCTGCATGCCTGGGGGAATGCCTGCAGCAGGAATTTCACATCCTCTTCTGAAAGTGCATATCTAGGAAGCTTTACAGTACAGTAATTTAAAAACCTCAGGATAGTGATGGCTTCAGGATGATTATGTTAAACCTGGATCGGAACTGAAGGTAGCCGCAGGTAGAGAGCCAAAGACATTAGTTAGCAGATCAGCAGTCCTAGATCATGATTTCCAGCTTCCAGAGACCTTTATCTGTTGTTCCTACTGACTTCTTGGGTGTTTCATTACCCTCAACCAAGTCCTGTTACTAACAGTGCCAAGGTGGGGACTCAAGGGTGGCTTGGTGTCTAAGAGGGCTTGCAGTATAAACATGAGGACCTGAGTTTAAAACTCTGGCATCTACATAAAAAGTTAACTGTGTACCTGCCCTGTGGGGGGACAAACAGGAGGCAGACCACTGATTGAATATTATTTGGGGTCTGTTTCTGGAGGAGGTTAGCATAGGGTTAAGGTAAGGAAATCTGCCCACAAGTGTGTCTGGCTGTGTCTAGACTGTTAAGGCCTCATACTGAACAAAAGATTAATTTTCCCTGCCTTCTTGTGCTGGGAAACATTTTTCTGCTCTTGGATGTCAGAACCCTTGGTTCTCAGGCCAGTGCCCTGCTCACTGTAGGCCAGAAGCCTGGAGGCTTCAGAGAAGGACCTGTTCCTTCCGTGCCCTTGTAGGAACACACTGTTCTAAAGAAAAAGGAAACAAGCCGAGTCCAGGGTTGCAAACTCGGTCAGTTTCACAGAGGATGAGACACAAGGCCACTGTGCCTGTCAGAGTGGCTTTCAGTGCCTGGAGCCTCTTTCTGAGCCTCCTTCCCCAGTATGCACCACACTAACAATAGTGAAGGCATACATTGTTCCACAGCTTCCTGGTTATCAAGAAGAAACAAGAATGGTTACAACCCCTCTCTAGATCTGCAACTTGCTCTGATGTGCCATGTAAAAGCCCACAAAGGTTCTTTGCAATGCCAGGAAGGGGATTGGAGCATCAGAAGACCCATGTCAGCATGATCTGAGGGTTCTGTGTGAAATGTTCTTCAGTCTCACCATATGAGTAGTCAGTCCTAAGATGGTGTGTACTTACCTCCCTGGAGGAAGTGAATCTCTGTAGGGCAAACCTTAAGGGTTTTTGTCCCCCCTTGCTTCCTGTCCCAGGTCTTTCCTTCCTGTCCTAGGTTCCCTGCCTCTTAGTCCAGATTCTTTACTTCCATTCTCGGGCTCTCTGCTTTCTACCTTGCTCCCTTCTTCCTTCCCAAGATTTCCTGCTTCCTGTCCTAGGCTCCCTGATTCTTGTCTCAGGTTCCCTGCTTCCTGATTGCCAAAGATGGGATACTTCCATCCCCAGCAGCATGGACAGAACTGGTCTTGCCACCATGCTACCCCACCTTGGTGGACTGTGCCCTCTCAAACTGGGAACCCACATTGATTCCTTCAGAGATTCCATCACAGTAACGAGAAAGCAGCCAGTTAGACATAGACAGTACAGTATTGGGGTGGTTGTAGCTCTGGTGCCCAAATGGGAAGCCTAATAGTGTAGACAGCTATATTCATATGACCACCTGGCATATGCCCTCCTGAGGCTCACAGGTGCAGAGTTAGCAGCTGCAGAACAGAAGACTGGAATTTAAGAATCAAGTTTAGATCTGTCTTCCTAGGAACCTCTTTTTTGCTGTTGTTTGAAGATAGAGTCTGTTTCTTAGTTCAATTTGCTATTGTGATAAAACACTCTCACAAAAGAAACCTAAGAGAAAGAGTTTGGATGCTCATGATTACCATTCCATGACAGTTCGTCTTTGGGTCGGGAACCTGAAACCCCCAGTTACATTACGTCCACAGCCAAGAGCAGGGAGAAACGTGTGTGTGTGCGCGCGTGTGTGCGTGTGTGCGTGTGTGTGCACGTGCGCGTGTGCGTGTGCGTGTGTGTGTGTGTGTGTGTGTGTGTGTGTGTAGGGTAGAGGGCAAGCTTGGTTGTTGTTTCTCAGGTGTCATCCATCTTGTTTTTGAGGCAGGGTTTCTCACTGGTCCAGTGCTTGCTCATTCAAGCCCCAGCCCTGGGATTCCAAGTGCACCCTACAGTGCCTGACCTTTTCCCATCCGCCCTAAGGATGGAGCACAGGTCCTCTGCATGCCTAGTGAAAACACTAGTTCCTAGCAGACCTGGAGCCTGTGTGGTGGTGGATTGCTTGACTCCCAACTTGTCTCGTTCTTTTCTATCAAAAGGAACACCCAACTCTTCCATTTTCTATATGCTGCCTGGATGTGGCACACTATTGGCATCCTTCATAAGGTATGGAAGCCCCAACTCTCCAGTTGTCAAGCTCAAAAATTAGCATCAGCCTTCTAGGAGCTGTTGGATGCATGGGGGACAAGATGGATTCAGGAATTAGTTCTCAGAGTCATGGTTCTTAACCATTTGGGGACAGGTGCCACTTTTGAGAAGCTCTGCTTTGGGAACTTTGCAAAAATATGCATATGTGGATGGATGTGTACTGTTTGCACATGGCTTCAGAAGGTGAGCTGTGGTTCACTCATGAGCTGTGCATCTTCTGGGGTAGGCAATCAGGACAATCATGGTGTGTGTGTGTGTGTGTGTGTGTGTGTGTGTGTGTGTGTGTGTGTGTGTGTGTGTGCACACGCGCGCGCATTTACTCATTGAGTACAAAGGCAGAGGCCAAAAGAGGGCAGGAGTGTCCTGACCCATCACTCTGTCTTATCCCCTTGAGACAGGATCTCTCACTGAGTATGGAGCTAGGCTGTCTGCCTGCAATTCTCAATGGTCCTCTTGTCTCCCCTGCCCTCTTACCAAGCTGGGGATTAAGTGCATGCATAACTATGACTATTCCTGGCTTTCTATACAGGTGCTGAAGATTTGAACTCATGTCCTCAAGACCTGAGGACATCTGAGTCATCTCTTGAGCCCCATAGAGGTTTTTTTTTTTTTTTTTTTTTTTTTTTTTTTTTTTTTTTTTTTTTAGGTAACATTCACATACTTGAGAATGAAAACAATTTGAATCTGCAACTAGGGGGTTTGGAATTGTTATTTTTAAGCAAGATGTATTCCCAAGACCACACTTTGAAACCCTTTTCAATTACACTAACATGCCATTTTTTTTTCAGAACCCAATTTCATTTAAAAATACGTTTACCTAGCTCTCCCTTGAACTGACTTGTTCAGACACATTTGCCATTTCAGGAAGAAGCCCTCATGGGATTTCAAACATGGTCCAGAGAGCCTCCTTCCTGGCTGAATTTTCTCATTGGTTCCCTGATAGCTTTTCTTTCTTTCTTTCTTCCTTTCTTCCTTCCTTCCTTCCTTCTTTCCTTCTTTCTTTCTTTCCTTCTTTCTTTCTTTCTTCCTTCCTTCCTTCCTTTCCTTCTTTCTTTCTTTCTTTCTTTCTTCCTTCCTTCCTTCCTTCCTTCCTTCCTTCCTTCCTTCCTTTCTTTCTTTCTTTCTTTCTTTCTTTCTTTCTTTCTTTCTTTCTTTCTTTCTTTCTTTCTTTCTTTCTTTCTTTCTTTTTTTGATAATGATTTCAAGGAAAGGAAACTAGGCACATGTTATGATCAACAGTCACTAGTCCTGAAGTGCCTGTTTTGGTTTGGTGGGGGTGAGGGACCATGGGGCCTTTGAATGTCTGGGCATAACAAGAGGAAAATGAGTGGACCTCTGAATGTGCTTTTAAATCAGAGAATAGCCTAAGAGGTTTGGAAAGAATTACTCAGCCCATGACTCACTGAGATTTTACTTTCTGTGTATTGACCGGGCCCTCACTGCCATCAGCCTGTTTCCCCTCACACACCTTTATTTGTCAGCTAGTTTTCTGGAACATTCCATGAGTCATCTGATCCCATAAGAGTGTAGTTCGGATTATACATAGATACTAATGAGGAACTGTGGGGAGGAGGGATCAGCCCTGATGAGTGGAGTGTCCTGGCATGAGTTTTCTGAGTGGTCTGAGGTGATGTGGAGCTGTCCTTTAGCACACTCTTCTTCCTGTTCATCCCTGTAGTGAGTGTGTCCTGAGGCAGAGACCTCTTCAGGAGAGGAGCAGGTGGGATTTCATGAAGAACGGATGAACACTCCAAATGTTACCAGAGGGGATCTTAGGGGCGTCCCAGGACATGATGTCCAGGTTCTTGGTATCTTGAACAATGAAATGGACATGAGACAGTGTAGTAATGGGGTTTCTCAATCCCGGGCGGCCAGAAGTCCAGACCCTGCCGTGCCAGACCCCTGACCAGCTGCTCAGGTCCCCAGAAATGACTCAGGCACATATATTAACTTCATGCTGTTTGGCCTATGGCTCAGGCACATTGCTAGCTAGCTCTTACATCTTAAATCAACCCATTTCAACTAATCTGTCTGCCATGTGGCCTGTGGCTCACCTGTATTCCTTACATGTTGCTCCTTGGGAGGCTTACTCGATCTGCCTCTGACTCCATTCTGCTTCTCCTACCTATTCTGATTCCTACTCCTACTTTTTCTATGGTGCCTGTCATGGCCCAAAACAGCTCCTTTATTTAAAGATTGAGAACCATAGCATACAGAAAGGCATTCCCACATCAAGACAGAACAGCAGTCATGAAACTGTAGAGTCATTAAAAGTATGAGTAAGGACTGGAGAGAAAGCTCAGAGCCTTGAGGACCGGGGTTTGGTTCCCAGCACGCACCTCGGAGGCTCTCCTCTGGCTTCTGCAGGTTTACGTGTATTCATGTACACATACATTCAAACAGACACAATTTGCCCATGAAGTCTTTTTTTTTTTCTTTTTCTTTTCTTTTTTTTAGAAAGCAAGAGGTAAGAATAAAAATACAGACTAACCTCCACAGGATGGGAGCTCATGTATGTGGTTCAAGAGCCCTGGCTTAGTGTGGCAGGACTCCTTCCTGAGACATTATTTGAAAGGGTGGATATTTCTTTGGCTGCTATAAGAAATTGATTTTCTGTTTGTTGGAGTATGCTTCTCCAGTTCTTGGGGTGGTCAGGAACAGTCTGAATGAAGCCTTTCTTGTTTGCCAGGTCCCTACCTTTAACTTGCTTAAGATTCACAAATCTTCTTGCCTCACCAATGACTGTTACCCTATTGGATTTAACAGACATCCAGAGGCCAGAGCCTCTGAAGGCTCACACCATTTCACAGTCTTCCTTGTGGTCCACAGGCATGTTGTTTCATGTCTTGTTTGATGCTTCCTGTGTACTCATATAACCTTTTCTCCTCACAGGTTATGGCCACACGGTGCCCTTGTCAGACGGCGGCAAGGCTTTCTGCATCATCTACTCTGTCATCGGCATCCCGTTCACCCTCCTTTTCCTGACGGCTGTGGTCCAGCGCGTCACCGTGCACGTCACCCGCAGACCCGTCCTCTACTTCCACATCCGCTGGGGCTTCTCCAAGCAGGTGGTAGCCATCGTCCATGCTGTCTTGCTTGGGTTCATCACTGTGTCCTGCTTCTTCTTCATCCCAGCCGCTGTGTTCTCCGTGCTGGAAGATGATTGGAACTTCCTGGAATCCTTTTATTTCTGTTTCATCTCCCTGAGCACCATCGGCCTGGGGGATTACGTTCCAGGGGAAGGCTACAACCAGAAGTTCAGAGAGCTGTACAAGATTGGGATCACATGTGAGTACCTGGGGCAGGCTGCACCTTTCATGTCTGTTCCATAATCTACATTTTCTAGGGACTGACAGTCCTCTGTCCCTGCTGCTTGCTTCTACTTGGCTATATCCCCCTCTCCCGACTTCCTCTAGCTATTTCACATCACTATTCCCAGCAAAACCCTTACTGATTAGTTTCCTATGCACCTTAAAGTCACTTCTGAATCTCTTGCATGTGTGTGTTTTCATGTGGGGTGTATATGTGTTCCTGCCTGTGCTTGTGGAAGTCAGAGGACAGCCTCTCTACTCCTTCCTCTGGTTTTTGTCTGTCTGTCTGGTCTGTCTGTTTGAGGCAGGGTCACTCTTTGGCATTTCATCAAGTAACCTACACTGTCTGGCCAGGGTTCTTGAAGGACCCACTTGTCTCCACCTCCCATCCTGCCATCTCTGGATTTCAAGTATAAGCCATGGCACAAGCATTTCCCAAGGACTTGGGAGATCCAACTCAGGGCCTCATACTTGGGATGCTCTTGACTGCCGGAGCCACCTTCCTCCCCCTAATAAATTTCTCAAATAGTGTAACAGGCATCATCTTTTACTGCAGTAACTTAATTTACACGGTTAGTTTACACACAAGAAAATAAGGCCTCAGCTTGTCACTCACATCATGTTCTTTTTCTTCCAGGAAATTTCTCAAAGTAGTCACTGACCTCATTTGCCTGTGTCATTCCATTTGAAGTTACCTGACACCAATTATCCTCAGAATTTATGTGTAGAAAATGAAATGGGCAACACATTTTAGATGCTGAGCAAGCATGAACACCAGAGTTCAGATCCGTAGCATCCACATGAAAAACCAGGTGTGATGGCATGCTGGAGGGGACAGCCACAGGAGGATCCCAGGGTGGATGACAGGTCCATCTAGCTGAAACTGCAAGCTACAGGTTTCAGCCTGAGACTTTATCTCAAAAGTAAACCAGAGAGCCACTGAAGTCATAGAATGTGCATCTATGTGGGCGTTGACCAGCAAGCACACCTGCATGCATGTATGCATGCACATAGCACACAATCTGGGAAATTGCAGCCATTCATCTGGAAGAAACTGCAGATTTTCTGTGTGCGCCCTCTCTGTGTGTTCTGGATGAGTAGCAAGAGCATAGTTTGAACTGCCTTCTCTAGGCTCGTTTTACCTGTGGCTAGCCCAGCCACAGCTTCCAGAAAGTCACGGGTTCTTAAGCCCTTGGCCCCTCTCTTGTCTTAATCCCACAAAGTGGTTGGTTGAACTATATTGCATATTTCCATGAAACTGTAAGCTCGCCAGGAACAAAGCCTGCACTCACAAACCACCCCCTCCCAGTGCTTTCTGTGGCTCCTGGTTCCAGTCCAAGCATATTTGCCAAAGAGTCCTGCAAGGAGAGTTTCAGACTCTTTATTATTTTAGAGCTGTGTGTGACTCGGGGTCCACCCCACAGCCCACCTGCCTCGATTGTGGACCATTGAACTTGCTTCTGGTTCAGTACCGTGGCAGATCTCATCGGTGTGGAGATATTTTTACGTTTATTTCTTACATGTGAGAAATAGGATTATTGGCCCCAAGTGAACACACTTCTTTTGTGAGTTACAAAACGCAGCTCTGAGGTCCCTAAATGGGACGTAAGTCCACACTGTCATGGGTATCTGAGTTCCCATCATCTCTGGGTGGCACTGGCCAAAGGAGTTCTAGACATTTTCTGTGTGAATTTGATAGCAATATAGATAGGCATCATCTTAACTTTCCTTTAAGCTAGCAGGCAACTCTTGAAGTTTCTCTTTGCTTTCTAATTCCTTTGCGAACAGAGAAGCAGAATGAGCTAGCGTTCGAGTTGTCTGGTTCAACTTCCCTCTGTGTAAATTGCCCTCTTCTATAGCCTGACACTATACGTCAGCTCTCTCGGCTTTCCACAAAACCCCAAATCGCCCCTTATTACAGTGTGGACTGTGTCGCTCGGCAGTCAACCAGGATGGATTTTAGATTTTATGCTGTGAGTGTTCAGAACTTGAGCATCTAAGGATCAAATATTCTGATGGTATAGGTAGGATAAAATCCCACAGCTTGCCTGAAGCCCTGTGGGCACTTCTGGCAGTATTCCAGAGTCTGGCTAAATAATAACCAAGGAGAGAAAGGATTTGTCTACTGACTATCATTCCTACTGCCGAACACAGGAAAGTCTCTGAGGTACCAGCTTTCTGTCTTAACCAACAGTCAGTTGGAGATATCCAAAACTTTGTCTGTCTGGGACATCCAGGTCGGTACCCCTATAAGGCAAGTTGTGAATTTCCTCATCTGAGTATTTTCTGGAAATCTTCGTTTCACACTTTACTACTGAAGCATAAAATGAGGACCTCTGGCATTCCCTTCTTGTCCTGTGGGTTTTTGTGTTTCTGAAAACTAATTAAAAAAAAAATGTTGAAACTAACTTAAAAAATCACTATTGCCCACCACAAATTCCAAGAAATAGAGGTGATCCTTCATGAAGGAGGAGATTGTAGTTATCTAGTGAATTGTCCACATGGCCAGATACTGATAGTGACATCACACAAGGCTTAAGAAGCAGAAATTATGACAAGAATAGTAAGCACTCAGAAAAGATGCTCATAAGATGTGAAAGACTTTGTGACCCTGACTCAGCAAAACCACATTAGCAACAACTGATTGCTTTATTCCTCTAAAAAATGGAAACCAAGAGAGAGAGGAATGCCCAGCTTAGGGCATAACATTTGTGGTGTTGAGCAGCAGGGAGTGGATTAAAAATGGCTGATTCTGAGACAGCAAGTAGATATATTTTTTTCCCCAGAAATGTGCCCAGTGCCACACTGTGGAAAGGGAAGGGAAGGCAAACGGAAGTCTGGACCAAATCTCCATGGTCTGTTTGTGGCGGAAGACAGATCAGTCACTGGATTTCCTCACACAGAAGCCAACAAGAACAAAGGCCCATCACCCAGGGAGGAGACTCCCTGATCGAGTGTTTGGAGAATCCCCAAAAGTACACCCCCGGAACAAAAAGGATCTTGACTGGAAGTAAGAAGAAGAAAGGGCAGACCTAAGGGCTTATCTTAAAAGGTTTCTAACTTGTAATGCCACCTGCCTTATTTATTACAAAACAAATGCCTCGTGGCTGTTACTGTGCACCGTAATTTAATTCATACGCCAGAACTCAGATATGAATGGCTAACAGTGTTTTATGTTGGACAGTCTGGATTTAGGTAAAACTGACCTGTAAGAAAGTGAATATGATCTTTTTAAAAATAATTTCAGTTGCATAAATACTTCACTGCTCTCCCTCAATCAGTCATATTCAACTTTCTACAAAGTCAGAGGTGTCACCGCAAAAACCAGTGGAATGGTTTTGTTCTTAGATTTGTGTAACTGGGAATATGAATGTATTTAAACACTGGAGAAATTCTTTCACTGTCTCAGAACCAAGTAGAAGATGCCTGTGCTCCAGTTTGCATTTACTGTCCTGTTACAGGCAATGGTTAAACATCAGGAAGCAACTCTCTGTTCTTGACAATGCCGATTTAATTAGAATTCTGTGTATTTTAATGTGGCTTATGTGTGATATTGAATAAAGAGGATTAACACCTAGAAAAAATTGAAGTCAGGACTGGGGAGATGCTCAGCAGGTAAGAATGATGAGCAGACTTAATGACATGAGTTCAAATTTCCAGTCCCCATATAAAAGGCAGGGCATGGCTGCAAACCTGCAGCCCTAATGCCAGTTGAGGTGGAGACAGAAGGATCACCAGGGCTTGCTGGCTGCCAGCCTTATTCCAGGTTCAATGAGACTTTGTCTCAAGGAATAAAGCAGAGAGTGACAGAGCGGGACATCCAGTGTCCTTTGGCCTCTGCATTCATGGGCATGGGTACAGCCTACTTGTGAAGCTCACACACAATGGGAGCCAGTGATGGTGACTAATCCAAGTTCATTGATGGCTAAGCCATTTGATCTTTGCATTCCTCCATGAGGCGTGGACTTCAAACATTCCTCGAAATAAACTGGCAGTGGACCTGCTGGAGAACTCTGCGTGTGGCATGGGAGGAGGCGAAGTCATTCAGTCTTGATTTTATGGTAACTCGGTCAAACTGAGCTGCTGCTTTCTCTGCCTTGCAGGCTACCTTCTCCTGGGACTCATCGCCATGTTGGTTGTCCTGGAAACCTTCTGCGAACTCCATGAGCTGAAGAAATTCAGGAAAATGTTCTATGTGAAGAAAGACAAGGATGAAGATCAAGTTCACATCATGGAGCATGACCAGCTGTCCTTCTCGTCCATCACCGAGCAGGCGGCGGGCCTGAAGGAGGATCAGAAGCAAAACGAGCCTTTTGTGGGCTCCCAATCGCCACCCTATGAGGACAGCTCTGCAAACCACTGAGCATGGGCTATCAGACCCCAGACATGAGGCAGAGCCTCGACTGTGTCCATTTTTACAAGAAAGTTGAAGCCAAGATGATATTCTTTTAAGAAATATCTACTGTTAACAATATTTTAAAAACATGAGACTTTGGAGTCTGGAGGTGGATGTCTAATCCCTCAGTAAATGAGGTGTGTACCTGTAATTTATAGGAGACACAATTACCTGTACATCACATACTGGGGGCAAATACTTGAAGCAGTATACTGCAGTGGATGGAGGCAGATTTTATATGGGGATCTGGGTTTGCATTCCAATCATTTTGCTGACATCTAAGTAGCAACATTTATATTTAAAAACAAATAAAAAATCTATAGAGATGTATTTTAAAAATAGGCCTAGGTATCTTGGCTTGCATGTACCTATCCAAAATGATTATTTTTGTAGAGTCTAAATTAACTCTATTTATAATGAATAGGTTACCATCCACTGTGTACATAGAACATATAAATATGTTTATATCCTGTACATATATGTAGGCTACCAGATCTCCCTGTACTTCTTAAGCCAATATAAGGAATATTTTTTTTTCTTTTTGATTTCTCTTTATACTAAAGAATTCAGAATTGCCACAGCAATCTAGGAGGCATAAGAAACCCAAGAGAAAATAAGTATGATATTCTGCTACCATATGTTTCTACCTTCTTACAATGGTGTGGGACCAGATGACCAGTGAGGAAGAGAATTTCTACCCACCTCACACTAAAGCACAGAACAGGACAGTAATGCCCCCCAACAGATTATGTCGGGTTAATCTGAAAATTATACATCTAGAGGCTAAAATCAATAAAATCATGGCAGGTCACAATCTCATGTTTTCTGATATTTTCCTCTATGTCCATTGTCTATATAGTCACTGCTTTAGAGATATTGTACAGTAACAATTCATTGGTGTATCTGGGATATCAGGAAGGTCTGTAGAAGGGAAAATCAGGAAGTCCCTATGTGATGACAAATGTTCACTGATGCCTCTAACTTGCTGTCATTGGTCATGCCCAGAGGTAATTCCCCTAAGCTGATGACCTGGCTTCACTCTGTGACTACAGGGTGTGGTCTCCTCACATTAGGGAGCTTGCTCCCTCCCACCTAAGCCCCCTGCTGCCCACTCCTGCGGTATACTTCCAACAGTGTGTCCCTGACTCAGAACAAAGCCCTTCCTCATGGGGTAAAGTTGCACCTTAGCTCAAAGCCAATAAAGCTCTTTTGGAAGGGATTGGTGTAGTCCACACAAAATCACTATGCTGGGTCAGCTCTGGTGACCTTTAGCGTCAGCATGACCTTCTGGGCCTCAAACTCAGAATTTTCCCTGCTGGCCTTGCCTCTGAGAGGGTAGGCTGCTCAAGGGGCAAACAAGAGTTAGGACAGCAGTGACTTCTCACAAACTAAACCTGAATAGAGAACAGAGAGTTACTGTGTGGTGTGATGTAGCAAGGCCTTGAGGTCTCAGAGTATAAGTCACAGGGACAGTGAGTCGTGGCTTGAGTGCCTTTCTTGTTTGATACTCCGAAGAGGAAAACACCGATTCCCATGCCTTCTCAACTTTAATGTGGATGGGAGTCCAAGGCATAGAACACAAGAAAGCACACGGAGGGAGCCAGTTCTAAGTAGCCATGTACAGTGAGGAGATGACTCAGTTCACACAGAGGCATTCATGAATGAGAGACAGACCGGCTCTCCTGAGAACAAACCCAGCAAGACAGCACTGGCCACTTCTCAGAGCAGTAGCCCCATGACATGCCACCTCTCACCAGGCTCTGCCTCTTAAAGGCCCCATCACTTAATAGCGGCACATGGGGGGAAAAGCTTCCAGGACACTAACCATTGGGGACATACCACATTCAAATTCTAGCACGGGGGGCGGGGGGGGGGGGTGTCTCTCTGCAGCAATTGGATCTTACAACAGATTTAAAGGAATTTGTGCAAAAGCCAAGAAGAGAGAAGCAAGTGCTCTTCTCATCACACAAATTCAGCAGCCATGTTTAGTAAGTGATGTGCTGTGGGGCATGTGCACAGTGGACCTTCCGGGCCATGAGAGAGGAGATGCTTGGAAACGAAAAGAAATCGAAGGAGTTGAGATAGTCAATGCAAAAATCCCTCAACAAAACTGCCAGAGCCCAACACCCTCTTGCTGATACTATCTCAAATGAGATATATCACAGTCACCAGTACATGTGCACCCTGCAAGGTGGGATCCTGAGCCTGCACCTGTACATTCCCCAGGCTTCCTTCTTTCAGGACACTTGTGCTGAGGAGCTGAGAACAGAAGGGGATAAACATGCCCTTAATTCGGGGTGGTGCTCCCTTTGGGTGGTTGATTCCAAACTGTGTTTAAGGTAAAAGTTTCTTAAGAGCATGTAGCTGAAATTAAAATGGCACAGGATTTCTCAACCTTTGTTTGCACATGCTCAGTGATGTTGTAAACCTGTCCCTTTAGTACATTTTGGTTTTCCTACAGAAATTTATAATTTTCTGAAGGATTTACTTTTGTTGTTTATTTTTTGGTTTTCCATCCCACCTAACATCCCCCCCCCCCAGTCCCTTGTCTTCCCCATCCCATACATTCTTTCTCCTTTGCTTATCTTCAGAGAAGGGTAGGCCTCCAATGGATATCAACTAGCCGTGGTATATCAAGTTGCAGTGAGACTAGGCACCTCCTCTCCTATTAAGGCTGGATGGGGCGATCAGGTAGAAGAAAGGGGTCCCTTTATCAGGCAACAGAGTTAGAGTCAGCCCTCATTCCCACTGTTAGATGTCCCATCCCTGTCCCTCAAGAACACCAAGTTACACAACTGTGACACACATGCAGAGGGCCTAGGTCAGACCCATGCAGGAACCCTGGATGTCGGTTCAGTCTCTGTGAGGCCCCGTGAACCCAGGTTAGTTGGTTCTGTGGGTTTTCTTGTGGTGTCCTTGACCCCTCTGGCTTCTACAATCCTTTCTCCTCTTCTTCCACAGGATTCCTTGAGCTGTTGGTCTTTGCTTCTGTTCAAAGAATTTACTTTATGGAATATTTTTCCCCCTTTTTTGTGCTATTGGAGACTGAACCCAGGGTCTCTCACACCTTAGGCTCTACCACAGACCTGTGTTTCTGGTCAGCTTGGTGGAAATTCAGTACTTCCAAATTTTTGTGTGAGGCAAGATATGAAATTGTTTGCTAAAGACAACATCCTAACATGACAGGCAGTTTCTGCTTTTATTTTTTTCCTTTTAGTGTGTGTGTGTGTGTAAGTGTAAATGTTACACTATCTCTCAAGGCCTGCAACCTCAGCTTTCTAAAGTGAAGAGGAAATAATCCACAGAATCTCCTCAAATAAAATCTCTTTTTCTTGAGCTGGCAAGAAAACACACTGGGAAATGAGACCTCTCTGTGCTCCACTTCGAGCAAACTCACACTCACTTCTAATAAATTATTGTTCTGATTTCTCAGCTCACAGAAAGCAAAGATACTACACACACACACACACACACACACACACACACACACACACACACACACACACACACATATGCTCACAAACACATAAGATAAATAATTCATAATTTCAGAAAGAACTTACAGAACAACAGTGTAGCTGATATCCTGACAGAAAAGTTGAAGGGTTCCCAACCCCTCGACCCCCTACATACATACCCAGATCAGCTACCGAGAAAACAGGCTGGCCTGAGGATACTCTTCACGTTATCTCAATAACATGGTTTTCATAATGTTTTCTGTTTAATACAACAACTAACACAAGACTGGAAAGGTGAGCTTAGAATTCTCCCTGCTCTTCCTGAGGAGCCAGGTTCAGTTCCCAGCACTCACCTGAGGGGAGGTGTTCACAACCACCTGCAAGTCTAGCTCCAGGGGATCTGACACACTTTTAGATCTGCCAGCACATGTGGCATATACTCTTGCTGACTCACAATTAGAAGTAAAGTAATCCTTCAAGATGGCAGGTGCTTTCTAGATGCCATATCCATGGTGGATATGCTATAAGACCTCAGCAGGCACCCCAACCTCACATGGTACAGAATTCTGCCTGTACTGTGTTTCCCATCCTTCATGTTGATGAAAAAGTCCAATTTCTAAATGAGGCACACCAAGAGATACAACAATGGGCAATGGTACATTAATCATGGCAGGACACCTCAGTTAAGGTTGTTTGCAACTTATCAATGCTTCCTTTCTGGAATTTTCATCTTATATTTTCAGGATGCTGTTGAGTGACTAACAGGTAGGAAGCTTGCTTTTTATGTTTTTCCAAAATATAGAAACCTTGAAATGTCATTGAGACATTACCACTAAGCTTGTGTAAATAAATAAAACAACTAGCCTTAGGTGAAGAAATCAGCTGAGATTGGGGCCATTTCCTACAATTTTACTTTTGTTAGCTATGAATTATAGGTGTGTATACTATGAAAGTATGAGTATAAGCCAATTTTCTTATAAATAACTCATTATTTCATCTCCATTTCTAAGTTGTGGCTAGGAAGCTGAGTTCACCAACCGTTGTTCATATAAGCCTTCTGAGAAGAGCTGGAGACGGTGGAAACTCTAGGCTGCTTATTGTGAGTACTCACTGTACTCTGTCCCCATCCAGGGGCTGTTACTTAGCCCTGGCAGTTGGTTTCAGAGCAGAGCCTTTTCCTCTGACTCAAGTTGTACAAACAAAACCTCTCTTCTGAGGGCTCGTCACCAACTTGGTAACAGCTCTGTTGCATTGCAGATTGGGACACCATGACCTTAAGTGATGGATCTGAGCCTGTTCCCACCCACTCTGCAGTGACCAAGTGAGATTGGAATGGCCTCTGTGATTTGTGGCACATGCTGTAACTGGCAGCCCACCTGCTTTGCTGGTCCCCATTTTCCACATGCTCTTGATCCTGTGTGTTTGGTAGTTAGCATCAGGCTGGCCAGGGATGGGTGAAGCAGAAGCCAGTAGTAGGGCCAGGTGTGGATGCCATGGCGACCCGACCCCTTGGGTGAGCTTGTGGGGGGCAGGCAGGAGAAGGGTGATTCCAGAAGCTGTTCTGTGGGAGCCCTGGATGTTCTGAAGTCTTCTGAGGAAAATATGGAGGGAAAGGAGGATATGGAGACATTTGGGTTTTCTTCCTTCCAAGTGATGTGCCCTTAAAGGCAAAGTTCACATTGTCAGGACTCCTGATGCAGAAATATGAGAAATCTGAAAGATCTGCAGTCACTGGCCAGTGCTGGGAGCTGTTGCCTACACCATGAAAGGGGCAAGTTCCATATGCTTATCCCCCAATGGCCTGTAGTACACAAAGCCTTGTGCTGATATTCCACCCAGAGCCAAACTCACCTCCTAAGTTTCACACATAAGCTGAAGAGAAAGGTGTCATAGTTGGGAGCAGAAAGTAAAGAGCACACACAGGCACAAGGAGACCCAACTCCATCTCCTACGAGCATCTGACAGGCGTGGGCCATTTCATTGCAACAATGACTAAGAATTGTTATTACAGCACAGCCTCAGAATTAGTAACATTACAGGCAAACAGATGCAATCTCGGGTGAGAAAAGTTCATAGTAATTTTATGTCTTTTGTTCAGGGTTGGAGTTTGAATGTTTTGCACACTCAGTTCCCACTTGTAGTACTTTTTGGAAGGCTGTGAGGACTTTATAATGGGGGTTGGTGGGCAGTCAGTAGAAACAGGTCAACAGAGAAAGTTATACTGTTTCTATCTGCTGCCATGTCACCCGTGGTCCTAACACAGCACACAGCTGCCACACCCTTCCTGCCATGATGGACTGGATCCCTGAAACCTTTCGTCAAAATAAGCCCTTCCCTAAATTGCTTTTGACAGTGTCAGGTCATAATAATGACAAAAGTACTATACATATTAAGCTGGGGGCTGAGCTTCCCAGTCCCTTTGCGGGTGCTTTCATCCCCCTCTTGGGTCATGCATGGAAGCTTGAGAAGGCAGAGGCAAAGAAGTGTCACAGTCAGGCATGTCTCCTGTAGGGGCCAGCACTCGGTACCACGGGAGAGGCAGTGATACCGAGGATGACATGACCATCTCCACCTGTGCTCGGGAAACGTTCACAGCATTGGTATTAACTGCTACTAACTCCGTTCTCAGGCATTTCCCTATGAGATCAGACAATACCAACATCTGGGGAAGTAAAAGGTGGAGTGTGCTCTTGGGGAAACGCCTGAGTGGAAATTACTCACATATTGATTGGCAATGCAAGGCCATGGTGCTGGTGACACTGTGTGAGACAGCCAAATGAGCAGGAACCCAAACGAAAGTTGGAAGCAAAGTTTTGAGGAGAAGCTGGTCCCTGAAGATAAGGACATCTGAGGGGACCTGTAAAGAACAAGTCTAGGAGACTCCTGTGGCTCTGTCACTCATGTTACCTTCTGAGTGTCGGGCTCTGATAAGCTACTCTCGATGGATGTTGTGTCCTCGGTGTTGAGATGCCTCTTGGGGTGGAAGACTATTTAAAACAATGACTGTCACATTCTGTATCCAACCAGTCACAGAAGGTAGACGCTGGGATGGTTTCTTGAGGATGTGGAGCTTATTAGAAGAATTATTAATGACATGGACAGACAGAATGTCTGGGCCTCAGAGGAGAGGAGATCAGGCTCTTGTGGCAGAAGCAGGGTCTTACACTTTCTGAGGATGGGGGAAGGGCCACAGCACAAGCCAGGAAGGAGTCTGGGAAATGGGTAGGGATCAGGATGTACAGCCACTAATAGTTCCTTAGATTTAACTTCCTCTGCAGATGACAAACCCTGGAACTCGAAGTCTATCAACAAGTACTCACTGACCATATCTCAGCGACACCCACGTATCTATAAGAAGGGAAGCGTTACTGCAAGGTATCGTGGTCCTAGCAGCCTCTGGATTGTTACATTACAGCCTTCCAAACCTGACACTCGACGTCATTCTATTGTATAACCGGGTGAGTAGTCTTGGTTGCAGAGTCTAATTTGGTAGACTGTTGGCTAATTACAGATCCAACTGTAACTCTGGGTAGTTTCTCACAACAGCCTATAGGACATTTTTTGCTTTTACCCTACCCTATTTAGCTGGCCAAGGTTATTTGTCAAATGTGTTTGTTTTTTGACCTGAAGAGATAGCTCAGTTGATAAAGTATCATGAAGACCTGAGTTCAAGGCCCAGCATTTATATTAAAGAAAGGTATGCTGGCACATTTGTAATTCCAGTAAAAACAGTCAGTCTGGGGCTTGCCGGACAGTAGCCTAGCCTGCTTGGCAAAGTCAAAGGAAAAGGGTGAGGTACCTAAGGAAGGACACCTGAAGTTGTCCTTTGACCTCCAGATGCATGCACACACACACACACACACACACACACACACACACATACACACACACACACATACACACACACATACATACACACGCATTCACAAACACAGACACACACACATATACACACACACATATATACACACACACATATACACACACATACACACATATATACACACGCATTCATAAACACAGACACACACACACACACCAACACAAGCATGCCATACTCAAGCATACACCCTCTTATAAGCACACAGGAATGTATCCATTTCCAGAATTATCTACCTCAGGCTCCCTTGAGACCATGTCCCATCCTGATCGTATTGTGAAGACATGTATCAGCTGTTATCCCTGTGGCCTATGGGAGGAAATCTGGTCAGAATGAAGATTATTTTAAAATCAGCCACTACGAGAGAGACTTCTTTTCCTATAGACATTTGCAACAATGTTTTCTTGTGTCTTGTCATTATTTAAAAGCTGCAGTTCATCACCTCATCTGTCCAGGTAATAATATATAAAATGGGAATTTATTTTCCTTGGCTCTTGATACACAATAATAATAGTGTTCACAACAATAGTGTTCTGCTGGGACTTGCAGGAGGTACAGGCATGGGGGGCGGGGGGCACACATACCCATGTATTTACATATATTAGTGGTGTGTGTGTGGTCTCTCTGTGTTGTGTATGCATTTGTGTGTGTGAGCATATGTGATGTATGTATGTATGTGTATATTTGGTGTGTATGTGGTGTACATATGTGTACATGTGGTATATGCATGTATGAGTGCAGGCACACACTTAACACATGTGCAAATGGAGCCCAGAGGTTGGCTTTGGGTGTCTTTGTCAATTGCTCTTCACTGTGTTTTTGGAGGCAGCGTCTTTTCACTAGTTACAGACCTCATTAATTCATCTAGGCTTGTTGTCAGCAAACCCCATGCATCTTCCTGCTCATCTCCCAGTGCTGGCATTATAGATGTGTGCTCCCACACCCAGATTTTATTGGATGCTGAGTATCCAAACTCAGGTTCTCAAGCTTGCACAGAGGGGCTTCACCATTGAGCCACCTCCCTATCCCCGAGTGCCTTCTGACCCACCAAGAAAAGATGAAATCTCATTCAGGAGCACCGGAGTGATCTGCATAGGCCACTGATTCTTTGATAATAGTCCCAGGTGCTCCATTAAATTTTCACACTATTCCTCAGCCCTGTGTCCATTGCACCATGAAAAGAAACCATGGGGAGTACTAATCAGAATTACTTAATGCTGCTGCTGCTGCTGCTGCTGCTGCTAAAGAAGAAGAAGAAGCTCATGGCTCAGATTTTCTTCCTTGCCTTGCATCCCTGTGGGAAGGCAGTCTTAAGATGGAGACCCGTGCTTCTGTGCATAGCTGAGACCAAAGTCCACACATGTTCTTTTCAACAGTTCTAAATCTGGTTCTGGGTGATGTCAGAGGGTCTGTCTGCCTCTTCATGATTTTAGTTTATTCTTCCTAAGAATGGAACAGACACTGCCCATTTCCACACTCAGGAAGGGCATTTGTCTGTTAAAATTAGCAGAGCATCCATCAGACAGTCTTAAGGACTTGGATGATAGAAAAATAAAAATGATTTCCTTGGATCACCCTAGGCCCTTGGAATTGCAGGAGGCACCTTTGCAGAGGCTCAGGCTGCTTCCAAGAACAAGCAGAGGATGGCAAAGAAAATTAAGTGTAAGAGAGTCGAGATAGTACAAATACAAGAAGAACTGAGATATTTCAAGAAAGACATGAGCACAGAAAACCAGTACAGCTTTGACTATTAAAACATTCCAGCTTTTCTCGCTAGAAACCCCCTCTCCCTTTATATCCTAACACTCCTGCAGATTGTAGCTTAGCTGAGGATCCTGGCATCCTGGATTAAAGCAGGATCCTGGAAGATAGAGGCCTACTTTCTCTTACCTTTTCACTTCTTTCATCCTTACTTCCCTCCATACCATGCAGGAAAGGGAGAGCTGTAGGACAGTAGCCTGTATAAACTTGGGTTTCAGGTGTGAGCTCCTCCCTGGGTGAGCCCCTGTATTGGTTACGTGTCTTCCTGCTGTGATAAAATACCCATGAAAAGCCACTTAAGGAAGGGATTGTCCTGGCTCACATTTCAAGGGCACAGACCATTATAGCATGGAAGGCATGGTGGCAGGAGGCCTATGGCATCTGCAGTCAGGAAGCAGAGATGGATGCCTTGCTCAGCTCACTTGCTCCTTTCTATTCAGCTCCGGACCAACCCTAGTCCATGGCATAATGCCACTCACAGGTAGGATGGTTTTCCTACCTCAATATAATCTAGAGAATCCTTCACAGGCATGCTCAGAGGCTTGTGTAAATGGGGTTTCTCTGTCCCAGCAGCTACTTCGAAATAATCACTCAGAGGCTTATACTAATTATAAATGTTAGATCTATGGTTCAGACTTATTACTAACTATCCCTTACATTTAAATTAACACATTTCTATTAATCTATGTATTGTCATGTGGTCCATGGCTTACCAGTCTTCCTGCATCTTGCTCTTTGGACAGCTGACTTGCATCTCTCTCTCGACTCCACCCTTCTTCCTCTGAGTTCTCAGTTTGATTCTACCACCCAACCTCATCCTGCCTTGCCATAGACCAGACCAGCAAACAGAAGGATCAACCCCAGTAGGCTTGTCTGTTAGGCAAGACAAGTCATATTTGGTGACAGTTAGTATGTACCACCAGTCTCTTACACATGAACTGGGGACCTGGGACAGCTAAGTCAAGCTATGAGAGCAGTGGTCTACTCTTTGATCCAAACATTGTATATTTCCTTTCCAAATGCATATACAAATGCAGCTAATGAAGCTTCCAGAGGCAAGCCTTATTTTAAACAGTTATATGCACATTTAATTTTCTTTCAACTTCTGGATGAAGGTTCTCACAGATCACATACTGTCCCTGTCCCGTGCTGAGCTCACGATGACAAATCTTTCCTCCCTTGTCTCTCTAGACTTGACAAGCCCCTCTTTATTCTTCTACACAACAGATCTTTTCTTCAGTGGGTGCCTTATTGACACTGTGCATCCCTCCTGAAGGGCCTAATGTTTTTAGATGCTGCCTAGAGTTGGGCATCTCACCACTGCTATAACCTATGACCTTTTTCCCTTTAATATATTTAGGGGAAGTAGCATATTGAAGAAGTAAAAGGAACACATTCTATAAGCTCTTGATGTGCATTGTAACAAGCTTTTTTTTGTTGGACTATCTTTGGACCACCAGCACAAATAATAACCTGGAGACTTATTATTAATTATGAAAGTTTGATCTTTAGCCTAGACTTGTCTCCAATTATCTCACATAACTCAAATTAACCTGTTTCTATTACTCTACATTCTGACACAGGTTTGGTCACCTCTGCTCTTGACTGTATGTCCTACTTTTTTGGAGTCTCATGGAAGTCTTTCTCATAATCCACAAACCTAGATTCATCTCCAGTCTCTTTCCCTCTCCAGAAATCCCTCCTATCTCCCTTTCCTAGCTATTGGCTATCCAGCTCTTTATTAAACCAATCACAGTGTCACATCTTCACACAGTGTAAACAAATATTCCACAACAGCCAGTCTTAGTGATGAAGGCCCAGGTGCCACGCCCTGCACCACTGAGGACCCAGCAGGACACGCAGATGAGTGTACCCGGCTGTGAGCAGGTCTGAGAGTGTGCTCGCCTGTCTGATGTTAAATTTCTCCTTCTTTGCAATTCTATGGCCCTGCGTTTGTGCTTTTAAGTAAGATGAAGTGGCATGAACCTGTATTCCGAGTGTTTGGGAAGTAGAGACTAGAAGATTCCAGAGGCTCTCCGGACAGACCGAGCAGAATCAAGGAGTCTGTGTTCAGTGAGAAGCCCTATCTCAAAAGGTCAAGTGGAGAGGGAGAGAAGAAGACATTGATATTGTCTTCTGGTCTCCATGTGTATGTATACACACAGTTCTCTCCTCTTCCTCTCCATTTCTCTCCTCTCTCTCTCTCTCTCTCTCTCTCTCTCTCTCTCTCTCTCTCTCTCACTCACTCACACACACACACACACACACACACACACACACACACACACACACACACACACACACTTACACACACACTTTTCAAACTGCCCCTCAGCTTTCATTTACTTTCTCCTTCATCCCCTGCCATCACTGGCACCAGCTTGATGCCCGTTTGTTCTGCCTGCCATTAGCTGGAGTTCTGACAGCCTAGCCCTGCCTGTGCCACAGTATCGGCTTTGCAGCCGCTGCAGCTCTGTCTCCGCTGGTTCTAATTTTCTTGTCCCTCTCTCCTCTCTGCCTCGCCACCTGTCATGTACCAGCATGACATGCATGTCCAGGTCCTTCCATGCAGTTATGTCATTTTATGTAATGCTAAACAACCCCAGATTCCTTCTGGATCCTTCCTCTACAAGTCTAGCCACATCTCTCCTGAGATTTCGTGTTTTAATCTAGATGGAATTTTACATTTGCTATTAAATGATTCTATTACTACACTGGGAAGGAGCCGTGTCTAAGAGTGCCTGAAACAGTTTCCGTATGAAATTAATTTTACTTATTGATGGAACTAAGCTCAGTATACATATAAAATAGGAAGATGTATGTTTGAAAAGCAAAATTTTCTTAATGTTAGCCTGTGCTGAATGAAATCTGGATACGAGAATAGGAGATGACTATTTATTTTAGCAATGAGCATGTGTTTCTTGAGACAGCAGACATTACTCCAGATGTGTGAAATGTATCAGTGAACACAAAGGCAGAAGTCATTGTTTGGACTTACACAGCTGTATTATTTGGTTGTCTTAGTTTATTTGACTTTGATGTGGTCTTATGCAGCCATGGGAATGGCCTTGCACTTGCTATGAGTCAGAGGACCCTAAACATCTGATCTTTCTTCCTCCCCCTCCCAGGGGCTGGGATTACAGGCGGGCACCAGCATGCCTGGTTTATGTCGGGCTGGGATCATATCTAGGGCTTTGTATGCTCGGAAGTACTGTATTAATTGAGTGGCACCCCGAGCCCTGCAGCTTGATTAAAAAGGCTTCAAGTGAGACTATATAAAGATGGAGCAATGATTAAGAGCATTGGCTGCTCTTTCAGACAATCACTGTTCAATTCCCAGAGCCTACAACTATCTGTGACTCAGATTCCAGGGAGCCTAACACCCACTTCTAGTCTCCTGGGCACCAGGCATGTGGCAAATACATAGTGCATGCCCAGTATTCATACACACAAAATAGAAAGAAATCAATCTTTTTAAAAAGGCTATTCCAATGCATGCCTGGCCCGGTCTACATATTTTTATAAATTTGATCTCATCCTTGCATGTTCTATACAAGGCAGGCACAATTCTGTGTTGAACTAGAGATATTTGAGTATTCATTCTCTCCTCTGTGACAGCTGTCTGCCTTTTAGGTGTCAAGGGAGAGCAATGATAATTGGCCAGTGCCTTCTCTCTGCCTGACATTTTTACTATGTGATTTATAAGCTTATCTTCACAGACAGGCCTGCGAAATGAATTGCCTGGTCTCAATTTTCAGATGAAAAACCAAGTTGTCAGAATAGCAGAGCAAGTTGGTGAACGTCAAATGCCTCTAAGTAGCAAAGTAGAATAAGTAAACCACATGGCCACCAACTGGCAGAGCATGTCACTGGAGTTGTTAGGGTCCTAGCCTGGGAACCGGCAGTCCCAACAAACTAGGCTCTGTACCTGCCCCCAGAGGGGCAACAACACAGACAAGTAACTGAAAAGCAGAGAATCTTCTTTCTCTACCACATTGTGGCTGCACTGTGCAGACAGACAAAGCGATCCAGTGACCCTCCAAGTTCACCTTCATAAACAAGGTTTGTTTGTCTTGTTCCTCTTCTTCCTCTTCCTCCTCCTGCCCCCCCTGCCTTCCCCTCCCCCTCCCTCCTTCCTCCTCTTCTTCTTAAGACGAGATTTCTCTGTGTAGCTCTGGATGTCCTGGAGTTCTGCCTGTAGATCAGGAAAGCTTCAAACTCAGAGATCTGTGGCTGCCTCTGCCTCCCACGTGCCAGGATTAAAGGCAGGCTCCACCATGCCCAGTCCTGAGGTTTATGTTGAAGTAGAGAGCAGGAGGTTCAAATAAGACCGTCCAGGTCACGGTGTGGTGCTGCCCCTGGCCGGCCCATCACTACCCCAGCCTTAGTCTGTTTCACACGTTGTCAGAACTACGTGACATCTCTTCCTGGAATACAAGTCCTGCTTCTTGCTGGCATTAGGCATCAGCCTTTTCCTTCTCCCAGCTTAAGATTTCTGGGAAATTCCAATTTTTTGGAGGCCTCTTCAGATAAGCTGAGTCTGCAGAAGAATCACACGTTCTCTCTCATGGCTGGACAGCAACAAACTCAGAAATTATTTCAGACAAGAACCATTGTTTGCACGTGTGTTTTTAGGGTAAAATCTTACTGAGCAGTACTGAGAAATATTCACACCAAAGGTGATGAAGTTCTTGCCACTTATCTATTACATCTAGAGATCTAGTAGATTCCATGTGGTTTAGAGAGGAGGCAGACAATGATGAGCTGGTGCAGGAAGTAGGGAGCTCTGGGACCAATGTGTGCTGGTGTTTAGATCCTCTAGAACAAGTCAAAGCCAATGGCTAAGACATGACTATTGACTGAGCTTCTGAGCGTGGCTGTGGATGTCAGTCATGAGATCCAGCGACTCTGTTGTCATGTGTGTTGGAGTCTGGAAGTAGATGCAGCTTTCCTGGATGGCTCCGTAGAGCCATGTGGCAATGACAGGCCAGAGACAACAAAATTAAAGGTGGTGGTCTCCAAACTCCACTCTGGAATAACTTGTTTTATTAGTTGCTTTTCCATCGTTGTGACAAATATCTGACTAAAACCACATAAGAAAAGGAGGGCTCGTTTCTGCTCACAAGTTTGAGAAGTTACGTCCATCACGGAAGGAAGCCATGATTGGGAGCATGCGGTTGCTGATCACGGAAGGAAGCCATGATTGGGAGCATGCGGTTGCTGATCACAGAAGGAAGCCATGATTGGGAGCATGCGGTTGCTGATCACACTACTTTAGAGGCCGACATACAAAGAAAGAGGAATCTTGGTTCTTAGCTGTTACCCACATTTAGGATGGGTCTTCTCACCTCAACCAACTCAATGTAGAAATTGCCACATAGGCACTTCTAGAGATTTGTTCCATGGAAATTCTAGGCATCCAGCAATTTGTCAATCAAGATTCACCATCATAGTTGCCTAGGGCAATTCACCTCAATTGTTTTATCCCATGACAATGACTAAGGACCTGTTGGTGAGACACCTGTGATGAGTGGATGAGGCTATACATGCAGAAATACAACCAGGACCTGTAATTCATTTTGTCACCAGCCACTAGAAGTCCAAAGGCCTCTGTACCTCATGCAATCCTTTCATGGTCAGCTCATTGGGATGTTCTGATCTAAACCCGATGTTACAATCCAGATCCCAAGCTCTTCTCTCTAGAGATTCTTGTTTAGCAGACCCAGAAAGTTGTGTTATATGCTGCCACGATTCCAAAACAGGAGAACCAAGGGTCTTGCAAGCATGAGGACTTCAGTTCAACTCTCCAAGACTGAAGTTAAAAAAAAAAATTCCAGGAGTGGCAACATATTTTTGCAGTCTCAGCGCTGAGGAGGGAAAGGCAGTAAAATCCTTAGAGCTCATTGGCAAGCTGGATGAACTCCAAGCTAGTGAGAGACCCTGTCTGGAAAACAAAACAAACAAACAAACAAACAAGATGGAAAGAATATAAGGAATGGCAGTTAAGGCTGTCTTCTGGCTTGTACATGCACAGGCAAACTCACACACACACACATGACCTCGCAGAAGTATGCACCCACTCAAAAGTTTAAAAGAGTCCTTAATAACCAATTATTGCAACTGTAGATGTAATTGGTGCAGAACCTCATGGATCCAAGCGACTTTAAAATCGTTCCTTCCTGGTGGGATACTTTCTGTGGAAAGGAGGGATGTTTGCAATACGGAAACACTGATGTGTGTGCAGCGTCACAAAGGGGTTGGGGCCCAATGGTGTGCTTTCTGTGAGGCTCAAATGTGTTTGGTGGGATCACCAAAGGGTGGTCACAGCCAAAATGAGACTTCTGCAAACGCTGGGAGCTAGATTCAAGGTGGGTGTGATTGGTGAATATCTTCAGCGCTGGGAGTGTTAGATCTAAATTCATCTGCCCTCTCGGTTTTCACAGCTCTTTGGAGAACAGCCTGGTCCTCCGTATGGGGCAGGAAATTGTGGTCCTGGAACACTTTGTCAGATTCTAAGTAAAGAAGACTGTCCAAGACTCCTGGAGTTATGTCAAAATGACCCTCCTGCCAACGTGAAGACAGCCCCAAGCCAGAGCAGATTGATAAATCCATTAATTCAGACAATCTTTGGGACTTAATAAATGCTGGCTATGCTTAGTCTTGAGGTCTTAAAATTACTGACAATTTTTGAAACTTATTTTTAATCTTTATAAAGCAGTATAAAGCTGTTCTACTACTTGAATTCTGAGAAAAAAAGAAAAGAATCAAAATAGCTATCCTTTCTTCTTTTTATAAAATGTTTTATTTTTTAGTTATGTTTATGTGTGTGTATCTGTGTGTGGGTATGTGCACATGAATGCAGGTGGCCACAGAGGTCAGATGGGGGAGTCAGATCTCCTGGAGCTAGAGTTAAAGGTTTTGGTTGTGAACCTCTTAACATGGGCGCTGGGAACTGAACTCAGGACCTCTTCAAGAACATCACGCTTTCATGACCTCTAAGTCATCTTCCCAGCCCCATCCTACTTTTTTATGTGGTCATATGACAAAACCCATTCAGAAAGGAAATTTTTAATTAAAAATAATTATAAAATAATCACATGTGTCAGGAGTCACCCACTGAATTCAGTGGCTCTCTCTCTCTCTCTGATAGCACCACCAAGGGCCGAACAGCTCCTGTGGAGAATTCAGATGTAACTGTTATCTGATCAACTCTCTGGAAATGGAGCTAATTCCTTTCAGGAGAAGCCATCATGAGCCTGCAGCTCTCGTGAATGTTTTTAGGGCCAACTGGTATATTGTTTTAGGGATCTTCAGATCTTCAGCATAAATACAGGCAGCAGTGGAAATACTGCAATAAGAACTGGACGCATGAAGGAACACATGGTGAATCTCAGTCTCAGATCCTTATTAGATTTTAACTCCATTTTCCCAAGAGAACTACCACAGAGGGGATTGTGAAGACAGAGTCTGTTAAAGGGATTGCAGCAGTTGTATTTGGTGATGTGAGACTCCTTATGCTTGACTTTGAAAGAGTCCCACAAGTATTTTACAAGCATTTATGAAATTAAACATTTCTAGACCAAGTGAAAAGGTGTCTGGGAAGTGTTTGAGAACAATTCAGGCATCATGGAAGAAACAAGTGAGATATAGAGTAACATTATGATGGTCTACAGATGACTGCCACATGAGGTTACACGCTAATTTATTTGCTATAATTTAGGCTTGATGGGAAGAGCAAACCTAGGTTCACTAAGAAAAGTGAAGAAGAACTCTGGAGAGTGGGAGGGGTTTCCAGAGAGGAATAGTACCTCCTTGGCTGCCTCAGTGGAGTTTGTGGAGACTGAGGTACTCTTTTTTGGGACTGGTTGGTTTTGACTACATCATGGGTCAAGCCAGTGAAGAGTCCAAATACTCTATTTATGCTTCCTTGAACCAACACAGCTAGAGATAGAAAGGGCTACTTCCTCCATTCAGGAGAGCAGTGATTCGCACTAAGAAAACAGCACGTGGCCCCCCAAGGACTCAGCCCTTATTGCCTAGGGGACCTAACTCCTGTCTCAGTTATACTGTTCTCTTTACCTTTAAATACATTTGAAAATGTTAAAACTAAAAAGCAGAGGCAGTTAGAACAACAGCAAACAACCCTGAGGGTGAGCTGGGAAAAGAAGAAGGGTTATTCTTGAGAGAGTGTGTCTATGAAAGGTCATGATGTCTCAAAGGCCAAAGAAAAGGGTCCCAAGAGGCCAAAAAAAAAAAAAAAAAAAAAAAAAGGCTGGAAGCAATGCCGCCAAGAAGCCAGGGCAGATTGTAATTGAGAAATACTTAAGTAGGAGGGATGAGCTGGGAAGGAGGAAGTTTGGAAAGATACAACAGGTCCATATGCGTGTGTGCACACATGCCTGAATGCACACGTAGATATGTCTATGCATGCTTGCATTTCTTATACGGGTTCTATGGCTTGGACTTGGGTCCTCATGCTTGTAGGGTGAGCACTTTACTTACTGAGCCATCTCCCCAGCACTTGACGGTTTTGAAACCAAAGGATACTTGAACATGCTAACAGCTTAAGAAGGACTCCAAGAGAGGGAAAGATGTTTTAATGGTTGAAGCATTTAGACAAACACAAACTTTGACTGATAGGCATTATTGAAGAGCTGAGAGCTGGGAAGGATGGAAGCACTGATGAGGGCTTTTCAAAGCGCTGTACTCCCAAGTAAGTACTCATCAGAATCATCAGGAAGCTTAGGAAAATGAAATTGTTCCTTGTCTCCAATCCTTGAAGATTCTAATTGCAAAAATATGGAGATTTTAATATATTATAGAAAGTTACAGTATTTAAAAGTTCTCCAGTGATCTCTGCTGCAAACATTAAACTCATGAAAAGCACTTTCATGCTTCTCCAAAAGGTAAATAGGTAAGTGTGTCCCTGGAGTCAAAGAAATATTGCCTTGGTTTGAAAGCCTGCAACAAAGGAGCAGGCCCAATTAGCCTTCCATAATCACTCAAGGGGCTGAAAAGATGGCTAGGCAGTTCATATCACTTCCTGCCCTCCTGATAACCCAGGTTTATTTCCAAATAGCTACTGGGTAGCTCACAGCTCCGAGAAACTCCAGCTCCAGGGGATCTGACAACTTTTTCTGGCCTCCATGGGTACCTGGGCTCACATGTATTCACACCAATTCCCATCTTCATAATAGAAACAGGAAAACCTTTAAGAATAAACAAAGGAACAAACCAAAAAAAATTAAAAATCCACAGCTGATATATCTGTAAACATAGAAACAGATTTTATGACCAGAGGCACCAATGACCTTGAGATAACCTTGAGTGTGCCCCATTTTGCTGTTTGTGTAATCAGAACATGGGCTGGTCTTATCCTGTGAGGACTGTAGAGTCCCAAATAAAGCCTGAGCAAAGGATAGATGACAAAGAAAGCAAAGAGCCAAGGGCTTCAACTGGCCCAGTCTTAGGCTGTGATGGCAGAGGCTGGCCTATGCAGTTTGGCTTCCTGCACAGATATCTGATCAGTCCCGTTGTGGGCAACAGTTTTTATCCACCCAAACTTTCTCTTGGAAAGGCTATGGCATTAGGATGGTAACATTTTGGCAGCAGCAACTAGCATAAACATGCCATATTGGGCACAGTTACTATATCAGCCGACAGTCTCAATGAGAAACGTAACATCCTCAATAATTTAATTGGGTTCTAAGTTTTGGAGGATCAGATTTCCTAGAGAGGATGTTGATTCTATCTACTACTACCAAGAAAAAAAATAATGAAAATGAATCTTCTACCACTTGAGCAGTTTACAGATCAATGTCACTTAAGCATATATAATCAAAACGTATCAATTAGTAACACCAGCCTTGCTACTTCTGCCACTAAAACTTTCAAGGATTCTCTTTTTTTCCATATATAAGTGTCTTCATTTTTTTTTTCATGTTGCTGCGATAAAATATCTTTGCAAAAGGAACTTAAGTGGGAAAGAGAAAAAATGTCCGATGCTCAGGGGTCCAGGTTATAGTCTATCACAGAGAGGAAGACGGCTGAGGATTTGCATTGAAGGACTGGTCACATGACATTCAGGATCAGAACAAAACAAGGCTTGCATGAAAAATTTCCCCCAGCTTTCTTTCTTCACTTTTATATCCTCTGCCTAGAGAATGGTGCCACCCACAGTGAGTGGGGCTCCTTCCTCATTTGATATACTCAAGACAACCCTCCATGACATCGTCTAGATCAGGTCAGCCTGATGTAGACAATCCCTCACTGAGGACTTCCTTCCCAGGTGATTTCAGACTGTGACAACAACAACTAACCATCACAACAAACAACAAATGCCACAGTCTAAGTGTACAAGGAGGAGTCTTAATTTATGGTCTCTTTTGTGTGTGTAGCAGTGAGAATGAATTTAAGACAGGATCATACTATGTTAACCCAAGATAGCCTTGAACTTTGTGTATCCCAGGCTGGCCTGGAGCTTACCTGTCTCAGCCACTGGAGGGCTGGGTTGCATGTATATTCCATCTTGTCTAGATTTACCTTACCTTCTCTTAATTGCCACATAATTATGTAAGGATGTCTGAAATTGACACCTTGCCCACCCTGAAGCTATATAAACTTTCTCAGCAGACTAGTGTCATATCACTTCTTGAATTCTCTAAGTGCAAGACTTATCCTCTGACCTCTTGGAACCTCACATCCTTTTTGTCTTTCATTTACTGGCTACAAACATGAGGATCGTTTGAGTGGCTCAGAGAAACCAGGCTTGCCCTTCTCTTCCTTTGTTGAACATCTAGGCTTTTGAACTATTAATTGCATGGTGTTGAATCCTGCATCTTAACACATTTTAATAGCACTCTAATCAAAAGGTGCTTTATAATGGATGGCAGTTTGTGAAAGTAATTGCAGTGTTATGTTAGAGGGTCCACAGTGCTGCTCTAAATCCAGGAAAATCACAAGCAAAATGGCAGTGTCTTCTTGCCCTCCCATGCCCTTCCTCTGGGCACTCAGTCCCAGCCTTCATTCACTGTTGAATTAACTTTTGTGGGGAGATGGAACCTAATGTGTATTTGCCGTAGATACGACACCAAGGACAGACCAAAGCAGGGCTTCTGTGAAAGTTTCTCAATCTCATTTAGAGCATGGATAAGGGATGACTTGCAGAAGTAAGTGTCTAGACATATGAAATGGGATCATCCATTGTGCAGGCTGAAAGATCTTAGATGTCAGGCTCAAGAGAGACACTGAGAAGGGTTATTGAGGTTAAGGGGTCTATTAGAAGAGTGATTAAGGCCATGGACAGACAGACAGACAGCATGACTGGGGCTCTAAGAGGAGACGCAGAAATATCACGAAAGGGGCTCTTAAGAGTAATCAGTCCCACATGGCAGGTAGAGGGTCCCTTTTTAAAGGTGTCTGAGGGGGTCATAAGGAGCCTATAGCTCTACTGACTCCTCAACAGGCTTCAGGGAAGGGGATGGGGAAGAACTGCAAGGCCACCAGCATCCCGAGTAGAAACTCCCTCTCTTCCTCAGGTGAGATGTCTTAGCTAGCATTTCACAGTGCTTTCCATGGAATACCAATGTCTGTTAGACTGGGGAGAGGGCGCTGCAGACATTATTGCCTCAGCGGCTGAAGAACTGTCCTGGGCTGGTACTAGAGAAGCTGGGGTGAGGCTGAGGGTGTAGGGTAGGCCCTTGCTGTGCCTGCAGAGGTAGAGAGAGTTATGCAATTGGAGTTACCCTGCTTTATAAGTCAGAGAGCTCCCACCATTCATATACCTCTTGGTGCACCAGTAGCATGTGTGTGAGTTTCTGTGAGGCACATTCCTATCAGACACGTGAGATTCCAACCCACTTCTCACAAATACTTATTTCTAAATTCATTAGAATGAATAATGGTTGTCCCGTGGAGACTAGGTCATGCTTGTGTTAGTCCTTGATGCTTTTGTCAGTTAGTGAGGCATTGGTCTTCAGACTTCTTTACATAGCAGAGGGCTCTTTCCAACAGGCAGACACAAGACACTCTGGCCACCGCAGGCTATTAACTTCACAAAGCCATACGTATATCTGTTGTGAGGTCATCTTTTGTTCACTGTAAAGATGTGTCTCTGCCTATGGCATCTTCTGGTTGGTTTGATAAAGTGTTGAATAGTCAATGACTACTCACAGAGAAAAAAGGAACTTCCTGGGAGAGAGAGGGAGAGGCACTTGAGATGAATCAAGACATGTGGGAGATACCAGCTAAACACAGAGGGAGAGGTCATACAGAATGGAGCGGAGGTAAAAAGCCACATAGCCAAACTTAGAATAATAGAAACAGGCTAATTTAAGTTGTACGAGCTAGGTAGGAACAAGTCTAGGCTAAAGGTCAACATTTAATAATAATACGTCTCTGTGTCATTATTTAGGGGCTGGCAGTCCCCAAAAAAGTCAAACAAGAAAGACCAACTATATGCACCCAGATCTCTTACCTTCCCTCTTAAACCCTGTGAAATGTGAACGTAACACTGGAAACTTATTTGATACACAGTCCTCAGCCCATGTGAGCAACCTGGAAGAAAGTGCAATGGCTGTGGGCATGTCACAGGCAGGGTTTATCGCCATCTGTTCCCATCCCCCACCCCACCATCTCCTGCCTTAGGAAACCCCATACCTGCTTTGCTCTACTCAGCTAGAGGAGGCATGGCAGAGATGTGGGGACTTGGTTTAGTAGTTGCTAATATTTGTTCTCACTCTTCAGCTGTTGTGATTTAGCCTTCTAGTCTGTTGTTTTCCTCTGATGTTTAAACCTGCCTGTCAGGCCAGCATGGAAAATCAAGGCAGTCACAATGATTGGGAGCATCACTCAAGGATTGGCTGTGATGTGACAGCTGCCACAGGCTCTACTTAGTAGGTTCTGCTTTGTGTATGTGTGTGGTGTGTATGTGTGTATGTATGTGTATGTGTGTATGTGTGTGCATGTGTGTGTTTATGTGTGTGTGTGTAGATGGATGTGGGATGTCTTTCTGTATGTTGTGAATACTATTGGTTAATAAAAAGGCAGAGTAGCTTAGAGGGAGGCAGAAAACTCTAGCACAAATAAAGGGGAAGGAGAGTAGAGTCACACAGAGACACTGCAAGCTGCCACCCAAGAAAGTGAGATATAAAGAAATACAGACAAGCCATAAGCCACAGATTAATGAAAATGGGTTAAGTTGAAACAGATAGCAAGTAATGAGCCTTATCAATAGACCAAACAGTTTGTAATTAATATAACCCTCTGAGTAATTATTTTATAAGTGGCTGTGAGACCAAAGATAGAAGAGCTTCCTCAGGACCTGAGCCCGATGGGTAGGAAACTTCTGGCTACACAGAGAACAACATGTGGGGGTTGATTCTCTCTTTCTACCATGTAGGTTCTGAGACTCAAACTTGGACCATCAGTTTTGGGGGTGATTTCTTAAGTCATCTGATGGGCCCATACCTGTCTTTAAATATATACACTTAAAATTTTCTTGCGAATCATGTATATCAATGAATCATGTCTATCTCCATTTCTCTCTCCAATGATCCCAAAATTTCCTCTAAAAAGACTCCCTCCAAAATTTATATCCTTGTTACTTTTATAACCCATTAAGTCTAATCAGTGCTGTCCATATATGTGTGGTTTTGAGGTCACCCACTGGAGCGTGGAAAACTACCAGCTGCCACATATTCAAAAATGGATGATTCTTCCTCCCCTAGAACCTGTCAACTTCCACATATCCTGCAGCCACAGTGTGGGTTGTCTTTAGCAGTATAGTCTTAATGTATACAATTATGCTGGAAAGCCAAGAAAAACATGGGTGGCTATTTTTAGAGTGAACTCTGAGGATTGAACTTGGGTCATTGTGACAAACATTTTGCAGACTGAACAATCTGCCCTGCCCCAGCTCTGTGTTAGTTGTTTATTGTTCATAAAATGAAATAAAGTATCCAGGCATAGTGGAGCGTGTCTGCAATCCCAGCGCTTCAGGGGAGTGGGGAAAGATAAGGCAGAAGGATAGAGAGTTCAAGGTTAGCCTGGGTTATAGAGTGAGATCCAGTCTCATAAGAAATGGAGTATCTGTCCCTTGTAACTGAACCCAATGCTGCTGATAGAGTTGGCAAGTTTTAAGGTGAGCTTCTGGGTTACTACAGTCTAGTCTGTCTTCCCAACCACTGTAAACCAGGTTAGTGTTGAATTCAATATATTTCTACTCCAGGCTTCTGAGGTCCTGGAATTACAGGTTTACTAAGCACAAAGCAGTCCTTGCTCAGGGGCAATGATTCATTTCAGAACCCCAGGTATCTCTATTATATTATGATTTAATCCATGTAATTATGGGAAAGGATTTAGATATTTTTTCCAGAACAAAGAAAAGAGTATATTATAAGGTATTAACAAGGTCTTGGTTTTCCTGACTACAGAATTGATGATGCTAATCTCACTAAATGGATAGCTATTGCAAAAATAAGGTCATTATTACTGCACAATGTCAAGGAATGATGGATGACTCCCATTTGACCTTCTGAAGAAGAAATGACGTGTTTCTTCAAGCTATACATACTGGTGTCTCCTCTCATCTCCTCAGATAGTTTCTTCCCAGTCTCCTCCTTCTGTTTCTCTTATACCCTTTTCTTGTCATTAAAAATAAACTTTAGAGGGTTTATGAGATGTCTCAGTGAGGGATGTGCTTGCTGCTTAAGTATGAAGTCCCAAGAGCAGTCCCCAGAGCCCACATAAAAGCCAGGCACGGCATCACATGTCTGCAAACCCACTATTGTGGATATGAAGACAAACTGATCCCAGAGGCTTGCTGGTCAATGAGTCTAACCTGTGATCTCTGGCCAGGCTCAGGGAGTGAGTCCATCTCAAAACATAAGGTGAACAGCAATTGAGGAGGACACACAATGTCAACTTCTAACCTCTACACACATGCATACACATATGCACACATATACATACTACATATATACACATGTACATACACACATCAACTTTAGATAAGTTAAATACAGTCTTTAATTGATACACTGAACAATTCCCACACGGGGGGTGTCCCTAGAAGCACTGTAGGATTTCTAAGACTCTAGTTTAACCACACAGCTAGATAATACTTAGAGAAACAGAGAATGAGAAGCCACATTCAGGAAATGGAAGTGAGGAAGGGTAAGTTTGGCCCTATCTTTTTCTATTACTACAGTAAAACATCATGACCAGGGCAATTTATAGAACAAAGAGTTTCTGGGGCTTATAGTTTCATAAAGTGAGTTCATGACCATCATGGGAGGGAGTGTGTCAGCAGGTCAGCAGGCAGGCATGAATAGCTTCTCATTTATTATGAAAGCCTTCATCTTTATTTGAAAGTAGGAGGGAGGGAGGGAGAAAGAGAGAGAGAGAGAGAGAGAGAGAGAGAGAGAGAGAGAGAGAGAGAGAGAGAGAGAGAGAGAGAGAGCTAACTAGAAATGATGTGGACTTTTGAAACCTCAAAGCCCACCTTCAGTAACATACTTCCTCTGACAAGGCCACACCTCCTAATCCTTTCCAAACAGTTTCACCAGTTTCAGACCAAGCATTCAAATCTGTGAGTCTATGGTGGTTATTCTCACCCAAACCACATCCCACTTGGCTCACATAGGCTCCTGGCCATATCACAATCAAAATGTTTCATTGAACTTCAGAAGTCCCTTTAGTCCTTCAGTCTCAACATTATTTAAAAATTCAAAGACTCTGAAAGTCCAAAATCTCTTCTGAGACTTAAGTCAATCTCTTAATTATAACCTCCTATAAAATCAAAGAGGAAATGACATATTTCCAACACACAATGACACATAATATGTATTACTGTTTTCAAAGGGAAGAAGGAGGCTGTAGTGAGGCATCGCTGGATGGGAGTGAGAAGGAGAAACCCTGGAGGGAAAAGTACAAAGTCTATAGCCCCATTTCTGATGTCAAAGGCTGGGATGGCTCTTCGGCCTCAGCAGCTGACAGCAACACACCTCTCTCTCTAGCTGGTTACATGCACTTCCTGTCTCCAGCTCTTCTGGAGACAGGCCCTGGCATCTCCATCATTCTGGGAACTCAAGTGCATTTCAGGTTTCAGTTTCACAACTCTATGCAACGGCATCCTCAGGTCTCTAATAAGGGTCTTCCCTGCCACTTGGCTGGCCTCAGCCTTAATCCTGGAGGAAGGTACCACAGGCCCTTTACTCCTCATGGTCCTAAAGGCATAACCGTGTAGCCAATGCTGCCCCATTCAGCTGACCGCTTGGGATGGAGACTGGCCCTCTCCTTGAATTACATTAGATAGGTTGCTGCTTTATTGGAACAGATAATTTTTGAGCCCTTTTCTGTTTGCAAGTTAGAAGCTTCTCTAGAGGTCTTGCCTTAAAAGGCACCAATCCTTTAATTTTGTTATGACTCAGTTTCCTTATCTCCTTCAGCACAAGCTTTGGCTCTCACATTAAATTTTCTGGTGCTCAATTTTTCCCTCAAACTGTACATTTTATATTTCTTTATGCCATGCTTGCTTTTTTTCATTATAGACCTTCTTAAGAGTGATCACTAACAGCTACACCATAGAGTCAACCTGAGGCTGTCTTGAATTCTCCTCTGCCGGTGAAGTTAGGCTAAAACTCCTTAACTTAGCCTCACGTAGATTTTTCAGACAAGAGCAAAAAGCATCCACATTCCTCGCCAAAATTTCACAAGAATATTCTCTGGCCAAGTTGCTACTATTGTTCCCCTTGGAAATCCCTTGAGTTGGGTCCCTAGAATCCAGATGGCTCCCAACGCTCTTGCCTTCCATGCTCCTTCTACGATGGCCACTAAAGCCCAACTCCCAGCATCTAAACAATCTCCCAATCTAAAGTTCCAATGTCTTTCACGTTCCTCCAGAAAACCAGCATGGTCAGGCCTGTCACAGCAATATTCTATTCTCAGCACTAAATTCTGTCTTAGTTACCTAAATTCAGTTCCCAGAAACCATACTGGGTGGTTCGTAACCAGCTGTAACTTCAGCTCTAAGGGGAATCTGATGCCCGCTGCTAGTCTCTCTAGGTGCCCAAATGCATGTGCACATGCGTAAACACACACACACACACATACACACACACACACACACACACACACACAAATACATGTAAGCAAATAAAAAAATGATGTCTGCTTTATTCAACTTTGGTTTGCTGAAGTCTTGCCACTGTGATTGGTTGAGACTCAGATGTCTGCTAGACAAATTCCTTTTAAGGTCTATACTTGTTTATATACAGAGTTATGGTGATGCATATTTAATAAAAATAGTTGGAAGTATCAGAGGACAGAGCCACCCACAGAGCCAAGCCATGAAGGTCAGGGAGTGGTGACCTACACCATTAACCTCATCACTTAGGAGGCAGAGATCCATCTGGCTCTCTGTGAGTTAAGGCCTAACAGAGCCAGGCTGTAGTGGCGCACACCTTTAATCCTAGCTCTAGTTGAACAAGGAAGAGAGACGGCTGGATGGAGAGAGAGAAGGGAGAAGTTCAGCTTCCCCTGACATTTTCCTTTTTGGCTGAGGATGGAGAGGTTGGAGTTGGAGGGTTCGGGAAGACAGACCTGAAGAGTTGGCTGGGTGAGAACTGGCCGTGGTTTGTTCCCTGTCTCTTTAATATTTCAGTTTTTACCCAATATCTGGCTCTGGACTTTTTCTTTTTTATAAGACCAAATAGAATTCATGCAGTACAGAGTTAAGTTACAGTATTCCAAGCAAGGACATGATGGATATGATCATATTTGTATGGAAGCTCTTTGGGGCCAAATTCAGTTTTAATTAAGACTTATTTTTAATTTTTAAAAAATTATGATTATAAAAATCTCCTTGCAAACTAAATCTCTCTGGGGGAAGCCACAGCTTGGTAGAAGAGCCTGCCTGCAGTCTGACCTTGGAAAACTAAGCCATCATGGTCGTGATGAAATGAAATGGAGACCATCAGCCAGAATTATCTTGGGCTATCTTTAGTCTCTCTTAATGACCATTTACTGTCAATCTTTTATCTGACTCAACATCCTTGTGACTCCTAGACAGAGCTCTTAGAATATATCCTTAAGCTGAGCCGACCTCTAAGGGATCTGCTAAAGGCTGAAACTGTTTACGGCTTCTGCAGAGCAAACACCTGAGCTGATAGGTGCTAGTTTTGTATAAGACACAAAATTCCCGAGGCCTCCTGTCCTCTTCTCAGGATTTTTTTTTTTCCTTCCTACCCTTGCTACCTCACTTTGTTATTTTCCTTTGCTGCTGCTTTTAGGCAAATTTGAACATAACCGAGTTTAAACACACAAGAACAGGTCTCAATTTGGAGACTTCTAGAAGCAGAGTAGTATCTGTCAGACTCTGGGGCTGCCATGCCACTGGGAAATATTTGGAAGTAGAAAAAGGGAAGTGACTTCCAAGACGCAGTTGTCTTTTCTGATTGTACGCTCCTCAAAGCTGACGTTATAAGTTGTTATCTAAAGCCTGCAGATGTGAGTTTCTGCTCTGTTGCAGTCCACCTACCTAATGCCTCCATCAAAGTAATTAGTAAATAGATTATTTTGTGACTTTCTCATGTTTTGTCACCATAAATGTTTATATAAAGGTGTCAATAGTGAAATATATAATTCAGCATAACTTGAATCTATTTTCCCATTCCAGGGTCTCTTGCTCAGAATAAACTATGTATTTTAAGACTGAGTTTATTATTTGTGTCTCTTGTGTCTGTGTAGATAGGTTGCATATGAGCACAGGTGCCCATGGTGGCCAGAAGAGGGCATCCCACCCCAGAAACTGGAGTTGCAGTTGGTTATGAGCCAAATGACATAGGTGCTGGGAACCCAGCTTGGATTCTTTGTAAGAGCAGTCTATGTCCTCAACCTGAGAGCCGTCTTTCAGCATCTCCAGACCTCTTGGCTTTCTCTGAAGCAGAGTTGCTCATTTTGCACTGATATTCTTTAAGGCTCACAACTAAACCTTTTTTTTTTTTTCTTTTTTTGCTCCACAAGTTTCCCTATTTTCTGCCCTTTACCAACAGAAAACCTAGTGGCAAGGCAGATTTATGAACATATTAAAGACTCAACTGCAGAAGGTACATTAATTACTTTTCTGTTGCTGTGATCAAACACCATGAACAAATGCAATTTAAGGAAGTAGGTTTTTGTTTGTTTGGTGTTGTTTTGGTTTATGGTTCCACAGTGATAAGGGTCTACAATGGCTGAGAAAGTCAGAATGACCACAGAAGCAAGAAACTGTCTAGACACCTCTTTATCATATACACACAGAGGGAGGAGAAGGGCATGGCATTGTCCACGTGCTGATGGCCTTGGTTGGACTGCAGGGTATCATTTCTTCTTGCATTTGCATGTGGCTGAGGTCAGAGAGCATTTTCTCTCTTCTAGGCAACTTGCTGTAGAATTTTATTTGTATCTGTTTTCTTTTCTCACATTTTACACTAGACCTACAAAACATATATTTATATGCTGTCATTTTTTAGATAAGAAAAAAAAGTGTAGCAATGATGGGAGTTTATTTTGCTTGGATGCTCAGTGAGGTATGGAGAGCTCCCTGAGGAGCCTTGTCCCAGGACATGTCCTTCCCCGTCTTTAGTTAGGAGTCCGAACACCAGATTTGCACTACCACAAAGTGCTCACAGAAGATAGAGGGGAAGCATCTGTCTGTCAGTCATTATGTCTGATGCTCTTCGATCTCTATATGAATAGGTTTAGATAATAGGTTTCTCCACTGACACAGTAAGCCTGATCCAGCCAAAATTTAAAAGATCAGGTTTATTGATCAAAGCACTCCTAAGTAACTTTCAATACCCTCCTGCCAGGTGAGGTGTGGGGAAGTAAGGAGGAGAAATCACATGGCCATTTTTGAGAAGGAGGCTTACATACTCAGTAAGCATGGTCTTGAGCCGGTAGCGGCTTCAGGAGAGGAGCCTGGACTTTTGGTAGTCTTTTTGAGAAGAGCAGGATTTGGAATGGGGCAAGCTGGGGACTCCAGCTGAACATCCAGACCTTCTTGGATACATGTGCGATGGTTCAAGTCTGGCTATTTCCTTTTGGCCTGGGACAACATGAGGAGGCAGAGTCGGGAGGCAGTAG
Organism: Phyllotis vaccarum; assembly: GCA_033318265.1. Taxonomy (NCBI): domain Eukaryota; kingdom Metazoa; phylum Chordata; class Mammalia; order Rodentia; family Cricetidae; genus Phyllotis; species Phyllotis vaccarum. Next base: position 88,388,877 of record JARWLC010000003.1, read on the forward strand.
GCCCATGCTCAGGGGAGGTATAGGTGAAGAGGCTTTTCATGAACTGCCATCCTAGAGACCTCAGGAATATGTTCCTTCAGGAAATGAAGAAGGCAAGTTACTAGGAGAAAAAAATGAGTTATTATCATTGGCCCTACAAATGGGACTATCCATGAGAAGAGTAGGGACTGACAGCAAGAACAGAACAGAGATGTGCTCTGATTGTATTGATGAGACAAAGGTGAATGAGCAGGACAGAAGAGCAAATGGGCTCTTTATTAGGTCATTTTGAAAAGCCAGAGTGTGGAAGGTCCCAGTTGTGTAGATGCCAATTGAGTCTGGAGAAATGGTACCAGCACTAATGTTTCAGGAGCTTGGCAACTGAAAGGGTGGTGAGGATCACAGTGTAGGGTCCAGTCTACGAGGGTTCTAGGGACTTAGGAGATAACTGCTTGAGGAGTACCTGGTCCCCTGGGGAGAGTGGAGAAAGGCTCAAGGGCAGTTGGGTCCATTGGTGTAGGGGCAGAGAGACAGCTGTCAGCATGTGTGAAGAAGGAACCTAAAGAGGGAGAGTAGGTACCCAGCCGGTGGAGGAGTCTGGGCCAGGAGGTGGTGATTGAGAAGGAAGGGCCTTCTGTAAAGGAGCTCAAAGGGGCTTAGACCTGTAGGAGAGTGTGGGGTGGCCCAGAGGGAGCTGGAGTTGGAAAGAGAAAGGACCAGGATAACCTGACTTCAATGGAGAGCTTGGTGAGCTGTTGTTTGGTGAGTCCATTATAGTGGGATTATGTTACAAAGTAAATAATTGTCCTGCCTACTAGTTTAATAAAAACACTGATTGGTTAAAGGCATACAGGAAATGTGGGCAGGGCTACCAGACTAAGAAAACTCTGGGAACAGGAAAAACAGAAAGGAGATGCCACAGAGGCACCAGAGAAGATGCGGAGGACAAGTATGCATCTCTGAGTAAAGGTACGGAGCTGCATGGCTGAACAGGAATCATGGGTTAGTTTAAGGGTAAAGAGTTAGCAAGTTATATGCCTGGGCCCCAGGTAAATGAGTGTACAATTAATATAAGGTCTATGTGTTTCAGTGGGACTGTAGGACTGTGAGTCTGCGTGTCCAGGTTACAAGGCTAGGTTGGAAAGTCCAGAAACATCATACTACAGTCCATTGGCCCCCTCAAACTTTCTCAAGGATTTTGGGTGGGAGGGGATATGGAGTTTCTAGGAGATGATGAGGGCTTCAGACATACTCCCCGCTGGAAGTGAAGGCTCGGCCATTGTCCATTTGGATAGTCTGTTACATGCCAAATCAAAATATGATGTGTTTAAAGAGTACCTGAGCTACCATATCTGATATTTCCCTGGAGGTAGAAAATACCTCTATCAATTCTATAAAGTATCAACAAGGGTTAGGATATAATGGGAATTTTTATGGATGGGCATATGGGTGAAATCAACCTGTCAGTCTTCACATGGTTGGTGTCCTGAGAGCTGGTGCAAGGGCTGGTATATCTGGAGAGCCTCCTGATGGTTGAACTTGACACATATCTGGTAGAAGCACTGGACTTGTAAAATAGGATCTCAAAGATGGATGTGTTCAAATAGGAACACGCAGGTATCTGTAAAACAGCTGGAACAGATTTGTCTCTTGGTGTCATAGCAAAGGTTATGGATATGGGTTAAAAGGCATGAACATTTTTCCTATGGCCTGGTTTTAGCCCAATGAAGCACATCTTTAAATTTATAGAAGACAACCAGAGAAAATTTAAAATATTCAGCCTGTATCTAAATAGTAAATAGTCAGTGATCTATCAGTTTATCAAAACTCCATTTATCAATGCTAAAATTCTGAACGTCAGAAATTTCTGTGTAATAATAGCATAGAAAGGGGACAGAAGTCTGAAACACTGTTACATGTTTCTTTAGTGAGAAGTTACATCTGAAACTTGTTTTTCTTTACTATGAAGCCTGTGAACAAAGCAAACCTCTCTGCATTTTTAGCAAGAAGCTTAACTAACACTCTACTAAGGTGGTTGGGGGTCAGGAGAGAGCTGTCAGTACCCTAGTTATCAAATACTATTAGATCAGAGAAGAGTGAGCTTCACCTGAGTAAGCAGAAGTGAAATATCTTATTAAAATGACAGAGGATTATAGGGCTACCTAGAGAGCTACCCCAAGTTCCTCTGTGGTCATTGCCGATAGAGGTACCAGGGAGTATCAGTTTCAACTACAAGGCCCAAAAGATCTGACAGACTTTCCTGTGGAATAGGAGTTTGGGGAGATTAGCCTACCTTGTCTTGGCAGAGCAGAATAATCAGTTCCTCAGTGTCTTGCTTGTCCACAGTCTGGACAAAGTCTTGGCAGCAGTTGAGGTGAAAGGCAGTTTCTTCCACTCTGACTGGCTTTGCTACACTTAAAGCAAGCTCCCGGTGGAAATTCTTCTGTGGCCATCCATCTTCCTTGGAGGAGATAAGGGTGTTGCCAGGAACTGGCATGTCTCTATCATAAAAAGTTTCATATTAGATGTCATATTCTCAGGTCTCTGAAGCTTCGGATAATCAGGGGATTATTATCTGTTAGATAAATATAAACTAGACAAATGTTCATTTAGTTACTTGCCTTAGGCTTGACTTTGAAAACACACACACATATATATATTAATCAGAAATATAGCAGAGTCAGCCAAAGACCCAAGCCAGGTGAAGAGAAGAAGTGAAGAGAACTGGGAGGCACAAGAAAAGAGGTTTTTTCCAGTTTCCCCAGAGACTTTCCCTTCCATTTCCCTTCCATTTTGGCTGAGGACTTAGAGGCATTTGGTCGGGGGATTCTTGGAGAATTCCTGGAGACAGGTCTGAGGAGTGGCTGGGTGGTTGTGGGTTTTTTCTGATATTCCAGCTTTCCCCCAATATCTGGCTCCAGAAACAGACTTTGTTACACGTCATATAGATTTTAAACCATATCAGATGAGCAATTTATAAATCCTGAATTAAGAGTTTACAGTATAGAGCAGCATGGGAATAAACTGCTTTTCTTTCTTTCTTTCTTTCTTTTTTTTTTTAAAGGAATGGGGAAGCATAGCCTTAGAAACTTCAAAATGTGAGTCTACAGGCCAAAAGAGCCAGAGCCATATGGAGATACAGCCAGCTAGGGTTTAAGCTGCTGCGGGTCTCCCAGGCTGTGGGGAGAGGGGGGCCAGCAGGAGAAATGACCATGTGTGGCTGCAGTGGGCTGCAGGAACCAGACAGGTACCCATGTGTCCAGTGGAAAATAACATAGGAAGAATAGATCTCTAAAATCTGGAGTTAAATTCAGTCACAGACAAATGCCCTGTTGAGGGCCGGATCAGCAGATGCTGTAAGAAAGAACACAGATGCAATGGATGGAACGTTTACTGCAGTTTAGGACGGGAGAGCAGGCAGAGACAGACAAAGAGAATGAATCTGTTTTTTTAAAAAGGTAAGTGGATACTTTGTAGCGGGCCCTGCGGAGGTTTGCCGCTGGGAGAACACATCAGGAACAGCTGAGTTAGTGTAAGAGTTTACTGGGAGAAGAGTGAAAGCGTCAAGGTCTGCCCAGGAGCAAAGACGTGAGAGGCAGGTGGAGAGACTTGGGTGTGGGAGGGGGAGAAAGTGAACAAGGAAGGGCAGGAGCGAACACAAAGCTTGAAACCCTGGATGAGGGCGCTCAAGCCATCATCTGGTGTGAGCCTCAATTTGGATACATTTTGCCGTGGACATTGCCAGGGTGACTGAAAATCAGGAGGCTTGGATCCTCCAGTTACCCATTTACAAGCCTTTCACAGACTGAAGGCTTATAGAACTGTGTCCAGTGCTGTAGTCCAGGGCCGAGGGGAATGGGGATGGGAGCTGCCTTTGTGCAGAGCATCTTCTGTACAAAGGACGCCATGAACACAGATGATCTCTGCTCCAGAAACCGGCTGGGTTGCCTGGCGTTGTAGCAGCTTGGCAGGTACCCCAGAAGTCTTTGACACAGAGGGAGTCTAGACTCGGAAGAGGGCCTGGACATCTTCAGGATTTTGGGTTTGGAAATGGGTGACTTACCCGGGCCCAAGAGTTAGTCCTGTCTGGCAGAGAGGGGAGTTTAAAATGAAGAGTGTTTTCCCATGTCTTCCCATGTGGCTGGAGACTGACAGGGAATGCTCAATTCTACCTGGGCCCCGCACCAAGATGGTAGGTTTTCATACCCTGATAATAGGTTTCTCCGCCAACATAGTAAGTCAGATCAAGCTGAATTTAAAAGACCAAGTTTGTTGAGCAAAGCACTCCCTGGATGATTTTCCACTTGCCAGAAGTGAGGGGGTAGAGGAGAAATCACATGGCCACTCTTGAGGAGGGGTTTAGATATGTTGTAGCACGGTCTTGAGCAGGTGGCAGCTTTGGTGGAGAAGCCTGGATTTTTGGCGGTCTTTCTGAGAGGAGCAGGGCTTGAAATGGGGTGATCTGGAGACTCCAGCTGAACACATACTTCTTTGGGGAAAGATAAATTATCTTTAGCCGCATTGTTGTTTTGATTTTCTGAGGTAATTAGAAGCCCAAGGAACTATTCTGTAGCCGACATCATTATTATTTTGATTATCAAGTATCTTTTCCTAAAAGCATCAGAATTACACCTGTTTTTTTCTCATTCCCAATCCACTGCAGAGATCTCAGCCTGATTCATTAGCTCCCGCTGTCTTTGAAAGGCCAGTGCAGCAATGATTCTCAGTTAGTCCCACACTTCTCATGGCAGTTACAATGTATAGGCCAAGCTGTGAAACATTGTGAATGAGGTGGGTCCACAGCATTTGTAAGTGTGCCCTGTGAGCTCTCTAGCACTGGGTCACTATGGTTCCTATTTTAAGAGCATCCCCCACCCCTCTGGTCACGTCGGAATAAGCACAGCATTCTCCCTGGGTTCCATCAGCTGTGACATAAAGAGTTTATTTCTAGGTACCCCGGGCATCTCATTGCTGCCCACTCCCACATCCACCCTCAGCTGACTATGGGAGACATTGGTAATTATCAGCTGTCTTCATATGTGATGATTCCCTACTAAATATGGATGGTCTGTGCACAAACGCCTCTGTAAAGTCTGATGATGGAAAACTAAGTCATTCTGTTGAAAATGGTTGGGTTAAGAGATTTTTTTTCAAAATTGAGCAGTAGTGTTGAGTAGTATTTGGGGGTAGCTATGCACAGATCCTGGCACTGTACATTTTGAGAGACACTACAAACCTTAGTTGCCACTTGTCCTAGTTAGGGTTTCTAGTGCTGTGAAGAAAAGCCATAACCACAGCAACTCTTATAAAGGTAAGCATTTAATCGGGGCTGGCTCATTCAATTAATCAATTACATCTTCATCAACATTTTTTTTTCATGGTTTCCTTCACTGCCTAAACTTGCTTTGTAGACCTGGCTGGCCTTGAATTTAGAGATCCACCAACTTCTGCCTTCTGAGTGCTGGGATTAAAGGTGTGCACGATCACACTTGGCTCTAAACTTCTTTTTCCTCTCCTCATCCTTCCTTCCTTCCTTCTTTCTTCCTTCCTTCCTTCCTTCCTTCCTTCCTTCCTTTGTTTCTTTCTTGTTAATTCAGAGCTTTATTGGGGAGGAGGGGGATGACAAAGCAAAAGGCCTGTCAGAGTGGGAACAGGAGAGAGGTAGACAGACAGACAGACAGACAGACACACAGACAGACAGACAGACACACAGACAGACACACACACAGACACATATACACAGACACACAGACACACACACAGACAGACAGACAGACACACAGACAGACACACACAGACACACAGACAGACAGACAGACAGACAGACACACAGACAGACAGACAGACACACAGACACACAGAGAGAACAGGGAAGAGGCAAGAGCTAAGTTTTTTTTTAATTCCTTTCCACAAGTTAGGAGCTGAGCTGGGTGGAGTCTTGCCCTGAGGTCACCATACTTTGTATTCCATTTCATACCAGTAATTCTTTAATCTGTTTATCTCTTTGAACATGGGATTTAGCTCCATTCCATTTCCTGGTGCCCTTTTTCTCTTCAATCTGTGTATTTCATATTTTTACTTGTACAGCTTGCTTGTTTTCATTAAAGGTCTTTTTTAGAAATTAACACCAGTAACCACACAACAGAGTCTATACTAGGCTGTATTGAGAATTTCTCTCCCAACAAAATTAATCCAAAATTCTTCAGTTTAGCTTCAGGTAGACTATTTGGACAAGGGCAAAAAGCAGTCACATTTTCTACCAAAATATCATAATAACAGTCTCTAGGCCACATGCTAACATTCTTCTCCTCTGAAACTTGGGTCAGGTTTCCACAACTCAAACCACACCCCGCAGCACTGTCTTCATGCTCCTCCTTCAATGGCCCATTAAGACCCACTTAAAGCATTCAACTCTTTTTCTAACACAACTCCCAAAGTTCACATTCCTCCAAACAAAAGCATTGTCATGCCTATCACAATACCCCAGTCCCTGGTCTCAATTTCTGTCAAGTTAGGGTCTTTACTGCTGCGAAGAGACACCATGACCACAGCAACTCTTATAAAGAAAAACATTCAATTGGTGCTGGCTTACAGTTTCAGGAGTTTATTCCATTATTGTCATAGTGAGAAGCACGGCATCATAGAGGCAGAAATAGTGCTGGAGAGGGAGCTGAGAGTTCTATATCTTGATCTTTCAACAACAGGAAGTGAGCATATGAGATCTCAAAGCCCACCTCCACAATGACACACTTCCTCCAACAAGGCCACACCTCTTAATAGTGTCATTCCTTACGGGTCAAACGTTCAAACACATGAGTCTATGGGGGCCATTCCCACACAAGCCACCACACCAACCATCCCTGGTCTCCATACCTGGAGTCTTCTCTCCTGAGCTCTGTCAGCAGACACTCTGCAACCTAGGCAGGAAGGTGTAGGTAGCACCATGAACACCTTGGAGTTAAGAGAGAAGGAACACGAAGAAGATCCACTGGGAAAGCAGCAGGCCTGGAGAAGAAAAGCGTGTCAGGTGGCGAGGAACCTGGGCTCATGGATACAGAATCTTCTCATGAAAAGGCGAGGTTAAATATCCCTTCCTGGGGATGTTCTTCAGGCAGTAGGCTAGGAAACAAAAGCAACAAATAATTAACAAAGGGTTTTGTTTTGCTTTTAACACAGCAGTGTGTTTTACAAAGCAGTCATCTTTTGTTTGTAGGTGAAGCAACGCCTTGATCATCTCAGGCACCTTGTGATCATCAGCCAGGGCTTTTTTCCTCTCAGCTGGAAGCGACAACATTCTAAAGGTAGAATCATCCACTGTGGGCTGAGAGCAGGGGCGGTGTCCCCCAAGAAGTGGGAACGCAGAGAGAGCACTGGGTGACAGATAGACACGGAGTCCAGTTCTGAACACTGGATGGCTGGGGCTGCCTCCTGGTTAGCCTTTGTTGGATAGAGAAGCAGGGGCTGACAAATTGGTTAATTTTTTTCATTGTTATGACAAAATATCTGACTGAAGCAACTTAAAAAAGGGGGGGGGGCTTAATTAGGCTCCCAATTTGAGTAGAGATACAATTCATCATGGCAGGGAACAGCAGGACCATAAGGGGACTGCTCACACGGTGTCTACTGTTAGGAAATGAAGTGATGACATCATCATGCACCCATGTCTGAGGTGTCATTTTGAAAGGTTGATCGCTGGGTGTTAGAATCATTTGGCAACATCTTCAAACAGAAGTCTGGCTTTCATTTGAAGTCTGAACTGGGGTCAAGGGCCAAATGTGCAAACGTGTCAGCCTCAGGCCATGGAATGATGTCAGTGGAAGATTAGGCTCCAGATGTGATGTTCCCAGGAAGCCAATCTGGACTCTACACTCATTCAACCCAGAGCTGCGTTTTATCCCCACCATTTGGAGTAGCCTGCCTGGAAAACTGTGTTCATCTGACTTCATGTCTGGGACCTAAGATCCTTCATTTTCAAATTTAGACTTCAGTTTATTGAGGTGTCATTTAGACTTACTACTTTTACTTGAGAGATTTTGACAAGTGTACCTGCTCCATTAACACGGCATATCTGCAGCCTCTGCCTTTTCTGCCCATAATAACATCTCTCCATTCCTATTATTTTAAAGTTTCCAGATCCTCATTAATGAAATGAAGCTGGCTCTTTTCATTGAGGCTAACACTCGTGAGATACAGCCAATGTGTTAAAGTGTAAGGTTTTTAAATGTGGTAAAGTTCAAGCCTTCTTCTTTTATGAATTATTCATTTGGTGTCTTTTCTCAGAACTCTTTCGTTAGACAAACGATCACAATTTTTTTCTCTTAAGATCTTTTTCAGATTTTTCTGTATTTTAATGTGACCTTGAAACACAGCTGTGTGAGTGTACACATCACAGCATGTGTGGAGGTTAAAGACAACTTTTGTAAGTTATATCCCTCTACCAGCCTAAAATTTGTTGAAGGGAATTGAATCTGTCTGAATATACTGGCATGTTAAAGCCACGTTAAGAAAAATCAGGTCCAAAAAGAGGGTGTGATTCCCTCATCTGCACCCATGAAGAAATGCACACTAGTAATATCATGGGAACTGTTCCCAGTGACGTCATCTGACATCCTGGGTATGAGTCAAGGGGTCAACAGACAGAGAATTTTTAGCTGTCCCAAGGGATTCCACTTCATTCTCACTGTTGATGTGGTGTGTCCATTGCTTGTCCATCTTCCTGCTTCTCTCTCTGGACCTGCCGTCCACTCCTTTGTCTCTGGAGCCAGCCTCACCTTTTACCTTCCCAGCAGGATTCACCTCACAACTCAATAAGCAGCCCTGTATGTGGTCTAAGGCAGCTAGGACAGTTTCCTGGCTGCTGTGGTCAGCAATCTCTCCCCATGGGTCATTTCTGCATTTATATTAGTTTCTTTTTAGCTCTTTATAGTCACTCTGTCACCACACACACATATGTATTGACAGTGAGGTGTGTAACGTGTGACCTGAGAGTTAATATTAGTAACTAAGTTTGCATTATTGTTAGTTTTTGGCAAATTGATACACACTTAGACATACCTGGGAAGAGAGAAATCTAAAATGGATAATTGCCTCTATCACATTGGCCTAGGGACATCCCTGTGTGGCATGTTCTTGATTGCTGATTGGTGGAGAGGAGCCTAGATGTACTACGGCAGTGCCATCCCTGGACAGGCAGTCTTGGATTGTGTGAGAAAGCAGGCTGAGAAGCACACATAAGCAAGCCAGTAAACAGATTTCCTTATGGCCTCTGTTTCACTTCCTGCCTTTTGTGTCTCTGTCTTGAGTTCCTGCCCTGACTTCCCTCAATGTAGACTGTGATGTGAAAATAAGGTGTAAGGATGTGTAAAGCGAATAAATCCTCTCCTCTCCAAATTGCTTTTTAGCCAAGATGTTTGATTACAGCAGTAGAAAACAGAACAGATTGAAATTCTAAACATCCTGCATTTGCTATGGCCACATTGTCACGCAAAACCAGACCACGTGGCAAATTGCTGTCAGTGAAATCATTGACTCTTGCAAATTAGCTATGCAGTACATTCTGACAACGTGGAATGATAGGAGCATGTTCATCTGTGTTTCTGACATGGGGCTTGCATGACCTTCAGTGCACATACTTAATTCAAAGTATGACAAAATGGTAATTCTGCACCCAAAGAAGTATGTTCTTTCATTCTCCAGAGGTACTGTCAACACAGCATGAAACAGTCCTTCTGTGAATGAACAGGACCCACCAGACCACCTGGGTTTCTGACTCCGCTTCTATTGGGAGCTATTTTTAGCTGCTCCGTATCTGGCCAGTAGAATACAAACCCCATAGATGCAGAGACTTTTGAGGAGCCTCCGCTGAATAAGTATTTGTTGAGCAGATAAGTGGATGCCCCACAGGGCCATGCATTTATCACTCTGCTCAGGGCCATGCATTTGTCACTCTGCTCAGGATCCTGCACCAGCTCACTCCTTATCCTGTCTTTGCAGACACTGTTTTAATAAGGAAAAGAAGCTGTCTGCCAGGAGGGAACATTATCTTCCTTGCTGATGCAACCTTTGTTGTGAAAGGCACAGAGCTAAGAAAAAGTGCAGCATCCTTCTGCACGGGATTTGGGCCCTTTCAGTGCTGTTTGGCTGATGTGTCTTTATGCCAGATAATGTACTCAGCCAATGAGCTACTCTACACATCTAGATACCCTCTGTGTCCCGCTAGTCCCCAGCTTCTTTGTCACCAAGCAGCTTCAGGCTTAAGGTAAGTAGTTGGAAGTTGCTTATTAAAATTATTCATACATTCTGATGCTTAGCTCCCAGGCAAAAACTTTGGCAGGTACCAACTCCTGTTCATTGTGAGAATCCATTAGTTCCCTGAACTTTGACATTTTCTGGCTACCCCACTATCTAATCTTAGACGTTAGCTGGGGGTTGGAGCCAAGTCATAACAGAATATGGTCCAATACAAGAGGCAGCCTGTGTTGTTTGTGCAAGAAAGAGTATCATTATAATAGGACACCAGAACACCTACAGCCCACAGCACCTCAATGTGATGGCCTATGAGGAGGCCAGGTCTCTTTGGATAGTCGGATACAGTCTCTGGCCTCTGGGTGAATTCAGAGAATAACATCTTCCTCTGTGCCTGTCCCATACTTTAACTAGAATCTTAGGGTAGGTACTTGAGCCCATGTAGCTCCAACAAGCCAGGCTCAGCCACCTTTTCAAAACGCTGGTCTAAAAAGAACGTAATGATGAAAACCAGAGAGTGGAGAATCAGTCAGTGCCAACTGGGAAGAACAGATGAAGAAGCCCAGAGACTCTTAAGTTTATCGTTAGGGAACAGACACAGGCTTAGGTTTCAACATAGAAAGAATTGAAGTAAGAGGTGAGTGTGCATAAGTCACCCTAGATAACGTGTGGTCCTGCCCATCAGTATCTCAGCCATAGTTCTACAAGGTTGGATGCTCGTTTCTGTTGTCTTCTGAGGGTGATTGTTCTCCAGAGCACAGCCTCTTATCACCGTTCTCACCTTAGAGGTCTATCCAGAGGCTTTTCTCCTGTAGAGGTGGCTACAGGCCTTTGTCACAAAGATGTTGATAGATCTATCCTTCCGCTCTTAGAATCCGAGCCATCTCAAGAGGAAAGATTAAAGACAATAACGTCTCTCTGTGCCTTCCGTCTTGAAGAGGCATCACAAATAGGTGGCAGAATCCATCAGGAGGAGACAGACACAAGCCGAAGGTGGAGATGACAGGCTTTCATCACTTAGCTTGTAATGAAAGTGACACCTGAGCTTCGGCATCTCTGACTGTCCCACTGTCTATTCTTAGACGTTAGCTGGGGTTGGAGCCAAGTCATAACAGAACATGGTCCAATACAGGAGGCAGCCTGTGCTGTTTGAGCTTGAATATTGATTTCTCTTCTCATGACTATGACAAAATGCTTAACAAGGAAGGCTTAGTTGGGCTCACAGGTTGAAATTATGGGCCATCATGGTAGGAAAGGCAGGGCAAAAGACAGTGTGCTGGCCACATTCCATCTGTAGCCAAGAAGTAGAACACAATGCTGGTGCTCACATCACTTTCTCCTTTGTAAGCACTCGGGGATTCTCACCCATGGGGTGGTGCTGCCCATATTCAGGATGCTCTGTTAAATCTGTCTGGGGAAGCCCTAATAGATATACCTAGAGGTATGTTTCCATGGTGACTCTAGAGTCTGTGAAGTTGACAATAAAGATGAACCATTTTAGCAGTGGTGGCTCCTAACTGCCCGCTATGCCATCTGTACAACTCTGTGTGGCGGGATTAAGGTGTCAGCTGATAAGGTCAGAAGACACTTCCGGGACCCTGGAGGGGTGTGGCCAAGCCCATTGATAAGTGGCTGCTGGGACACAAGGAGCTCTCTTCCTGGTTCCTGGCTGCTGGCTGCTGGACAGACAGAATCGGAATCCATCGTGCTTCCATCGCGCTTTCATCGCTCCTCCATCGCCCAGACCCCCAGAAACGACTCAGACGCTTCTATTAACTTCATGCTGTTTGGCCTATGGCTCAGGCACATTGCTAGCTAGCTCTTACATCTTAAATCAACCCATTTCTATTAATCTGTTGGCCATGTGGCCCGTAGCTCACCCGTGCTCCTTACATGTTGCTCCTTGGGCGGCTGGCTCGATCTGCCTCTAACTCCGCCCTGCTTCTCCTACCTAAGCTCTGATTTCTCCTCCTCCTTTTTTTATGGTGCCTGCCATGGCTCAAAACAGCTCCTTTATTTAAAGATTGAGATTCACAGCATACATAAACGCATTCCCACATCAACTCTGCACAGCTAGGTTCTGCACGCTGTACTCTGCTTTCTGCACTGGGGACAACATCTGTTTGTATATTACCATGTAGCATGCATTTGTGTTGATCTAAACATCTATATATTGCTAACTTTTGTGACCTTGAGAATGATTGTATGGACAAGTGCTCTTGACACCCACCTGTCCCAAGTGAGGCATGAGGCCACACCTTGTTAACAAGCGATAGAGACAGATTCAAATCTAAATACCCAGATATCATATCTTACAATATTGGGAAATTCTGTCTTCCACAGCATAACAGTCCACACAGAAACAATGATACGCTAAAGACGCACATATGCCCCTGACACGCCCTGCCTATTGGACTATTGAAATATGGTCCCCAAGAAATTTGAATTTCTCTGGGCAATCTTGTGCTGAGAAAAGGCAAAGGTTAAATGTTGGTGTCAGCCAGAAAGGGAGTTTGTTGTCCAGAAAAAGCTTTCACACGGCTCTGACACCTTGTAAGAAGGAGACCAGAATGAAAAGGGGAAAATTACAGGGACTAAAGGAAGAAAAGGAGTGCCTCGCCTTGGGGTCTGGCTGAAGCCTTTCACCAGCAAAGATGCCACAGTTCTAACATGGTTAACAGCTGCTGTGGTCCTTTCTCGCGTTCAGCTGGCAGCCTACAGTTTTCTAGGACTTTCACCCAGAAATCTCATGTACATGGAAAGGGCGTGTCCTTAGCCCCATGTTCGATCCTATTGACCCATGATTTTACATTGTCAGATTAGAAATCATCCAAGGCATCTCTGGAACCACCCCCATGGTATTGCCCATCAAAAGGGAGAAAAGAAAATGATTCTCAGCAATATTTGAGAGGCAGCTTGAGAGCCACCAATATAGGATATGTGGCTAATGCTAATTTCAGTTCTCCCAAGGAGCATGCCTATCCTTGGGCATGTCTAACTTTCTTCTCAGTGTCTCTCTTTCTCCTAACACTGAAAGTCTGTGTAAAAATATCTTTAATAAGATCTCCAGCTTTCCATAATACCAGAAGGTCCTATGCAGGCTTACAAAGGAAGAAAATACCCACAGTCTTACCTAGCTATGGTGTCTATCAACCACAACAATGACCAGCATGACACGATGACCCTACGGGTACAGTAGTGGCATGCATGTTCTGGCAGTAACCAACAGCTCTCTAATTGGGTATAAGATCTGTTCAACAAGAGGGAAATTATGCCTGATACTGAAAACACAGATACCTAGGGCTAGTGAGGTTGTGGATCTGGAAGGAGAGGCCACTACTTTACTAAACCAGCCTAATTCCTAAATACATTCTAAATGTTGGTCTTTGTACCCACAGACAAGTGTAGTCATCATCCCTGATCAATGGAACTTCTCTTCATAACAGATAAAGACCATTATAGAAAAGCACAACTAATCAAAATACAGAGTTGTGGGGCCCCCAACCCCAACTAACACGTCAACAAAATGGCTCTTACATGTAAGGCTCAGGCATCATTGCAGAAGCTGGAGTAGAACTATCGTAAGAGCCAGAGAGACAGGACGTTTGATGTGAGATTGTGCCTCTTAGTCAAAAGCTACACTCAAAGTCTCAGCACATGACTGAAAAAATATGAGATAAATATGAACAATAATAGACATGCCCAAGTAGATGGAAGAAAGCCCAGGAGGCCTAATCCCTGACACAAAGAGCTACAGGCAGCTAAGAACAGGAGAAACAGTCTTCCCCAGGGAATAAAACATCAATCAATTATTTAATATCAAATGGTCAACTCCAAAAACATGTACATGCAAGTAAACATTATATGTATTTAGCAGACTGCATTTATGTATTTTTAAAAATGTATATGTGCATGTATATGTAATAACAATTTTTAAAAAGAGATGAATTTAAAAGAGAATGGGGCTTATGGGGGGAGTTGAAGGGAGGAAAGAGGAAGAGAAATATATTACAATCTCAAAGGATTAAAAAAAATACCAGCTCCAGTTCTGCTTCATAAACTAGCTAGTCTGAAATTCTTTTCTGCATTGAAGCCACAAATCCTGAATTGGCCTGAATCAAGGTCTCTAGAAGATGAGGAAAACTTCTCAGGCTGTTAAGAGTGACAGTGTAGAGCTTTGTCTCTTTACTGTTCACAAAGCCACTTTGCAGGAGAGACTGGGGCCATGACAGTGGTGGGTCATGATGGGAAGGACCACACCTTGACCAGGACTGCTTAGCTGGATTCCTCTTGCTTTCTATTAAAACCAAAACTAATATCAGGACTCCAAAGATGGACTTTGTGGGGTCACTGAATCCTCTTGCTCCTCTTTCCAATGTGCCCATACTAAATAAATCTCCTTTCTCTGCTTTTCACATTACTTCTCTGTTTAACTGCTGTATCAAAGACGGGAGTCTGAGAATGGGTTCTTAGGTCTGCTGGCACATGGGTGTCTCTGGAACATTTTCCTTTACTGTCGGTCTCCACATCAAGTTCGTCTGTGGAGGAGTCAAGGAGACAGATCAGCTTTGATGTGGTGACCAGCAATCCTGAGCTTTCAAAATCAGTCACACAACAGGCCAGAAGTCAAAAACTTCAGCTTTCTCCTTTGCTCTTTCTAAACAGACCAGGCTAAGGGATGCTTCATGGACCAGAGCAGCTTTGACAAGTGAAGGAACCACTTTTCTGCGTCCTGGATAACACAGCGCTATTAAGAACACACTGCCTTCTCATGACATATCTTTTTACTTCATGCCAGACACCTTATTTCACCATGTAAAGATTCTACAAAGTTAGAAGAACTCTGGTGACTGTGGACAGTTGGGATACTGTAGATCTGGAGCTATGATAATTTGGCCTATTTAGTTCCCTCAGGAGCCATTCATCACCCCCACCTGAGTTTCATTCAGAATTCTTTCCATTGCCATTTAAAATCCTTTGAGAAATGTACAAATAGACCCATAGCTTCCCCTGATCCAAAGGCTAAGAATCTTGGATATGTCTCAATTCTGTCACCTGTCTATCAGATGTTTCCACCAATCAACTTGAAAAGTGTCTTGATTTAGGACTTTCGTTGTTCTGTGACTATACAAACTTCATGAAACAGATACTCAGTTTGGGGCACAGAATTTGGGGTAACCCGAATCCATCTTTAAGGTGAGGGCATGTTCTTTGTTGGCAGTCACATGGCCATCTCCCTGGAAGCTATACTAGAGGACAAAGTGTACACATCTGCTGTAGTGGACTCAATGGCTGTGTCACAGTGTTTCAATTCCATGTATGTCCTCAAGTCCTACACACTCCCAACAAACTGACAACTGCCCTTGACATGACTGACAGGCCTGTTTAGACTCTGAGCAATAATAGCTACATTTTACAAAGTGCTGCTCATTTAGAGGTCCATGTCTGTGGCTTTACTCTACCAATGTGCTGATGTCATCCGAGACTCTCCCTTCTGGTGCAAGGTCACAGATACCTAGCAGGCACTGACCTCTATCTACTGCCCATGGGACCCAGAGAAGCTTCTGGGGAAACAGAAGAGAGGGGATATCAGGGAAACAGGAGAGGAGGGATGCTGGGAAACAGGAGAGAAGGGATGCTGGGGGAAACAGGAGAGGAGGGATGCTGGGGGAAACAGGAGAGGAGGGATGCTGGGGGAAACAGGAGAGGAGGGATGCTGGGGAAACAGGAGAGGAGGGATGCTGGGGGAAACAGGAGAGGAGGGATGCTGGGGGAAACAGGAGAGGAGGGATGCTGGGAAACAGGAGAGGAGGGATGCTGGGGGAAACAGGAGAGGAGGGATGCTGGGAAACAGGAGAGGAGGGATGCTGGGGAAACAGGAGAGGAGGGATGCTGGGGAAACAGGAGAGGAGGGATGCTGGGGAAACAGGAGAGGAGGGATGCTGGGGAAACAGGAGAGGAGGGATGCTGGAGAAACAGGAGAGGAGGGATGCTGGGGAAACAGGAGAGGAGGGAAATCTACAAGGTCACTGCACTGAGGTCTCGCCTTCCATTAAGAGAATTCCAATCCTGGTCACTTTGTGGCTTCTGTTATTTTTGTCTTTGTCTTTGTCCTTCCCTTCTGCCCCCCCCACACTCCTCCTGTCTTTCTTTCCTTTCTCTCTCCCTCCTCCCATCTCCCCATTTTTCTCTTTCCACTTTTCAGTTCTCATTTATGGATATTTTACTGTGCTCTGTGCAGTGTAAAATGTATCAGGGTTCTTCACCCACGTGACTAAATTAAGAGGTTCTGTTACAAAAGAGCCAGCTCTCAGAGGCTTTGACAAGAAGCAAATGAACCTCTGTGAGGCTGTGGTGTCTAGGAGGCAGGCTAAAGGAGGAGGAGGCTCCTAACTGTCCTGAGAGGAACACAGAAGACTTCCCAGTCTGGCTGGGGCACACATCTGTGGAAAAGCTCTCTGTCCCAGTCACCTCCCTGCTGCCCATCACTGTCCTCTGGCCGAGTCCACGCTCTTCCTTTGAGGTTGAAAGGACGTCCAGAACCCAGAGAAGCTTCAAAGGAAAACTCTTACTCCAACACAGGAGAACAAACATTTAAACCAAATCCTCTGCATTTACAAAGAACAAGAGTTTTAAGCATCGGTGGTGAGCGTGGCGGTGACAGTGTATTGGGAACTCCTTAATGAGTGAATGGCGTTTTCTCACCCCAAATGAGCTTTGTTTAGCCAGAGAGAGGTTTAAATGGGACTGTTCCTTAGTGAGTGGCTCTGGGTATCTGCCAAGTCCTCACTGACTCAGTTGGGGTCAATGGGTTGGATGAGGCTGCTGAAGGTCATGGCTTTTCAGTTGGTCACAAGCTCCTTCTTAGTTATCTAGAGACACGAGCCAACATGTCTGGAGATCAACGGCTTAGGCCTCACATCCCAACTCACCCTGCCTGTTCAAAGACGCTGGTCTTTGTCTACCCTCTCCTGGGTGGTTTCCCTGCTGATCTAGGCATTAAACTAAAACATTAAGCGTGCTGACAGATTCTCTGGCAGAGCTGGTCTGTTGCCTTTCCCACACCCCAGAGGTGCTAGGGACAGACATGACTTATTTGGGTCTTTGTCCTTCCGACCTTGAGCTGGTTGTGCCCTTTGGATCTGACTGAAGCACCATAGGAAGGCAGTGGGATTTATAAGAGGGGTGGCCTCCTGGGAGATCTGTGGGCCATTGGAGATGTACTCTTGAAGGCCTCTGGCCTTCCCCTAGAAGGAGGGGAAGTGCAGGCTCCGCCACACGTTAAATCATTTACTCCAGCCATGCCATGCTGCCTTGTCATAGACCTGAAAGCAACAGGGTCAGCTGACTTGGGACTGGAACCGCCAAGGGATGAGCTCAAACAGAGCCTTTGTCTCTGTAAGATGATCAACTCAGGGGTGTTGCTGCAGCGACAAAATCTGAGTAACACACTTGATCTTTGGAAGGTGGTCCTTAGATTTCCCATAGGTTTTGCATATGGTCTCCCCTGGTTTATTTTGCATCTTGTCCAGGAACACAGAGTTCAGGGTCAGCCAGGCTGTGTGCCTCCCCTTTCTATCATTTTTTCCTCTGTTAGTTATTCCCGTTTTTCTGAAGTGCATCTTTCTGGTTTGGCTCCATCTGTTACACAGTTGGAAACATGGAAGGTGTTCGGCCAGGGAGAGCTGGATGAGCACGTGTCTTGGAGCAGCAGTGTCCTCTTGCTCATGACCTCTCTGGGACCACCCTACTCTCCTCCCAGCATCCTCTGTGTCTTCTACAGCTGCTTTCTGTTTAATCTGGTGTTTGTCGTTGTTGTCCACAGAGTGGGTTGCCAACACAAGCTGTTCCCCTATTGGAGGCTGGAACCTGTGATCTGATTAAAAAGACAGATGGAGCGCAGACTCCACATCATAGTCTTGACTGAGACCATCTGCGTATGCGTCCCTGCCTGCCATACTCGGCTCCGGGGTCCTGGCCACTCTTTCTTAATTCTAATATTCTCAGCTGAAAAGCAGAGGGTTGGTAATTTGCAAGGCACAAAAGTCTCCGTGAAGATGAAGATGAAGTAAATGGATGCATGTGTATCTCCTAGGATACCAGTGCAGCCCTGGTGACTAACTCCTGTTTGTCCCAATCACTAGGAAAGCCCTCCTTTTCTACTACAAACAGAAATCAATGCTAATGCCACCTCTGTCTTTATCTGCTTTTCCTACTGAATCCTGGAACGAGAGGCTAGTTAATTGTCACACTGAAGTTATGGCAATTATCGGATTCCTATCCCAGCACATTGCACTACAGAAAAATGAGTGTACATATGTGTGCATTCATTTATCTATCCATCCATATACCCACACACACACACATATACATGTATATACATACATACACACATGTGCATCTGTGCGTGTGTACATGCACACAAGCCCAAAGATACCTAGTTAATAGTCTAAATCGCTCAGGAATCCTTTCTATCCATTTGTTTTTCTAAAGACTAAGGTTTATTTGTGACTTAAAGGCATATTGAATGAGCTCCTCTCTTTAAAACGCACATTAAAAGCCCTCCAAGCTGAGTTTATAAACAACACAACAGAGAGAAAGGAGGTACTATGGTTTTCCTTCCTTGTTTATTTTTTTAAAAAGAATCAAGGCACTGTGTTTTGAATTCTGTTATCTCACTGACAGCTGTGGGATTGCATTTCTTCCTCCCTAGACATGTCCCCACCCTCCGACTGAACTTGGAGGAGTAATGACATAGGACATTGTGATAACAAACTCCCAATCCAATCTGAAAAGGCAAAGCAAAAGAAGAAATGTTCTGAAGTGCAGAGAGCAGATTCTGCCCACCCAAACACCAGTGTCAGGTTGGGTGTGTGATGGATGAGACTGCAGATTCTTATGCTAAGTGAAATCAGTCAGAGCAGATGTTACACACACACACACACACACACACACACACACACACACACACACACACACACACACACGGTGGGGGGGAGGGATAGGAGGATAAGAATATGTGTGTGCATGTGAGTGTGAGGACACTAATGACGGAATGATGTGAGGGAGGAGATCTCAGGAGCTGAGGAGAGACTGATGGGATTCACCTGGAAGCAGAAGCCATCTGGTGGAAGAAAGGGAGGTAGCCAGAGTGGGCGGGGCACAGGAGAGGGCAGTTGGAGGCAAAGGATTCAAAACAAAGTGTAATGATACATATCTGAAAATATCTTAATGAAACCCATTCTGTTACATTAATAAAAATATTTTTTTTTAAAAAAAAAAAAGAACAAAAGAAAAACCTCTTAGGAAGCAAAGCTGATTGGAGAGGTGATACATACATAGCTTAACTATGGCGATGTTTTGAGAAATACTTTGTTAGCCAACTTTATTACATAGTGGACATTGTGTCCTGTGTTTACACAAATGTGTCTCAGCAGTTTAATCTTGTAGGGACACCAGGCTAAGTGGTTCATCCTTGAACAACATATCACTGTGTGGTGTGTGTCTGATCTTTGTGCCCTCGATGCTGTAGGAGGGAAGAAGTGTGTTCCACTCTGCCATGGCTGGCTCTCCGTAGGGAGCAGATCTATCTGTTCCGTGTGCAAATGGGTGAAGATACTGAGTGAAGAGATCTCTCCTATGCCTTTTCTGCAAAATTCGAAGCTACCTCTCTATGAGGCTGTGCTGTTGGGCGCATACAGTGCCAACTGAAGACCAGGAGGGAGCCAAACAGATCCACTGTGACCTTGGCCAGGATTGTACAATAGGCTGGCGCTCATAAAATAGTCTCTCATACAGTCTCTGCGAGAAAAATATGACTTAATGTAAAAGGAGGGGGTGTGAGTCACAGTACAGACGTCGATGTGACTGCAGAGGAGCCGGTGACAGCTCTGAAGTCAGTTTCACTCTGTCTTTGTCCTTTCATTACAGATGGAACATGCCAATAGTGTAGCATGTGGGACAATGCTCATTTACTTGAGTTTTATAACAATTAGCATAGAGTCAAAGCTAGTACCAAGACCTTTCTTTCCAATGTCTAACTGACAAAACCAGCATCCTGTTTTTCAGGATGGTCCTTCTGTCTGAACACTATGATGACCCTGCCATTCTCGGTAGATACCGCTTTCTCAGAGCAACATTCATTGTCAACAAGCAACTTGACAGAATCTGGGACCACAGAAGGGGCAAATTCCTGAGGATGTCTACAAGACAATTTCTAGGCTGGGTTAACTGAGATGGGTCTTTAGACACAACCTAAATATGAGAAGCACCATTCAATAGACTGGAGTCCTAGCCTAAGAAAGAAAAGTGGGGGGGGGGGCGAGTGGGTGGGTGGGGGAGCTGAGCATGAGCATTCAATCATCTCTCTTGGCTTTCCAGCTGCAGACGCAGTGTGATCAGCTGCCTTTGCTCTTTCCACCATGATGGACCATGTGACAGGTTGTCTCTGCTCTCTCCACCATGATGGACTGTGAGCCAAAACAAAGCCTTCTTTCTAAGAGATCAGTGTCAGGTTGCTGCTCACACCTGTCAGGACTCAGGCTTTGATTCTAGTAACTCCAGCAACAGCTCTCTTTTTGCCTTCCCTCAACAAAACCTTCCTCTTAGAGATATTATTTCACAGAGAACCCCAACTTCAAGGGAATCCATAGTGTGGGGAATGTATAAATGAAGATTTCTGGGACCACAAATGCTTGCTTGGCTATAGAATGAGAGTGTTGAATTGGATTACTTTCCTAACATGGAATTTAGTCAGGGCCAGGTCAGCCATGGCTAGAACACAAACTTGAGAGAAGACGGGGCCTGAAGGCCACATGGCCAGGATATCATCAGCAAAATACCATAGTTACTAGGAAATGATGCCAAGTACAAGTGCCCTTGTCCTGCTCATACACATAGTGGGCAGTGACAAGAGCCCCCTCCCAAGTCTTGAGTGATGTACTGTGTTTGGAATGCTGAGGCAAGAGTGTCAGTGACAAATGGAGACAGGAGGGAGCTGGCTGCAGAAGCCTTGGAGACTTCCTGCTGCTTTCAACCTGCAGGGGTCAGCCAAGCGTGTAGGGGTTTCCAGAGCTTGTGTTAAAGGGTTTCTGGAGCATGTGCTGAAGAGCTTTCCATGATAGCAAGCATTGCCTGGCTCACATGCTGGCAGTCCCCATCAAAGCTTATTATCCGCTTGCAAATTTTAAGGAGTTTTAGTCCCATCCCTCTGATCTAGGAAGAAAAAAAATGTGAGAGAGCAGTTTCAAAAAGTAGGATCCAGATTGTGCACCAAGGGATGTATCCTCACAGGAGATCCAGAAACTGAGGTAAAAGGTAAGTCCACATGCATCAATGCCCAGCAGACGAGACATCCTTGGATCCTTCACTGAGTTCACACTGGCCAAGGCAGAATCTCTTCTGATCTCTGTCTCTCACAGCATGCTTTTTGTCTCCAGGCTCCTTGTTGCTACAATCTCTACTCCAATGCATTCTTTACTTACCTGGATAAATTGGCCATTTCCAAGAGATAATCGGGCCCAGGCCTGGCATGGTAAGTCCAGCCCTGTACAAGGCATAAATCACAGCCAAACTGAGGTACTCTCCTGTTCCACTTCTCACAAGCTGCCTTTTAATCACATCCGTTCCAAATCTAGTCCACCTAGGGAAGAGATAAAAACAAAAGGTAAATTGTGTACTGATAGATTTTGGAATTAGAGGCAGCAGCAGCAGCAGGCATTTGGTTGCTGTTCTGTGCCTGTAGGAAGGGTGAGTTGGCACGGAAAATCTGGTTTCTGACTCTGAGAGATAATAAAGGCTAATAGCCTACACCACAGTGTAGGGGTGACACTAGGCTGTGGGCGTTCTGCTTGAGGACTGGGTTGCCGGAGCCAAGGCTGTGGTGGGATTTAAAATTGTAAACAGCTGTGTGGAAAACGTATATTTTTCGTGTACTTTATTGAGTGAATCCCCATACATTTTTTTTTTCATATGGAATATTTAATGTGGATTCCCCCAGGTAATTTGCTACCATAATTGGTAATAACTGCTAGTTAAATTTAATATATCAATGCCATGCTGGACATTTTTATATCAACCTGATATTATCTGAGAAGAAGAAGCCTCAGTTGTAAAAATGCCTCCATAAGACCCAGCTAATAAGGCATTTTATTTTCTTAACTAGTGATCAATGAGGAGGGCCCAGTCTGTTGTGTATGGTGTCATCCCTGGGATAGCAGCCTGAACATGAGAAGCAAACCAGTAAGCAGCAGTCCTCCATGGCCTCTACATCAGCTCCTACTTTCCTGTCCCATTCTTGTCCTGACCTCCTTCAGTGATGAACAGTGCCATGGAAGTGTAAGTCAAATAAACCTTCTCCTCCCCAACTTGCTTTTTGGTCATGGTGTTTTATTGCAGCAATGGAAACTCAAACTAAGATAAGTATTTCAAGACAATACCATTTTAATTTTTGCATAGTTATGTATATACGTGGTATCCATGTATACATATGTATGTCTACATGTGTGTGCATATATATGTGTGATTGGCCCAAAGTGGATGCCCAGTGTGGGGATATGTTTCAAATATAATAAAAACAGCCTGAGATATCAGAGGGATCTACCCACAGTCAGTCTAGGAGGATCAGACAGTGGTAACTCACACCATTAATCCCAGCACA
The DNA here is from genome assembly GCA_033318265.1 of Phyllotis vaccarum. Taxonomy (NCBI): domain Eukaryota; kingdom Metazoa; phylum Chordata; class Mammalia; order Rodentia; family Cricetidae; genus Phyllotis; species Phyllotis vaccarum. The sequence continues at coordinate 88,411,759 of JARWLC010000003.1, forward strand.
GGGAATATCCCTGAGTGGTGACCTACGCCCTTAATCCTGTCAAATCTGGGTTTGAGGTCATTTTAGTTTACAGAAGGAGTTCCAGGCTTCCAGGCAGGCAGTGGTGGGGCCACGCCTTAAGTGAGCAAAGAAAGTATTTAAGGCAGGCATAGAAAGACAGAGGAGACAGAAGAAGCCAGGAGGAGGGAGGCTGAGGAAGCTGGAAGACAGCTGGGTGAGATCTGACTGTGGTGTTTCTTCTCTGATATCTCAGCCTTTCCCTGAGATCTTGTTCTGAGTTTCCTTCATTCGTGCAACAGCCCAGTGTCTTCCTCAATCCCTTCCCACCTTATGCATTGAGGCAAGGTCTCTTACTTGAACTGGGGCTATCCCATTGGCTGGCCTAACTATCCCATTGGCTGGTCTAGGTATCCCACTAGCTCAGGGGATCTTCTGCTTCCCTTTTCCGTCACTGGGGTTATACAGTGGGTCTCCATGTCCATCACATTCACGTGGATGCAAATTCTAGTTCTCATGCTGGCATGACAAGTGCTTAATCCACTGGCCTGTCTATCCCTCACTATGTTAATGTCAGCAGGTTTATTGACATACAATTCACATGCTATCAAAGTCTGCATGGAGCTAATTTTCATTGTCTGCTTAACTGGATTGAGTATTGCTGTGAAGTCTACATCTCTGGGCAAGTCCACCCACTTACACGGCAGAGCCCTTAGGGCCTAATCATCTCTTCAAATTCCCTCTGAGACCTTCTGCAGCATTTTCTGCATAAAAGATTATATCACTTGCAACTGGAGATTGCTTTAAGTTTTTCTCTTGCCCTCACTGGATTTATCAGCTACTGCTTCAGGACAACGTTGAGTAGAAGTACCAAGAGAAAGCCCTTTTTTCTTCTTCTTCTTGATGTTAAAGATAAAGCATTAAGTCTCTGATCATTGATGAGAGTCATACAGATACCCATCAGGTTGAGGAAACCCTTTCTATATGACTACATATGTATTACACTGACAGGTTTTCCTGTATTGAACCAACCTTTCACTTCGGACACAAATTCACTAGTTTATTATTTGTAGCCTTTTATACTACATGTTATATTCATTTTGTTGAGGACTTTTGCATCTCTGTTTATAAGGGCTTTTGGTTTGTAGGTTTTTTTTTTTCATGTCTTTGAATTTGGGAGGGGTTAACTTACACCTTGAAGGAATGAGCTGAGACAGACCTCTTCTTGTTTTTAGAAGAGCTTATGATGCATATTATTAACACTTCTGTAAACACCCAGTAAGATCTCTAATGGAGTTTTCTGAGCCTGGGTCTTTCTTTGTAGGCCCTCAAAGATTCAATTACAACAAGACTTCTTCCTAATTATAGGACTATTTATGTTTTAAATTCTTCTTGAGTCAATTTTATTAGCGCATGTCCTTTATAGAAACTTACTGATTTCATCTGCTGTGTCTTATTTGTTAGCACACCGTTGTTTATCATATTTCTTTCAATCCTATTTGTATAACATTAGCCATGATAGTCCCTCTTTCCATCATTTTCGAGTTTGACCTTTCTCTTTCCTTGGTTAGCTCAGCTAAAAGGTTGGCACTCTTGACTCTTTATGTTTTCTCTATTTTCCACCCTGCTTCATCTATTTCCACTTAACTCCATCTCTTTCCTTCTGCTCTGGATTTACTTTGTGTCTCTTATTCCAGGAGAAGTTAAATTGTTGCACTCAGGTGATCTTTCCTTGTCGTTTGAAGACAGGGCCTCCCTGACCTGACCACAGGTCCCTCTTCTTCCCTTCTTTCATAGACGGTTCTTTATAATGTTTCTAAGATTTGATTTGTCTGTGTCTTAGTGTCAGTCCAGTTGCTGTGAAAATGCATCAGAACCAAAGCCACGTACAACCCCCCTCCCAAGCAAAAACAAACAAAAACTCAAAGAGTTTATTTGTAGCGTGTGAGGGTTCGAGTCAGTGACTGGGAGAATAGCAGCTGGCAGCACTGTAGCAGCCAGTAGCTGAGAACTCACATCTCAAGACGCGATCAAGGGTAGGAAGTGCTAGTCAGGAGTGACAAGAGGATTTTGAAACCTCACAACCCACCCCCAATGACACACTTCTTCTAATACGACCACACCCCTTAATCCTACCTAAGCAGTTCCACTAAGTAGGGAGCAAGCATTCAAATCTACAAGCTTATAGAGCCATTCTTATTCAGACCTCCTGAGTCATGTCCTAATTTCTGGCATCTTTGTTTTCATTTTTACCCTTTTCAAAGTGTTTTTTAATTTTTATTGTTTTATTCTTTGACCTACTGGTTATTGATAAGCATACAGTTGATTTACACATGCAATTGTGAATTGCACAAATTGCCTCTACATACTTCTTTTTAACTCAATCACACTGTGGTCAGATATGTTATTTCGAGCTTTTAAGTTATTAACCAAAGCTTGTTTCAGGGCTGAGGCTCTGTGTGCCTTAGAAAATATTTCACCGGCATTTAAGATGTGGCTATGGGTGTCAGGTCATAGACCTGCAGCTTTTAGACGCAACTGCTCTAAGAAATTGGCAAATTGGCAGCCTGAGCAAGATCTAGCCATGTCTTGCATAGTTGATCTCTCTCTCTCTCTCTCTCTCTCTCTCTCTCTCTCTCTCTCTCTCTCTCTCTCTCTCTCTGTGTGTGTGTGTGTGTGTGTGTGTGTCTTTCTCCACATAGCAGCAAAATGTAAGTGCAAATCCCTCCCAGCCTTTCCCAGGCAACTGTAGCCCAGAAGTCTAATCCCAGATGGCTTTTGCTTCATCTTTAGTGCCTCGTTGTAAAAGTCATTGATCACTGAGAACACTCATCCATACATCAAAGTTGCTGTTTGTTTGTTCTCTGGAACATTAACAATGCAATATGGCTCAGTATATGCTGGAGATCCTTAACTGACCAGCCTTTGCAGTTTTGAGAACCAATGAGCTGAAAATAGGAATATGTGGCACTTCTTCCCCAAGTAGCAAATTCTCACCCTTTTCCTGTCTCCATAGCTACTACAGTCTGGATTGAACACCTGGAGTTTCAGCAGTTATGTTTTAACAATGGCAATACAGTCCAACAGCTAATTTTAAACGAGTGTTAGAAGTTGATGGAGCCAAAGTACTTGATGGCGTTTGCAAGCAGTTACATTAGCACTAGGTGGCCCATCTCTGAGCTCCTTCTTCCCTAGAAATCAATTTGAATCTGGCTAAGCACACAGCAGGGATTTTTTTAAAAAAATGTGTGTGTGTGTGTGTGTGTGTGTGTGTGTGTGTGTGAGAGAGAGAGAGAGAGAGAGAGAGAGAGAGAGAGAGAGAGAGAGAGAGAGAGAGAGATCATTGATCCACTCAACATGAGTGCTAGAAACTGCACTCCTGTCCTCTGGAAGAGCAGCAGGTACCATTAACTGCTAAGTCATTTTCCCAGGACCGGGAAGATTTCTTCTGAGCATCATGTTCCTGCTTCACTCAGCTATTAAGCTTCCTTCAGGAAAGCCAGTTAATTTCTCTGCTCTTCCATGTTTCAGTTAATGATAATACTTATGCCGTAAGGCCTTCCTGCCGCTTAGCAGCAGTATACACGAAGACACTGGACGCTGAATGCTGAGTTACTTTCCTGTTGCTGATAACACAGTGTCACGCTAGCAGTCTCAAGTAGGGAGAATGGGTTTGGCCCACAGTTTAAGGACGCAGTCCATCACTGAGGAGTTATAGTGCCAGGAACTTGGAGCAACTAGTCACACTGCAACTCAGTCAGGAAGCAAAAGGTGGTGAATTTTTCAGCTTAACTCACTTTCTTCTTTATATACTGTCCAGAATCCCAGCCCAGGGAAAGCTGTCACTCACACTGGCCACTTCTTCCCCGCTCAGTTTACCTAATCAAGATAATTCTCTGCATGCATGCTCAGAGGTCCAACTTCCAAGTGAATCTAGACATCACCAGGTGACAGCTAAGATTCACTCGATAGGGAGTGAGGCACGTGGCATATACATCTCTGTATTATTCTATGAGGGCATTTCCAGGAAGCTTGAACAGAAGGAGGCCTCACCCTGAATGTGACTGCACCACAGCGGCTAGGATCACAAACTGAGTAAAAAGAAGAGTGAGCACCGACCAGCCCTCATCTCTTTCTGTGTCCTCACCATCAATGCCAGGTGACCAGCCACCTCAAGCTCCTGCTGCTGTATCTGGACACCCAGGATGGACTCCACCCTCGGCCTGTGAGCTGGAGTAAATATTCTTTCTGTAAGCTGTTTCTCTCAGATACTCTGTCACAGCAATGACAAAGTAAAGGACATGAGCACTGGGACATGGTGGACACAAAGTGTCAAGTGGGTAGTCTATAGAAAGTTCTCCAATAGCCCTGAGGATTCTGCGGAAAGGTCGAAAAGCACAGGTACCCTGCTTTTGGAACTGAGTGAACTGCTGCCTAAACCAAGCCTTGGCTTCACTGTTCTAATTTTCAGGTCCCACGGAGAACAGGGGATTATTTGTGGTTTTTCTCACACAATTCAGTTAGTAGGTGGAAAAGTTGGTTTTGACTAACCTAAGAACATAAGCTAATTGCAGGCACCAAAACTGACCAACTGACTACCACCTCTTGCTAATACAAAGGGATTTCCAGAAGATAATCTGTGTTCTTGCTTGAGCTGGAGAGATATCTCTGTGTTTCAGCACTTGCTGCCAGAAGACCTGTTTGGTTTCCAGCACCCAGATTGGGCACCTCCAGAAGATGGGATACCTTCTTCTGGCTTCTGTGGGGATAACCCCACAGATGTAGCATATACACAGGCACAAGGAAAACTTATAACCTTACAAAGGAGACCTTTCTGCTTCAGCCTCCCTGGTGTCAAGTTACAGGTATTTACCGTTGCACCTGGTATATACCTGCTACACTGGAGAAAACAATGGTAGTTAGTTTATACTTTTGACATGTTTTCAATCCTTAAAGTTGGGTAGAAGATGGCAGTATCAGCTCATAACTGTTGCAAATTTTATGTATTGAATTTTTATTTGTCAACTCATAATTCACTCAACTTTTCCTTAGGTTCAGACTTCACATCTCCACAAAGTGTCTTTATTAAATCTTTGCCATTGTATTCATTTTTTCCATGTGACCTACCATTGGGCATGGCATGCCCAGCCTTCAAGTTAATTTCCTCTTTGGGATTCTAATAATGTGAAATATTAAGCCTTATCTTGAAATACACAGCAAAGCTTCTAAGCTATGTACAGAACTGACACCCATTAATCAAACAAGCCATTGATGGAGAAGGATGCTCACATCTGTTATTGTCATCTTGTAAGTACATATGTAATGATATTTGAAGTAAAACAGAACCAAGTTCAATTTATTCATGTGTATAGTAACTTGGGATCTGGGTCAGCTAGTTTACCACTGCCTCTCCCACAAGGTAAGTGTTTAAGTGTGAATTGTGTTTGGGAAGTTCAAGTGCAGACAGGAGGATGATGGGGGATAGGAATATCTGTGGAGGTGGGCTCTAGAAAATAGAATAAAAGATATATCCCAGAATGATCTCAACAAAAGAGGGTAAAAAGTTACAGAATATATGTCCCAGTACCCAAGGATGACTGGCTCAGGGCAGAGTCCATGAAAATTGAGTCCTCTGCATTTTGGGCTTTTCATATAGGGAGGCAGAAAGGGAACCAGAAAACACAGACTGGCAGCTGAAGATTAGTTAGTTGGAGGACATGGAAAAGTACATTCTGAGGGGTAAGACACAGACAGTTAAGATGTCTGTAGCCTGAAGATGTTGTTCATGTAAGGTATCCAGAGTTTAGGTTGTGACCTTGAGAGTGGGGATACATGCTGTACTTCCCAGGGACTGAACCTATCTCTGTCCAGAGTCTCCCAGACCCTCATTTCCATGCCTAACTTGGTCAGCTCTAGGGCAGAAGCTGCTACGTCATTACAGACTATGATGGAGGTTAAATACATGTAGATATATGTTCAGTTTCCGTCTGTTGCTGTGACAGAACACTCCAGCCCAAAGCAACGTGAGGAAGAAAGGGTATACTTATCTTATTCTTCCAAACCATAGTCCATAACCGAGGGAAGTCAGTCAAGAAGGAACTTGAGGCAGGGACCGTGGAGGACTGTTGCTTGCTGGCTCACTCTGAGACCCATTCTTAGCTAGCTTTCCTGTATAGCTTGGTACCATCTGCCCAAAGAATGGTGTTACCCACAGTGGGCTGTGTCTTCCTATATTAATTAACAACAATCAAGACCATCCCCCAAGGAAATGCCTACTAGCTGGTCTGATCCGGGTAATCTCTCAATTAAGAGTCACTTCTTGGGTGACTCTAGACTGAGTTAAGTTAACAGATGACGCTATATAGGACAATATCATAGTTTGGACAATGAACAGGCCTCCCCAGTTCACTTAAGACCTGTGAGAGCTCCTTTGGGGCCCCAGATCTGATCTCTGCTTTGACTCTTGTGGATGCCTATTCATTTGGCACATAAATCTTTATCCTGTTTCTCAATCCTATACCAGTCCTGATTTATAGTGGGAAGTGGTTTCCAAGATAGACTGAACCATAGGTTATCAAGTTTGAAAATGTACTTTAAATATCTATTTTCCTATTTCCTGGGTTTTGTTAATGGAAATCAAGAAGCAATTATGTAAAAGTTCAGCCAAATCTATGACAAATTGTAATAAGATGTAGTTCCAGCAATCAGAGACTCTGAACTTAATTAACACTCTGCTATTCTGAATTTTTGTTAGATGCTTTTTTATAACTCCAATTTTATATTGAGATGGATTTTTTATTAATATGTAAGTCACTAGCAGTATTAACCAATGCATATAACCTACTGACCTTCTGCAAATTTACTTGTTACAATAAAATACTGATGCCAATGTGCTTCTGTGCAGAGCTGCTTGTTAGAATGCCCACTGCCCTTGGCATACTGGATTTACCACAGCCTCTTCATCTGTATCTCACAGGGCTGACCGAACTCATTCACTGTTTAATTTGCAAACCACACTCTCTGGCCAAAGAAAAGAAATCCCAGTTTAGAAGAACCAATTATTATAAAGTGTTCTAAATCTCTCTTCAATTTTTTTTTCTTTTTTAGTTTTTCACTGCAGAGGCCATTGGGAGTCACAGAAAAGCCAGAACAAGGATTTTGCACTGAAGAAGATGAGGGCAGGCAGAACCAAGTGATGTTAGATTTATGCATTGAGTAAGCCTTGGCCATTTGGGCTAAGTGACAGTGGTGTTACCAGCTAGCTTTCCAAGAGGTCCCATAATCTCCTGGGGCACAAGCTTGTGCTCCTTGGAGGTCAGGAATGGTCTATGAGAGGCATTTTCACAACTACCCTTTCTTGTGGGGACCTCAGAGCTCAGTACAAACAGGCACTCATCCACTTCCAGGCTGAGACAATGCCCCCGTTCACAGTTTCAGGCAGCAATCCAGCAGCAAACAAGTACAGCAGGACTGGGAAGTTAGGAATTGAAAGGAAGGCAAAAGCCCAGCCCTGCTCAATTGTCGAGGTCATTGGAGCCTTCATTATGGACAAGACACATGTGCCAAAAGTGAGGTCGATTTTCTTCAAGGGTACAGCTCCAGAAACCAGATCATCTCCCAGTTCACTGCCACCCAAGAGAAGCTGGGAGGCCTGCACCTTCTAGAGTTGCCCAGAGGATTAGCTGACAGGGTTTCTTGGCTGAGGCCTGCACCTTCTAGAGTTGCCCAGAGGATTAGCTGACAGGGTTTCTTGGCTCTTCAGTCCCCTATGTAGACCGGCTGGACCAGAAGCTGAGCGCCAGGGACCTCAAATCCAACCTTAATAGGCTCCATCGAGTTCCACTGTAGTCACACACTATCTTTTATCTCCGAGTTCAAGGGGGGGGGTCTGAGGTGGGGGTGTGCACACCTTTAATGCCAGCACTCAGGAGGCAGAGGCAGGAGGATCTCTATGAGTTGGAGGCCATCCTGGTCTACAGAGCAACTTTCAGAACAGGATCCAAAGCTACACAGAGAAACCCTGTCTCAAAAAGCCAAACCAAACCAAACCAAGACAGCATCCCATAGTCTGCACAGAGAGAGCTCAAGTTCCAGAATATTCATGAGACCTTGAATCCTAAACCAATAGGACATAGATCTCTCTCCTCTCCCTCTCTCTATCTCTATCTGTGTGTGTGTGGTGTTGAGGTGTGCTAGAGGGGTCCAAAGATTGTACCTCTCAGGAACACTGGCCTGTGGGCAAAGGGAGCAGGGTTTTTTGTGTGTTTCTTTGTTTGTTTTTGAGACCTAGATCTTTAAAAGCCACTGTGTCCTACAGAGATGACAAGTCAGCCATTTTGCCCTTGCTCTATGCTAACACCCTTTTCAGAATGCCGTAGAGGAAACGGCTTCACGGCTTCACTCTTTCTAATCTTCTTAATTTAGGATAGAGGGAGGTTTTGTTCCTGTTCCAGTGAACTCTCCCATGTGCTGTGTTCTTCACGTTCCCAAGCTGTCACTTCTCAATACTTGCTATCCAATGACCCCTCCCTGCCGAATAGCTGTTCCATATACTTGGTTTACCCGCCCAGGAGGTTGAGCACCCCATTAGTCATAAGGAGAGAAAGAATTTCTGGCTCTTACCAAGAGTTTTCTTCCTGTACATAAAATTCATTTAGTTTCATTTCCCATTTAAACAAACAAACAAAAGAGCCACAATTCCATCATCAAATATATGGAGGTTAAAGAAACTTACGTACTAAGTCACTCATACCATCAAATCCCAAGAGAATGACTTTAAGAAACCTAGTCATTCCTTTTTCATCCCACCCACTGAAACTACCTCTTTTGAATACTTTGAAAAATAAAAACAATGGGAGTGATTGTAGTTTTCAACTCTGTACTGGAAGCATCAGACCCTGTGCTACTGATAATGTATTCCTGTCATCACCATTTCTTCTGCTGCCCTGATCTTTGTGCAAGAACGCTGGGCTGGAGATAAGCAGCAGGGGGAGAGGAAGGAAGCTGATGCAGCCTTAGAGGATAGAATACACCCGGAGCATATCAGAGATGCGAAGGACATGAGGTGGAGATATTAATTACAAACCAATGACAGGGCAGGAAAATTGAGTAGGTTCAGATTTCTACAGGAGATGACATATGAGTAGCATTGTAAACACTAGGGATCACGTCACCAGGAAGAGATGGGAGAAAGGGTGACATGTCAAAATGCAGGGATGGGTGGACATGAGTGAGACGTAGGGGAAGGTAGACTGAGCTTTGCAGCTGGCACCTGGAGTTAGGATGAGTGGGCTGTGGTAAGAAGGAAAACCACCAAGGAGAAGTTAGGGAAGACCACTTGGAGACTCAGATACCCAACGGTCTTGGGGGCAGTTCCAAGCATGTGGCAGTACGGGAGAGCAGAGCTGCCCACGGATGCGTAGTGAATGCATCATAAATCTTCATTTGCAGAAGAGACCTTCAAAGAACACTGCCTGTGAGGGCTGTTGCTGTCCTGTGACAGAGCCTGACCACATGCCCTCACCTAGTATTCACTTACCACTCTGATCATCACAGAGCATGGAAGCAGAGTAGGCAGCAGATCTCAAAGTAATACATGCAGGCAATAATAACACAGACCAGCAGGTGGTGGCCAAGGGACAGTAGGCCTCATGTGAACTGTGACGCTTGCTGTGTTTTCTACGCTCTTTCTAACATCCTGAGATGGAAATTAGAATATAGCTGTGTTGGCCCTGTATCCTTCAGTTCATCCTCTGACCCCTCAGCCTATGATCAGATTGCAGTTTTATCTACTTATTTTATTTTTGTTCTACTAAAGAGAAGAAAAGTTAAATTTAAATTTTATTTGCACGTATTGATAAAATTAACAAATTTCATTAAAAATTGAAATGGACTAAGTGCTGGACAGTTAGTTCAGCCAGTAAAGTGCTTGCCTTGCAAGTTAAGGTCACAGTGAAGAATGGAGTGTTGATCTGGACAGCAGGATGCTCTGCTCCAGGGCACTCTGGCCATGTGCACCAAGAGCTGACAGTGAGGGCCAGCGTGTGGTCCTGGTTACAGAGACCCAGGAAAAGAGCATTCAGAATTCCCAGGCTTCAAAGAGGGAAGCCTGTGTTCAGGTCTCCTACCCTGAGGAGAAAAGGAGTGAAGATACCATCCAAAGAGGACAGATAACTTGTAAAGAGAAGGACAGGAGGCTGGAGTCCAAGGGGATACAGGCCATCACTGAGCAAATTCTCTCTGGTAACTTGTCCTATCCAGAGCCCAGAAATACCTTGTGAAAGCTGATACCCTGAGTCTTCAGACAGGTGGCGGAGCATGCCTGTAACCCCAGCACTTGGAAGGCAGAGCCACGAGGACCATGAGTTCAGGGCCACTCTTGCTAATATGAGTTTGGGGAAAGCCCGGGATGCTTGAGACTGTCTCAAACACCAAAAAGCAAATAATAAAAACAGAAGAATTTTCCAGTGTAGGGAGTGACAGGGAAGTCTTCGTTTTAAAATGCAAAATTAATATTAATAAAAACCATAGATATCCAACGAAAATGATTGATAACGGAAATGTGCTTTATATAACTTTAAACATATGGTTATATTTAGAACTACTTTATGATAATTTAAAAAATAAGGTGTTTAAGAAATACTGTCTGTATTCAGTTTAAGTTAATTTCTCCCAAGGAGCAGCCGGGTGCTCCAGCTCCTTTATCATATCCCTGACTACTTCCTGGCAAGGACATCTCCTCATGCTCCAGGCTCAGGTGACACAGCACACAATGCCCTGGCTCAGGCTACAACCTGCATATCAAAGGCAAGGAAAGTATTTGAAAATACTAGAGGAATTCCTCTTTTATAAGATTTTAGCTTATTTAATTTATATGTGGGGAATAGTGTGTAGGGGTCAGAGGACAGCCTGTGGGTGTAGTAGGAGGTTTCTGGTCAGGACTTTCGGGCCTAACCTCAAGGTTTAGGACCCACAGACCCGCAGACCCACAGAGACACACAGATGCTTTCAATAATTTTAGGCTGATCGGCCTAAGGCCCAGGCGTACAACTTGCTATCTCTTTACCTTCAATCTAACCCATTACTCTTATCTTGTTCAGCCATGCGACTTGGTACCTTTTCTTAGAGCAGCATAGTTGCCCTCTGCTTCTTCTGGCTTCTCTCTGGTATTCTGCTCTGTGCTTCCTGTCCTTAAAGTTTTTCTTAGTCTGGTAGCCCCTCCCACACTTCCTGCCTGCCTTTGGCCAATCAGCGCTTTTTATTAAACCAGTGGGTGGGACAATTATTTACAATGAAGCAACACAATCCCCCTATATGTGGGAGTCTGTTCTCTCTTTCCACTGAGTGGAACCTGGGCAAGTGCCCTTATGTGCTGATCCATCTCACTGGCCCACATTTCTTTACTTAGCCATGGTGTACTGAATGCCCACTCCATCAGGATGGATACAATGCTCTCTAGGCAGGACAGATAAATCAGCAGTGTGTGGAAAGGCTGGCACCAGGCAGTGACTGGGAAATGTTTGCTACGGGAGTGGAGAGTGAGTGAGTGAGTGAGTGAGTGAGTGAGTGAGTGAGTGAGTGGATGAGTGAATAAGTGAATGAATGTGTCAATGGAAGAAACGAGGAGCTGTGAAGACCTAGTCTTGAAAGATGCTGAAGGCAGAGCCAGGGAAGTTGGGAGGTTGGAAAGGGGCATGCTGGATAAAAAGAAGACCATACCTGAAGGCAATAAAGTAACAGAGAAGGGGTATATTGCAGAAGCTGCATAAGGAATAATGTAGCAGGGTTGAGCAAAAGGTTAAAAGGGTCTTAAATAGAAGTTTCCATTTATATCTAAATTTGCCATTTTTATGAGCACAAATCATAAGAACAAATAGCAGCCAAGGTCTTTGTGCACACTGTATTAGGTCGCGTGGTGTCTTGCTCTGACAAAACACCTGGCAAGGTGCAAATCCATGAGGGGAAGAGTTCATCTCGGCTCATGTTTGAGGATGGGACCCATCGTAGTAGGGAAGGCGTGGTGGCAGAAGTGCGATGCAGCTGGTCACGTGACATCCACGGTCAGGAAGCCGAGGGAGAAGGGCGCTTGTATTCAGCTTACTCCCCTTTTTATGCATTCAGGGGATTCAAGAAGCACAGCAGTCACAGATTAAATGAGCTTTTACTGAATACTTAAAGCTATTTCAGAAACAGACAACGACTTGGGATTCTCTATCTCACACACAGATAGTGTGTGTGTGTGTGTGTGTAGATATGTATATACACACATATATACATACTTTATATATAGTGTATGTATATATGGTTGTTTATATACACACGCAGTATGGTTTATAGTTTTCATGAGCTGTATCTTGAAGTGACACCAACGTTTGGGATAAATAGGCTCTGAGTGGGGCAAGTCTTACTTTATTTGTAGCTAGTTGAAGAAAATATATACTGGTCTTCCAAAAATCACGATTACTCCACATCTCAGGACTGAACCACTTTCTAAAACCTGCATCTGGATGAAATATCAGTGACTCCACACAGGACTCCATTTACTCAATTATGAGTACAAATAACCAACTAAAAAATCCTGTGTGTTTTGTTTCCTGGCTGTGGGGGGGGGGGGGGATGTGAGTGGTCCTCGTGCCCCTGACATCACACCTTCCCACCACAATGTCCCTTAAATTCTAAGATGAGATAAGCCCTGCTTTTTTTTTTTTTTAACTTGATTTCATGTCCACTCTCTGGTCAAAGACAAATACCAGTAACTAATACATACAGTAAGTGATGAGCTAAAATACGTTTGAATTCACCTGTAATTCTAATTAAATGCTAGTTGAAATAGAACGCTCAGTGACATGGTCGTTTTTATTACTTTATAATCTGCTGTCATAGGATAACATACATTTTAGGTTTCAGGGGGGGAGGCGGCTAACATGGAAGCTATTTACACTCAGATGTGTAAGGACATAGGCACTGACGTCAGTGTGGGTGCTCTGCCTGGGAAGAATGAGACTGAGAGGTGCAATATTGGGGGGCATGTCAGAAGGGAAGAAATATCAGAGCACGTCTGTGTGGGCATGAGGGGACAGGGGAAAGGAAGGTACAAAGGGCTGACCACTTGGCAAGAATACAGTTTGGTTTCAAACTCACAGCAAAGATGTTTCAGAAGTCTGTCCCTGCCTTTTGACCTAGAAATTTTATTTCAAGGGAGGGATTTATTTCAAGGGAATAAAGATGCCAGCAGATATTTATTCTCAAGGGTGTTGGTTTTGATGTTGCATACACAGGTAGGAAAGTAGAAGCAAATAAATGTGCACAGGGTTGACAGCTCCAGATTCAAAGCCTGTGAATTATGGACTAGTATGTAGGCACTGGAAATACTGACTAAATATACTTAAATTCCTGAGAGAGGGCATGTTATGTGATCATTTACAACGAGGCACAAACACTGGGTAACATTTCACTAGTTTTATAAAAACAAATGGCACATAGACCTGAGTAAACAGAACAGGAAGAAGGACTCCAACAGCTGCCTTTTAAAGATTTACTTGTACTATTTTTAAGTATGTGTAGATGTGTGCCGGTGAGCTGGTATGTGCATGAACGTGCAGGTGTCCAAGGAGACCAGAGGCATTGTGTCCCCTGGAGGTGGAGCCACAGAAGGCTCTGAACCTCGGGATGTAAGAACAAAGTGGGGTTCTCTGGAGGAACAAAAATGTCTCCTACCACCAAGTCCTCGCTAGTCCAACCCAGGAACTCCTAGTAGGGATTGTATTTAACGCAAGTTTAAATTACTTTACATTTTTCTTTTGAATAATATGGGTGTGTGTGTGTGTGTGTGTGTGTGTGTGTGTGTGTGTGAGAGAGAGAGAGAGAGAGAGAGAGAGAGAGAGAGAGAGAGAGAGAGAGAGAGAATCTCTGTGTGAAGATGCACACATGTGTTTGTCTGAGGTGTCTTTCTCTGTCAGCATGTTCCACCTTATTATTGAAACAGAACCTAGAGTTGGCCATGCTGCTAGACTGGCTGGCCAGCAAACTCTGGGATTCAATTGTTCCTCCATGTGAGCACTGAGTTGGGAGTGTACACAGCCATGTCTGGCATTTACAGGGGTGCTGGGGATCGCACTCAGGTCCTCACGCATGTGAAGAAACTCTGTACTCTTTGAGCCAGCTTCCCTGTCATTTTTTTTTCTTCTTCTTTTTTTAAATCATGAAACCCATAGAGTACTGGGCTCTCCTACATCAGTTTCCAAGTCAATCCCTGTCAGACGTGGCCGCAGGCCAATATTATTTGAGCAATCCTTTAATTGAGACTTCATTCTCAGAGGACCCTAGGCTGTGTCAAGTCAACAGGTAAAGCTCTCGTTAACTCCAGAGCTCACCGATTCAGCTAGTCTAGCTAGCCAGCTAACCATAGAGACCCCTGGAGGCTGACACACCTCTGCCTGTTTACGTGGGTGCTGGGAATATAAATTCCCCAGTCTCCACACTTGCACTCAAGTGTTTTATTCACTAAAGCTATCTCAGTTTCTATTTATATTTTTACTTTTATATTATGATCTTTGGAAATTTTTACAACATTTTGTATAAGAGCAATGAAAAATAAAGCCCTCCTCCCTAGTAACAAATCTTACACAGAATGAAAATTTTCTGGTAACTGAGCCTGAGTGTCTAAGAATCCATTATCTACTTTATGAGAATGTTGTCTTAAGTCTAAAGCCAGAACCACGTGGCCAAAGCTGCCAAGTTCTGCTGCTTGCTGGGCCTGGAACACAGCCCCTCGTTCAATTACATCTTCACTGGCTTTCTGTTTTCCTTTTCTGTGTAAGCTTGGCTGCTCTTCAGATCAGGCTATCCTTGGAGCTTTAGATCAGGCTGGCCCCAAACTCAGAGATCCACCAGCCCCTGTCTTCCTAGTGCACCACCACACTTGGTCCTAACCTTTCCTTTAGCTCCTTTCTGCAAGTTGGGAATTTAGCTGAGTGGGATCTTTCCCTGAGGTCACCGCTCCCTTTATTCCATTTCTTAATTCCTTTATCTCCTTGAACAGAGGATTTAGCTCCATCCCACTTTCTGGTACCCTTTATTTTCCTCAAATATTTTTTTTTTCTTGCTTAGCTTGTTCCTCTCATTAGAATTACCACTAATATCCACATGACAGAGTCTATACTGGGCTGTTCTGAGATTTCTTCTGCTAACGGAATTCATCCAAACTCTTCACTTTTGCTGCAGGCCAACTCTTTGGACGAGAACAAAAAGCAGTCACTTCCTTCACCAAAATATCGCAAGAATGATTTTCTAGGCAAGATACTAAAATTCTTCTCTGAAACCTCTTGAGCCAGCCCTGGCAGTTCAAAGCATCCTCCATACCACTGAATTCCATGCTCCTTCCAGTCTGTCCCATTAAGCTGTGGGAAAAGCATTCCACTGCTTCCTAACTCAAAGCCCCGAAGTCCATATTACTCCAAACTAAAACATGGTCAAGCCTATCACAGCAATACTTCAGTCCCTGGTACCAACTTCTGTTTTAGTTTGGGTTTACGATTCCTGTGAAGAGACACCAAAAACATTTCATTGAGGGTGGTGGTTTGCTTACAGTTTCAAAGGTGCTGTCCATTATGATGATGGCCAGAAGCACGGCAGCATGCAGGCAGACATGGTGCTGGAGCGTGATACATCTCTAGCACGAGAGTATGTATGAGAGTGATACATCTCAGCTCTGAGGTGATAAGAAATGGGCTAACTGTCACACTGAAGTAAGCTTGAATAAAAGACCCCAAAGCCAGCCTCCATAGTGACACACTTGCTCTAACAAGGCCACCCCTCCTAATAGTGCGGCTCCCTTTGGGGGGCATTTTCTTTCAAACTACCACAAATGTGTTACATTTATGAGGCAAATGGTTGCTGTCTATAACTGAATAAAGTTGTGCCTGGTGAGATGACAAGGGTTTGTGTTACACTTATAGTCATCTACTTACCCCTCCACAGGACACATAGTCTCAATGCAGGTTATTTCTTTACCGATAGAGTGAAAACTGGTCCTGGGTGTAGTAATAGACATGTTGAACTGTGGTCTGTGCATAGTCCTTAGCCTTCCGGCACTCACCCACACAGCATGATCTTATTCCTTAGTATTAACTTCTCCCATTCTAGAAAAGCTTCATTTAAATTTAAATGAGCTTAACTGGAATTTGTCCATATGTATGTATGTTCATGTATGTGCAAGTGCGTGAGAGTGTGCCATGTGAACACACACGCATGTTCATCTACGTGGAGTCCAGAGAACTACCACAGCTGTCAATTACTCAGTCAGCACCCACATTATTATTATTATTATTATTATTTTGAAACAGAGTATCTCATTGGCCTGGAACCCATCAGTAAGTGAGGCTGACTGGCCAATGAGCTCCAAGTTCCACCCATCTTCAGCTTTTGTTTTAAAGTGTGAATTCTTTTTTGGTTCGCTTAGTCGTTTTTATGTGGAATAAGTGCTAATAGATCCATGGTTGTTTTCCCAAGTGTCATCTAAAACATCCATTGAGGTCTGGGGACCAGGTATGACAGTGAACTTGCGCTCCCTCTAGTGGCATTGATGGAGTATAGCACATCTGTTGAGATGACATGTCAGAGTGAACACTCCTTCAATGCCATTTATTTCAAATTGTAGTTACAATAGCAGGATATTCCACTTCGCAATTTGCACAATTTGACATTAAAGGACCTCTTTGTGAATGCATCTCTCTCTCTCTCTCGTGTGTGTATGTATGTGTGTGTGTGTGCATAGCTGTGGTCAGGGTACAATGCATACATGGATGCATTGTACATGTGGAGATCCCAGAAAGCTTTTGAGTGTATGATGGTCTTCTGGAATCTTCTATTTACTGTTAGAAACATATTTGGGCTGGTACTGCCCCCCACCTCTTCTAGGAAACTTCCTATTTTGCGGAACTGGGATTATAGGTGTGTGCTCTGCTGTGCCTGGCCTTTTATGTGGGTTCTCGGGGTCTGAAATGCATTACAGACTGAGCCTGAAAATGGATTGATAATCTCAGCATAATATAGCCAGGAAATCAAGATGAAAATTTATACCTCTGGGTCTGAATATCTATTGTAGAAGAGAATATATGTATGAAACCTGATTTGAACATAGTAGAAGAAACAGAGGCAGAAATACCCAGCACAGCATATGGGGCAATAGCGAGTCCAGTGAGTATGAGCTTTCCCCACTTCCTAAGCTGGGCACAAGGCTATATGTGCACACTCTTCTCTCTGCTGGGTGATGTGGGGTCCAGACCTTGAAGGCCACCTTGCATGTGTCCGTGCTGTCTTCTGGCAGGGGCTTTCAGCAGTGGCCCTGATGCCATAAAGCAGAACACTTTACAGGGAGCTCCATTCTTGCTGCAGCCTTGCTTATTTGCTCTACACACCCTGTTCTGCTCTCTCCTTTTTATTACACAGTGGAGGTTTGTAATAAGCTCTGCCCAAGGAGGAATATGAACAACTGAGTCCTGTGTCCTCTGGAGGAGACTCACACTTCCTTGACAACAGATTTTCTTTATGTCCCCAGTCCTTCAGGAAGCCTTGTGCTCAGGGCAGTCTTTGATGCACTTTCAAAGAAAGCAAACCGTGCAGTTAGGGAACGCCATTCAACCTTCTGAACAGTTCACTACAAGTGTTTGTTACAGTCAACAAAAGCAATAGAATCAGCAGTAAGTATCTGAGAGGTTAGGCCTGAGGCACTGCCAGGGCAGCTGAGAAGATGCTGAAACGGGAGAGCTCTGAGAGTTACCCACTGCTTTCCCGCCTGGTGGTACCCTGGGCTCCATGTCCCAGCCCCTCCCTCTAGAGAAAACTGCAATTTGGCTGCGTCATTGGCCATGAATATTGTTATATCTAATTATGATTCATCATAATCCTCATTCACACCCTACACATTCTCCCCCCTCAAAACATACTTCCATGATTGATTTCCTTCCTTCTCTCCCTCTGTTCTCTCGTTTTTTCTTCTTTCTCCTTCTGTCTTTCTTTTTACTTTTCTTTCTTTTGATGGCGCTCCCAGTAAGTAGATAGTATCAAATTCATCCTCCTCCTGCCTCAGCTCTTTGAATGCTAGAACTGCTGGGGTTTTCCTGAATGAGGGTTAGAAACGCAGGCTCCTCCCCTCCAAGTCGGATACATATAATGCATCAGTTTCTGGGATGACAAACAGGAGCCTCCGCCTGCTTCCCTGGCCGAAGAAATGCTACAGAGATTCTATATGAGAAATAGCTTAGACAATGTGTCCAGGGCTCTTTCAATACCAGCATTCATGATTTTTGACAAATTTAGACTTATCTGCAGCCCCAGAGCCGATAAAAAGATACTGGAGGCCCAGAAGTTATCAGAGAAGGCCATGCATACAAGAGTTCGAAGTAAAATGCCACTGCAGCTTTGTCAAGTCCACTGTTCCTGCTAAGTGCTATCTCTTTGAAATGGCTCTGTAAGGGCCAACATTATTGATGACGGCTCCCAGAGGAGAGGTCCCACCTGTGGCACCATCTTTAACACCTGCATCAGCCATGCCAAAGCTGAGTCTATTCCTGGCCTTTCCCTCTTCCTTATAAGCAGCTCTCTGAGTCAGGAGGCATCCAGAGTTCAGTGCTGGTCAGTTATCTGAGATCATCATCTTTTTATCTCCATGAGGTGTTTCTCTCCCTGATAGATACTCTTCTGCATTTTTCTCATTTCCCAGGCTCTCTGGACACCCGAAACTTAATTTTCACATTGCCGATGTGTTTCACTAGGGTAGCACCTTAAATTCAATAGTAAAAGTACAAACCTGTCCAGTAATATCCTTGAGGGTTTGGGGAGGGGCTGGGACTGTAGAATTCAGAGGGACAGCCACGGTTCTCAATGACAGATCACATTCTGTGAGTGAAGAGCTAATTCAGTGCTCCAGAGTGCTCCTTACAAGCTCCTTACAAGATGCCTCAACATCTGAGAGCTGTGATGTTTGGTACCAAGTCCACCCAGTATTTCTTGTTGTCAGCTGTGACCATAGCAGCCATGGGCTTAAAAGAACATATTGGCTGGAGATGTAGCTCAGTTCACATCTATAGCAAATGTGATGGGTTTTGTAAGCACCCTATCAGGAGGATAATCTAGGAGCCTCCCCAGCACAGGAATGTCAGTAAAAAGAGAGCAGGCGCTGATCCTAGTGGATCTAAGCCCATCTATGTACTGAGTTTCCTTCCCATTATTTACAGCCAGGGCTTAAAGCTGACCTCAGACAGCCACCACAGATCAGAGGGCAAGTCTCCATCCTGTGCTATGGCTGAACTACCTCCCCCAATTCACAACTCCTGCCAATTCCCATGGTGTAAATGCTCCCATCATGGCCTGTACATTAGTTACTATATCTTGTCACTGTGATGGAAAGACCTGGCAGAACTCTTAAGGGCTTCCTTTGGCTCACAGTTTCAAAGTATACAGTCCATTGTAGCAGGGGATGTGTGGAGAAGAAAGTGTACGACTGTTCACACCTGAGAAGGTCAAGATACAGGAAGCAATAACTGCTGTCACCCATCAGGCTTTTCCCTTTTCCTGGCTTCATTCAGACGAGGCTCTGGTACCAAGAATACAGTTGTCATGATGAATGGACTGTCAGTCTCAAAGTCTTCATAACTCTGTTCCCACAGATCCTGTCATGGGTCTTTGAAGGAGCAGCTAATTGGGCAGCTCATTTCAGTCCAGTCCAGGCTTCAGACAAGGGGCACTTGCTTTTCCAGACTCCTTCATCATTATAAAATATTCCTGGAGTGGGTTGGGGAATGGTTTACTTGGCATAGTATTTTCCTAGCATTTTTCATAGTATTTCCAAAGTCCCAGGTTTCATCTCCAGCACTGAATAAAACTGGGCATAGTAATGCATGCTTATAATCCTGGCACTCAGGAAGTGAAGGCAAGAGGCTCTTAAATTCAGGGTCATTTTCAAACAATAGAGTCTAAAGCTAGCTTGGTTTACATAAGACTTTGTCATCTATCTATCTATCTATCTATCTATCTATCTATCTATCTATCTATCTATCTACCTACCTATCTTTCTTTCTTTCTTTCTTTCTTTCTATCTATCTATCCATCCATCCATCATCTATCTATCATCCCCCCCCACACACACATGTATGCACCCATGCACACATGCATGCATACACTATGCACTCACTGTACATGTATGCACACAGACCTCTGGCCACTTTGCTAAATTACCTCTAGCAGAATTTTTTAGGATCTCCATTTCTTGGCTCACACGTGTTCTGTGGGAATTGATGCTTGAACAGAATTCTAATCTTCTACTGGAGAACACTCCTCTTCCAGAGCCCCTGGGATTTCTGCCTTCTGATTTAAGCAGGAAATCTGGGCCACCGTGCCATGGTTGGTAATGAGCTGTGTGGCTTGGTCTGATATTCTGCCCTTGTGCTAAAACTGGCACAAACCCAAAGTGTGACTGAGGACCCTCTCCTACATGTCATCCTTTAGTAGGTAAATGGACAGACACTGGCCTGTCCAGACAACAGGAATAGTTTTAGTATCCAAAATTAATAAAACCAAAACAGCAGGTGCCTCTATCTGAAAGACCTGCACAGTGTAGAAGAAAACCGAAGTAGGAAGAAGTAGGAAGAAATCTGAATGATTAGTTGATGCAGCTGCATATACAGACACACCTGTGTGGCCTCAGATATTCAGGAGGCTGAGGCAGGAGGGTTGCAAATTGGAAGCCAGCCAGGGATGCACAATGAGGTTTTATTTCTCCTTCTTACCTTACATTTGTACTGTGAGTGTATAACAGTTGCTCGAGGCCATGAGTGGGGAGTAGTTGGGGTCTCTAAACACCCTTTCTTCAGGCCACCTGCTGACATCCTTACAGGTGAGGGGTTTGCTGGGAAACTGGGAGAGGGCTGTTCAGGGAAGAGACACTGGTCACAATTGAAAGGCGGTCAGCTGTTAGCACCCACTCAGCCAAGGTCCTACCATGCTCATCAACTCCTAGAGAGAACTGAAGTCAAAGAAACATCTCCCTTTACTTTCCACAGAATGCCTGCCTTTGTTCTGGTTTCACCAAACACTGGAAGCTTCCAGACCTTGAGTGCTATCTCCCATATGCAATTCTTGAGATGATTATGGGGCTGAGTAGGTAAAACAAGAGAGATACAAAGACTTTTCTAGGCAAAGAAATCCCACTGCATGCCTCTTGATAAGACTTTTGTAATTGAATTTCTCAGAGAAAAATATACCATACCCATGTTGAAGGTGCTAGAAGGCTAGTTGAGTCATTCCCAGAGTGGTGTTGGTGGGGGTGACTGTGTTCAACCTTGTGCTAGTCTGATTGACTGATTAGAAATTTCTTTTTGTAGAAAGCTGGTGCAGATCAGGATCCAAAAATTATCTTGAGCTGTTTTAAGTCCCTTTACAGAGGTTTGTTGCCTACTTCTAAGTGACCTATCATCCTCATGGCTATTGGGTAAGACCCTTGCTATGTATTAGCAGACTAGCTCCTCCAAGCCCCCAAATGAAGAATGCTATCAGATGACTGTTGGGCCTCTACTAGGCCTTTAACAGTGATTCCGAGGCCTGGTGTAATTTCCTATTTGGAGACCTATCTCTGGCTGTGACTTCCGCATATGAGTGACTCAGTGTAGCCCACCCAAAGACCACCTCTGTCTAATTACTGCTGCAGTAACATAATCTCATTAGCACTAAACCCCCATCCACCTTCCCTCACCCAAGACTCCTGCCTCCCCTTTCCTAAGTCTATATAACCCCTCTGCCTAATACAATAAAGCTAGATCCTGCTTTGACAAGGACTCCTGGTCCAGTGTGCTTCTCCCTGGTGGCTAGAGGAAGTCTGGGCCATTGACACTCACCATCACGCTCAGCCCCGGGGAGTGACTGGCTGGACCCGTTCTCCCCCCCCCCCCCCCCCCCCCCGCCCTCATCTGCCAGGGAAACCGACAAATGACTAGGACCCATAACAGAGATTCCTGGCTCTCTGATAAGCACCTCTAGGAATGCACTAGGAACAGGCATAAGGGTTTCAACCATAGCTGGTGAGATTACTCAGTGGGCAAAGGTCACTCAAGCTGGGTGACCTCGGTTTGAGTCACTGGACCCACATGGTGGAAAGAGAAAACAGAACTTAGAGGTAAGTTGTCCTCTGACCACCATATACATATATATATATATATATATATATATATATATATATATATATATATATATGTACACTGTGTGCATATGCACTATATACTTGGGCACATGTGTGCACCCACACACATACCTACAGTTAGATCATACATATTACACACTCATGTACACATACATATGCACACACATATGCATACACAATAAAATAAAAATATTTTCCAGCAACAACTGGACTTTTCCTGTCTTTGATCATAAAAACACCTGTCAATATCAACATATGTGATTAATACCTTGATATGTGACTTTCTTGTCTTTAGTAACTACGAAAGATTTACAAGGCCAATTCCACACTAAGACATGTCATTCAAGGCAAACTGAGTCTGTGTTTCTAAGCCATGGTCACTCATATTTGGCTCAGAATAAGCACTCTATTATTCCCTTTGAGATAGTTGTGTTCTGTGTCCATGATTTCTAATTTAAAAACAAAAGAAAAAAAAGAAAGATAAAAAAAGACATGTTCTTCTTTTGTTACCATGTCTGGATTCTGGCTAAGTCTCCTTAGGAAACTTTGTCATAAACTGAAGGCTTACTAAGTATTTCTGTTGGGTTTAATACTTGTGTTATCTGCTTTCTATTCCCATAACAAAAAACATGAGAAAGTCATCTTAAGAAAACACTTGGGCTGGGGAAATAGCTGATCAACAAAGTATTTGCTGTGCAAATGTAAGAGCCTGAGTTCAATCCCTCAGAATCTATGTGAAAACACTGGCATGGTGGTGCATACTTTTAATCCTGATGCTGGGCACACAGAGACAGGCAGATCTGTCCCTGGGGCTCTGTGGACAGTCATCCTAGCATGGAAAATAGTATGTCAGGGGTCCCAAGAGAGACAGTCTCTCAAAAACAAGGTTGACATTCCAATGATTGACACCTGATGATGGCCTCTGGCCTCCACATCACATGTATTCACCCACACATGAACATGCACACCTGCATGCACACACACACACACACACACACACACACACACACACACACACACACACAGAAAGAGAGGGAGAGAAATATTTGAGATAACGGTGGTTTTGGAAGTGCATAGCCAGATGGCTATCACTGTGGGTCAGTGTTGAGTAAGAACATCATGGTGGCAGGATGTGACAGAGGATCCTCCTCCTGGCAGGGCTGGCTGAAGACTGACAGACTGGAGATTGAAACTTCACAGTGTAAATTCCCAGAAAGTCCATTCCTGTCACAGTGAGCTAACCACGCTTGAAGGGCCACCTGAGTGCCTGTGAATGTGCCCTCAACCTCTTTCCCCAAGGCTGGTCCTGCTCTTGCTGTATGTGGTTGATATCTCCTTCTTACCCCAGGTGAGGCACTCAGAGCAGCCCCTATACTCACTTCTCTAGAGGACTCCCCAGGTGTGTGTGTGGGGAGGGGGAGCATGTGTAAACTGGTGCTTACCTTTCTTTCTACTTTCCTTGGGGCTGTCAACAGGGTTGGGACATCAGAAGTTCACATTTCTCCAGGAGTAGAGTTGCTGCTGCCCCATGTAACTGTGGTCATTGAACCCCCACGGACTGTGTGAGTCTGAGAGCAGGTATGAAGCTGGAGAAGCCCGCTGAAGAGCACCCCTGGGACCCATTCAGAAGAGCTGTGTGATGATACATGTTCATCAAAATTCAAACAGAGCAAGCTCCCGTTTGTCAAAAGTAGAAAGTAGACATCAGGGGCTGGGCTGCTGCTTCAATCAATACTTGTTCAGCAAATATGAGCACTTGGGTTCAATCCCCCAAAAGCATAAACATTCAAGCATGGTGGAGTGTGCTTTGATTCTAGTGGTGGGAAGGCAGATCCAGACACATCCTTGGAGCACCCCAGCCATCCTGGTCCATGTGGTGATAAAGAGAGTTAGAGAACCTGTCTAAAAACACCAAGGTGAACAGCTGCTGAGAACTGGCAGTCAATGCTCCCCAGTTTCCATATGCACATATACTTCCCTACATGTACACACACAGAAAGACCTCAGAGATGAATACCTCTAGACCTGGACATCTCTCCTAGTCTGGATTTACTGTTCTGGGACATGAGAGTACACCAGTGTGACACTGATCTCAGTCATCAGCTTGATCAGATTTTCAGTCAATTAAGAGATGAGTTGCTAGCACCCGTGAGGGATTTTCTCCATCAGATTACTTGAAGTGAGAAGATATACTCTGAGTGTGGGCAGGACCTTATTTTGGTAGCCAGACGAAAGGAGGTACTGGAGCTTGGGGTAGGGGTGGGGAGCTCTGCCTTCTGCCTCGCTGCCTTCCGCTTAGCTGGTGAGTGTTCTTCCCTTCTTGCTTTAAGCTCTACACTCTGGTTGCCACTGCATTTCTTGACTGATATCAAAACCCAGCTTCTTCAGGCTTCCAGCATGCACAAAAGACCAGCAGCTCTCCAGGAATCCTCCAGGCTTCAGCCCCAGACTGGGACTCCGGAGACATTCAGTCATGGGCAGAACGGGCTACTGTAGGGTTCTCCCTCCAATTGAGGAGAGCCAAACCTGGGCTACCCAAGCCAAATGAGGTAAACCAACCTAGTAACTCCTCCTTTCTCTATTCCTTCCATCGGCCAGAGAGCCCTTACTAAACAGTCCAGGACTGTTCTGGCGGGTGTTAAGTGACATCTTGCTGTGTGAATTTTAATCTCCTAATTATGCTGTATTTTGATGCTTACATTTGATTGTGCTGATTCAAAAGACTTAGCTTTGCTCTTTCCCCACAGTTCAAAGCTCTGTCAAAATTGCCCACACTTAAAATAACAATAGCGGAAAAATGGACTCTTGGATTCAAAAGCTGAGCAGAGCACCCCTTGGATCTGTCCAGCTGTCCCTCTGTTTTTTCAGTCATAATTCAAACTTCCCATGCCATTGCTTTCCTGCTCCGTTTGAGCTCGGTAAGCACTGGTTACATCCAGGTATATTAATATACATCAGGAAGAAATCACTTCGGGTCCATATTCCCTGTGACTCCAGACAGTTACTGGGGGAAAAAAAATCATTGATGAAATATCAATATATTATTTATTTGGCAGAAAAGCGCATGCATGCTCTGAGGCCACTAGCTTTTCACAGGCAGCCTTTCCGGTTTCTCCTGGAGCTCAGAGTAGGAAAGGAAGTCATAAACTCGACACTGGTGACAGGCAGACATAGTCCCGGCCACTCCTCACAGAGGGATCCTCTGCGTTCAATGGCTGGCTAACAAGGCTGTGAGCCAAACCGGCCATCAGGAAGGGGAGTATGAACATAGTGGAAGACAGACTGGGCCACCTCAGTGGGGAGCAACATCACGCTAGCCAAGAAGGTGGGCCCCTGGGAGGCCAGCAATGTTATCTTGATAGCATCCCTGGATAGTCCTGATTTGACAGGGTAATGAGGTTTGCACAATTGCTGGACTTTGCTGTTCAGTCAGGTGGCTGTGTTTACCTGGTCCATGAAATGAAGTGCCCATGATGATAGAACCACTGAAGACCAGAGTAGGCAAACTGGTGACCAGATTATTGGTCACTAATGCCTCAAAGCAGTTGTACGCTCTGGACATGTCAGAACAGCAGACTTCCTGTGGAACTTGTGAATAGGAGGAGGCCACACAGTGAGGGTGGGCAGATGGACCTAGCTGCTCCTGACTCAAAAGTCTGCTGGAGGATTTGAATTCACCACAGACACAAAGGCAGCTCTTCCACAGTCTGAATTGGAAGTGAAGCCTTTCCTAATGTCCTTACCCCCAGGGATGTCTGGGTTTACCCCAAATCTCTCACAAAACACTTAGTAGGAGCCTGTTCCAGGACAACAGTGGGGGCTCTTTCTACCTCATTGTCTCATGGTGGGACCCCCAGGATGGCTCCCAGAACATGGTAGTTGCTCTCCAAGTACTTGATGAATAAATGAATACAGGAAATGGGTGGATGGTTTTTTCAGCTGAGGTGTGGGATGGGGGAGGATTCAATAAGCAAAATCTATAATCAATATG
Organism: Phyllotis vaccarum; assembly: GCA_033318265.1. Lineage (NCBI taxonomy): Eukaryota > Metazoa > Chordata > Mammalia > Rodentia > Cricetidae > Phyllotis > Phyllotis vaccarum. The sequence goes on from JARWLC010000003.1 coordinate 88,437,939, forward strand.
TCCGGAAGAGCAGGGAACTTGGGTTGTTGTTTTTAATGTGCATATGTGAATGTGTATGTATACATTCATGTGTGAGATTTTGCATGTATGGAGGCATGGGGATACATGTGGAAGGGCACATAGATGCATATGCATCTGGAGACTGGAGGACAGCCTTGGGTGTCATCCTCAGGAAGGCTTTTTACCTCCTGACAGAATCTCCTTTAACATATTGGCTTGCAGATCACCAATTAAGCTATGCTTGCTGGCCAGCAAGCCCCAAACATCCTCCTGTCTGTGTAGCCCCAGCACTGGGATTACAGTTGTGTCTTCCAGCGCCAAGATTTTTAAGAGGGTGTATGTGACAATATATTGTATATTTAATACAATTTGTGGGGAATATCAAAGGACAGAATCATCCACAGCCAAGCCAGGAAGGTCAGGGAGTGATGACCCGTGCCTTTAATCCCATCACTCCAGGACAGAGATCCGTCTCTGTCAGTTCAAGGCCTAACAGATAGGCAGTGGTGATGCATGGCATTAGTTCCAGCACTTAGGAAAAAGAGGCAGGAGGATATCTGTGAGTTCAAGGCCAGCCTGATCTAGAAAGCAAACTCCAGGACAGCCAGGACTGTTACACAGAAAACCCTGTCTGGAAAAAAACAAAATAAAACAAACAAACAAGTCTGGAGAGACAGCTCTGTCCTCTGATATTCCATGCAAATTTTATTAAGTATATAATACATTACCATAGGTGTAAGCAATTGTACTTGGTTTTTCATGCTTGTGAGGTAAGTACTTTCTCAACTGAGCCGTCTTCCCAGCCTGGATCTCCTCTGGATAAGAGTTCCCTGCTTGAAGTTCCATGGGCATCCAAACAGGATCAGTGTGTGGGTTCTTCAGCAGCATCCCACTGTTGGTCTTCATTCCTGTGAATTTACCTCATGGAACAGGGTGGTCATCTCTTATTTCACACACAGCCACTGTGTTCTCCTTTATTGTTTTACAAGCTTCCACTGCCTCCTGGCATGTTGTCACCGGGTCTCACCTCTAGCATGCATAAGTGCTCATTCCCTCCTATCATAGACCTACACTGCTGTGTCTAACCTCTGTGTCTCCTAGGCACATTCTAGGTGCTTCTGTGCCTATCCAGGATGACAGGTAATTGGTACCAGGATTGCAGTTTGATGGATTGATCCATGCCACAGCTCCTTGTGAGAATTTTCAATATTGTTCCTGTGTATAGCCTAATTTAAATACGTTCTCTATATGACTAATGCTGACTTCATATAAAATTTATTACGTAAATAGCACTTAGCAATGTTAATTTAAATATAATAGATGTGATAATGTCAGAAAACACGCGGTGTTCCTTTCTTGCTTTTCTTTGTTCTGCCTTGATTTTGGCAAACCATCAAGGCTGCCTTCTTCCCCCCATACCACTCCATACTATTCCATTGCATGCACACATGGCGTTTGACTCCCAACCCTCTAAGAACTGTCAGAGTTATTTGTCAACTGGACTCAAATTGAGATGTGCTTGGAAAGACAAGGCCTAGGCCAAAGAACTGCCTCCATCAAGTTGGCCACTGAGCATTTCTGTGGGGTACTCTCTTGATTAATATGGGAGGGCCCAGCCTGAGGTGGGCAGGGGCAGTGCCATACCTTGGCAGGTGGGTCTGGGATGTATAAGAAAGCAGAATGAACAAGCCAAGGGAAGCCAGTGAGCAGCTTTTCTCTGTGGCCTCTGCGGCAGCTCCTGCTTTGACTTTCCTGGACAATGGACTAAATTATAAGATGAAATAAAGCCTTTCTTTCTCAAGCTGCTTTGGGTCATGGTGTTTACTATAGCAATAGAAACCAAGACAGCCAGTATCTGCTTATACTTTCTCAGCAGCAGTCCATTGGAGCCCTGCATCTAGTCACCTCTGGAGTTTGATGTCATCAAACTTCAAAAGTACTGAGCACATGGCATGACACTGTTGTTTTGACCTTCACTTTAATTTTTGGCACATTCCAGTTTATCTTTAAATATTTGTTAGCTCTTCTGTCCCATGAATGGCTAATTCATACTCTGTATCATCCATCAGCCTAGGAATCAGACCAGGGTCCCATGCCTGCAGGGGAGCACACTACCAACTGAGCAGCACCCCAGTGCCTCTAAGCCGAGATCCACTTCACACTCAGCTGTTTCACAGGCAGCATTTCTGGCATGGATTATGTGGTGTAGGTCTCTGGCATCCACTATGTGCCCTTCTCAGTTCAGCTGCCTGGAGTTGGTACCGGGTGCTCCCAGTTCAAGGGCTCATGCCCACTAGATGACCCTTACCTGTGAGACCACAGCAAGATTGCCCAAATGTCTCTCCCATGTGGCTGTAAACAAAGCTAGGCTTCCCTTAACTGTCCATTGGTTAGGAAAGTTGCAAAAACAGCTTTCAGATACTCCATTCAGAGTGGTAACTGCAGCACAGTATAACCCAGGGATGACAGCATGGAAGAGAGATTCACCGTCAAGGGGCATGACAGAGGTTCAGCTCAGCTTCCAAGCTCCCCAGCTTCCATGCTTGTTCCTGGCTCAAGTCCATCCCCAAAGTGTCTCATGCATCCTTCCACTCTGTCTCTCCACACCACTGCTTGGTGCGTTTACAGAGTCCATCTAGCAGACAGAACTGAGGAAATCCCTGGTACTGGACAATAAGGAGCTCGCTCTACAGTTCTCGGCCCTCCCTGCAGAAGGGGAGGCTACATCCTCTAGTCCCAGGGCTATCTCCCTGGCAACCAGTCTCTGTCCTGACCACCAATCAAGAACCACATCAGGACCTGGAACCTGAGTTCAATTCCCAGAATCCATGATGTGATACCCTGTGTTTGTAATCCTGCACCAGGGAGGAGGCAGAGAACACCCTGGTGTTCACTGTTAACCAGCCTAGTCTACCTGAAGAGTCCCAGGACAGAGAAAAACAAATTTCAAGGTGGGTAACATCTGGGTAACAAGAGTTGAGTTGTTCCTGAGGAATGACATTTAAGGATCTCTGACTTCACGCACGTGTGCACACAAGTACACTTGTGCAACACATACCACATCTCCAAATTATGAATATAAAACATACACACACAATTACAAGAGCTGCCTCAATGTCATTCAGGAAATTCTTAGGGCTTGAAAAGTGTTTCCAGGAACTTGGGATAAAGATCGAATATCTATTTCTTATTAGCACACTCAGTATTTACTGAAATGTAACAATAGGCAGCAAAGTCTATGCTGGTATTCATTATTTATTTATTTACTTATTTATTTATTATTTTTGAGACAGTGTTTCTCTGTGTAGTCCTGGCTGTCCTGGAACTAGCTCTGTAGACCAGGCTGGTGCTGAATTAAGAGATCCACCTGCCTCTGCCTCCCAAGTGCTGGGACTAAAGGCATGACCACCCCCACTGGCTCCATGCTGGTGTTTTAAACCCCATCACTCTGGAAAAGGTGACATCTTAGAAAAGGGGGAGCAGGGTGTGACCAGCTGTTGAGCATTCATCATTGACCAACCAACAGCATTCTACTTTTGATTAGTGGAGATGGGAGAGATACAGTCAAATAATGAGAGCATACAAAGAGGGCTGGGGATGTGGACCACAGTGTGTGTGTAGGGGGGGAGTAAGTTCTTGTCTAATATGTGTGAGCCCTCAGGTTCTCACCTTGGCCTGCATAACATAAACACACACAGAGCTGTGGCACCATACAAAGCCCCTCCTCTGTAGTGAGCCCGTTAGTCTCACAGCAGCTTCTCACTGCCAGCACCATACTTCCAGACTCTCCTGAATCCATGGTCAGGATCAAGTGGCTGCACCATTTCGCAATCCTCTACAGAGCAACTTTGGGCTGTGTCTTGTGTCGTACCTCAGTGGGGATGACAGGCTTTGTACAGAGGGAAGGACCCTGCTCCAAGCAGGAATCTATGCCCTTGCCTTTGCCTGCCTACCTGCATCATTCTCTGGGAACCAGTTCTGCAAGGTTTTAGGAAAGTGGTCAGTGCAATCAGCTGTCTCCGGAGAGTGGTCTCCAGGAGTTCCCATCAGGACCCTTCCCAGCACTAGCGCTCACATGTATCTTGCCTCAGCCGCTGATCTGTAATCAGAGTTCCCGGGCTAGCAGGCAGGAAGGAGAAAGCACATTCTTGCTTTCTTGTACAGCAACACTTTTCCAATTCCTGTGCCTGACACCCACTCTTTCTGCTAAATATTTTAAGTGAAGGTAGAGACTCAAAGAGATTTTCTGTTCCTCCTCTGTAATTTCCCCTCTTACATCGTGTTCTGTTTTCTCCTCTTGCCTCCCCAGTGTGTACAGGCAACCTTAATTTTGAAAGAAATAAGCATAAAGCCTGTAAATTATTCCAAGCTCCCATTTGCCCCTTTCTCCTCTCTGTGACAACCAGTCATGTCAGCCAAGGTTCTGTGGAGGAACAGATCGGAGGGGCTTCCAGTATGTGATCTGGGCCGTACAGCATGACCATCCACATCTTAGAGAGACTGAGACCTGCTAGCCACTCAGTTCACAATGTTAGTGCCTCCACAGTCCCAGGAAGGTGTGGAGGCCTGAGGAATTCCTGGGGAGTCTCTGATCTTCCATCCTCCTGGAAAGGATGATGACTCTGAGTGACAGTGTCACCAAAGGAATACAGTGGCGGCAGCAGCACCAAGATATGTACTCACAGGCGGGGGGGGGGGGGGGAGGCAGGAAAACCTGCACCTTCTTTCCCGATGCCATCATTCTATCAAGTCTTTCCTCTCAGGTAATCCTTCCTGGAAATGCCCACACAGATTGGTAGATAGGTGCATCTTGGTTCATTTCAGATCCAGCTGAGAAGAAAGATCAACCGTCACTCCTGACCATCTCTGACCATTGCTCGGCTCGCTATAAGAACCACCAGAGGATAAAGGGTAGAAGGGAAGAGGGGGAGATTATAGGGCGTGGAGAGGAATCTAGCCAGAGTGCAGAGGCTTGAAGCTTGGCGTTAGTTGATTTTACACACTGAGAAAACACCTGACAAAGTGAATTAAGGAAGAGAACATTTTGGAGGGTCAGATTATTAGAGGCCTTAGCCCATCACCTCAGGAAAGGTCCCAGTAGTCCACACCATCGCAGCCAGGAAGCAGAGAGCAAGGTAGGAAATGGTTATGTGTAACCTCTCCCAGACCCACATCTAGTGATCTTCCTCTGCTCATCCAGCCCCGTAACTATCCTGACGGGAACGAAAGTATTCTAAAGCGAGACACTGTGACCCTTTCTTTGGCAATAGGACTATTAAAACAATAGTCTCTAAGAAATCTGAATTTCCTAGGAGTCTCCTGGTGAGGGAGAAAAATAATGAAGCCTAGTGTCAGCCAGAGGGGCAGCTTGTCTCCCAGGAAGAGATGTCACCCAGTTCTGACAGCCTGTCAGACCACAGTACAGAACAGACTGGAGCTGAAAATTGTTGGGTCAGTGATGTGCAGGGCCACACCTTGACCAGCTTTGCTTAGATGTGCATACTCTTGCCCTCTAAACCTCCTGTGAGGACCTTAATGATGAACTTGGAGGTCATTGCACCTCTTGTGTCTCTTTCCAATGTTACCTGCTCCTTGTCTGTTTAATTGGCCCATGGAGACTGGGCAGTGCAGTCTAAAGTGCTGTAGCTGCCAAGACCACCCTCCCTTGTTTCCAGAGCATCCCCCAAGCAGTACCAAGGGGATCAAGGGCTCAAATCATGGGGTGAACTTTTTTTCTATTTAAACAGTGATACTCTCTTGACTCTTATCAGAGCTAAACTGGATCTGAATACTTGACAGCTTACAATTCTCAAGATGTTTAAACTTTAAGAATCACAAGTCAAATGACGCATGGCTCCAGACTTGATATAACACCTTCTGGACTTCCCTGGTCTGGTCGTCTGGTCACTGCTGCAGGATGTGAGGCAAGCAGGGTGTTATGCAGGATGTGTTACAAGTAGTGTGTGATTAATTCCTAGGCCAACAGTGATTTCATCACCCAAGAAAGAATCAGGCTTTACTTGTAAAGAAACTGAAAAGAACATTTTGAGGGTGTCTGGGATGATGGGATTCCTTGACACCCCAAATATGGATCACTCTTCACCCCCAACCTTGCTTTCATGTTTGTTTTGTTCTATACATTCATGTACATGTCTGTGGGTGTGTGAACATGTATGTGCAGATTCACACGGAAGACCAACCACAGGTGCAGATATCATTCATCATATACTGTCCATCTTTGAATCAGGGTCCTTCACAGGGACCAAAAGTTTGCACCAGTGTTCCAGGCTTTTCCCCATGGGTTCTAGGAATGGAGCTTAGGTCCTTAGTATTTGTACAACAGATCCTTTATTGACAGGGCTAACCCTCAGAGAAGGCCGACCTCCTGTTCTGATAATTCTCTTAGTGAAGGAAATGGTAATTGTTGGGATAACCTGACATTACTTAGTAAGTCAGCAGGTGTGCACTTGTGGCAATGACCATAGCTTCCTCAAAAAGCATTAACTATTCATGTGACTTACAGATGACTTTTGGGTAACCATGGTGGTTAATCTCAATTGCATTGAAATGCGCCCTTGAGCAGCTCTTAGAATGTTTCCTGGGATAATTAACCTAAGTAGAGAAGCTCTGCCTTGACTGTCAGTAGCACCAGGCCCTAGGCTGGGAGTATTGTGGAGCTAGAAAGGGGCGGGGGGGGGGGGGGGGGGGGAGCTGATGCTGCAGGAGCTCTCCGTGAGCAGCTTGTACCATGTGTTCCCACCGCCATGACGTCCGTTCTTAACTCCTACTCAGTGCGAAGAATCCTGCTGACCATGACGGAAGCCATGAATCAAAACCAACCTTTCCTGTTGTAACTTTTCCTCTAGGGTGCTTGTCACAGCAACAGAGCAGTCTGGCAAGCACAGTAAGGCAGGAGCACCACAGCTCTGCCTTCACTTTGTATTGGTCTCCATTTCCACCTTACACTGGCTTCAGCACAGAACGTGACATAGTCATCATTAAGAAATGTTCACTTTTGAAAATTACCAAATCTCTCTTCTCTTCTCTTAACGTCAAAAACACCAAGATAAAAGAATCTAAGCTGTTGTCACAATTTGTAGTGACCTCACAATCCACAGGCGGTCAACATGGAGGTCTCCAGTCACTGCCCTAAGCCTAAAATGACCTTACAGACATCACCTTGCCTTTCTGACTTTTAGTCTCCCTGGACCGTTCTCTTCTGAAGCCACCTTGAATTTTAGGAGAGCCAGGGCAGTGAGCATCTTGTGACAAGAGCTGAACTCCTCCAGGAAGCAGCAGTTTGATCGAAACACATGAGGCTCCCACATCCATTCTGAGTATGTTGTTTGAATGTGATGTGTCCCCCATGGCTCATGTGTTACAACACTTGCTCCCCAGGGGGTGGCGCTGTTTCAGGAGTTTGTGTAACCTTCATGGGTGAATTCTTGCTAGCAAGAGTCTGTCATTGGGGACAGGCTCTGCCTTCCTGTTTTCTCTCTCTGCCATCTCTCCAGCCCCTCTCTTTGTTTATTTATAGCATTTTAATCTGTTTTGTTCCACTATGTGAATATCCTCATGGAGAAGACTGCTTGGTGTAGAAGGCACAGGGCTGGGGACCAGTGGCTGCTGAAGCAAGTCTTCCCTGACTGTTCTGGAGCTCCCAAAACTGCAACTGCTTCTTCTGAAAGTGAGGCTTGCAGCCTTTCCTCACTGCCAGTGACATCCTGGGATTTCATTCTCTCTACAGCACCACCCCGTGGGGGTGGGGGAAGGTAATGGCCAAGTGCTGGGTTCTAGGCCTGACTATGCCTCAACCCTAAAACTACACCAGGGACTCTGGTGATGGTGTCAAGTGCTGCTTGGATATAGTGTCTAAGAGCGTAAAGTGAAAGCCCCCAAATGGCAGACCATCAGTATAAATATCGCTAGGATGTGTCTCAATTGCAGGTGCTTCAAGATCTTCGAGAGACACTGCAAGGGATGTGAGAATGAGACCAAACAGTCGTGAATATACAGACAGCTGAGCACATGCTGCCCTTGTCCTTCACATCTCCCTGGAGACCCCCATTTCTTTCCCAACTCCATGTATCCTGTTCTCCATGTATCCTGTTCTCTGTGCATGATTGCAAACCCACAGTGAAATACGCCCAAGAGAGGGCTCCAGGAGGGCTCTTGAAGCTTCCTAGGAAGCACATTTGGAGGGAGATGCTGTGCAGGGATGGGAATCTCCAATTGTCCAGGGCATAGACATCTTAATAGTTTGTTTTTGTTTCGAGTTAGAGTTATTTCTGTGTGTATGTGGACACAAGCCATGAAGTTTGTGTGGGAAGAACTACTTGAGGAATTAGGTCTTCAGTTTCTACCACGTAGATCCCAAGGACAGAACCCAGTCTTTAGGGCTCAGCAGCACATGCTTCTGCCAACTGAGGTACATACACTACCTTCCTTGAGACACTTTTCCCAACAACATTTCTGGGCCCAGGATGCTGAGTGTTTTCCTGTACCAAAATAGGACACAATCATTGCTACTGAGCTTTTTCGATTTCACTTGATACAGTGCCAGAGTCTAAACCTGTGTTTCTCACTCCCAGAGGCAATGCACAGTTTCTGGGGAAGCTTTTAAGCAGCATGGGGCAAGCTCCTGAGTGCACAGGGAGCCCCCACCTTTCTAAAATGAGATAGAACTTTTCCACCCAACTGTAAGGTCCACAGTGATCAGTGGGAATTCATCTCTTCTCTCATGTTCACCCCTAGTTACCCCTACACTCCCTAACATCATCATGACTCTCTCATGACCATCCTTCTATGTGTGAGCCTGCTTATAACAGTTCCCATCCTTACAGGAGCCTTTCTGTGACACTTTTATGTGTGACTTTACCTGGGGAGACATAACATACATGTCTACTCCAAGGAAACCCATGGGCAGACCAAAGCAACAACGTACTCAAGTCCAACTTGGTGAGCTGATGACTGGGTTTACTAATGGGAGTATGGGTGGAGGATTTATCTACAGGATCAGATGCATTATTGGGAGGTTCTTGAGTGATAGCTCACAAAAGCTGTATCTCAGAGCTCTGCAGGCAGCTTGGCAGGTCCATTTCGTCTCAGCACCTGGGCTGGCCAGGACTTCCTCCCCAGCAGCTGTTTACTGATTCTATCACCCTGGGGAGCAACCTGGTGAATCTTTCAAGTTTCAGCTTTTTTGTATCCTTGACATTTGTTTACTTCTTATGTCTCTGGAGCCCCATCCTCCCTCCTAGAGAGAAGGCTTCACTTTAGAAGAAACTGCTGCACAGAAGTCCCACACTTATGCCAAATACTGCAGATTCCTCTAAAGTAAATTCAGTATTATTTAAAGAGCTTTGTATGTATGTTGGTCATGGCATGCCTTACATTTATAAAAGAACAGATAAGGTACATAGATAATCATGAACCCTTTTATTAAGACAATGCCTGTAAAAACAAAATTAAAATATTTACTTCCATTGTGTCTCAATTCCACTTCCTAAACATTCTATAATTACTTTTCAATGTGGGGTAATTACAAAATAATCTATGCAATTTATGTCTGGTTGAAATATGAAAAGAATGACAAGACAAGATATCCATGTGCCTTCTATAATCTGAATATAAAATGTCTTTGTGGTGGTTGGTTTATATTGTCAAATCACAACATTTACAATCACCTAGGAGATAAGCTTCTGCCATGTCAGTAAGGGAGTCTGTAGATTGCAATGGACCTACCTGGGATGTACATAGCGTCATCCCATGGGTTGTGGTCCTGGACAGAATAGTAAAGTGATAAAGAACCAAGCATCAGCATCTATCTTTCTTTGCTTCCGGACTAAGGAGTCAATGTGACCATCTGCCCCATCTTCCTGCTGCCATGCCTTCCTCACCGTGATGGACTGTGCCCTCAAACTGTGAACCAGAGCCAACCTTCCTTCTTTACTTTGCTGTCATCAGATATGTTGTCACAGCAAGGAGAAAAGTAGCTAAAAGAAACCTCTAGACTCCCTTGTTGAGGTTTTGTTTTCCCAGATGATGCCACTATTTTGGAAGGTTCTGGAAACTGTAGAAGGTGGGACCTACATGGAGGAAGTAGGTTACATGCATTCCCAAGTCTATTGCTTCATCTCTGCTTACTACCATAGGCTCAGAATCCTTAGAGCTAAGGACTGTGAACTGCAATTATTAGTCACAATAACCCTCCCTCTGAGCTGTCTCACAAAGCTATGCCATATAAGCGATGCCACACTCACAATCTGTTGATCCTCCCACCCTAGTGCTTCCTATCCCAGAGTGTCATCAAATCTATTCTACATTCATTTGTGTTTCAGTCATTTACCACGGGTGTACCTAAAGCAACATGTATTTAGCAGATTTTTCGATTTATCCAACTACCTCCCTACTTTCCTTTGGCCTAGTTTGGTGTGATGGTTTGAAAGAAAATGACCCCAATGGGAAGTGGCATTGTTAGGGGATGTAGCTTTGTTGGAGAAACTACGTCACTGTGAAGACGGGCTTTGAGGTCTTCTATGCTCAAGCTATGCTCAGTGGGACACACAGTTGCTTCTGCTGCCTGTGGATCAAGATGTAGAACTCTCAGCTCCTTCTCCAACACCATGTCTGCCTGCTGCCACCGTGTCACCCACCATGATGATAATGGACTAAACCTCTGAACTGTAAGCCAGCCCCAACTGAACGTTTTTCTTTATAAGAGTTGCTGTGGTCATGGTGTCTCTTCACAGCAACAGAAACTTTAACTAAGATGCCTGGCTTTCATGGAAACCATGGACATGCCAGATCCCAGGCTAGTGCTGCAGTCTTCCGGCCAGTCGCCATGGCCCCTGTGGCTCCTCCCTCTTTTATGGTGACAGGACAGTGCATGCTTCTGGTTCTCACCAGCTCATAGGAGAGCTTCCTTAGTTCCTGATGCCCAGTCTTTCTCTTCCTGTGCTGAAGTGGGAACACACAGACTCTGGTTCTGTATCTCTTCCCTTTCTCTCACCCAAGTGACCTCATTTTCGTCCAATGGGGCTGCTTTCCCCTTCCGAGCGCTAGTGGATATATCCAGCGGCCTCCTTCGCACCTCCAGAGATACCTAGTCTTAGTTTCAAATTTGTATGTGAAAAGTATAATTCTTTTTTTCCTCTTTTGTCAAACCGCTTCTCTTCAGCCTTCTCCATCTCAGGAGATGGTAATTTCATTCTTGCCAAAATACTTGGAGTCATTCTCAAATCTTCCTCCCCTCTCAAATATCACAGCTAACTCAAAGCATATCCTGTGAGCTCTGAATCTGGAAGCCATCCAAAGTGCGCCCACTTCTCACATCCCCACCACTGTCACTGTGGTGTGAGTTGCTCAGTATCGTGTCTGAAGCCTGCAGGATCCAACAGTCTGGCCTCCTCCTGCATCCCACTTACTCTTTGCCCAACCCCAGCCCAGTCAGGCCCCTTTACACTCCAGCAAGGAAGTCTCTACATAACAATCAGACATTGACCATCTCCATTACCTCCAGAGTCATGTCATCCCCAATAAGTCCAAATCTAGGTCTTTCAAGATGTAACCATTCTGGCAAGAATGAAGATATTCTAAGAGAGACATCCCTTTAACAAGAGGTTTCTGGCCCATCTGGCTGGTGGTCCAGACCCACAGACCTACAGTCCCAGACTGCCTAGCCCCACAGTCTGGACCTGCTGCTTAGTCCCCCAATAAAGACTCAGATGCCTATATTAATTTCATTCTGTTTGGCCTATGGCTATGGCATATTGCTAGCTAGCCTCTGCATTTTAATTCAGCCCATCTCCATTAATCTGTCTTGCCACATGGCTTACCTGTGTTACTTTACATGTTGATTCTTGGGCAGCTGGATGGTGTCTCTCTTACAGTCTCTGCTCTGCTCTTCCCGTTCCCAGAGTTTTCTTACTCTGGTAGCCCCACCCACACTCCCTGTCTGCCTTCTCACAATCAGCTTTTTTTTTTTTTTTTTTATTAAACCAGGAGGACAATTATTTACAATGTAATAGAACAGAATCCCACTGTACACCTGCACCTTCCTTTGAGCAGTAGACTACGTAAACAATGGAATCCAAGAAATTGGAGTTTCTTAGGAATCTCTTGCTAGGAAAAGGATAATGCTAAAGCCTGGTGCCAGACAAGGGAAGCTTGTCTCCCAGGAAGAGATTTCACATGACCTGTCAGTCAACCTTGAAGGACAGAATGGAGCTGAGACAATGACGGGTCAGTGATGGGCAGGACCACACCTTGACCAGTGTTCTTTCTACCTTATATAAGTACCCCAAAGATGGTTTGGAGGAGCCATTGGTCTTCATTTTTGCCCCTGTTCTTCATGTGGCTCCATTCAATGTCTTTCTGTTTTTCACCATCTCTTATTTGTTTAATGGACCTGTTGAGACTGGAAAGTTGAATCAGGCTTGTTAGGCCTGCTAAGGACCCAGCTCCCACCCTAACAACTCCAGTACAATGGTATGGCTCCTGGCTTCATTTCCAATGCTACTCTCGCCCTTCTTAGCCCCGGAAGCACTCCACCAATCAACTCTGGTTTCCATTCCCCAAGTATCAAAACATATCCTCACTCAGAATCATAAGTTCTTCCCCACTTCTTGAAACAGGGCCCCACAGTATAGCTCTGACTGACCTGGAGCTTGCTATATGGACCAAGATGGTTCTGAACTCACAGAGATCAGCTTGCCTCTGCCAGCAACATCAATATATCCCTTTACCATCTTTATGTTCATGCTCATATCTCCTTCACACAGAGGCCATCCCTGACCACCTTTCTGTTGTGAAAACTTTACCATCAGCATTTCACTGTTATATTCTGGGGTCTTATAAAAGCTGGGTACATATGAGGTATTTAACGACTGAGTTGAGTGAGGTGAGTGAAAGAATGCTTCTCTTGTCAAAGTTTTAAGACCGGCACAAGCCATACACTCATTTTATTAATTAGGTGTTGTGCTTTGCTTTGTTACAGAGCAACATAAACCAACATTCACCCAGACAGGAGGAGCTTATCATGAGACATGGGAACAGATAGTTGAAGCTAATGGTGAAATGCTCATGAGTTTCCCAGGGACACTGAGCAGTGTGTTTGACTCACCCTATAACTCCACTGACCAGTTCCTTTCACTTTGGGACCTCACAGCACGTGGGACCTCACAGTGCATGGGACCTCACAGCACATGAGACCTCACAGCACATGGGACCTCACAGTGCATGGGACCTCACAGCACGTGAGACATCACAGCACATGGGACCTCACAGTGCATGGGACCTCACAGCACGTGAGACATCACAGCACATGGGACCTCACAGCGCATGGGACCTCACAACACATGGGACCTCATAGCCCACCCATCCTATTTATATCACCCAAGCCCAGCTATCTACAAAGAAATTGACTTCTTTCTCAAACCCAAGTCATTCCTGCTCAGCTAGTGAGCATGTAATACCACACAATAACAAGAGAGTAATAAATGGTAGGTTGTCACTTAGAAAGTTGGCCTTGGATCCTCATAGCCAATTATCTATATCGAAACTTATATGTCCTACTCAGATGTGTATGTGTGTCTGTGTGTACATATTCATGTACGTGTAAGCACAGACATATGTGTTCATATATGTGGATATATATGTGGAGGTCAGAGGACTACCTCAGTAGTTGGTTTTCCTCAGGCCCCACCCATCTGGCTTTTTGAGACATGATTTTTCATTGGCCTGGAGCTCAGGGATCCCCTGACTATGTCTCTCTCATGCTACTAGATTTCAAGCATGCCATCAGATGGGTCCTCAATGTCTGAGATCAGGTCCTCATGTTTACAGGAAAATGCAATACATGCTGAGTCTATCTCTTGAATTCTCTATAGTCCCTTAAACAGACACACTTGAAAGATGCCAATAACCAGTGCAGAAGATAGGCAACATGGATCAGATGAGGTGGATTACATGCTCTGATATACTGTCACACATTTGTCTCTTTACAAATGAAGATCCAGCTTACAAGGACGCTTCCTTGTGACAATATTTCTGTAGTCTTGGTGGGTTCTGTTACTATAAAGAGGGCAAAGCTATAAAGAGTTGTTTGATTGATGCCCAGATGAACAGCTCTTTGTCTTTGTGAGAAAGTCTTCACAGCTGCAGATTTGAGAGAGCTTCCCATTACACTTGATGCATTAGGGCAGCTCTCAAAGCAGTTTGCACTTTAAAGGCCACCGATGGCTTTCCTTTCCTCTAGACTTTTCCTTCCAGCCTTCTCTATCCCTGGTGCTCATCTTTCTTCAAATAAAAGAAAGTAAATTTTGATGACTCCAGATGAAGAGCTAGGAACTGCCTCAGGCAGACCAGGGCCTCCAGAGCATCGTGGGAGAGCGGAAGCATCTGGAATTCCTGTGCTTGACGTGAACTGAACTCTCGATACTTGATCTTGGAGAAATTTGGAAGATCCCATAATAACATAATATCAAATGGCCATGATGACACATGCCTGTAATCTCAGCACTTTGGAGGTGGAAGTGGAGAATCAGGAGTTCAAAGCCATCCTAGGCTAAGTAGCAACCTCAAATTCACCAAGGATGACCTTGAACAGCTGTAGGTCCTCCTTCAGGGATGACACGGATGAGTCACCAGGTCTGTGGATCTTCCTTGCTTCTTAGAGAATCAGCTTCTGTTTTGTAGATGAACCTCCTTGCTTGGTTTTCTGATTTATTTTGCTGATGTTTGTTTCTGTCTTTAATAGGTCTGTCTGTCTGACTCTCTCTCTCTCTCTCTCTCTCTCTCTCTCTCTCTCTCTCTCTCTCTCTCTCTCTCTCCCTCCCCTCCCCCTCTCACGTTTTTCTTAATAATCCTGGCTCTTTGAGGGAAATGCTTGATTTCTATATTTTTGATATATCTTGATTTTTTAAAATAAATGTTTATAAAACTACATAATCCCTTGCCATTTCTAGTCTTGCAATATTGGGCTCAATATTGCCTATTTCTGCTTACTTGTTTGTGAATATTAATAATAGAAACAAGAAGTTCATGATGACATTTCCATAGCAATGACTTTGATCTTACCTTCCTTACCCCTCACCAATCCCCTTTCCCCTCCACATCCCCCACAGACTCCCTTTTACCTAACTTCCTGCAAAATTTCACAAGCATGAGATATTTGTCTTTGAGTTTGAATCTGCCATGTTTTGCTCAACATGGTGAGCTGCAGTCACATCCTGAAAGTGGCTTGCTCTTCTTTATGATGGAACAAAGTCCCACTGTGTGTTACTGACATGGGACATCAATCGTGCCTCTGCTGAAGGACATGCTTGGCGATTGCGAAGTTGCACAGGAAACAAGGTTGAGCTCATGTCTCTGCAGCAAATGACCTCTACTTTTTGGGGTGCATGCCCAGAAGTAGAAACATTGACATTTTTTTTTTGCTTGCTATTTCAGATTTGATTTTTATATTTAAATAAGAATGATTCAGAAAAACATTTGAGAATTTTCTTGGGGTTAGTCTATCTGTCACTTTATCATTCAGTTGCATTTCCATATTATAATCATAAACTGTCTTATCTTATTTCTTAGTTTTGAAATTCACATAAATTTTCCTCTTTGACTTATACAAAACCAGATTTTAGTTATGACTGATGATTATTTGGAGGGCAATATATGATTTTTTAAAAATTCTCAGAGCAAATTCAAATATGTATGTGCATATTTTTATGTATATGTATACTGAAAATCTGTGTTCCTAAGTATTTGTTAGAGTGTGTGGGTGTCTGTAAATCTGTGGGTCTTGATTAATGGTTATTAATTTAATTCTGTCTCTGTGTCTTTAGATCCTTGAATCTAATTTCTAAAAGAGAAAGTTTTAAAATTTCATTATGACTATAATTTTTTTCAAGTTCTTTTTGCCTTTCTGTATATTGTTGCTTTTATTCAATCATATGTCCACCTATCCACTGTCCATCTATCCATTATCCATCTATCCACCATCCATCATCCATCATCCATCTATCATCCCTCTATTCATTATCCATTTATCCGTTATCTATCTACCCATCATCCATCCATCATTCATCTATGCATCTCTTTATCTATCATCCATCTATCCACCATCCATCTATTATACATCAATCCACCATCTATCTATTCACCATCCATCCATCTATCTTCCATCTATCTACCATCCATCTATCCATAATCCTTCTATTCACCATTCATTAATCTTCTGTCTATCAATCATCCATCTATTCATCATTTATCTGTCATCTATCTAGGTAGTCAGTTACTTACCTATGTATCTGGGGAAATATGTCATGGCATCCATGTGGTGATCAACATGACAGAGTCAGTTTTCTCCTTCCATCATCATGTTCCAAGGATCAAATTCAGGTCACTGGGCTTTCATGGGCATAATTACCTGCTGGGCCATCTTGCCAGCTCTCTTACTCTCGTATGTATTTTCTACACAGTCAAAGATCATTGCTTGTAAATCTTCCCTGGATGAAATGTTTCTCAAATGAAATTGGTGCTTTGAATTTAATACTTTCTTTTATATTGTATTTTGCCTATTATTATAAACAGGCTTTAAAATAATTCATACAATGAAGTATTTTATTCATTTTTGCCCTTCAAGAATGCTGTAGGATATGCTTGTTTTGAAGTCTCTTACAGATAGTTCATATTTGAATGTCTATCTTCAACCTGGTTTTTAAAGTATTTATTTTTATTATTTTATGTGTATGGGTCTTTTGCCAACATGCATGTCTATGTACCATGTTTGAGCATGGTTTTCATGGAGACAAAAAAAGGTCATTGAGTTCTCTGGTACTGGAGTTATAGGTCAGTCGGCGTCATCATAAGAGGTCTGATGTTGGTCTAATCATCACTACTGAAGAGTTGATGGGCTTTAGTCTACATCTACTTCTTTCTCTTCCTTTTTGAACACAACAATAATTGTCCAGCTGTGCCCAGCAGTCCACATATAAGCCAGTCTTAGGATGAAAGCAAGGAAATGTGTGCTCATCAAGCCCCCAAATCAACATCCCTTGGAAGCTGCCCCACAAGGCTCCTCCCATAGGCACTGTGCAGCATCTTCATTGTCTAAGCTACAAGAGCTGTGCTTTGTATATCTCCTCAGTAGACAAAGTGAGAAAGAAAGTAGCTCCTTCCACTTCTTGTTCAGGAGTTTTCAAGTCATCTTTTCTGTTATGAAACACCATTACCTGAACTGTATCTTTCTCTTTCACTTAAGAGGAATGCTGTGAGCCTTGTCATTCAGTGTGCATTTGCAATATGTACCAGGTAACTTTACGGTTGCATGCATACAGAGATAAATATGCCCATCATGGTGGACATACTCAGGTACATGTAATACAATGGAGATCATATATAATTTCAGAGGCTCACAGGTGCTGTCAATGGAAATGAAGCAACTGCATGTAGCACTATGTCTTTGCTTTATCATTCAATCACACTTGGGGGGTCAGAGAGATGGTTTAATAGTTGAGTCCCTTGTGGCTCTTCCAGAGGACCCAGGGTTCCAAGCACTCATATCAGGCAGCTCACGACTGTCTGGGACTCTAACTTCAAGGTACCTCTTCTGGTTCTGCAGGCATTACACTCACATATTCATATATCGCTACACTCACATGTCATATATATGCACAGACACAAACACACACACATCATACAAAATAAAATAAGTCTTAAAAATTAAGTGCCATACTTGGAATGGCCACTTGGGATGTGGTTTGATCCCTTGTGCTAATACCCAAGACCAGTATCCTTCCTTATTTGTGTGTCTACCCTGCCTACATGGCATATTGCTCCTTTGGCTGTGACTAGAGCTTTCTGTTTTGAAATACTTTTTGAGTATTATGTCAGGTCTAAGCTACCCAGCCCACACAGTGCACCAATCCAAGGAAGCCCTTCCAATGTACCATGCTTCTGGTGTCCTGCTTCCATGTGAAAGATTCTGTGAGGGAGAGAATCTTCATTTCAGCATCATGCTGTATAATGTTCTAATTGGCTATGGAACTCTGGTGTCCCCTAATGTACGGCATCATTAGTGATGGGCCTTTTTATTCTAAGCATTGTACTAAGAAACATGGCATTCTTCTTCCATATACCATTGGCTGCATAGCAGTTGGTAGCATTTCCACAACCAACTTCTATGGGCCCTCAGGTTTATTTCAGATGGGGAAGGTGTGAAGGGTCTTATATTAGTCACAGTTCTCTATCTGAACAGAAATGAGAGAGTGAATGTGTGCATGTCTCTCTGTCTGTCTTTGTCTGTCTCTGTCTCTGTCTCTGTCTCTGTCTCTGTCTCTCTCTCTCTCTCTCTCTCTCTCTCTCTGTATGTGTGTGATATTTTAGAGTTTTTTTACAGGCTATTATTGCCAAGGCAATCCAACAATGGCTGTTCCTCCAATGTAAAGGCCAAGAAGCCAGTAGTTAAGTAGTTCTTCAGTCCTCAAGACTGGATGTCTCAACACTCCCAATCTGCTGCTGGAATCCCAGAGGATTCCTGAAGAGCTGATGGTCTTCAATCTACATCGGTATCCTGAAGAAGTCGGTTCTAATACCAACAAAGGACTGTCTCAGCAACAGGGTAGATTAACTTGCCAGTAAGAGTGAAAGAAAGCAGGGAAATAAAGTAAGCTTCTTTCCCTCACATCAGCTGCCATTAGAAGGTGAGACCCAGATTTAGGGTGGGACTTCCAACCTCAGCTGATCCAATCAATAAAACCCTCATAGGTGTGGCCAGATGCTTGGGTTAATGGTTGAGCTTACAGTCAAGATCAGCCATCATAGATCTCAAAGGCAACACCTCTGCATTGGCACCTGGATGCAGCTTTAGAGGAGAGGCATGGATGTTCCATGTCAAAGGATGCTGGCTGATGAAGCATTTCTGTGTGCATGCCTGAACTCAAAGTCAAGACATTGCTTCCAGGAGAGTCCTCTTTCTAATTAATTTTTCAATGAAGTGTTTGGGATGCGTAGCAGTCTTAAATTGTGAGTGAACTTTAACTTAATGCTGAAGCTTATAGGGTACTGCAGGTCTAGAAGAACTCTAAAATCCAAAGCATTTGCTGGAGTGACTTGTAGTAAGAATGGGGTGCGGTGGGGCTCTTTCCCTGGGGGATAGAGTGTGGAATATGATTTGAGACAGAGTTGTCCATTCATTTTAACTCAGCAAATATTTATTAGGTATCTTGGGCCAGAAGGAATAGGAAATACAGGTGACAGAGCATTGAACATGAGAGACAAAACCTTTGCTGTTGGAAACTCTGTATTTCAGTGGCAAATAATCCAAAACTTAAAACAGATGACAGGTCAGGATAGCTGGGGACAAGGGACCAGAGAAGACAATAAAAGGCTTGAGTGATGGAGCTTGAATATGATGCTTGGAAAACATTGCTGAGCAGGAAGAGACATCCCTGGGCAATGATGGAAGTGTCAACATTTGGGAGTCTGGGGAAGCGTTTAGACCATTAGACCTTGTGTGTGGTGGAAGAGGAAGATGGGAATGTAGCTCACCTGGTAAAGATGCTTGCTGCTCATTCATATAACCATAGGTTGGTCCTCATTAACATATAAATAAGCGTAGAAGCACATGACTGTAATCCCAGAACTTGGGAAGTAGAGTCAAGAGGCAGAAGTTCAAGGCCATCTCTAGCTGCATAGCAGTCTGGAGAGTAACCTGGATTACAGAGAAGACCCTGTATCCAAAACAAAAGAAACAGCCCCAAGAAACTAGTGGTTTCCAAGGGCAGATGGGAGGTCCAGATGGATACAAGTAAGTGAACTCAACATAAAGAACACAGGCAAGGAGATCCAAGGGACACGTTTGTTAAACTCCTCTGAGACCTTTGACTTTTATCCTCTTTGTGATGGAAATAAGATAATTTAAGTCATAGAAGTCACAGTTGCTATCTTGGGATGTAATAGTATTGCCCAGATGCTAATAGTCTTATAGGACATGAGAAAGAGGGGGGTTTAAAAGTGACTTCATGAAACTTAATGAAACCCGTGGGACTGTGAAGCACCTGTGAACTGAGGAAACATAATTTTCTGAGGAGATTTCAAGGTAGAAAAGTGTTGTAGTGGGTTTCTTGGTCCCAGGTGGCCAAAGGCCCAGACTCACAGACCCCTTTGCTGCCCGCCATTGCTCAGGCCCCAAAAATGATTCAGACGCTTATATTAAGTTCATGCTGTTTGGCCTCTGGCTCAGGCACATTGCTAGCTAGCTCTTACATCTTAAATCAATCAATTTCTATTAATCTGTCAGCCATGTGGCCCGTGGCTCACCTGTGTTCCTTACATGTTTCTTCTTGGGCTGGCTCGGTCTGTCTGACTCTGCCCTGCTTCTCCTACCTGTGCTCTGATTCCTCCTCCTACTTTTTCTATGGTGCCTGTCATGGCCCAAAACAGCTCCTTTATTTAAAGATTGATATTCACAGCATACAGAAAGGCATTCTCACATCAGAAAAGGGCTGTCAAGACTTTGTTGATGTTGCTGCTGCTGCTCCTTATGATGATGCAGATAATGAGGATAAAGATGTCATGTTGCTTCTGAACATGATTATGAAAAGATGAAGAGGATGGTGAAGTTAATACAGTGGTGCTGATGATGAGGATGGAATGATGGAGATGCTGATGATAATGATGGTGCTGATGATTTGGTCATGCCCCATTGAGATGCTCAGTGGGTAAGTTTAGGCCTAGAGTACACTTGTTGGATTGTCACACTCTCTCCTTTCAGAGATTTTGCTCTCTCAGATGCCACCCTCAAGCTTGGTGCTCAACTCAGGAGACTTGTCAGGTTTGTGCTCAGGTGCTACCTTATTAATTAAGCATCTTAGATGTTCTTCATCCCTCCACACCTACAAGCGGAACTGGCTCAAGATCTTCCGAGTAGGAGAACACATAGATTTTGATTGGATTTTTATAATTTCTCCAATGGTAACAGTGGCAGATAAGGTTTCTTTTGTGCTCTGAGAAGTAGGGAAGAAAGGGTCATAACAGAGCAATATGGCAATATCCAACTGTGGACTTTGGTTGATGAGAACATTGATTTTAAAGCTTAGGTAATAATTTTCTCTTCACACTGAATTGTCAAGAGTTGAGAGATGACACACACAGCATATCTGATAAACTATGGCACAAATGTGAAGAGTCATATCTATATTAGGGGCCAGCACCTTTTCTGACATTCTCAGGAATAAAGAGACAGGGTCTCACTGAAGTAAAATTTCAGTAAATGCCTCTTTACTCTCTGTGATTTTTCTCCAGCTTCAAGGGGAAAGATTCCAGCAGGTACAATACTTTGTGCTTTTAATTGAGGCAAACATGAGCAAATACTGCTTCATCTGAGGGTACAAATGAGTAACTGTTCATCAGAACAAGGAATTCACATCAAATTTGCATAAAGTTAAGTGAAATTGCCAAGTAGACAGCTGGCATATTAAAAGAAGTGTATCAGTGAAAATGTCAAGTGAGTGTTTTTGATTGGTATGAAAAGGTTGGAAGACATTTGGAAAGATGCTATGATGAACTGTTACAGCTTGAAGTAGCCATGTGTCTGCCTTGTTAGACGTAATATGTCAAAATCTTGATTGTTTCAAGCGTCCTATGAATCTTTACAAAGTAATAGAAGTAGGTACAGAAGCAACCCACTATAAAGGTAAATGTTAGTGGCTTGAAGAATGTTAAAGGATGCTGTGGTGGGAATCCAGCACTGTTACAGGGATACAAAACTTGTTTCCTAAACTCTGTTCCCCTCCAGAAGTATAGAAGGGGTCTCAGGTTTTGTGTGTGTGTGTGTGTGTGTGTGTGTGTGTGTGTGTGTGTGTGTGTGTGTGTTTTTAAATCTTCCTTGGTTTCATTTCTGTTGCTTTGACAATACCCCAAGAAAAATTAACTGAAGCAAGGAAGTGTTTGTTTTAGCTTATGGCTTCAGTCCATTATTATGGGGAGGCCAAGGTAAAAACTCAAACATCTAGTCACATCACAGCCAGAATGAAGAACAAAGAGAAACGAGTGCCCCATGCTGTCTACTTGCTCATTCAACTAGCTTTCTTCACTCTTAAACAGTTCAGAGCCTAGAGAATGGTGCCACCCATAGTAGGCTGCATCAATTAACACCTAATCCACACACTACACCTCGACATGTTCACAGAACAACCTATTATAGAACATTCTTCAGCTGAGACTTTCATCCCAGGTGATTCTAAGTTGTGGCAAGCTGACATTCAAAACTAACCACCTGTATCTACCTATAAAACCAAGAGCGGCATTGTGTGATCATATAAGTCTCAAATATTCTTGAATGTCTTGGGAATGACATTTGTCAAGACTGTGTTTTCATGTGGATGATCATGAGGAAATATAAACAGAGTTTGGATTGCTAATATCATGTTTCAGTCAAATCTATCAGAGCCACAGGGAGCCCAGTTATTTGGTTATTTGCTATTCTTATAGATGTTTTTAGATGAAAATGACATTTTAGCTGGGAGACTGAACTAAATAGATTGGACCTCATGGTTGGAGTAGGTCTTATTCAAAAGAGTAAGAACCTGAATAGAGCAACAGGCCTGCCAATAAAGATTAAGTCCGTTCCTCACTCACCTCCAAGAGGCTGCCTCACCCAATTGCCCCCCCCCCCCCCCCCCCCCCGCAAAATGCTTCAGCTGATCACAGTTCTTTTCCAGATGAGACATGTCTCAGGCAGTGGCTCCACATCTCATTCGGGTCCATGCCAAAGATGTAAAATTTGGTGTGGACGCTCAAGCGTTAATGCTTCAAGGCGTAGACCTTTTAGCCAGTGTTGTAACTCTTAAAATGGGAACAAAAGAACTGATTATTGGACAGAATTTAGAAGATCCAAAGTAACAAAAGATAGGGTCACTTGCTGCAAAGTCAATTGACTTAAAGAATAAATACAAAAAATCAGAGCTAAACTTGTTCAAGATGTCGCCAATAGCACAGATGAAGAGGTGGTACTACTGTTCTGGCTCATTCTGTTGCCAAGGAAGGTTTTTGAGAAGATCAGCAAAGGCATTAATGCAGTGAAAATCCAGAAAGGTGTGCTGCTGGCTGTTGATACTGTAATTGTGTGACTTAGAAAATAATCAAAAACCTGTAACAGGCCCTGAAGAAACCACTTGGGTTGTTACAATTTCTGCAAACAGAGACAAAGCGACTTGAAATCTCATTTCTGATGCAATGAAAGGACTGGAAGACAGGGCTTCAACACAGTGAAGGGTGGAAACCCCTGAATAGGTAATTAGAAATTACCGAAGGCACGAAGTTTGACAGAGAATATATCTCCATGTTTTATTGATACATCAAAAGGTCAAAACTGTGAGTCTCAAGATGCCTGCATTATGTTGAGTGAAAAGAAAATATAGAGTTCAGTCCATTGAACCTGCTCTTGAAATGAACAATTTTCATCGGAAGCCCTTGGTCATAATTACTGAAGCTGTTGGTGCAGAAGCTCTAAGCATACTGGTTTTGAGCAGGCTAAAGGTTAGTCTTTGGGTTCTAGCAGTCTAAGGGGCCAATAGGAAGAGCCAGCTTAAAGACATGATTTACTGCCACTGGTGATGCAGTATTTGGAAAAGAGAAGTTGCCTCAAGGTCATGACTTAGGAAAAGTTGGAGAGGTCATTGTCACCAAAGATGACATCATGTTTTTAAAAGGAAAAAGCGACAAGGCTCAAACTGAAAAATGTACTCAAGAAACCACTATGCAGTTAGACATTACAATTTGTGAAGACCAAAAGGAAAAAGCCGAATGAGTGACAGGCAGAAGCCTTCAGATGAACTAGCCATGCTGAAGGCCAGAGCAGAAGTGATGCTGAGGTAAATGAGAAGACAGAGCAATGGATGTCTCCAATTACACAGTAGCAGCTGTTGAAAAAGACATTGCTCTAAGACAATTTCCCGAGCTCTGCTTCAGAAAATCCAGCCCTGGATTCATTAAATCCTGCTAATGACGATGAGAAAAATGGGTATATAAATTATTAAAAGAGCACTCAAAATTTCTGCCGTGACTATTGCTAAGAAAGCAGGTGCTGAAGGATCTTTGTTGAGGAGATTCTGCAGAGTTCCTTGGAAGTGAGTTACGATGCTATGCTTGGAGACCTTATGAACACGATGGGAAAAATAACCATTGATCCAACAAAGGTTGTGGGAACGGCTTTGCTGGATGCCGCTGCAGTGGCCTCCTTGCTAATTACAGCAGATGATGACAGAAATTCCTAAAGAAGAGAAGGACCCAGGAGTGGGCGCAATGTGCGGAATGGGAGGGGGTGTGGGAGGGGGTATGTTCTAATTTCTGGAATAGTTCTTTGCCCTTAACAATGAACTGTGAGGGGAAGCTCAAGGCAGGTTCCTCCATGCTAACTTCAGAGAAGTCACCTGAAGGAAATGGCTGAGTAGAAGGCTGGCTGGCTGATCACTATAACCGGCACTCATCTCCACCGGCAATATGTAATGGTTTACTGCTGTCATTTCCCAAGCCTACACATAATTTATTTTGCACTTTCTAATAAAGACATTTGTACATCCCTGATACTGTGTGAAAGAGCCACAGACCAGTGTCCTGCTTTCCACTTACATCCCTGCTCTGTCACAGTCAGGGCTGCATACTTGTGTCAGCAGATGAGAAGTTCAAAAGCAGCCTTTCGGTGGAGAGTGCCAATGACTGTGCACCAAGTAGAGAAGTATCCAATTATGTGACAACCTTGTGTAATGAAATTTTGTTGAAAGTCAAAAAACAAAACAAAATAATAAAATTTAAGTCTGTAGACCACCAGGCTCACATTCAACCTGCAGCATCTGCCCTGATGATTTTAGATCTCTGTTCTCATTTATATGTAACACACATGTGCATGCAACCAAACACACACACACACACACACACACACACACACATACACACGCGTTACTTTTTTTGTTACTGCAATAAAACACCATAGCCAAGACAATTTATAGAAGGAGAATTTATTTGGGGTTTATGGTTCCCGGATTTCATCACCGTGCTTGCAGAGAAGCATGGCACCCCCACAGGCACGGCATCAGGAACAGCTGAGAGCTCACATCTTGAACAGCAAGCAGGGAAGACAGAGGGTAAAGTGGAAGCGATATGAGACCTTAGGTTCCTCAAACACACTTTGTCCAGCAATGCCACACCTCCTAGGCTTCCCCAAACAGAACCACCAGCTAAGGACCAAGTGTTAGATGTCAAATGTTATAGGAACTTTTATCTACCTGGCTCTGTTATGGCCTTAGTAAGGTGGCACGGTGATGGGAGCAAGTGAAGAGGAAGCCATGCACATCATAATGGTCAGGAAGCAGAGAGATAGGAAGGAACCAAAAAGATGTACCTTTAAAGACTCAACTCAGTTACCTCCCATGAGTCGTCTCCTATTAGCCCATCTAGCAGCAAACTTGCCAGGGAAAGAATCCATAAACAAAACTATCATCCTCATGACCCAGTCACCTCCATATTCATGTTTTGTATTTGTTATACCCAGGAGCCTTTGGGACCATTTTGTATCCAAACTGTAGCATATATATGTGTTATGCATATGTGTATTCATGTGTCTATATATGTGTACAGAGACATGTATACACTGAATATACATGCATTCACATATCCATTACCACATGCAGGCATGCATCATATTATAAAGATAGGTTATGTTCATATGTGTATATACATTTCCTATTACTGCATGTATATTTGTATGTAAAAAATACTCATACACATATAAAACTAATAATATATAGAAAACTAATACATGTTAATAGGGCTAATAATGTACATACACAGAACTGATCATGTGTGTATGTGTGTGTGTCCTAGTTGCTTTCTGTTGTGATGGAAATTAATTTGGGGGAAAAAAGTGTTTAGATTGCAAATCCCAATCACAGTGCATCACTGAGGGAAGTTAAGGCTGGAACTCAAGGAGCAGCAGAGATGGGAACCATGGAGGACAGCTATTTATTGGTTACCTTCAAGCTTACATTCAGCTACCTTTCTTACATAGCTCAGATCTATCTGCCCATGAATGGCATTGCCCACAGTGGGCTGGGGCCACCTACATTAATTATTAATCAACACAGTGCCCCCACAGACATGTCACAGGCCAGTCTGATGGAGGTCATTTCTCAGTTGAGATTCCCTTTCCCAGGTGACTCTAGATTTGTATCAAACTATACTAACAATTCTATACTGACAAATACCGACAGAATGGCTGTGTACGTGATGCCTCTGGACGTTTTTGTCAGCTAACAAACATGGTACAACTGAATCATACCATTACTTCTATTGTTGCTGAATAAAGTATGGAGATAAGAGGCTGAATTTCTAGGTCAGGTGCTACATGAAGGACTTGAGACCTTTGGTGCCTATGCTGAAAGTTCCCCTCAAGCCACAGAGCTGAGGTGGTTGTTTAAAAAAATAAAAATAAAATAAGAAGCCCAGATAGATGCTGTGGGATTACACTCTTGTACATTGTATATATTTGTCCCTTCTGCTGGTTGAATAAAACACAGAAGGTAGACAGGAAGTGTGGGCAGGGCTACCAGACTAAGAAAACCCTGGGAAGAGGAAGCACAGAGCAGAGATGCCAGGCAGATGCAGAAAAAAGAAAATGAAACTCTGCTCTGAGAAAAGGCACTAAGTCCCTTGGCTAATCATGGGTTAGTTCCAGAGTTAGTAAGTTATAGGTCTGAGCCATAGGTCAATCTGCATGAAATTAATATAAGACTCTGTGATCATTTGGGACCAAGCTGCTGTGGATCTTGGGGTTTAGACTGGGCCGTAAACTTCATACAACACTCAGAATCTCATCCTGTGAGGGTCTGACTTATAAGAATGTCATGCTCCCAGACACTTTTCCTGAAGACGATGGCCATGGTGCAAGGATAAAGATTTTGTGTAGCGTCAGCAACACCAACTACACTCCTCAAAGCCAATTTGGCCTTAGCATAGCCCACTGTGCTGGCATTGGAGACTTACACTGAGCTCCCAGGGGATCAAATGTCTGCTTGCTGGCCAGTTGGGTGTACTTCTGCACTTTTGTCATTGGAAAAACAATGTTTCATTCTTATGGTGGTAGATACACAGCTCAGAGACAAGCTTTCTGCTCCTGTGTGCACTTAAGATCTTCCACTTACAGAATCCCAGGCCACCATCATTTCAGGAAATACCACTTCTGGGTAAGGATCATTTGAGCAGATGAATGCCATATAGGCCTTCCTTGTGGTCTTTCCAATATGAGCATGCTCCTCTGTATCCTAAAGTGGCTGGCTTGATGACACCGTGGGATAAAGGTATTTCAGCTGCATACTGCTGTAACAAGGCTCTCTAGGGATGTATATGCTATGAATCTGCATTCACTATATGGTATAGTTTCTCCCCTAGCTATGATTGGTGGACTTAGGAATTCAGGAATGGGAACTTAAGTGTCTACACTCACCATTCTCCTCACAAGAAAAATATTTTCTTGCTAAACCCATAGCCACATTCTCCACTGGCGCTGAGGTCTGAGTTTCCCAGGGTGAAAGTTTCCACCAGGAAATCCAGGGGGTGACCGCAGTGAATTGGAAGATGAAACCTTACCCATCTCCTTTGGAATACTCATATCTCTGAATTAACAACCATGAAAAAGGGGTGGGGGGTGGAATTGAGGCCCTGTGCTGTGTCAGGACTGAACCTGACTGCAAAAGGTAAATTGGATGGTTATTAAAGAATATTTTGGAGTAGGGAAAGCCTCTCTGCTTTTTGGTGCTAACATTCTCTGTGATGGGGGTCACAGGCAAACTACAACAGCCCAACTCAGGCAGGCCTATCACAGTCTACACTTGATAGACTAAGGCCAAGGTTGTGTTCTAGATATAGAGACCCACTACCAGCTGAGGTTCTTGCTAAAGACAAAAAACATTAATGTATAGAAGATAAAAGCAGTTGTGACTACCACTAACTTCAGCCTTGAGCCTGGCCACAGAGACAATGGCTCTGATTACCCACGGTGTTTTTCCATTGTTTTCTTACAAATACTTGAGTATATATGAG
This sequence comes from Phyllotis vaccarum, assembly GCA_033318265.1. Lineage (NCBI taxonomy): Eukaryota > Metazoa > Chordata > Mammalia > Rodentia > Cricetidae > Phyllotis > Phyllotis vaccarum. Next base: position 88,466,031 of record JARWLC010000003.1, read on the forward strand.
TACCAAGTATCTTGAACGTTTCTTCCTTTTTTCCCAGAAGTCTCAGCATGCACTAAGGGTATCAGAGTGTTGATCTGTGAGACTCAAGATGGAAGTTCAGTTCAACCAGACTCTGTAGCTGGCATCCTTCAGACTTCAAGAGTCTGACCTTGACTTTATTCTAAGCATTTCTAAGCACATCACAATTTTCTGAAAAAAATTATGATGATAATAAATTCAATCCTGTGTGCATAATAAAGCTTAAGACATGACTACATCAAAATTCCTTGTCAAGTACTTGTAATCTTCCACAAAGATACGTTCAATAGGTTGTGAAAAGCAACACATCATAATGGTCTTGACGAGAATCTCTAGCATGGTTTTGGCCACACAGAAAGTGCAAATGTCATCAGGCTATTAACCACCTCTGCTCCCAGCCTTCTGGGCAGTAAACAGGTTGTATACCTCTCCCTTTGAAGAACTAACTCTGCATGTTTAAAATTCTTGGTTTTCCAAGTACATATCTGTGAGCACAAGGACCTCTATACCTCCTATACTATGCCCTTGTCATGTATCAAGATCAATTGACTTCCTCTCATGGTATTTGTCCTGGTTAGTTTTAACTGTCAGCCTCCAGTCACTGAGAAGGGAGACTTGATGAAGAATTGCCTGGATCAGATTGGTCTGTGGGTCTGTCTATGATGGAGTGTCTTCATTGTTAATTGATTCAGGACATCTCAGCCCACTGTGGGCAGCATCATTCCCCAAGCAGGGGTTCGGGGGGGGGGGAGTCTTGTTAAGCATGAGCCTGAGCAAGACAGCAAGTGCAGCAAGTAAAATTCCTCCATGGCTTCTACTTGAGTTCTTGCCCTGACCCCTCTCAATGATGGACTGTGACTTGGCAGTGTGAACCAAATAACCTTTTTTCTCCTTTAAATTACTTTTGCTCAGAATATTTTATCACAGAAACAGGACAAAAGGAGAACTGTATCTAAGTGTTGTCTAACTATTTAAATTACAGGCTATCAAGAAGAATGAGCATCAATCCGAACTGCCTTCTCTGGAATGAAAGGGTCAATGCCTTTCCAGTGGTGCATGAGACAGATGTTTCCAGCTGTGTGGAGGCATGAATGTGCTATTATCTTTATTTGTAAGTTAGGTGTGGCTAAACAAGGTACATATGAGCCCCGAATTTACAAGAAGTTGAGTGTACTCTCAGCTTATTTTGTCAACATGGAGGATGTTTTGAATGAGATTGAGATGTGGGTGGGGGTTGAGGTTTGTGTAATCAAAGGAAGGTGGAAGTGGGGCTTACAAAAGGCTGCTCTCGCAGACTGTTCTCTGGTCTGCTAGCCTTCAACTCCAGCATGCCAGACATCTGTAACAGCATGGTTCCTCATAAACATATCTCTTGTGTTTGTGGGGGGGGGGCATAGAAGGAGAGAGGGAAAGTGTGTATGTATGTACTGTGTGTGGGGTTGTGTGATAGAGAGAATTTGTCATTTGTATCTTTCCATAAACTATTTTAAACTTTATTTTATTATCTTGATTATGATCTGAAAACGGAAGCTAAATTAGCGGCTGGAAAGCACAGTCTTGACTTCCTGCTCATGGAAGCATCTAATAATTGTCAAAGAGTCAGATATGATGTCTCCCTACAGGATGAATTGTTCATATAGGTTGTGTCTTTCACCAGCAAACAATCCTTGTCTGGCAAAAGCTAGGGACTGTGTGCAGAGAAAAGAATTGGCCTTTCCCATTGATTTCTCCTGTCTCCTAACAATTATCCAAGAAAGGTCTATTGGGAGAGAGAAAAGAAAAAAGAAGAAAACCTAAATTGATTTTACTTCAGTTTAATCAGCCACATTTTATCCGGGGTTTGCACCAAATGACTGTTGGCTGTTTTCCAAACTCAAAGCCACCTTCCATGAATAAAGATCGTCAGCACAGACAGTACCAAAAAATAACGTGTTACAGACTCTGAAAGCCATTTAAAAAGCAGAGTTCTAGAAGTCTTTGGCAGAACAGCAGTAGGGGTGCTAAAATAAGTTCTAGCTAAGCTGCTACTGAAGAGAACAGAATTTATATATGCATATATCATATATATGTATACACACATTTAGGTGTATACTCGTAGTGTGTATGTGTACAAACATGTAATGTGTGTAGATAATATCGCATGCATGTAATATATGCATATGTACATATATATGGTGTGTGTGTGATGATTGATCATTTTCAATTTGATTAGATTAAGAAATGTCTAGGGCATTTTACAGCACAACTTTGTGTATGTGAGAACAAATTCTGAGAGGGTTAACTAATGAGGAGGATCCAACCTGAACAGGAATGGCATCATGCCGGGATCTGAGGCTGGAAGAAGATGGAGAGGAGGAAGGGCAGAAACTAGCTGGGCGCTGACTCCCTTCCTCCACCTCCTGATCACCCCAGCCGTGAACACGCAGCTCACATTCCCTCTACCCTGCTTTCCTAACATACCATGCCCACGTATCATGAGGTCAAATAAACAGTTCTTCTCTGGGATTTTTCAGTATTTGGTCATAGCAGCAAGAGGAGTAATCAACATATACATGTAGCTGTAGTCAGAAGTTTCTCTGTCCAGTCCCAGCCAGTCCCAGAGCTATAATCACACAAAAACTTGTATTGATTACAAACTGTTTAGTCTATGGCTTATTACTTGCTAACTCTTATTCTTAAACTAACCCGTGATTCTTATCTGTGTTTAGCCACATGGCTCGGTACCTTTGCTCAGCGCAATATTCTCAACTTCCCCCCTTTGCATCTGGCAAGTGTCTCTCTGCTCTTCCTTTTCTCAGAATTCTCTGTCTCTGGTCTCCCCACCTCTACTTCCTGTCTGTCTAGCTTTTGGCCAATCAGTGTTTTATTAAACCAATATTTACAATGACAAATATTTACAGTGTACAAGAGAATAATCCCACAGCATGGATATAATTATCACACATAAGTGTTTCTTCAGGATACACAGATGCCCATTTATATACAGGACCTATATCACATATACCTTCACTGCTCTGGCCCTGTGTATCCCTGGGTAGGCCAGAGACTATGGGGATAAAAGCAGTGGGTATAAGGGTGCCAATATAACATTCATCCCTGTGGGTGGGAAGCAGCAAGATCCCAGGCACGGGTTTTATGAAGCTCAATCCCGGCACCTTGGGATGGGACACTGAGACATTTTTAATTCTCTCATACTTTACATCTTGACCACAACCTCCTCTCCCTCCACTCCCCTCAAAAGTCCCCACTCCTCCCCTACCCCCAAGATACTCTCTTCCTCTGTTTCCCTTCAAAAACAGATCAGGTCCCCCAGAGATATCAACTGAACATGGCATAATAAAATGCAGTAAGACCAGGCTTAAACCCTCATATCAAGGCTGCACGAGACAACCCAGTGGGAGGAAAAGGGCAGGCAAAAGAGTCAGAGACAGCCCTCCACTCCATTAGAGGGCTCACAAGAACTTCTAGCTGCACAACTGCATTGTGTATGCAGAGGACCTAGCTCAGATCCACACTTGGTCCATGATTGTCATTTCAGTCTCTGTGAGCACCTTTGATTCTCTGAGCCATGTTCTTTGGGGGACACTGAGTACTGCTGTGGGATTACAAGTGACTATGACACTGTGGAGAAGTGTTCACGTGCTGTCCAGCCTTTATTTGCTTCCTCCTTCTACCAGCCAGAGACTTGGAGACCAACTCCCTGAAAAGTAACAGAGAGCTCTGTTGCAGGGAACTGTGTTAGGTCTGGGTACAGGAACAGGCAAAGCCTAGGTGTGCAGTTCACCTCTGCTCACCCAGCACTAGAGAGTCTAAACTTACAGCACTAGCCCCAAACATCCTCAGAGTCTCTGTAATGATGACATATGATGAAATGCCGTGTCTCCAGAATACATACCTGCTGCACCAGCCTGCTTGGGTTTTAGCAGTTAACGGGCTAGAGGAAAGATGACATTTAGTATTCATCTGCCCCTACAGTGACAGGGTGTTTCCATAGAATGCTGAAAACATCCTCCAAGACTCATATACATCTAGAGGCTTTTGGGAGACAAGCAGAAAACAAACACATGATTCATAGAAAGAGAACTGGAGCTGAATTTAGAAACTGGCTTGAGAGGGCAGAGAGAGGTTGAAGTTGATGGACGATTACTGAGACAGTCACCACCAGCATCTTGTAGCAGGAGGTTTCTGGCCTGACTAGCCCCATGATTCGGACCTGTCTGCTGCTGCTTTCTCCCCCAAATGACTCAGATGCTCATATTAATTTCATCCTGTTCGGCCTATGGCTCAGGCATGTTGATAGCTATTTCATCTTAACTCAACCCATTTCCATTAATCTGTCCTGCCATGTGGCCTGTGGCTCACCTGTGTTCCTTATATGCTGCTTCCTTGGGCAGCTGGGTGGATCGTTCTCTGACTCCGCCCTCCTTCTCCTACCTATGCGCCCATTCCTACCTACTGCTACGGTGCCTGTCATGAGCCAAAACAGTCTCTAATTCACAACATACAGAAAGACATTCCCACATCAGCATCTCCAGTCTTACTATTGCTATGTGAAGAATGGAGGGTATAATGATGTAACACTGCTGTCAACAGCCTTGGTCATTGAGGCCAACAGGTTATATAGAGTCTCCCCATCTTGGCTTACTACCAAGGACCTCAGGCAACAGACTACTTATTCTATTCACAACAGTCTGTTTTCTCTCCAGAAAGCAAGTCCATAGGAGAGGTGCTATGTGTCATCCATGTTTGACTAAAAATCAGTGTCGTGTTTGAGCACAGTTGATGCTTGAGAAATGTCTGGGACTTAACGGGAATAAAAACAGATTTGCAGTGAGGGTCACGGGTGCGACAGTCAGCTTTCTGCTGCTGTGGAGAAAAATACCCAAGGTCATCAATGCATAGGAAAAGACCTACTTTTGCTCAGTCTCAGGCTTCAGTCATAGTCACTTGCTCTCGCTGCTTTAGGGCTGTGGTAACCCTGCTCATCAAAGCTGGGAATGGGTGTCAGCGCAGCTGCTCATCTCTGGGCAGCAAGAAGGAGGAAGAGAAAGAAAACACGGCGACAATGAGAGAAGATGGGACAAAGAAGAGGAGGGAGAGAAGCCGGGGTCCCCAAACTCCCTCCAATGACACTCCCTTAGGAACCTTCCTTTATGGCTCCCTCTCTTCCCCTCCCCCTCCCTCCTCTCCCTCCGTCCTTCCCCCTCACCCCCCCTTCCACAGCACCGTAGATTGGCAGCCAAGCCTTTGACACTTACACTTAGGAAATACATAACATCCAAGAGAAGAGGCTGCCAAGATGGATCACCCAGCGAAGCACCAGTCTTGCGAACACGAGGACATGAGTTTTAGTTTCCACAAGAACACAGAAAGCTAAGTGTGACACCTTAACCCCAGGACTAGGGAGGCAGAGAAGGGATCTTTGGGGTTTTCTGGCCAGGAAGTCCAGCCTAACCCAGGCCCACTGAGGAAACCTGGCTTAAGAAGTAAAGTACAGCAGGAAGGCACTAGATGCTGGCCTTGGCCTCCATGTGTTCTCCACTCCTGTGTTCATGTGCACACGGGAATACATAAAAATAATATCCCAACCAGGAGAGATGGCCAACAGTTAAGAACGGCTACCCCTGTTAGAGGACCTGAGATCATTTCCCAGCATTCAAGACAGGAGACATAGAACCTCCAGCTCCAGGGAATGTGCTATCCTCCTCTGAAGGCACTGCACTCGTGTGTACATATGCACATACAAACACATAACTTAAAGAAGAAGAGAAAACATTAAAAAAAAAATTCAGTCCATGACTTTGCTAATCTAGCAGGCTTGCGATGCTTGCAACAATGCTCACAGTCATGGCCATGTGCTTGTGCACTCACACACACCAGCTCCCACTGCAAAGTATTCCTGCTCTTAGCAGCAGTATTTCAGAAGCATTCAAAGAAAAGTTGTGACCTATTGAGTGCACATACTCAATCACCAACTTCCCCTGCAGACAGAAGGTCCTAAAGAGCACAGAGCCTGAGCAGGCGGGACCTGGAAGTACTCCAATCACAAACCCCGAATGACCTAAGAGAGTGTAACGGCTCAGACAGCCCATGATGGAGGATGTTGTTGTTCCCCAGAAACTGACAGATTAAAACAAAAATCAGCAAACATAAATCACCAGCAGGCCCGAGGCAGAAGGTGGGGTGCGATGCTCCGCTTTCCCCTGAGGCTGTGCACCAGCTTAGCTCCTACTACCGATTCTCCATTGCACTCTGTAACATCCTTCCTCCATGAATCAGTGGGACGATTATGGGGAAAAAATAAACAAAGGTGAAGGAATGTTCAGAAGGAAAGGGATTTGCCCTGCCTTAAGGGATACACTGAGAGCTGAAGTTTTGAACCATCCATCAACAGCAAAGGCTTCTGGGAGACGACCACCTCCAGACCCTCTTGGCTATTTAAACAGAGTTTTCTCAGAGTTTACTATAGAGGTTGCTCACCAAGGAAGGCAACAGGACTGACTGACTATGCAAATATATGTGGGAAATTTGAATTTAATTGTTAGGAATTTTAAATGGGCTGCTTGGGCATGCAGAAGGTGAAGTAGAATACAAAAACAGCCTGCACGGGATGATGGCTTTTGTGTTTGTAATAGGTTTCTGTGCCTCCACCTATCTACTTAAGGGGCAAGCTGACACTGATTGACAAGAATCAGCAATTTTGATATATTCTGCTGGTAGGTAGGAGGTTTTCCAGGATGGGCAGTTGAAAGTGGAAATTTTGCAAGCCAAACACAGTGCATTCTTGTGTAGTAAATATTATTGGCAGTGGGAGAAGGTTGCACATGTGTGGTGGGGATGGGGAGTGTATGCACACTTTGTAAGGGGGTGCTCACATCTGTATCTCTTGTCTGTGAAAGCTTTTAAGGGGACTCAGATATACAGTCTTTATGCCTAGGTTAGAGCATACAAGAAAGATGTGATAGCTTTTGACAAATAGGCCTGTGACATCCTTGCTACCCAGTGAAGAAATACTCATTTTGTCACTGGAATATGCTGGCCCCTTGAAGCAAAAAGCTTCAAGGGCAGACTCTCTCAGGGGCTTGTCAGTTTTCAGTGTTTTGATCTCTCCAATTCAGACATGATTGCCTAAAGCAATCTTTAGCAAAAGGACCGGTTATCTAGTTTCCTTACACATACTCAAACTATAACAGTGCAGCAGAGACAGGCTCATAGCCACAAGTTGACTAGTGATAGGCAGAAGTGGCTGGACCCCAGCAATGCTGAAACCCTGTGGAGTTGGCTTTGGAATAGTTTCCTATTCTTTAGCCAAGTCCTAACTCAACTCTACAGGGAAAAACTCTTGTCCAGGGCTCCCCAGGGCCCTTGGCTCTGTCCTTTGCAAGGTCAGCCTTTTCCACTGCCCTCTTCGGCTGTGATGGTGAAGGCTCTCCCTAAGGTCTGTAAAACTTCTCCAGCTGTTTCCTGCCCTAGCCAGCTCCAGTGGTGCCTGAGAGTCCAAAGTTTTCTCAGTTAGGTTCTTTGGAATATATGTTTCTCTTGGAACTTTACCTGTTGGCTTCCAGTGGGTTCTATGTGCCATTAATTATGTACCAAAACAGATGTGACATCATGTCTGCTTTGTTTTGTTTCTCTCTCTCTGCTTAAAGCCAATTCCTGTGAGGCTGGTAGAGCTAGAGGTTCATAACCATAGAAAGCTGACTGTCTGTTTTCAGAGACTTTGCTCTCATATTCCTTCTACTTTGGACCTAGAATCTAGCCCACGAGATCTAGGTTACATATGTTTCTTGTTTTCTCTTTTCTAATTTTTAGTCTTTCTTTGAGTTCGTTCTGTTATCATAATGGGCCAAAGGCACATGGTAAAGTATTATTTTTCCTCTCTTTCACTGCCTTATGTGGGTGTCCACGTGGTTTTTTTTTTGGGGGGGGGATTCACACATGTATAGACCAGAGAACTTCCTCAATACCTTCCCAATGTGCTCCATTTTCATTTTGAGTTAGGATTTCTCTCTGGCCTGGAACTTGCCAAGGAAGTTGGGCTGGCTGACTATTGTGTACCGGGGATCTGCACTTATAATTATAAACCACCATGCCTAGCTCTTTTTTTGTCTTTATTTTGTAACGAGTTCTGTACATCTAACTCCAAGGTAATGCTTTAGTAATGGTTTAATCACAGCTGAAGATACCACTTGCCGCTAGCCCAATCATATATCGGCATGGTTTCAATAAAACCTTCTTTCCTAATGAAAACTGTACTGTGTCAGAAACTGACAGCATTCCGCTGATATTGGTGACTCCACCAACAGGGCTCCCTTATGCATTTAATAAATTAGAAAAGATACAAGAGACATTGTCCCTCAAGGAAATAGTAAACAAAATACTTCATGTGTGAGTATCCATCCATACACCTCTGTATTATCCACCTACATATCCAGGTAAGTATGTATGTATCAATTTGTCAATCACCAGTCCCTCCACCCATCCATTATAACATGAAAATTTTCCTTAAGCACATCACAGATGCATATTGCAGCAACTATGTTTTTGTACCAAAATTGGGACACACTATCTAACATCAAGGGTATATTTTTTGAGAATAGAAAAAAAAAAATGAAGTCATGACTGAGTCAGGAAACGGCATTTTGTTGCTATGCATATTGTCTGGGCTGACAAATGAGGTTTGGAGGAAGGCTGGAGTTAGATCCCCAAAGAGACAAGCTGTGAGGAGTCAGAAGTCTGGCCCTGCCCACCTTTGAAGGTGAATCAGTGTTAGCCTGGAAACCGAAACTGATAGGAACAGAAAGTCTGAATTCTGCAAATCGTGTCCCTTCCCTTCCTCTCCCAACTTATTGTTGAAATAATTTCCTTCTCTGTTTTTCCCTCTGCTCGTTTATTTAAGAAATGTTTTTATGAGCAGTGCCTACACAGACATTATGATAGATAGGAGGGTCATGAAGAAGGCAGAGGAATCTCGGCCTCATAGAATTCTTAGCTGAGTGGAGGAGACAGCCATTAATCAAATAACTCTGTAAATTAACTTGTCATGAAGCCCCAACAAGGGTCATAAAGGCCACAGGGGGATATTAAACGATTGTCTTGGAAGGAACTAGTCCACTCCATCAGGGCCGGAGAAAGCTTCCTAGAGGGAGGGGACTCAGAGGAGATGTGAGATGGGCAAGGGGATCACAAGGTCTCAGAGTCCACAGGCTGTCCTGGAGGTTGGAGTCCATGGGCTCTGAGAAGCGGGGGTGGGGGGTGGGGGGGATATGGGGATGATATGATGGAAACAGCTACAGGATGAAAGGCTGGGTGGGGACAGGAGGGTGGGGCAAGGCTGAGAATTTCAGGAAAGACAATTGAAAGTTTTCCACAGAAGAGGGGCCTTTTGCCCTGTGAGAGAATTACTCTAGATATTGAGGGAGGAAGAAACAGCAAGGATTGTGGGATGTAAGCATGTTAACTTCTCTCACAAAGCCCTTTGTAAGGTCATCCTGCCTCCTGGAACACTGTACCTTCTGTCTTTGCTCCTTTGGCTCTGATAAAATACTCTGACAAGGGTAACTTGAGAGGAAGTGGTTTGTTTTAGCTCACAGATCATCAGGAATCAGAGAGCGATGCATGGATGCTGCTAGGATCCTTGTCTCCATCTTGCAGCTCAGTGTCCCAGCTGGGGAATGTTACCACTCTCAGTAGGCAGGTCGTCCCATCTTAACATAATCCAGACGACCCCACACAGGCCAGGCCTGTCTAGGGTTCCTTCTCCCAGGAGACTGGGTTTTGTGATGTTCACAATGAATGCTATCATACTCTCCAAACAGGTTCCTGGCAGCCTTTGTGACTTTCTTCTCTCATGACTTCCACACCGCTCCTCCCCCTCCTCTTCCTCTGCATTTTCTCCCTATTTCCTTCGACTTCCTTCTGCATCTAGCTACAGGCAAAATTCTAGTTTTCAACCTTAGTTTGGTTTCTCACCTAAGGAAGCATCTCTGGCATCCCTTTGATCCCGGCCTCCTTTCCTCCAGAGACTTATATGCCAGGGTCGAGGCCCATGGTCCAGGCTTAGCTAACAGAGGTGGAGGTGTCTTACTGTTATTTCTACTCTTTCCCACAGAACGTGCTCTGCCCTCAGTAAATGTTTATTTTCAATTTTAAAATGGACATGTATCTAAATATTCTAAACACTCCAGGGGCACCAAGACATTTTCAGAAAACCAAATCATTCTTACGTTGAAAGAAAAAAGCATGTCTTAATAAAGTAATATGCGAACGTTTATGAGTTTTCTTTACTGGTAGAGAGATTAAGCTATAGAAGTATAAACACGGACCTATATGGAGTAACAGCTCCAATGGCCAAGAGCACTTGCTGCTCTTGTAGAAGAACCAGAGTTTTGTACTCAGTGCCCACATAGAGACTGAGAAGTGTTTGTAATTCCAACCTCTAAGGATTTGAGGCCTTTTCTGGCCTCCATGGACATGGCATACATGTGGTGCATTTACATATATGTAGGCAAACACACACATAAAATAAAAATACATAAATCTTGCTTTTAAAAGGCTGTAGAAACATATATGCAGATTATCATCCTTGTTGGACAATGACATTGATCAGCCTGGCTCACAACACTGTGTCCATCAAGTGTATTCACTGAGGTCTTACTGTGAATAGAAGATGTTAAACTGACCCCCCTCAGGTAATGAATAAAATTGCTTCTGACACTGGATGCTCCTGGACTGTCTGGCTGTCACTGTTCTGATCCCAACACTGAAATCTCTAACTGGTGTACAAAGTGTCAAGGAACCCAGATGGGGCCACCACCTGGTCATTTCCATTGCTGACCCAGAAACCCAGGAAAAGGCAGAATCTCTAGAAAAGAATATAAATGCATTGAGGTCCAAAGACACCTTGGTCAATGTGTTCACTTTGAATTTTGCTCTTATGTTTTAAGCTTTTAATTTGCCTCATATGGATGTTGCACATATTAGATCCATCTCTAAATTTACACTTTGAGGAGTCCTGTGAACAGCACTGTGTTCTTCCTTTTAAATTCCAGTTGTACACTGCTAGTATCGCAATTTTTATACATTAACTCGACTCTTCCAGCCTTTTAAAAAACCTGCTATTACATTAATTACTCTGTGTGTTACAATGCTAAAATACCAGACAAAAATAACTTTAGGAAGAAGGGTTTATTGGGATCACAGTTTAAAAATACACCCAGTCCCTCATGGTGGTGGAATCATGAGGTAATTGGTCACATGACAACCACAGCCAGGAAGCAGAGAGAGATGAACGCTGGTGCATGCTCACTTTCTCCTTTCCCATCAGCCCAGGACCCAGTACAGGGAGTAATGCTACCCACAGCTAGAAACTCCCCACAGACATTCCCAAAGGTTTGTAACTCACATCAAACCAACAATCAAGTCTAACTATCACAGCTCTTAATTCCAGAACTTTTCTACATCAGCCATGCTGTCATCTGCAAAGACAATTTCCTTTCCTTTTCCTTCATTCTAAATGACACCTATTATATTCTCTTTTTTTTTGAGTAATTTAATTGGCTAGGAATCCCGGTAAGGTGTGGAGGTTCATCAAGGATACCTCTTGGTTGCTTTTCATCTTAGTGGAAAAGATGTAGTTCCTTACCTGCTAACAGCAAGTTTTGCTAGATTCTTTTTATCAAGTTAGGGAAAGAAGAGAGTTCCCATCTCTTCCTAGTTCACTGAGGAATAACATATCTTTTCTTAAAGCGATCCATAAGAAGTGCTTGCACTTTGATCTCTTGGGGGAAATGTATCTCACAAAAAAAAAAAAAAAATGAAGTAGAGTCTAGTTATAATTCAAAGTACTCTTTGGGGGCTCAATAAAGCTATACTCTTCTCTATATATCTGTATTTTCTAAATCTTTGCTCAGTGAAGTCCAGAGGTAGGGAGGGTGATTTGATGGTCTAGAACGGCTCGGGAACAAGGCACAAAAACTCATTTTAAGCTAAGTAGGGCTAGAGTCTCTGCAGAGGGAACAGAAGCCATAGTGGCCTCATCCTTGAGCTTGTGAGCTAAGGACCCTACCTGACTTAGCAACCACCACCTCCTGTAATCGGCCACTTACTGTGAGCTGTAAAGGGGCAGGTTAGTTTGCTTTTTGTTTTCTGCTTTTGGGGGTGGTGTGTGTTGGGGTGGGTTTGAGAAAAGACGTAGACTCACGTGTCAAAACCAGGGCACCAGGACCGTGACAAGTTCTGCGCCCCAAGGTTGCAGAACTCCAGCCCGAAGCCAGGCACACACCAGGTGGCTGAGCTCGGGACGCGCGCCCCCGCCTGGTCCACGCGCGCCGGGGCCGCTACAGCCTCACGCCCCGGTGGCTCCGGAGCGCACTGCCGGGCGCGCTCTCCGGTGCTCGGGCGTCCGCGATCGCGCGTGCTAGGGTGCGGGCAGTGGCGCGGGGGGCGGGGGGCGGCGCTGCTCTGCCACCGGATCCCGGCAGCCCGCGCCGCGGACCCGCTTGGAGTGGCCCGGCTGAGCCGCGGGCGACCCACGGGCTTCCGGACCCTCTCAGCTGCTGCGCGGAGCTCGGGCCGCGGCTCCTCCGGCTCCAGTCTGGGCGCCCGGGGCCACTCTCTGCCGCCGCCCATGGGTATCCGAGAGTTTCCCGGCGGCACTCCCAGGACCAAGAGCATCGCTGTGTGAGTAGCGCCGCAGGAGAGGGAAGGCGCCGGGCAGGTGGCTTCTGGCATCTGCGACCCTACACTGTCGGCACTGCCACACTGGGGGAGGGAGAGAGGGAGGGACGGTCGCGTGCGGCTGAGCCGGGGAAGTTTCAGCATCCTCTCCCGGCCACTCGTCCCTGCTCACGTTGCCCGAGGCGCCCAGGGGAGGGCGCGGGACCCGACGCCGAGGTTCCAGGGTGCAGGGCATTTGGCAAGCAACACGAGGGGAGCAACCATGGGTCCTCACCTATCCTCACTGACGTCTCTTCCTCTCTGCCCTTGACTCATCCCGCCTTCCCCGCGGCCCCAGTGGCATGAGGAGGTCACCGGACGTCAGCCCGCGGAGACTGTCCGACATCAGCCCTCAGCTCAGGCAGCTTAAGTACTTGGTGGTGGACGAGGCGATCAAAGAGGATCTGAAATGGTCGCGCTCCGTGGAGGACCTCACTAGCGGGCCAGTGGGACTCACGTCCATCGAGGAGCGGATCCTGCGCATCACAGGCTACTATGGCTACCAGCCCTGGGCGACCAGCTACAAAAGTAAGACCCCCACGTAATTTCCCTGCTCACTGGTGGTAGACCAGCAGCTAGGGAAGCGCGGGATGCACCATTGCACCCTCATTCCGGCTTGAGGATTGGCATCTTCAAGGAAGAGGCCTGGAGGCAGTCCTGAAGGCACTAGGGGGGCTTTCTGTCCTGAAGGCTCTGGGGGAGAAGGGGGACTTTCTGTTACATTTTCTCTGCTTACTGCTTCCCAAACACAACATTTCTGCCACTCTTCCCCCACACGTGTCCGCTTCCAAGTGATTCTGAGGGCACATGTCTGAAGAAATGCTTCAGAGAGTCAGAGACCTTCTCTGAGTGGGTTTCTGATTGAATCCTGGTGATGTTAGCTCAGGAGAACTCAGGCTTTGGAGGCCTGGATGTTAACTACGCCTCTCAGATACAAGTGATGAAGATCCATTGGACCTAGCTTTGTTTCTATGCGTTGGGGCTATATGGGTTCTAGTAGAGGATTTTATTTGGATATTTCTCGAGACTTAAGTGAGCATCTGAAAGATGAGTTCTTGGGGCCAGGTGAGGTAACTCAAACTTTATCCTGGGCATCAGCTGCTGACCTTTCCTGCTGTGATGAGCCCTGGACACATTACCTATGAGGGCAGAACTTATCTGGGGGCATTTATTTGTTTTCTGATAGAGAGACAGAGGAGAGGGGAGAGATCTGCTTGAAACAAACTCATGATATTGTTTGAGATATCATCAGGATTTTGTGTCATACCTCTAGTTAAACAATGCAAAAAGATGGCAACTTGCCCCCTCAGTGGGTTTAAGAAGTGAGCATGACTCATTCGTTTGTAAGAAAGTCTAGACTAACAGCCTGATAATTTCGAATGATCTTTTTAACCTTTTATTGCTGGGAATTACAACATGTATTGGTTTTTAGGGGGAACACTAGACATTTATTTTATAATTTAATAGTATTGACCAGTAAGAGTGTATCTCTACTTAGATTATACTCAATACCTTCTAGTCCAAGCACTTGGCTGTGAGTTTGTTCATTTTTATTTGCAATGAAAGGCACCAAGTTTGAATGCTTAATTACAATGGCCTGGTTTGATCTTAAAAGTCTGGGGAGATGGCATGTAACTCAGTATAAACCTTCCGGATGCTCCCGTGTCTCACTCCTCTGATTCTCCAAGATTGTTGCCTGTATTGGTTTTCCATTTAGGGACAGAGTTCTCTGTCCCTAAAAGCTGTACAACACAGGAGTAACAAGAAATCAAGTCTCTTGGAGCCCAGTTTTCCTGGGAGTGTGTAGAGGATGCCCTGTTTCTCTTCTTTGGGAACTTATGTTAGAAATAGGTTTTCTGTGCATTGTGTCTACATTTTCTGCTTTTTTATAACTAAAGACAACACTATAAATTGCAGGCTTTGAGAAATCATCTCTCAGGCCCTGAAGTCATAATATGGTTATGGCTCTGTGTGTCCCTGTCTCTACACACTTTGTGGAAGCTGTGGCTGAGGTTTGTGAATTTGGACGCTGATGATCAGCTTTGGGGCATGATGACTGTGCTCAGCATCCTTTATAGTAAGACCCAGGAAAGACCACATAGAGAGAAAGTCCTTGTCCACTAACAATATTCTTAAACACCATTTTCCCAAGAGTTCTCTGAAGAAAAATCAGGAATAGGCAAGGCTACCGCAGTTCTTTCTCTATAGACAAAATCCTCACCCTGTTCTCTCTTTCTTCTTCCAAGGTATTTCCTTGCTACAAAAATGCTTTAGGTGACAAGTGACATTTTGATGAATTAATTGGCTTTAAGTTTAAATTTAGAAGTACTGATGTTTTATTCATGCAGCAGAAGAGGTTTTAGGGCAGCGCTCGACTGTTTGCCGTTTCTACCCAACTCTGAAAATAATAACACAGAGGCTTATCCACCTGTGGGCGCCACTTCATTGCTCAGTTCATTGTCTAATACGTGAACTCAACAAACTAGAAGAGTCAGTGATTACAAAGTGAAATGTGTGTATGTGTGTGTGCGCGCGCATGTGTGTGTGTGTGCATGTGCATGTGTGTGTGCGTGCACGTGTGTGCATATGCACATACACACACAGGCCAGAGGACAACCTTTGGTATCATTCTTCAAGTGCTGTCTACTTTTTTTTGAGACAGGGTCACAAACCTGGAATTTGCTGAGTAGGCTAGGCTGATTGTGTGTGCATATGCACATACACACACAGGCCAGAGGACAACCTTTGGTATCATTCTTCAAGTGCTGTCTACTTTTTTTTGAGACAGGGTCACAAACCTGGAATTTGCTGAGTAGGCTAGGCTGATTGGCCCTCAAGCTCCAGGAAACCAGCCTGTTTCTACCTCTCCAGTGCTAGGATTTTGGATAGGTGTCACCATACCCTGCCTTTTCATGTGGGTTCTAGGGATTGAACTCAGGCTCCGATGCATTCTAGACAAACACTTTACCAACTGAGTTACTAAAACAGAATTACTGATGCTAAACTTTGGTTTAGCCCCAAGTCTTTGAACCTTGGCACTGTTGATATTTTTTAGATTTTTCTTCGTTGTGTGGGGCCTGCCATTGTTGAACAATATCCCTAGCTTCTGTTCACTGGATGATGGAAGATTGCCATTCCTCCCCTGGTTGGCAACCAGAATATTTCTCGGCACTGACATATGTCCTCTGCAGGTTGACCCTTTGGTTCAGAACTACGTGGTTCCTCTGAGCCCTAAGTTTTCACACCAAGAAGCATGCACTCTGGATTATCTTTGCCTTTCCTGTCCTCTTGGACCATTCCTTGGGATTTTGTGATGGGTCAAATCAGAATAAATAACCTTCCAAGTGCTCCATGGAGCTAGGTGCTCCTGCTGCTCACATGAGTCCTCTCCTTGCCCTAGGTTAATGATAGCTTGTAGAGAGTTCTTTAGCTTCTAACAGCATCCTTTGTCTCCTGAGGCCATAGCAGAGAAATATGAGTGACTGGGATGTTCTCATCTGTTTTCCTTTGCTTCCTTCCCTGGTGTAGAGATGGGTTGGGAGAGAGGTCAGATGGGACGAAAAGGGGCCACAATTGGGAGGGCCCTGTGTGTATGTGGACAGGCAGCCTGAAGCACCTGGCATGGTTGGGAATTGATGGCCTATCTTCACAGGGAAGTAGCACATCTTGAGATCCCTGATGGAACCTTCTGGTGCTTATACACTTAGTGAACTCCTTGGGAACACCCATCCCATGATAAAAGATGAAGCTTCTAGCATGGGTACATCTTCATCCATAAGCAAGAATGACACAGATTGCCTTAAACCAGCAGCTACAGTAAGGTCAATGCAGGAGAAAATAAGAAATCATGCTTACACTGAGTAGGGACATTTCACTTTGTCAAAGGTTCCCTAATGGCTTCCAAATGGTGTGCTCTCAAACACTTTCCCAATAGAAGTACTTTTCTTTTCTTTTTTTTTTTTTTTGGAATAGCTATATGGATAATGAAGTTATGCCTCACTATGCAGAAGTCTCTTCTGGGTCTCCTCACAAAGTGCCTGATTTAAAACATTCCAGAGAGGGTGGATCAGTTTTATATGCATTCATTAATAACATACAGTGCTAGCATATTTAGATGAAAATGATTTAATTTTAGAATGCTGGTGAGTTTAGTGTTAAGCCATTCATATTGTAGAAGGAAAGCTAGTCTCTATAGGCATCTATCTCTAGCTCACTCCCACCAGCTATGGACAGTGTGAACTTAAGCCAGAAGCATACAGGGGATGGGAGTGGACATTTTTTATTTGAAGTTTATAATATGTAGGGCACTTAAAGGACACTGATGTTTCTGGACCCTCTAGGCTCAAGCATCGAAGTGGCTTTGTATGTGATGATTAAAGGGCTTATGGGAAAGATAGTCTTCCTGATTGCTGTGCCAGATGTTGTGTGACATGATTCCTGGAAAGACATAGATAAATGTGTATTCATCTTAGATAGGGAACCACCAATAGGCCAAAGTAACCATACCACTGGAGTCCAACTTAGTAAACCAGTAAATATATTGGTATTATACTTACTAAGGAATGTGGTGTGAGAATACAGTAGCAAGGATAATGCAGAGGCAGCTACATCACTGAAACCTATCCTAGCATTGGTGACAATTTGTAGAAGTTGCATCCCTGGAGCCTTGCAGGCAGGCCAACAGGTCAGAGTCTCGTCCACATTCTAGGCTAGTCTGAGTCTCCTCGATCTCTCCTATTTCTATCAGGGAGGGAGGTCTTTGTGAATCTGCTCGATTTGAAGGGTTTCCTGAGACTTATAGGTTGTTTACTTCCTTTCAGACTTCCTACGTCTTAATGAGCTTTCTTTCAGAACTTTTCTAGTCTCAAGGAGCTTCCCTTCAGGATGGAATACTTCAACTCAAGAAATGGCTACTTACCACCATTTCAGACTGATCTCTGTGCATAGGCTATTAGCAGAGCTCTGTGCATAATGAGGGTATGGTATGGTTGAGGTCATCAGAGCACAGATTATGTGTGCCTTAACGCTTTCAGAATAGCACCAATCAAATCAGCAACTCAGAAATGACCCACTCTGAGAGACTGATGATTCGCTTGTAACATGCTATTCTAAAATGGAACTGATGGTGTGGAATACAATAGATTAAAGACCTACCGGAGAGAGCAGGTGAGTGGCAAGTCCAGGGAACATTAGAAGACAGCATTTTCTGATATGTCAGTGCCCTAGTCCAATCCTATTGCTGTGAAGAGACACCATGGCAACAGCACTTACAAAGGAAAACATTTAATTGGGACTGGCTTACAGTGTCAGAGGTTTAGTTCATTATCATTATGGCAGGAGTGAATGCAGGCAGAGATGGCACCAGAGAGAGCCAGCTGAGAGTTTTGCATCTAAATTGACAGGCAGGAGGAAGAGAGAGACACTGAGCCTGACTTGAGCATTTGAAACCTCTGAGCTCACCCTCAGTGACATCTACTCCAACAAGGGCCACACCTCCTAATCCCTGTCATATAGTTTCACTTACTAATGCCAAAGCATTCAAATATATGAGCCTACCAGGCCATTTCTATTCAAATCACCACAGTCAGAGAGTAGGTTTGGTTTTCAAGTATAAACACATCTTAACTATTCACTAAAGTGTTCTGAGTTTTGAAAATTTAAACATAGAACTTAAGGCTAGAAAAATGGCTCAGCCAATCTAGTGCTTGCCAAGCAAGCATGAGGACGTAAGTTATATCCTCAGCACCCATGGAAAGACACTCATAACACATGCCTGTAACCCCAACACTGGAGAGGCAGAGACAGCGGGGATCCCTGGGACTCACTGGCCAGTTATTGTAGCAGAATTTGTGACTCCAGACTCAGATAGAGACTCTGTCTCTAAAATATAAGATGGAAGGTGTGTGTTGGTCAGGGTTCTAGAAGAACCTGAACATACATAATGAATCTATATAGACAGACAAAGGGGATTTATTAGAATGGCTTATAGGCTGTGGTTCAGCTAGTCCAACAATGGGTGTCTGTCACTGGAACTTTCCAAGAATCCAGTAGCTGTTCAGTCTATGAGACTGGATGTCTCAGGTGGTCTTCAGTATGTCCTGGAATCCCAAAGAAATATTTGCTAATGCGGTGAAGAAATGGACTCAGCCAAAGTGAGTTGGTAAAGAGAGAAGGCTTCCTTCTTATCCTTTATGTAGGCTGCCGGCAGGTGTGGCCCAGATTAAAGTATATTAATCCAATCTCAAAAGATCTGGATTACAAGTGGGGTTTCCCACTTCTAATGATTTAATTAAGAAAAAAAAATTCCTTATAAGTGTACCCAGTCACTTGAGTTTTCATTCATTCCAGACATAGCTTACAACTAAGAAAAAGAATCACAGGGTGATTGCAGAAGGTAGACACGTGAAGCACTGGCCTCTATATATGCATGTAGGCATGCACACACACAGATCCATACATATATAAATTCAGAGCTTCCTATGACGGCTCATGCCCCAGTCTCCCTCAGATGATAACCAGTTAGGTGTCGAAAAGTCTTCCAATCTTGGCAGGGGGTACACTCTCATCTCCAGGGAAATATCTAGGCTTTCCCACTACACAGGGTGTCTCCCTGTTTGGAAGTCTCTCCCGGGACTTTGTCAATAGTTTCTTTGTGCTGCTGGAAACATTCCAGTGAGCTGTATTAAAAATGAACCTGTCTGTGTTACGAGCCATTGAACTTTGCTGAGCACCTTCCTTAGTGTATGATGATGCTTACTTGAAGGACAGTTCTGCCACTTAGGGGACACTCACAGGTCCTTCAGCATAGTTGAGGAGCAAGGTAGTTGAGCTATGTGTCCTAGTAGGTATATGCAAGTCACTCAACACTCTAAACCTCTGGTGTTTCATCAATAAAATGAGAGAGGGAAACAAAATTATGTCCTTCGTCATGAGGCCCACCAGACCAAATCACTTTTGAAAGACTACCACAGAAAGCCCTTAGCTGCACCTCAGGTCGAGGTTGGAATGATCTTTCTCCTAGGCAGGTAGGTGGATTAGCCCAGAGTCAACTTCTGGCCCCCGCTCTTTGGATTTTATTTGAAATCAGAAAATGTGTTGTTAGCCTTGGTGGCTTTCCTATAGTCCCAGATACTTGGGAACCTGGCCTGTAATTGTTACTAGGACCGACAAATTGAGATTAGTCTGGAAAACATACAGAAGCCCCATTAAGCAAACTAGGCAAACCCAGAGGCTGTTGTCAGGTCTGGGGTAGTTTCAGGAATGAAGGTGGTATGAAGTGATTCTTCTCTTTCTGTGTGGGTAGGAGGCAGGCAAGGCTGAAGCAGAGATATCAGCGGATGTGTGGGGCCACACGACAGTCATGCTACTTTTTAGGTTTGCCTTATTTTTTTCTCTTTCCTAAATGAAGGTCATGTTGAAGCTCCCCCAGTCCCTCTGGTATCCCCAAGTTCTGTAAGCAGAAGCCAGATTTTATTTTGTGTGGTTGCAGGGTTCTCTGGAGAAGGTTCCTCAGTCATCCCTCCCCCCGCCCCAGGTCCATACAGACATACTGTACCAGTTCCACTGGTTTTCTTGCTGTGGCATGGACAAGGGAGGGAGAAGGGGTTTTTTCAGAGCTGGGATCAGAAGGCTCAGTCCACCACGGCAGAGCAAAGCAGTTCAGGAAGTGGGGGAGGGTTCCCACACAGACTCTCTGAGGTGGTATTCTTTCACAATCAGTATCCTCCCCTTAATCTTCTCAAAAAAAAAAAAAAAATGTACTACAGACACACCCAGAGGTGTGCCTAAGTCTCTTAGGTGATTCTAGTTCTAGTCAAGTTGGCAGTGACAATCACCATCACAGACACCAAAGAATGCTTAACTGGAAGGAAGAAATAACTATTGGCTTCTGAAGTAACTTAGGCACAGAGCCCCAGGCAACCAGTGATACTCTGACACACCAGGCAGATTAAGTAACTGCTTGTTCCATGTCAAGGCATGGATAGATCTCTCTCTCTCTCTCTCTCTCTCTCTCTCTCTCTCTCTCTCTCTCTCTCTCTCTCTGTGTGTGTGTGTGTGTGTGTGTGTGGTGTGTGGTGTGTGCATGTTCGTGCTTACATGTACATATGTGGATACTTGCATGTAGAGGCCAGAAGTCAACCTCATGTCATTATTCAGGTCCTATTCTCTTTCTTTCTGGGACAGTGTCTCTTACTGGCCTAGAACTCATCAGGTAGACAAGACTGGCTAATCAATAAGGCCCAGGCACCCACCTGTCTCCTTCGCCTCAGTTTCACTGTATCCTGCCTTTATACATAGGTAAGGGGATCGAACTCAGATCCTCATGTTGGCACTGTCTCAGCTATCTTCCCAGACTCATATACATTTTCCTGTGATGCATCAGTCAGTGTACATCCATCAGTAGAGGGAATAAGTGACTGCAGAACCACAGAAGGACCCCACGATCAGGAGTTTGGTAAGTTATTTGGATGGATGATGGTAACAAACCTTCAAACAGCTGCCTAGAGCATAGCCACAAATGTTTCCTATTTACACCTTGGGGTAGCTTAGATGGATGACTCTTGAAAGGGATTCTGTGTTTCACTAAGATGGTTTGTAGCCCAGAAGGCTACAGGCTGTTGGGGACTCATGGATGCTGAACTATTTATTCAGTGTAACTTCTTAGATTGTTTTCTGGCTTGACGAATGTTTTCCTGTGACATTCAAATCTTCCCCTAGTCGGTGTGTTGTGTATCATCTCTGATACTGGACTAGATCTAAATCTGTTAGGAAATTATTTTTATCCTCCTCACTATCTACTGGCAGTAATAGAGTCTATAAAAATCTGGTATGTCCTGAAGGTGTAATTCAAGGCAGGGAGGAGAGTTCTTCCTAGTATATGTCAGCTCAGGTTTCACGTTTCTCATCTTAGAAACCGAGCTAGTCCATTTTCAATACATAAAATGCCATCTTCTCGTGGATACAGTTACAATTGTAGGTATGAAAGAGTTGAGTATGAGCAGCATTCTGTTCACGCTGTGCACACATGGGAGCTTAATAAACATTTTTCATGATGGATGATCATTATGTTGTCATTCAGTTCCAAGGAACGGCTTCTTCTTCCTCCTCCTCATCCTCCACTTTCTTCTTCTGTCTTTCCAAAGTTCACCTAAGAGGATTGGGAAGATGGGTCCGTTGGTAAACTGCTGCACGAGAATGAGGAAAACATACAATGTCAGCCTCTAAGTTCCTTATGCACACATGCACACATGCACACATGCACACATGCACAGGAAAAGATCCGATGTCAGCCTCTAAGTTCCTTATGCACACATGCACACGTGCACAGGAAAAGATCCGATGTCAGCCTCTAAGTTCCTTATGCACACATGCACACATGTACACACACCCACACACGGATGGGCACACACATGTACATGTGTGCATATCCACATACACGTGCAAATGAGGGCACACAGAGGTAAGCACACATATGCACGTTAGCATTCCCGCATACATACACATGTGGGCACATACACGCACACACAAGTGCCTTAAGAAATGTTTTGAAGATTATGCAAACATTGTAAACCAGAATAACAAACTTCAAGAGATTATCTGAGCTGTTTCTCTCTGTCAGCAATTTATCAACTATTGAACATAAAAATATTTCAGAGGTTATCTGATTTTCTGCAGTAGATATATTTTCTAAGTCAGTAGTTAGGTGTATATAAAATATTTAAATCATTGGGATATAGTATTTTTAATACCCCAATGACTTAAATATTTTATTTTATATGCTGGGTGTTCTGCCTGGATGATTTTCTGTACACCATATTTGTGTGCAGTGTCCATAGAGGCCAAAATGTGGTGTTGGATCCCCAGGAATGGAATTATAGAAGGTTGAGAGTTGCATTTTGGGTGCTGGGAACCAAACCCAGTTTTTCTGCTAGTTTTTAAACTACTGAGATACCTCTCCAGCATCTAGAATTTATTCTTAACACCCCAGGAAATGTGTTGCTATAGATGTATAAATGTATTTGTTCTGTCATAGACAGCATTTATTTAGTGAATATCTCAGAATATATTTGAGGCATTTGGATGTCGGGCCAGGGAGTAGAGGAAAGGAGCATATTATGCTATGCTGAGTATAAAATGTCCCCCAAAGGCACGTGTGTTTAGACTTGTTTGTTGGTCAGCTCAAGGGATCTTTAAAAGGGATCATGAACGCTGATTCAATCGATGGTTGGACTAATCTCCTGATAAATTCACAATTTGATGGCACCATTGCCAGGTTCAGGAAGTGGAGCCTAATAGGAGGAGGGGAAAACTGAGACCTGCCTTGGAAGGGTGTGTTTTATAAAGGACCCTTCCTTCTCTCTTCCTGTTTTCCGCCAGGAACAAAGAAACTTTCCTCCTGGCCCTTCTGCAAAGATGTTTCAGCCTTGCCAACAGTCTAAGCATAATGGGGCAGCCAAGCATGGACCTCAAGCCTCCAGATCTGTGATCCAGGGTAAATCTTTCTTCCCCTTAAGACATTTTTTAACTAGGGTATTCCCTTCAGTGCTTGAAAATACTCTCTCTCTCTCTCTCTCTCTCTCTCTCTCTCTCTCTCTCTGTCTCTCTCTCACTCACTCACTTTCTGCCTGGCCCCATCATCACCATTTTGTTGTTGTTGAGAAGTCTGAACCAGGAGGAATCTCAGAAAAATGACTTCGTGGAATTCCAGACACTTCTGTGGAGGGAGTCTTTCATGAATCCTCTCATAGCAGATGAAGTAACCACACACAAATCAAATATCCTTCCACTTCCAGATGCATACCTATTTACTCCCAGATCTGTCTAGCATTCATCATCATTCATTTCTTTGGTCATTAACGAATCTCACTGCTTCCGCAGGGTATAATCACATCCTTTCCTAAGGTCAACATGTATGAGTCACATCTCAGTCTATAAACTGGATTGGTTCCCATTCATTCTTTCCTTGTCCTGGGTCATCTCACACGTGTACTACATGCCTTTCTTATGTTGTATAATTAGGATGAACACTGATGAGCCACAAACTAATCTCTGTAGTATACAAATAGTACTGCATGACACTTTCTTGTATAGACTATCATAACTAGTTAGACTCAGGGTGGAAAAGTGTTGGAGCAGTGGTTGTCAATCTGTGGGTCACAACCCTTTTAGGGGTCAAACAATCCTTTAGCAAGGATTGCCTAAGACCATAGGAAAACACAGATATTTACACTACCATTCATAAAAGTAGCAAAATTACAGTTACAAAGTAGCAACATGAGGAGCTGTATAAAAGGGTTACAGCATTAGGAAGGTTGAGAACCTCTTGGTTAGAAGGACAGAGGTAGACAGGGAAAACCAGCCAGTTCCCTGAGATGTCAGCTTCTTGTTCCCAGAAGACATTGTAAGGACAGATAACAGAAAGGTATGGGGTGGGTATCTAACAGAACAAATAGGGAAGGGGGGTGTCCAGGGGCTTTATGCAACATCCAAGCCAGAATTCAATTAGCAGACTTCCGGCTTTAGGGCCCTTTCGGGGACTTTCTCCCTTCAGCTCTGTCTTCTGTTTTTCTCCAAGGCTCAATTCTCCATCCATCCCACGGATCAGGCTCTAAGATGTCCCTAGATTCCCTGCCAGCACTCCCATTACAAATGGAGGTGTAAGCTTCAGTGAACTCATTTTCTCTTTTCTGTAAACTTTCTTTCTTATGCCACAGCATTCTAATTTGTTGATAGAGCCTAAAAGATCAAGCATTTTTCTCTTTCTCCTGAAATCATGCAACAGCAAAGATCTTTGACTGGGTCAATGAAATTAAGCTTCTTGTTCTTTGCTAATGTTTTCTGCTGTGGGCATTCCATCTCCTTTGCAGAGTCTAAAAAGGCTAGCCCAAGACTTCTTTCCTCTCTAACTAGGAAGAACTCCAACTGAAATTTAAGCAGATTGAGATGCGCTCCCAACACCCCTGTTCTCGCCTGAGCAGCTGTGCATCCTGTATTCACACTTCCTCCAGTTCTTTTGGTGAGAAGCCCTCCGTCCTGAGATGGGATTGTTGAAGTGGTTCTTATTGTTGGCCTAAGAACAGTAGCACCTTCTCCTTGATGGGAGTGACGTTTCTAAATGGATGTCTGTCTGCGTGGATCTTTGAACCTCAAGCATCTTTGACTGGCAACTCCTCGCTTGAGTTAATCCTGGGGTCTCTTCTCCACGGGTGTGTGCATCTGGGACTAAAAGACTTGTGCCAGCGCACACTGAGATGAGCTGCTGAGAATGTCACTTATGAGGCTTCCATCCTTCTGATTGTTCATCTCCTTTTCTTTTCTTTTTGAGGAGCATATGAAGCCTGACCCCTAGGAAGCCTGTGTTTCTGGAGACACACCAGCTTCTTCTGGTCACTAAGGGTCTAAGGTCATTGGAATCAGAACCTATTTCCCCGTGACTTGGCCTTCTATACACAGAGGGAGATGGCTTAGGCATTATGATCTCTTGGCCATCTGAAGCCAGATAAGAGGCCAAGAACTAATAAAATGGCTGTCTTCCAAGTGTGAGGTCTCTCTTTCCCAGGCCTCTGTGTAGAGGGCTGGTTTCTTTTCAGTGTGGCATTGTCTAGGTGGCTGGCTTTCAGGGAACTATTTTTAAAAATCCTGGAGGCAATTTAGAAAATTTGCTTGCTGCAGTTTATGGATTTTTTTTCTTTAAATAGGGCCATTTTCTTGGGCTTTAGTGTGATTTTAAGGGAGATTGCCCTCATCCTTAACAGGTAAAAGATTGGATGTCAGGTCTGTGATGCTCTTTCAAACAGTTCTGTATAAACAGGTGTCAACAGACAGATCAAAGAACACACAAAAAAGCCATGGCAACAATTTAATATTTGGTGAATTTAGGCAATACATGCCAAGCTTCCTGGCAATGGGAATACTTTTTAAATGAATCTGTTATCTTTCCAGACACTGGCATAGCAGAGTTCAGGCTTGTAGAGATAAAGTTATGTGTTTTTAGCTTGGGTTATTATATCAAAATTCAGTAAAAAATTTCTGGGAGAATAGCATGACCCTATGTCCCCATGATGAAGGAAGTTCACCCCACCTACCACCCCAGCAGCCAAGAACTGCTGCCATGCCACCACATGAAGGATTGATGTACTGTCCTCACTGATGTGATGAGACACCCAGTAAAAGCAACTTAAGGAAGTTCTTTTTTGGCTCAGTGTGAGGGTACAGCCCATCATGGTGGGAAGGCATAGCAGCAGGCGTATGGGGCGGTTGGTCACATGACATCCACAGTCAGGAAACAGAGAGACCAGCACTGGTGCTCAGCTCACTTTCCCTTTATTATGTTCTCCAGATCTCAGTCCAAGGACGGTGCTGCCTGCATTCGGGCATGCCTGCCCCTCTTTAGTTAAGCCTCTTTGGAAACACCTTCATGGTCTCACCTAGAGGTGCGGGCCTTTCTAAATGCCCACAAGCAGACAGTGAAGATCAGCATAGCCCTGCCCACAGACCCCCGCCCCCAGACTCTGCTTCCCTCTGAACCCTGACCAAGTCCCTATCCCTCAAACGGCCTGTCACTGTTCAGTGACACATTGCAGCTTCCCAGCTCCTTTGATGAAGGAAATCTACTTTTCTGACAATTTAAACTTCTAGCCCATCTCATCAACTCTTTGGCCTCTTGTGTCCTAAAACAGGAAAATGTGTCCAGATTTGGGACCTCACACCCTGTTTTCATTCGTTCCCACTCTCCCACACACCCCCTGCTAGCCCCGTGACTGTCCCTCCCTCCCTGCGTTCATATCATATGTATGTGTTGTCCTTTCCTGTCTCCGTCTTAGATCTCCCCCCCTCCCTGCTTTCTCAGTACCCTTTCTACCTTCGGGTCACCCCACCCCTCACACACTTAAATCTTCATTCTACATATGAGAGAAACATGGGACATGAGAGACTGGGTCTGGCTTATTTCACTTAACATAGTGAACTCCCATTTTCCTGCCAACGACAAAATTCTGTTCTCCTTTATGGCTGAATGTGGCTCCTCTGTGTGTATGTAAATATATGTACTGTGTGTACTGTATTTTATGCATCCATTTGTCTAAACTGGTTCTGTGTCTTGGCTTTTGTGGCCCGAGGAGCAGTGAGCATGCTTGTGCATTTATTTATTTCTCAGTTATCTTGTTGGTTTGTCTTAAGGGTTTTTATTTATTTATTTTTTCCCTGTGAGATGGGCTCTTAGAAATGTAATTACTCGGTCAAAGGACATACAAATTGTGTTACTAGTGAGCAACCCTCACTCCACAGTTCATAACATTTCCCCAGTCCCTTATCTACTAGACACAAATTTATCTTCATTTTTTTTTTCCTCCAGTTTCTACTACCAGGAACGCTGGCGTGCTGTGCATCCATTTAGCGTGGGCAGCTGAAACAGTCAGGCAGGCAAACTGTTCTCTTTCTACACACCTTATATGGAGGTAGCTAAGGTGCTGAGTCTCTGAGAGATTGCCTCTCCCTGATTCTGTAACTATGGTATTTCTACCCCTCAGTGACATACTGATAACAGCCATTCTTCAAGGTACATTAGGACCCTTTGCAAGAAACCTGAGTTTCCCGAGTTGATGTCTTCTTACATCTACTTCCTATAGCATTAACTTTGCTACAGGAAGAAGTACATAGACTTGTATTCTCAGCTGTGGCTAAATGATCATTGATTTAATGTGGTCTCTTCCTACTACAGCAAGATAAGTTAGGGAAATCTCCAGAGAGACAGGAGCATGCCACTGACATGTTTGTGGGGTCAATCAGATACATCTTGATGAGACTTTAAAATCAGTTAGTCTATGAGTTGAATGCTCACTGATGGTCAAAGATCCACAATTTTAGCCCAGGATTGATTCTTAATAAGGCCAGCTCCATTCCTGCTCTCCGTGCTGTTAGAATGCTTGTCAGGGAATCACCTTTACATACTGTATCAAGGGAATACTTTCATCCCCCATTATCTTTGGAACTGCTGATAATCAACCTGTGGGGCTCATTGCTTCTTGCTTTTTATGCGAAGGTGTTGATATGTATATAGTCCAGGCTGACCTCACATTCACAATCCTCCTGAAATTGCATTAAAAAATGATTTTGTTGAATCACAGAAAACTTGGAACAAGATTAATATATGCAACTGGATGGGTTTGAGCATATGCACCTGTGAAACTGTCACCACAGTAAAGAAAGAAGTGTGTCTAACCCTCCAATGGCTTCTTTATATCTATTGGTGAAACCCAGGTAAAAACTTTTAATAAGAATTCTATCCTCTCTGGACTTGCTTTGTATTTCTGAGTCAGAGTCTCACTATATAGCCCAGGCTGGCTTGGGACTTAAAACAACCCTCCTGCAAAAGATTCTCTCAGTGGAAAAGGACTGAACTGTGCAAAGTGGCAGAGAAGATATCCAAAACTATAGGCCTACACAAAGGGCCCCCTCATTCCAGAAGTAGACACAAATTATGCCAGGTGCAGAAGTTCATAGAAACAGCTGTCTGGATAATGGTAAAGTGTACCCACCATTAGCACTGTGGTAGGGATAGAGGGTTATGCAAAGTCCCTTAGATCACGGTACTGGAACATAGAGATCTGTGGCATAGGACTGGAAGATTAATGTCTGACTATTCTATATCTTACA
Organism: Phyllotis vaccarum; assembly: GCA_033318265.1. Lineage (NCBI taxonomy): Eukaryota > Metazoa > Chordata > Mammalia > Rodentia > Cricetidae > Phyllotis > Phyllotis vaccarum. Next base: position 88,494,420 of record JARWLC010000003.1, read on the forward strand.
AGGCATTTGGCTTTGTGTTTGGAGAATATAAAATATGGAGCAGGCAAAGGACAGTGTGCTGGCTAGTCTTACGTCAACTTGATACACAATCTAGAGTTTATGTGAGAGAGCCTTAAAAGAGAAAATGGCATTTTTCTAATTAGTTATTGGTGGGGGAGAGCCATTGGTGGTGGTGCCATCCTGGGCTCATGGAAGTGTGTTCTATAAGAAGGGAGGCTGAGCAAACCATTGGAAGCAAGTCAGTAAACAGCACCCCTCGTTGGCCTCTGCATCAGATCCTGCCTCCAGGTTCCTGCCCTGACTTTTTTCAGTGATAAACAGCAATGCAGAAGTATATGCAGAATAAACCATTTCCTCTACAGCCTGCATTTGGACATGGTGTTTGTGTGTGACCTGTGAAAGCAAGCAAGCTCAACAATCTTGTTTGTTGAACCACAGTCTCATTCTTTTAACTATTCAACTAGACTGTTTGGCCAATAAACCCATCTCCACCTTTTTTATATAGGTTCTGGGAATCAAACTCAGGTCACTTAACTGACTTAGAAGAGAATTTTCCTTTGGCTTGTGTTGGTGTGGGGCCTCTGGTAAATGGAAATGGATGATTCTAAGTTAGTACTGATGGCTAGCCAGTGAGTTTTCTGTTTGAAAAGAATGCACAGATATTTAAATGGTCTTTGCACCCCCACCCCACCCTAATGCTAGGCTGTCAGTAGACTGCATGACAGTCCACTGTGTGCCTCTGGACTCTGACTCAACAGGGGAAAAGGGGGAAAAACTATTCAGCCAGGTGATGGACTGAAAATTGCATCTTTCAGAGGATATGCTGAAGGGATGAGTAGCAAGGCCCGCAATGTTCCCATGTGATGTCTCAGACTCCTCAGGAAAATATTCTTAAAGACAGACTCAGAAAAACGTTTTTTTCCACATTCACCATTCTACCCAGACAAGGATTCTGTGAGTTTTACTCATTTCTCAGGGTGTACACTGCAGGATAGACTTAATGCTTGGAAAAGCCAGAATCCACCCCCCCCACCCCACCCCCGGAGACCAAAACGCAGCCACTCGAATGTTGGAGATGGGTTTTCAGAGTCTCTTAAGCCCAAGCTACAGCAGAGACAGCCTGGTGCTGCGCATGTGATGTCTCCTGGGCAGCTTCTGGTTCTCTTGGTTAGTTAGAGTAAGAAGAGCATGACTTACGAATACTGAACACTGTGGACCAAGAAGAAGCCTGCAGGGAAGGAAACCACACAGCCTCTGTACTCACTCCAGTGTTAGCTGCAGAAGCTGCTTGTCCTCTGAAGCAGAGAATCTGACCAGATTCCCTTTGTTGTTCCACCAAACCAGGGTCTGTGTTCACATCAAATAGGCAGAACTCTGACCGAGTCAGAAACCAACCACTTACTTTGCTAATGGCCTCAATTTTTGTTTGACCTTTCTAATAGACTAAACTTTTTTTTTAAATTAAATATATTATCTGAGAGTAAGATGTAAGATTCATGGAGACTCTGTTAGGAAGAAAGGGAAGGAGAGAAGGGGAGAGATGGAGAGAGGGAGGGCAGAGCTCTGAGGTGAACCCTGATACCAGTTTGGCTGCTCCACCCTCATTGGCTTGAAGAAGGCATTTTGGCATGTACATTTTGGCTCTGGCATGCCCAGTTGGCTGTGTGGTTCTCCTCAGGTCCTCCTTCCTTCCTCAAAGGGACACTGTTTGTTTACCACTGATGGCTCAGGCTCTCCACTTGTTTGAGAATTGCAATTTTTTTTAAATCCTTGAGTCTCACCAAATGTGGCATTTCCTCCTCATTGTTTTGAATGCTTTGGGGCAAACTCCAAGATAAGCAAAGACAATTGGCTTTCTGTCACCATCCTAAAAAATTGAAAGCTTTGACCCAAATGGAAAACTTTGTCCTTTAGCCTGTAAATGATGGGTAGTCATTTAAATGTCTTGAGTGCTGAGGTAACGTGAAGAGAGAATCTTGGAGTCAGTGCTGTGGAAGTTTTATGGAAAGTGAGATCAAAAGCAGAGAATAATCAGAGGCTGAGAGACAAAGAAGAAAACCATGGTGACATCAGACAAGAGAACAAATGGGCAGAATGGCTGGAAATAAGGTGATGGTGGCTGGGCAGTGATGGCTCACACCTTTAATTCCAGCACTTAGGAGGCAGAGGCAGGTGGATCTCTGTGTCTTCGGGGTCTACACAGGGAATTCCAGGACAGCCAAAGCTACACAGAAAAACCCTGTCTCAAAAATTATAAGTAAACAAACAAACAAACAAACAAACAAACAAATAAGATTTATGGTGGTAGGCTGCCAAGATGCTGAGAAAAGAGTTGGTGTGAGAAACGTGAAGAAGGAAACAATGGTGCTCTTTGAATCCACATAAATTTGATGCAGGAAGGAGAGAAAGACAGCTTAACATGAAAAGGGGAGTTTGTTGTGGAAACATGTAGGGGAATTATGTTGTTACATTGTAAATAATTGTCCTACCTACTGGTTTAATAAAAACGCTGATTGGCTGAAGGCATACAGGAAGTGTGGGCAGAGCTACCAGACTAAGAAAACTCTGGGAACAGAGCAGAAATGCAACAGAGAAGCCAGAAGTTGCAGAGGACAACTATACTGCTCTGAGAGCCACATGGCTGAACAGGATAAGAATCATAGGTTAGATTAAGAGCAAGAGGTAGCAAGTTATATGCCTGGGCACCAGGCCAATCAGTGTACAATTAATGTAAGCATCTGTGTGTCTCTGTGGGGCTGTGGGGCTGTGGGTCTGTGGGTCTGCAAGTCTGTGGATTCAAACCTTGAGGCTAGGCTGGAAGGTCTGGGCCACGAGGCTAGGCCGGAAATTCCGGGCCAGAAACTTCATACAACAGAATAAGCAGGGTGGAGGAGCAATAGCTATTAGCTTACAGGGTCTTGGAGCTGGAGAGAAAATAAATAACTCTTCTGAGAGTAAACCCGAGTCAGTCCTAGAGTTATCGCCAGGGGAAAGAGACTAACTGGAGAGACACATAGCAAGTTGCCATATCTTTGACTCACCCTACTGTGGCCCGTTACTTAACACACAGTCCCTATCTCTTCCTCTACCCCTGGGAGGAAAAGGCTGCATCACACAATCCTGGCTGAAGGCAACTGTCTAACAGACAGCTGGCTCTGCATGTGTGAGATGAAGGAGGGAGGTCGCCTGTATTATGGCCAAGAGTGAGTTCTTTAAGAGCAATGAAAACACAGAATGGAGGGAGGGAAGAAAATCAAAATAAGAGCCAAGTCCAAGAGGGAAGGAGAGTCTTGGGAAGGCACACCAAGAAGAAATGTGTGTGTCCAAAGATCATGTGTGTGGAGGTGCCTACGTGCACGTATTTGCATGCACATGTGGAGGTAAGAGGACAACCTGAGGTGTAGAACTCAGGAACCCTCCTCTTTTATTTAAGACAGGATCTCCCACTGGCCTGAAACATCACCCAGTAGGCAAGGCCAGCTGGCTAGTGAACGCCAGGGATCCACCTGTCTTTGCCTTTTGTCTTGATTACATGTCTGGGCCACCACATTGGGCTTCTAAATAGGTCCTTGACATCCAAAACAGGTCCTTGTACTTGCAAAGCAAGCTTATTGACTAATCGATCTCCCCAGTCCAAAAACAAAACAAAAAAGAAAATATAGTTCAACAAAAAGATGTAACTCTACTTCCATCCAGTCTCCAAGGCCACAGATTCACCATCTCTCTACAGGAATGACTCTGTGTGTCTATAAATTTTTCAAAAAGAGAAGCACTGACGCTACAAACAAATGGGACGTGCTGGAATAGGGTAAAGGCAAGGATAAGATGGTCAGCTATGCCTGGTGCCATGCCAGGGGAGGAACACAGCCAGCAGGAGACACTGTGGAGAGTTTCAAGAAATGGAAGGGCCTTTGTCGCTGACCTGACTCCCTGTTAACTCCTGTACTGGAAAGCAGTTCCCAAGCATCCTCTCTGGCAAGGGCCGCCACATGGCCTGATTCCAGACAATGAGAACCATGTGTCAAGAGAGCCTTTCCAGATGCACAGGCAAAGCTCTGCCCTGCAGAGAAAGGGTAGTGTCCGCCGTGGCTTCTTGTCCTCTCAGCTGAGATTCTGACTGTGTAGTACCTCTCCTTTACCCACCTGAAGATGAAACGCCCACTAGGAGTAGCAGACTTGGAAGGTAGAGGCAGGCAGTCTTTGCTGACCTCCCTAGCCACCCCCCCCCCCCAGGGCTAGGCAGCCTCAGTATTCTTTTGGGCCAGGTTGAGAAATTGCAACCGAGTTCATTTTGAACTGAGCCAGCTAACACTATTCAGAGTTATAGGAAGAGAGGTTAAAATTCCTTCTTACCTTTCCTGTGATTCCAGTAGATTCCAGTAGTTCAGCCACAGACCGACTACACTCCTATTGTTCCTGAACCTGCTCTCCCTGCCTGCCACTCCCACATTAGGTCTCCCTTTAAAGAATGTCCCAGGGCCCGGGGATGTGACTTCATGGGTAGAGTTCCTGCCTGGCATGCATGCAGCCAGTGTGGTCCCAGCCCCAGGAAAGTGTAGGTAAGAGAATTAGGAATTCTGGATGTCCCTGGTACAGAACAAATTTGAGAACTGCCTGGGACAGGGAATGGAAGGGGGGAGCTCTTACCCCCCCCCCAAGCTCCTGGTCACTTAAGCCAGAGGTGGGGAGAGCAGGAAAAGCTTACTGGTCAGTCAGCCTCTACTCCAGGTTCTTGAGGAGAAGCCCTGGTATGGTGCCATTTCCCTTGCCTCTGCTCTGGGTAAGGCCCTTTGGGTTAAGACATTTCCTCTTTCCCTTGGGTGCCCCCCCCCACCCTCAAAAGGAAGGGAAGATCTAGTGAATCTGCTCGACCCTGGGCCTCTCTGAGTCAGGAAGACAGGCACAGAATGGGGAAGGCATGCAGCGGGTACCCAGCATGTTGCACCTGGTGGCTAGTGGCATGCACATTTTCTGTTGAAGGGCACTGGGCATGAGTGCTTAGCTAGTTCCCCACCCAGAGGCTGTCTGTCAGCAATACTGGGATAGCGAGTATCAGAGACTGGCCTGGTCCTCCCTCATGGAGGAAGGGCATCTGTGATTCTGCTGGCTGGGAGGGTTCACCTGGAGTGGACTGCAGTGGTTCCCATCAGACAATCTCTGTTGTTTCCCCAGATCTGACCCACTAAACCCTAAGAGAGACAAGCATGGGGGTACAGAGGACCCCCTCACCACTTCCAGGCATCAGCAAGCATCTTACTGCTTCGGTTTTCTTCCAAGTCCCTGGACATCAACTTTCTCCTCACAGGAGGCTTTATGGCAAGGCAGACAGGCAGGGATGACATCTTTGCTGTAGTGACTAGTGTTGTGAGTCCTGCAGGACACTTCCTCCTGTTAGAGTCCATGTGTTCCAGCTCTACAAAATTATGTGAGCATATCTGAATGTTGTACGCAGTATATCTGTGGCTGTGCAGTAAAATATGTCAAAACCTAGAAGCACAAAGGCCACGAGGCAGCTGTTTGTGGTTTGGTAGGCTCGCTAACTCTGAGTTAATGGCTTTTTTGCTTACCTCTGAGACTTTTCTCATGGTTGAGATTATGAGAGAGGAGGTCTCCACTTGGGGAGACATTCACTGGGGACGTGAGGTGACCTCCTACTCCACCAGGCTCATGGCCTCTTTGCACGCTTTCTCCAGTGTCTCAGGACTGAATCAGAAATGGAAATGATATCTCTTCCACGGACTTTCCCACAGTAAAGATTCTGTAATATGTCTTTGCTTTTTATGATCTTTGTGATGAATATACCGTTCTCCCAGTCCCCAAATCTACTCTAAATAGCTGTTGCCAATTCAATGTAGCTCATCCAGAGATTGGATCAACAGCCACTTTCCTCCCAGTGACAAGATTTTCCAGGACTATCATGTTCCTCCTGGTCTTACTTCTTTAGCAAAGGGATGTGTGGGCACAACATGGGCATGTAACAAGTATTCTGTGAATGGATGGATGTGTACACTTATTACTATGGGACCAGTTCCAGGCAAGCTTTACAAGGGAGACTATGGAATCTACTCCCTTAGGTTCACTAAGTGATACTTGATGTCCATTCTTGATAAGAAAGAAAAGAGTCACAGAGTTCCCCATCTGGTAGACCTGCTTAGGGATGTTGTACCTTTGGGGTGGAAAATTGGGCTAATAGAGCATGTCACTGGGAGTAAACCTTGAGGGGTGAAGCTCAGCCCCACTTCTGGCCTACACTGTCTGCTTCCTGGTCTAATAAGATGTGAGGAGTCCCAAGCGTGTTTTATCACTGTTAGCTCCTCCGTGATGGACTGTACCCTCCTAGACTGTGAGCCAAGGTAAACGCCTCCTTTCCTGAGCTGTCCCTATCAGACATTCAGTTACAGTGAGTGGATAACTAATACAGAATGTAGTTTTTACAGTTACACAGGATCAAGGTCCAGTGGGATGGATAGATGAGATAGTGCTTTTGCTGTAGGAGCCTGAGGACCTGACTTTGATCCCTGGAATCTGTAGTGGGAGAGAACTGACTCCAAAGTTGTCCTCTGAACTGCACAATACACTGTAGCAAGTATGTGCTTACACTCATAGCCACAATCACAAATGACTTTCTCACTTCCTCTTTCCCCTTCTCTCTCTGACATACACAGACTAAACAGTAAATAGCAAAATCTTACGGTGATATCAAATGTGGCTAAACTATCCTTTGCCACACAGCACTCATTGGCTACATCACATGACCCAATGAACGCCACTCTCTTAGGGACCATAGGAAGAGTTCAAGGCCTGTTCCAAGTCACAGATTATGAAACAAGGAAAACACCAGCAAGTCCTTCTGACCTTCCTGAAGTTGTACTTGACCTGTGAGTACTAAGCAAGTCCTTCTGACCTTCCTGAAGTTGTCCTTGACCTGTGAGTACTAAGCAAGTCCTTCTGACCTTCCTGAAGTTGTCCTTGACCTGTGAGTACTAAGCAAGTCCTTCTGACCTTCCTGAAGTTGTCCTTGACCTGTGAGTACTAAGCAAGTCCTTCTGACCTTCCTGAAGTTGTCCTTGACCTGTGAGTACTAAGCAAGTCCTTCTGACCTTCCTGAAGTTGTCCTTGACCTGTGAGTACTAAGCAAGTCCTTCTGACCTTCCTGAAGTTGTCCTTGACCTGTGAGTACTAAGCAAGTCCTTCTGACCTTCCTGAAGTTGTCCTTGACCTGTGAGTACTAAGCAAGTCCTTCTGACCTTCCTGAAGTTGTCCTTGACCTGTGAGTACTAAGCAAGTCCTTCTGACCTTCCTGAAGTTGTCCTTGACCTGTGAGTACTAAGCAAGTCCTTCTGACCTTCCTGAAGTTGTCCTTGACCTGTGAGTACTAAGCAAGTCCTTCTGACCTTCCTGAAGTTGTCCTTGACCTGTGAGTACTAAGCAAGTCCTTCTGACCTTCCTGAAGTTGTCCTTGACCTGTGAGTACTAAGCAAGTCCTTCTGACCTTCCTGAAGTTGTCCTTGACCTGTGAGTACTAAGCAAGTCCTTCTGACCTTCCTGAAGTTGTCCTTGACCTGTGAGTACTAAGCAAGTCCTTCTGACCTTCCTGAAGTTGTCCTTGACCTGTGAGTACTAAGCAAGTCCTTCTGACCTTCCTGAAGTTGTCCTTGACCTGTGAGTACTAAGCAAGTCCTTCTGACCTTCCTGAAGTTGTCCTTGACCTGTGAGTACTAAGCAAGTCCTTCTGACCTTCCTGAAGTTGTCCTTGACCTGTGAGTACTAAGCAAGTCCTTCTGACCTTCCTGAAGTTGTCCTTGACCTGTGAGTACTAAGCAAGTCCTTCTGACCTTCCTGAAGTTGTCCTTGACCTGTGAGTACTAAGCAAGTCCTTCTGACCTTCCTGAAGTTGTCCTTGACCTGTGAGTACTAAGCAAGTCCTTCTGACCTTCCTGAAGTTGTCCTTGACCTGTGAGTACTAAGCAAGTCCTTCTGACCTTCCTGAAGTTGTCCTTGACCTGTGAGTACTAAGCAAGTCCTTCTGACCTTCCTGAAGTTGTCCTTGACCTGTGAGTACTAAGCAAGTCCTTCTGACCTTCCTGAAGTTGTCCTTGACCTGTGAGTACTAAGCAAGTCCTTCTGACCTTCCTGAAGTTGTCCTTGACCTGTGAGTACTAAGCAAGTCCTTCTGACCTTCCTGAAGTTGTCCTTGACCTGTGAGTACTAAGCAAGTCCTTCTGACCTTCCTGAAGTTGTCCTTGACCTGTGAGTACTAAGCAAGTCCTTCTGACCTTCCTGAAGTTGTCCTTGACCTGTGAGTACTAAGCAAGTCCTTCTGACCTTCCTGAAGTTGTCCTTGACCTGTGAGTACTAAGCAAGTCCTTCTGACCTTCCTGAAGTTGTCCTTGACCTGTGAGTACTAAGCAAGTCCTTCTGACCTTCCTGAAGTTGTCCTTGACCTGTGAGTACTAAGCAAGTCCTTCTGACCTTCCTGAAGTTGTCCTTGACCTGTGAGTACTAAGCAAGTCCTTCTGACCTTCCTGAAGTTGTCCTTGACCTGTGAGTACTAAACAAACATGTGAACTACTGCCCCAAAACTTACCCTTTTTTCCATGGTAGAAATTACAAAATCATCTCAAACTGATATTTATATTATGATGATGGTGATTTGCTTTTTGAACTGTGGGGATGACTTGTGGAAAGTCGAAGAATAATGAAAAAGATTTGCTTAGGGAGAATGGTTGACTTCCAGTTTGCCTCTTGACCTCGGAGACTCCAGAGACATTAGAGACATTTTAGTGGCATTTGCCTGTGTGACTAATTTGATGGCATATTATTGTTTTCTAATCACTTAGCTCATTCCCAGATACGGAGTAGTACAGTAGTTGCACATTGAAGTTTTTTTATCATTGACTTGAGCTCCTTTTAATTTTTAAAGTAGCAGCTTAGTCTTATCAGGAGTTCCAGAAACAAATACTTTGACAGCTAGATAGTTCAAAATACTTAATGACTTTTTGCCCTTAACCACAGCTGCTGCAGAATAGAAAAAAAAAATGTAATAAGTATGCAAAATGGAAATCTCTCCCCAAAGGCCTTTTCATTTCCTCCAAGCCCAAAGGGATAGAGAGGATTGGCATTCCCCAACAAGAAGAAAAGAAATGTTGTATTTTTAAATAGCAGGTCACACCAAGAAGCTAATGAGATTTTTGTGTTCGTATCCATGTTTAGCACTGTGGACATCAGTCAGGTTTGCCAGCTAAATGGGCAGAATAACGACAAGCTTTGAAACTCTTATGAAACGATAGAACAGTTATTGCTGGAGGAAGCCTTGGCGCTGTGTGCTTCTCACATTTAGAGTTACATTTAGTTTTCAAAGAGGCTAAGGGACCTGAACAAGATGGCTTAGCTGAAGGCTAGGATGAGGGCTCACTCACTAAAGTGCTTGCCCTGTAAGCACGAAGATTCAAGTTTGAGTCCTAGAGCCCATATGAAAAAGGCAGCCTGCTGGCACCCCTGTGTAATCCCGGCACTAGGGAGGCCGAGATGAAAAGAGAATCCTGGACTGGTGACCAGTAAGCCTAACCTACTGGGTGAGCCCCACGACAGCTAAAGACCCTGTGACCAAAACAAGGTGGGCCATGCTCAGTGACATCTGTAGTTGACCTCTGGCTTCTACATGCACACATATGCAGGCATCCTCACACAGCTGAATACACACACACACACACACACACACACACACATACACACACACACACATGAGATTGCTTAGTTTATGGCAGAGCTGAGACTAGTTTCCATGTTCTTTTTCAACTCTGGAGATTACCTGAGCGTCATCAGGGAATTTTAAAAAATATTGATCCAGTCTATTCTGAATATTCTGATTTTAGCTGATCAGTCAAGGACCTGGATTAATGTGCTCATTGTGTAGCATCTTGCTGGAGACAGAATACAGTCTATCTCCTCTGTGCCTTTCCAGATTCTTCTACCTAAAGAGTCACCCCTAGGGCTGGCCGATGAGCAGGTTCATCCATTTCCGGATTGCCGCTGTAGTCTTGTCAGTCTGACAGCCTCATTTGGCACACACGGCCTTCTTGTCCCAGTCCCTCGGCCCCCTTTTCTTCACAAATGAGCAGCTGTGCCATGCCTGCCTCCTCTAGGAGCAAGTGAATCACTCCACTACCTTGCCAGGAGATGACAGAATGAGACAGGGCTCCCTTTGGCCCTCAGGTGAGGCAATTCGATGGCTGTCTCTGTGGTCTGTGTTTACCAGCACAAAGCATCACCCTGTCCCACCCGTGTGGCAGTTAACTCCTGTGTCACTTTCAGAGTTTACACTTGGGAAAGACCTCACCAATCGTCTTGCCCTGTGTCCCACTGGGCAGAAATCCTCCCAAGCTCGCTGGCAGATGGCTCTCTGCTCTGCCAGAGCCTGCTGCCAAAGGGGCTCATCTCATGTCATCCCACTTTATTTGCTGTATAGAGACACTCGCCCTCAGCCTTCCATGCTGGGTTAGATTTTCCCCACTTCCCTCATTATAAATCCCATCACTGTATACTCCCGAAGGAAATCTCTTCCCTCAGGGAAGCTGGGTTGATGCCAAGGTCAATGTCTTAGGTCTGAGCACTTGACCTCCTCCAGCTGGCATCGCTGTTTAGGGAGGTTGTGGGGCCTTTGGGAGACAGGGCCTAGATGGAGGAAGTAACTCTCCAAAGTCTGAGACTTGAAGCCCAGGCCTGCTTTCACTAGATGTGAGTCAGCGATTACACATTTCTGTCACCATATAGTCATGAGCTGCTCCACTGAAGTGGTGTATGGACAAATGTCTACTCGTCCCAGATAGGGCACCAATAACAGGCCATTGAAATAAGTCCACTCCAGTCTAGCTTGGTGGGCCTGTGAGTTTATTGTGGTAGATTACAAATCATGATTGTGGGGATCACTTCCGGGGCATGGATCAAAGGCCTATCCCATCACGGGTGAGGCCTTGGGAAAGTGGCATTCCTAGAGTGTTCACTGCACAGTTCTAGACAGCTCAAACAGCTAGAGAGTTTCCTCTGCCCAATATCACCACTCTTGTGTAAGTAACCTGAGGGAGCAGACTTGTGGGCCCTGTAACTTTCTGAAGTTCCTGAGCTCTGTGAGATTCCTGCATTCTCTCCTCCTTGCCTGGCAAAGTGTTCCAATTAGGAGGAAATTGACACAGAATGCTTCTTTCCAGACCATAATAAATTCTACCCTTACACTCCAGACTGAAATAAATCCTTTCTCTTTTACATAGCTTCTGGTTGTATATTTCATCATAACAATAAGGAAAGTAAAGAGCCTCATTTTCAGTGTCCCTCGGGAGAGAGGTGACATATAAAGTATGTCTGAAGTGGGTTGTGCCTGAATTTTAAGCATCACCTTCTTCCCAAGCAAGGACCCCTTGACTAGAGAGAACCCAAGTCCCTGAATCACAAACCAGGTAGAGATCTGAGCTGAACCCAAACACGCTCAAAGAGGTAAGTGAGCCTGAGCCTCCATAGTGGTGCTGGTTCTCACAGGCGGTCAGAAAAGCCTTTCTGAAAACCGTCAGCTCCTCAGTGTTGTCTGTGATAAAGATGCTCCTTTAAAGACTGCATGGTGTCTGATGCTGCCTCAGTGATGGGTGAGGCTACAGAGAGAAAACAAGGGCTGCCCCCGGGGACCCCACAAATGCTTGCAAAGGTGTGGGTACAGTGAGGAAAGGGGCACTTGACTCCTCAACCTTTTCTTTTTTCGTCTGGGCTCCTCTCTGGTCTCACTTGTAGTAGGATGTTGCTGCAATTCTTTCTCGCGCCCTTTACACCCATTTTAGGGTTCTCCCCACCCTGTTTTCATGCCTGTCTGTCTAAGACCCAGCATCCTGGACATCTCTGGAAGAACTGGTGTTTCATTGAGACCCACCAGACTTTAATCCTCATCCTAACTCCCAGGGACTCAGTCAAAAGTAATTCTGCAGCTTCTTCACAACCTCTGCCCTCACACCTCCCGCTTCTGATTGCCCTGTCCTTGTCTCTGCATGATCACAGAGATGTGTTCTTTCAGGTGGCGGCTCCCCATCGTGTACATTGTATTGGCGTATCACTGAGCTGTAGAAAATAGTCCTCTGATCAAGACAGCATTTCTCTACTGGATCTCAACTGCATGCTTGCAAGAGACCATGCTTGCAAGTGGGGTGTGTTGACTGTTGACATTTTGTCATAGAAGAAAAGGGTGGAGAGGGTTACTGGACCCTCACTTGAGAATTCAGCTGCAAGTAGTCTTGGGGACTTAAAAGAGTTGCTAGGATACATAGGCAGGGAAGGCCAACTGGGTGAGGGGGACTCCATCTATGCGGCCATGGGGGGAGCCATCATCTGTACTTGGTATAGACTTTCCAATGGAGATGCTTTAGGGTCAGCAACACTCCGGGCAGTAATTTCACAATCTCCCTCTGTTAGGAAGCCAAATTAACTCACTGGTCCCCCAAGGTGAACTGAAGTAGAATTGAACTTCAGATTGTCATTAAGGCTTCACAAGGAGAGACAAACTGGAAATTTAGTGGATTTATCTTATAGATCATATCCTTTAAGTAATACCCTGGTGTGAACAATAGTTTCTGTGAACATCTGTGTACATGCTTGGCATTAACTGGACTCTCCTGTGCCTTGAGTTAATCAGCTAGGTTGCAGCATTCAGTCCAATGCAACCTTGGTTAGGGACTCTGGTGCAGAAAGATCTTCTACAGAAGGTCAGAGCCGGTGTGCTGGCATCTTGCCCTATGAATTTTCCTGTTTATTTTTAACACTAGGCTTAGCTGCCATCAGCATTGTTTTCATGACACAGATCTCAATTTCTAAAGATGAGCTTGATGGTGATAATCTGTGAGCACAAGGGTCTGCCACCTCCAAACATGAATGGTGTAATTTCAAGATGGGTCTCATCCTCTCTAGAGCACCATTCTTAGATCTGAGCTTGTGCCAAGAAGGACCATAAGAAGGACATTGCCTTTTGGGCACAGCAGTGACAAATTAATCTCTGCTTCTTGCTCAGGGCTTCTAGCAAAGCAGCTGTGACTTATGTAGTAGCAAAATGGCTTAGCATTTTGGAAGAGCCACAGTGGATTTTGTGCCTGGCTGAAATCTCTTCAACACTGATGGGAATATAATACAAGCTGCTCAGCCTCAGAGCCCTGCCTGAGTGCCAAGGTCAGTGTCTACTACGACTCTTCCTCTGGCCAGAGCTTGTCTCTCTCTCTCTGTCCTCTGTGTATCTCTCTGTCTCTGTCTCTGTCTCTGTCTCTGTCTGTCTCTCTTTTTCAGTTGAAGCAAGGCTTTTAGTAGGGGTGAGGTAACACACACATACAGCAGGCACACCAAGAAAGACCATCTGTAAAGCAGGGGTGGGGGGCTTGAAGCTGAAAGCCCCCCCCCCATCTCTTGCTCATACATATTACTGACAGCACTGAGACTTCACATTCTGTGTCTTAAGTAGTGGGTCACTCCTTGATTGTGAGGGGCTGCTGTCTATGCACTCAACTCTCAACTCTCAAGGTGTTGTCCCCCTGCACTGTAGAGAGCTTCAGGGAACGGGATGGGAGAGACACCAAGAAGTGGTGTAGGCTATTTCCTAGGAGAGGACCAGACCAGGAGCAAGGTGAGTATGCCACAGATAAACACAGGGGCTTTGGTGTTGCTCAGCCTGTCAGTGGGCTGGGCAGGTGACCGTCATGAGTAGCTACAACTAATCACTGGACCTTACCCCTGCCTGTCTCTTCCAGAGAGGTCAGGGGAATGGTTTTCCTAGGAGACACTTTGAGGATGATGTAGGTTGTCAGTAGGTCCCTGGAGAACCAGCACTGGAGAAGGGAGAAAACAAGAAGGGCCAGGAGATGGTGAAGGTCTTCAGTAGGAGGACATGGCTCCCTGCCGTGCCTTAGGACTTATAGGCAGTTCATAATATCTAAGGAGTAGGGGCTTAGGAGCTCATCCCTCCCTCAGGATGCAAGTGTAGTTAATGGTTGCTCTGTAGGGTCATTTTCTCGGTGACTAGCCACTACTAAACCATTGATGCTTGTAAACAACCCTAATGAAATTCACTGGGAAACAAAAGAAGACAAGAAAGAAGAAGAGGAAATAGATGGGAAGAGAAAATGGAAATCAGGTGTAGGAGGGAGGCTTAAAAATGTCACAAGGAAACCATCATTACCTATAATTAACATGCACTAATAAACAACCTTTCATTTCAAGAAGGAGACACATCCCTGAGCAGATCTGCATGGAGTCTCTAGGCAGATCCAAGACAAACCAGGGGCAGGGTCCTACTGCCACTGCCTAGCCACTAACTATTCTCAAGTGTGCCTCCTCTGAGGATTTCTGAATGTTATTTTTAAAAAGTAGGAGAGTGGTCTCTGGTTCCTATAGAAGAGAAGCCATTGGCAGCCACTCAAAAGCAGCCCAAGCCACACACTGCTTTCCCTTCCTGGGAACTCACCTCCCAATGGGCCAGGTAGTTTTAGATAAGGATCTGAGTCTCCTGTCCTAGTACTGTAATAAAGCACCCTGATGTAGGAACTTAAGGGAGAAATGGGTTGTTTGAGTTCACAGTCCTGATGCACTGTCTGCCACGGTGGGAAAGTGAAGATGGAGAGTTTCCTTTCTCCACACATATATAGCCCAGGATCCCATCCAGCAATGGTGCCACCCACAGTAGGTAAGTCTAACTACAGCAATTAATGTAATCAAGAAAACCTCCACCTGAATGTCCAGAGACCCACTTCCTAAGTGAGTCTAGATTTTGCCAAGTTGACAACATCAACCGTCACAAAACAAATTACTTAAAAAAAAATCTGCAAGGGAACAAAGCACATCCCTGGCTCTACTTGAGCCCTTGACAAGCTCTCTTTGGAGAGAAGGCATCAGCATTCTCCTTGGGAGCATCACAAACTCCCTCTTCCTCCATGTGAAGTATCAGGATGTCAGTTTTCCTCTTTCTGAAACTCCCCATGTCTGTCACTCTTCTGGTGGGATGACTTGGCTTTCCACCTGTGCATTTTTTTTAAAAAGTCAGGGTCTCATATAGTTCAGTCTAGCTTCAACTTCATTCCCCATGTAGCTGACACTGGCCTTGAACTCCTGATCCTCCTGTATCTACTTCCCAAATGTTGGGATAACAGATATGGACTTCAATCACTTGGTCACTGCCTTGGTCTTTCAAAGGGCTGTGCATATGCTTTAGGTGAACAGTAAAAAAAAAAATTATCTTAATTACGTACCAAATATTTATTCTAAACATGTATTTATTGTGGATCTAAAAGTCACTTTTTAAAAATTTCCCCTTTATTAAAAGCAAATTATTTTATCATATAATACATTGTGATTACAGTGTTCCTTCCCCCCTCTCCTCCCAGGCCTCCTCACCACCCTTTCCATCCAGACACCCTTCTTTTCTGTCTCTCGTTAGAAAAGAACAGGTTTCTAAGAGATAACAAAAAAATAATAAAATAAAATATAAGAGAAAACAAAACCTGTCACATTGAAGTTGGGCAAGGTAAAGCAACAGAAAGAAAGAGCCCCATAGAAGGCACAAGAGTCAGAGACCCACTCATCCACACACCCAGGGGTCCCTTAAAAGTACTGAGCTGAAAGCCATACTAGATATTCAGAGGACCAGGCACAGACACCTATCACTCCTGTGCTTGTGAGATGGAGCCCACACCTGATACTGCTTAGGTCACTAAGAACCAGAGGGTAGATAGTCCAGAGACTCAGAGTAAAACCAAAATGACTCTGATGATACTCTGCTATGTTAAAATCAGTGCCTTATTCAGTCAGCACTAGAGGCGATTACTCCCACAGTGGATGGGTGCAAATACAGAGACCCACAGCCAGATATTACTCAGAGAGAGACCTTGAAACACACAGCACTAAATGGGATGTCTCCATCAAATCCGTCCCCTCAGAGCTCAGGGACCCCTTGGAAAAGAAGATGGAAAGATGTAAGAGCCCGAGAGGATGGAGGAGACAGGAGATGGAGATCGGGACTCTCTAAGTCAGCTAAGGGAGGCTCGTATGAATTCACACAGACTGAAGCAAAAGACACATTTCATTAGGAACCATGTATGGAACCTCAAGTCTCACCAAAGGCGACTAAGTGGAAAATTTGAGGCCTTATCGTGAGCATTCATTTTTCTACTTTTGGAATCTGTTCTGTTTTAAAGGCTCTAAAAAAGGGATGATGGTATGATGGTTCAGTTTATAAGATCCTCGTCACAAGCATAAGGGTCGGGGTATGGTCCTCAGAACCCAAGTGCAAAATCCAGGTGTGGCAGTGTGTGTGCATTTAAAATCCCAATGCCAGGGAGGTGGAGAAGGCAGACCCTTGGGGTTCACCAGCCAACTAGGCTAGCCTATTTGATGAGTTCCAGGTCAGTGAGAGACCATGTCTCAAAAACAAGGTGGTGATCTGGAGAAACGGCCCAGAAGCTCTAAGTGCAAGTTGTTATTTCTGAGGATCAGAGTTCAGTTCCCAGTACCCATACCAGGCAGCTCACAACTGCTTATAACTCCAGCTCCAGGGGAGTTGATGCCTCTTCTGACCTCCTTGGGCATCAACACACAGGTGCATACCTACACAGAATCACAAACACATACACACAAATAAAAAACAGCAAAGCTGAAGGTGGACAGTATCTGAGGAGTGTCAAACAAGGTTGACCCCTGACAAACATGTGCTCATATAAACACACATACACACACACATGCAGAGAGAGAGAGAGAGACACCATATACACAGAGAAAGACACTCACACTCACAAACACACAGAGACACACACAAACACACAGACACACACACAGAGACACACATAGATACACACAGAGTGAGAGACACACACAGATACACACATACACACACAAACACACATACACACACACACACACACACACACACACATTTGGATCTGCAAAAGAAAACCCAGAATCGAGTTGGTGGTAAGGAATCTGCATGCATTTGTAACTTCTGTCTTATTTCATTGGATAGAGATGAATAGTAGGATTTGAACAGGTGCCTCCTACTCCCATTAGCAAGAATGCTTTCTTTTCTTAATAAACTGTCTCTATTTCTCTATTTTTAAAAAACTATTTGTAGATCAATTAACTGATCAAAGGAATATCATGAATATAAATTTAGGGTCTCATGAGTCTGTGCATAATGAGAAGAACATAACTTTTGATGTTGAACTGTGTGTCATGCTGCCTGCTTCTTGATATGGTCATGTGACTTTAACAACCATGCACATGGGAATTAGTTAGGATGGTATTTTATGGGCTAAGACCAAGACAGAACCTTAGAAAAGACATATACTGCACAATCTGTTTTCTCATATGAAGAATTTCTTATAAGCAGATTAATTTCATCCAAAAAACAGCAATCCTTGTTTTATAAATTGCCCTGTTCTTTGCTGAGAAAAGTTATATGATTATTCAGGGGGCTGAAACAAGTTTAATTGCTTTTTGGAAGAAAAGAAATCCATAAGTTTCTTCATGTTTTCATTATACATTTTGTTTTCATTTTTACCCAAGGGAGGTAAGACACCTCGAGATGAAAATCATAGTCTTACCACACTGAATGGGAGATTTGGGGAATATAAAGTGTCTTGCTAAGACTCCTTTAAACAAATTTTTATAAACTGAGTATATTAGGATGACACATTTATACCTAAAGAGGGGTTAAGTCTAAATCCTGGCTGTCGTGATGCTGGTTCCCCCTGTGGCTGTGAAAGAATGGTAAGGTTTGATTCTAGAATGTTCTCCCACCAGCTCATGTTTGGAGCACTTGCTCTCTGGCTGTTGGTGCTAGTTTGAAGCCTTTAGGACATGAGGTGTGGCTGGAAGAAGTGGATCTCCGAGTGTGGGCTTTTGAAGTGATGCCAGCCCTTGTATAGACCCATGTTCTCTGTTTGCTTGGCTATGATGTGCTCATCCCACCTCACCCCAGCACTGGATCAAGCCACTTTCTGCTGCCATGATGTGTCTCTGGAGTCTTGAACTTTAAAATAAACCTTCTCTGCTGTACATTGCTTTTCACAGACTTGAGACAAGGAATTAATATGGGGTAAGGGCTGACTCAAGTCTCTCATCTTATTTTGGAAGACAGTTTTGGGCAGGTTCATAACTGTCCTTGAGAACCTGTCTTGCGGATTTGCTGCTTCAGTGTACACCTCATTTCCTGAGTCTCTGTCTCCACTGTTTTCTTATGAAATCACTACGCATGGTAGACATGTTAGACCCGCTCTACTCTAGTACAACCTCATCTCAGTTACAACTGCACCAAACTTATTTCTGGAGCTCACAGCACTGGCTGCCAAAGGTTAGAGTGTCACCATGTTTAGATGAAAGGGACACAGTTTGACTCATAATGTAAGATGCACATTTTAGCTAAACACAATATACCAAGTGTTATTTCTCTCCCTGCCTTCGGTTATCAGATGTCCACTGTGTGTGGCTCTCCCAGGCCATGAGCTGTTTACTCTTCATGAATTGTTTGCAGAGTAGCTGGCTCTGTGTATCCTGTGATGCTCAAGGATGAAGGACCTCACATAGGGCTCATGTGTACTGTCATGCACCATCTGGAGGAAGTGGCTCCTGGATAGGCAGCCATGGTGCCTCTGAGTCCTGGCATCACTTTCTAGTTTTGCTCTTTCGCTTTCCTATCTTCTCCCCAGGGGCCCTTCCTGCCTGCCTGTGGCCTCCTCCTGCCTCCTCCTAGGTGTCTTGTACCAGCTTGACAGCAAGAGGAAGATGATCTGCTTGAAGTCCTTCTGAGGACTTCCTCTGCCTCTTCAAAGAGAACCAGACACATAAAGGCCATCAGTAATTAGGTGGTGGATATAGATTGTACACCAAGGACACTGATTCTCCTTACTAGCTCTCTAACACACACCCAGAAAAGTGATCTCATAGGACCACACAAGTCTGTGTTCCTCACTTAAGGTGCTGCTCAGGCGTGGGCAGTTCAGGATAGTGAAGTGGGACACTGTTGCTGTTGGAGGCAGGTTCCTTTCCTCTGTGTCTCTGGAACAGATGCCTCCTGATTCTGCTACCTGATCACACTTCTCTACAGTCCTTCAGACGAGAAGTGGGAGAGTGGTTCCCTCCTCTCTGAGGTGTCCCAGGATGGCATACTTGACCCTCCCCAGTGGACTCTGTATAGTTCACTAGATGAACTATCTGTAGGGATCCTTGAGAACTTGTCTCTCACAGGATAGTTTGTTTGTTGTCAGCATACAAAGGGTTGCTGGAAAATAATAATAGTCATATATGTATACCAGGTTACTTTGGCCACAGTCAAGCCCAACCATGCAGTGACACCTAGGCCATCATGGAACTACACCTGTGAGAAAAATACCTGACAAAAAGCAACATAAGGTGGGAAGGCTTTATTTGGCTTGTAATTAGAGGTGGCAGAGAATCCATCAAAATGGGGACAGCATGGCAGTAGGAGCATAAGGCGGCTGGTTACATGGCATCCACAGTCAGGAAGCAGGGAGAGATGAACGCTGGTGCATGCTCACTTTCCCTTCTCTATATGGTGCAGGACCCAGCCCATAGGATGGTGCTGCCTTCACTTCGGAAGGGTCTTCCCAGCTGGGTTACCAATCTAAAAACTTCCTTGCAGACATGCCCAGAACTGTGTCTGTGTCACCTTGGCCATTCTGGATCCTTTCAAGTTGATAACCAAGAGTCACCATTACAGGCTCTATGGAGGGGACTGGGAGCTTACTCAGCCTCCCACTTAAGTGTGGTCTGTGTTAAGTCTGGATGTAGACTTGACACATTGAGGGGTATGTATGTAAGAACAAAACCTGAAGGAGATGGAGGCTGTTAAGTGCTGTAATGTGCAGTTTCCAAATTCACATGTTGAGAGTCCTGACACATGTTGTCATAGAATGTGGCTATACTTGTTCACAGGGATTTTAGATTAAGTCTAGGAGAGCTGGTTGAGGCAGGCCCCACTGCAGTCTAGCTGGTATTCTATTAAGAAAAGAAGCTTTGGACACTCAAGCAGAGAGAAGAAAGCTGGGGAAGATGGCTTAGACCTCTTGTTAGGCTGAGAAAGTAAACCCAAGCTGCTGAAGCCACCAGGTCGGTAGCTATTGGCTACAGCTCCTCATGCAGATAGATACAGACTTGGAAAGCATTAGCATCCTAAGTATACATACAGATCAGCTCACCTCTGCTTCCTTGATGGCTGGCTACTCTCCTCTCTTCCTCCCTCCTTCCATCCCAGCCCCCCCCCCCCGTGTGTGTGTGTGTGTGTGTGTGTGTGTGTGTGTGTGTGTGTGTGTGTGTGTGTGTACTCCCACATGTATGTACATGTGTAAATACAGGCTGAAGACCAGTCATCAATGTCATTCCTCAGGTATCATCCACCTTGATTTTTGAGACAAGCTCTTAATAGCTTGGACTTTGTTGCCTAGGCTAGGCTAGCTGGCCAATGAGTCCGAGGATTGACCTATCTCTGCCTCCCCAGTGATGGAATTCCAAGTGTGCATCACCACATCCAGTTTTTTATGTATGTTCTGGGAAATGAGCTCAGGTCCTCATGCTTGCAAGGTAAGCACTTTTCTGACTTAGCTATCTCCACAGCCCCATTCTGGATTTATCTTAGATGTGTGTAGTCTCTTCATTACATCTAGATACTGGTTCAGGGGAAGGACGTCACTAGTCAATGCCCAGTCCTAACACTATGAGGTCTGAACTGATGTAGATGTCACTTTGAGATTGAAGTGACACTGGTGTCCTCTCCCCAAGTTCAGTGTCATCATCTGGGTGGGGAAAAAAAGGAATGTCTAGAAGACAACTAGAAGAAGCCTGGTGGCGGACAGGATCCTGATGGTGTTATCAGGAGGACAGTAAGAGGAAGAAACCTTCACCCTTGTCACTGTACTCCCAGCTCTGACTCCTCCCGGAAGCGTCTGAGAAAACTAGCTGGCACTAGCTGCAGTTCGGAGCTTCAGAATGTGGCTCCTGCTGGCACAGTGGGGAGGTTAAGTCTGTGAGCATCTGTGTCAGGGTGCCAGGCCAAGTATCCTACCTCACTCTTCATAGATCTAAATGAGTAATTAAAAAATCTAGGTCAAAGAAATAGCTGATTATTAGGTGATGTGATGATGAGGCATGTTATAGGAAATGCAGAAGATCCACAAATGAGAGCTTGTGAGTATTTCACAGAGGGGACAGAAGTGAAGATTAACCACAGGAGTGTAGCCAGGACCGAGTCCTAGGTCCCCAGCACACAACTCTGACATCCTCCTGGGCTTCTGTTTCCTCATAGTCTATCTCCCCTAAAGAAACAGGCTATATTGGAAACTACCACATATGATCAATGTGAGCCAAACCATGCACAGCAGTTGGGGCAGAGCCTAGCCTGTGTGAGACCCATAAAGAGTGGTCATCATCATTATCATCATTACAACAGGCTCCTAGAAGAGGTTAGCATGGACAACAAAGGCATTTTTCCTGATTCTCTTTCAAATGTATTACTTGGTTGGGTGGATGACTGAAGGAGGCTTTGTGTTGAATATATGCGTTGTATAATTGTATTGTCAATCCAGCCTGATGGTTGGCTGTATTGCCTTCCTTTACAAAGGATAAAAGTAAGATTCAGGCAGCAGGGCCAGTGAACCATGTTTCTAAATGGCAGATCTGGTATCACCTGTGAGAGCCCCAAGCCAAAGTCACCAGAGCCCACTCCTTCCGATCCCTGTCGCCCCTCTTAGGAGGAGCCTGAGACAGCTGTGTCTCTGTGTCCCCATCCTGACAACTTTCTAATCTCTATAATCAGTGCCCCTCAAGGCAAGGAGATTTTGCTGATGGTAAAACTCAGAGGCCACATTTTAGTCACCAGATGTGTGTGACTCCCATGTCCCCTGCAGAATCTAGACCAATCTATCTGGGAAATACAATCTATAGTCTCTGAAAGTCCTGGCTTATAAATCAGAGCCTGAGTCTTGAGGTCACATGGAAAAACCTCTGGCTTAGGAAAAGCGCCATGGAGTACTGAATGCCGACAATGAGGAGTGACCTCCTAGGATGTTCAGAACCAGAGTCTACAGAAGACCAAGCCCATGCATATGAGGTGGCCAAGAAGCCCTGTTGTTCTAAGCTTTGCTGAATCAAGCCTGGACTGTAACAAAGACCCTGCCAATAGTCTCCAAGCATTTACGTTTCCACAAATTCTATCATTGGCTTTTATCTGCTTTTGAGAAAGGTCTCATGTATCGCAGGCCAGCTTTGAACCTGCTCTGCAACTGAGGATGACTTCGAACTTCTGATCTTCCTATCTCTACTCCAGAATGCTAGGATTACAGACATGTGCCACAGTTCCCCGGTTTATGTAGTTCGGGCATGGAACTGAGGAGTTGGTGAAATGGAGGCATATGCATACGCTGTACCAACTGAGCCATATCCCCAGTCATCATGATCAGCATTAGTTCATCAAATAGCCACCCCAGTTTCCTCAGATGTCACCCTTCCATTCCTCCTGTCCCAGATAAACCTACAACGTGTTCGGATGTTTACTCTGTACAAGATATGCGGGCCTTTGTTATTCCAAGATTATCACGCCAGAAGGAGACTATCCCACAAGGAAATATCAGGAGTTATGGCTTACTTTACATAGCAAGTTGCAAAGCCCAGAAAGAGAAAGACATTTTCTCAGACAAAAGAAAATATCATGGAAAAATAGAGCAATCAAGAAGTCCAGTTGTTTACAAGGTGAGCCAAACAGCCAGTGCAGGCTGAGAATGTAGAGAGCAAAATGAATGAATGAATGAATGAATGAATGCATGCATGAAATGCAGATGTCCGAGCCTTGTCCCAGAATCAACACCATGAGATAAAATTAGGACATAAATTTACATCTAAGAGCTGTTCTGTGTCTTGACTGTAGGGGTATCTTGAAACATGAGTGCATGAAAAGTTAGCTAACGGATGTCCACAGACAGGAAGTTACAGAAGGTGTTTTGATGTCACAGAAGCCTGGCAGTGGCTGGAGGCAGATATCCTTGTCATGATGGAAGTTAGCACTGGTCCCCTTGGCTGCTGGGCCTGTATTCTCCAGTGTGTCAGCCACCAGCCAGTCTCACAGCTGTGACCAAATACTTGATAAGAAGTGTTTTAAGAAAAGAAGGCGGTTAGGCCTATAGCTGAAGGGTAACCATCTATCATGGGTGGGGAAGGTAGTAGGAACTTGAGGCAGCTGGTCATGTCAAATGCAGTCAGGAGACAGGGAGACAAATCCTTTCTTGCTTTCTCCATTGTATTCGATTCAGGACCCAGCCCATGACATGGTGCCACCTGTACTTAAGATGAGTCTTCCCCCTTGTGGTGATGTAATCTAGAAACTCCCTCAGAGAATGCTAGGTGAGTCTAGATTCTATCACATTGATAATAAATATTAACCATCGTATGACTGTCTTATAAAATAGTCTTAGCATGTAACCACTGTGGCAACTTCTTTGTCTCCAAGAAGCTAAAATCACATTTGCCACCTGTAATATCAGCACTTGGGAGGCAGAAGCAAGGAGGGTAGCAAGTCTGAAGCTAGCCTGGGTAGTATAAGTGAGACTCCTGTGTCAGAAAACTCACTAACTATTCATGCTTCACAATAATGGCCTACTGTGCATCTACTGTTATTCCCACTTATTTAAACGTATTTGAAAACACCATCTATACTGTTCAGTTTATTTTGTGGCATGAATAGTGATAAATTTAAAAAGAAGTTGTCACCCAGATGTAGAAAGCTGGCATTTTGGCAATGGATTTGACATAGGCCTACAGCCAACACAAATACCAACATGACAAAACCTTCCTTGTTAAAGGCAAAGAGCCCGAAGCACTACATGTCACTTGGTGAGAGGGACTCTGGCATGCTCCTCAGGTCTATCCAACAGTGTCCTGCCTACCTGCCTCCAGGGGGCCAGAAATGTGGGTTTCTGCATGGCATTCTAGCCCCGTTCTTCTCTGAACTTGGGTTTTGCAGCTATAGTACTTGCTTAGATGCCAAGGACTCATTTTGCTTCCTGCAGTACCTGCTTCTGGTGTGTAACTCAGCTGGAGGGCTGAGCCATCACCCACCACCATGTGACTGTGGGACTGCCAAGTACAGCTTTGCTCTTAGAGGAGAAGAGCCAAGGGGAATGTTGGCTTGGGCTGTTACAGCTTGCTGGCTGGTCCAACTTTCAGAGCCAGAGCACATGCTCTGGCCCCAGCTGGTAGGTTAGGGATATGGATCCCTGCTGTTGGGTTTTCTTTTCCAAGCTGCAGTAATGAAATGCCTGAGGTCCTAATGTCTACAGAGTGCTACACTAGACATGTATTCCAAGTGTTGTTGTGTTCTGCTGAGCAACAACACTGGTGCCCTTGGCATCATAATGGTTCATCTTCCTTGTCTTCTTGGTTGGGTTTAGAATCACCATGGAAACACACCTCTGAATGTATCTATGAGGATGCTTTCAAAAAGTTTAATTGGAGAAGGAAGATTCTGAACACCATGTCTGATCTGTTATGGTAGACTGTACCTCCAAGAACTGTGAGACAAAATCAATCCCTTTATATTAAGCCAGCTATCTTCAGATATTTGGACCATAGAAAACACAGGTTTTGATACAGAATCCATGAAACACTTCGACTGCCTGCTTTGTTTACATCCAACCTGCAGTCTGTGCTGGGAATGCAGCCTTCCACATAGGTCATCTCAAAGCTATTAAGTCACCCACCTCTTTGAAGGCTCTGTGAGGTTGTAGGTGCACAAACAAGTTTTATAAAACCTACAGTCAGGACTTTGGGGGCAGGGAGGATGTGCAACTGTCCAGCCAGGGTGACTGCGTTGGATCCTTAGACAAGATCCTTTTGTCTGATGTTGGTAACCTAAAATAGGAAGTTACCAAGCAGTACAGAGCAAGGACTGAATGTGTTCCAGACTAAGATAGGAAGGAAGGGCAAACTACTCTTGAGTTTTCCTCCATATCTCACCATCAGCGACTTCTGAAGATGTCTATGTATCCATCATGGCAGATCTTCTGGAGAAGCTGTCCACAGTGGCTGAAATAAGCAGACATTTGCAAATGAACAAGACAGTGCTCTGGAGAAGGAACAAAGAGACAAAATGGAGCAGATAGAATGAGTTGCCAGTGACCACCGGAGTTTCCAAAACCTTCCTTCATTGCTGGATACTATCAGTCTATATGCCTTCTGTTCAATAGGAGTCAACAGAGCCACTGCCTTACTGAAAGGTGCCGATCAATCAACTGCATTGGCTGCTGACTTTTTCAGGAAGCCTTCCCACTGGATTCTTAGGTCATCTCCCGAAGGGACTATGTATCCAACAGAGTTGTCACCCAAAGAACACAGTTGTTTTCTAATGCTGTCCCAGAAGGTGGGGTAAACTACAGATGCTGATTATGTGAACAGCTGGACTTCCCAGACCAAATCTCGGCGCAGCTGAGGCAGCAGCTGTCTGGGGTGCCTGTCAGGCAAGCCTCTTGAGTGCACCAGGGAGTACCTTCATGTCCCGGAGCTAGCCCTGAGGTCTTGCCCCTGTGTCATTCATGATGTTTATCAATTGTCATTATTTGTTTATTTTGTTCAGGAAGTAGGAAAGAACTGTTTTGTGTGGCTATAAAGAAACACATGGAGGGTAGAACCAAGGTAAAGAGGGTAGAGAATGATCTCTAAAAATGAAATTTCAGTCTTGTCTGGTCCCCTCTAATCTTCCCCAAATTCCTAGCAAATCAGCCTCAATTTCTCCACCTATAGAAATTTCTTTCTATTTGGGGGAGAGTGTCATGGAGAGCAGATATTGTCACCATGACCTAGAGGCATGGCCTCTTGGCCGGTGTAGATCTGAGAACCATCTATGATCTTCAGGCAATAAAGTTAGACTGTGAAGGGCAGCTTAAGATCAGGGTGCATGTACACAGAAATCCCCTTCTTCCTGTTCTCTCTTGTGCTCTTGGATGAAGGACCTGACCTGCTGAACATCCACTACAGGAGAAAAAATGGAGAGAGAGAGAGAGAACATGCCATGAGTTAGTCAGAGGACAACCTTCAGATATCCATCCTTATCTTTCCACCTTGAATAAGACAGGTGTCTTTGACAACGCATGAGCCAGGCTAGCTAGCCTTCCAGCTTCCAATAATCTGTCTCTGCCTCCCATTTCTTCATAGTGATCCTCTGGGATTCCAAATACCTGTTCTTTTCAATAGGTTCTGGGGATCCAAATTCAGTTCCTCAAATTTGCATGACAAGCCCTTTACTCTCAAAATCATCTCCACAGCCTCACATTTGGAAATCTTTAATGACCTCTGTGATAACTAATCTTGGCTGTCAACTTGACCAGCTTCCTCCAGCTTCCAACACGAGCTAAAGACCAACAGCTCTGGGAATCCTACAGACTTTCAGTGCCATATTTGGACAATTGAGACCTCTAGCCTTCAGCCTCCAGATTCTCCGCCTTTCCAACGTAAGACAGCCACTGTTGACCCAGAATACTTTCTGTCACCTAGTCTAATAGTTCCTCATTTGACATATGTATTCATTTTACCAAACTGTTCCTTCACAGAACTTGACTAGTACATCTCACCATTGTACATGATTTTTTAAAAGCAATTTGAGTTTCAAAGCCCACAAGAATGGTAAAAAGCAAGCACGGGGTGAATTATTCAGACCAGGCAGAACAAGTCCTTCAGGATGGGACACTCTGCCCTCACTGCTGGCAGCCTTTCTTGGTTTCTTGACCTAGACAAAGGACGGTAGAGGGCTCACTTCTCTCAGGAGGGACAACAAAAAGCCTCATTCATCTTGCAGAGATTTTACCAAGGTGGACAGATGTTACATAGCTGTATTTAAGGGCTTCTGCTGCAGGCACTGGGTAGTGATGGGTTTAATAAGCTCATTTGTCTGGTGTGGAGAGATGAAGTATGACCATGGAGCTGTCTCTTGTACCACGGCTTCCTGTTCTGACATGTGGCAGGTTAAGGGGCTGATAATACTGGTCTGGTCGCCATCAACTTCAGGTGATCTAGTGATGCTGAGGTGAACTGGGGGGCCTGAGCAAACAGAGTTGTCATCTCCTCATCTCATACCCTCCAGAAGTTTAAGCTATGCTGGAGGGTTCTCACTGGAAGAGTGTAGAAGGGCTGGTGTATTTGAGCTCTGGCTTCACACATTCCGGTAGGCTCTACAGTAGTCGTATGATTCCAGAGAAGGAGACAGACCATAATGGTAAGAGAAGGCATGACAACAGGCAGCCGGATCAGGACACTGGCTACATTACATCACATGGGAAGGCATGAGCATCCTAGATGTGGCTGGAGGCCGCAGGCCCTCAAAACCCTTTCCCACTGACATACAGAAAGGCTCTGCATCCTAAAACTTTCAGGACCTTTCCCAATAGCCACACAAACTGAAAAATCAAGTGTTCAAATACTTGAGCCTTTATGGACATTTCTCATTCTAACCATCACAATAAAATCCCCCCCACCCCTCCGACCCCCGTGCAATGGAGATACTTAAAGTGGCAATAGTTAATTTAAAATATAGTGACATGCAAAGAAATATATTGATGTTAAGAATATGTTATTATGCACTTAAAATTTTTACAAGCATGTCTCTTCAAAACAGTTCGGAGTTTGCTAACGGTTCTTACTAACAGACTGCCCTTCATTTTGAGTTTATTTCATTGGGAGTTTTTGGTGGGAACTTTTCCCCTTTTGTGACTCTCTTGCTGTCATAGGTAACAGCAGATGCTTGGACGGCTGACATGGCAGAAGTGAATAGTAAGGACTGTGTATGGATTCCCGACATTTTGAAGAACTTTGACTTAAGAGGCCAAAGCCCAGGTCTTGAGCACCCAGGCCGAGAACTCGGTGACTGGCTAATTTCATTTGTTGCTGTGAGAAAAGTCATCTTAGGGGAGAAAAGCTTTATTTCAGCTCCAGTCTCAGGTTACAGTCCATCATAACAGGGACATCCAGCTGACAGGAAGTTAGAACATTAGCACAGTGCAAATGCATTGTGCTCAGGGTCCTCATGCTCTACCTGTATAGCTCAGAGCCCCCTTCCCAGGGAAACTGGCATGGGAAAAGCCAGTCCCCTGTAAGCTGCAGCAAGAGGACGCAGTCCATTGAGGTGAGGAAGAGGCAGGAGCATGGCACAGGTAACGCAGCTGGTCACATGGCACATGGCTGTCAGGAGGAAGTGGGGGAGAATCCCAACACTCAGCTTTCTTTCTCCTATTTATGCAGACTAGGCATTTTTTAGCACAAATGGTGGAGCCACACACAATTGATGTGGTCTTTCCTTCTAACATAATTAGAAAAGGCCTCACTAGATCCAGGCAAGCTGAAAATCCATATTAACCCTCATAGCACATGTGTGTGGGTTATCAGGGACTCCCACAATCCTTTAGGTGACCACACAGCATGCCTATTCTTGCTGAATACTCATCTGTTGTCCCTTAGTGAGGACATACATGAACAACAGTAAAGAAACCATAGAACTGTGTATGCCTGCTTTCAGCTGGGTAGGGGTGGCACACACCTTTAATCCCAGCACTCCAGAGACAGAGGCAGGTGGGTCTCTATGAGTTTGAGATAAGCCTAATCAACAAAGTGGGTTCCAGGACAGCCAGAGCTATAAAACAGAAAAACCCTGTCTCGAAAAACAAAACAACAAAAACCCTACTCTCTCATTTCTTAGCTCTCAGAAAACACATTTCACAAGTTTCAAAACTACTTACTTGATGGTGAAAAATATGATAAATGTCAGATCGAGGCAAAGAACTACCATCTGTGCCTTCAATACGTAGCCCTGGATGAGTGGCTTGGGGTATGAACTTGCCACTGCAGGAGGAAGTACGCCCTTGATTTTGAAGGGAATTGTGTTCATCCATAGTATCCTTCACATAAACTTAATTGTGAAGAAAAATTGGGCAGCTTCACAAAACGTCTGTAACCTGTTTCTATTTGTTAATGCACACATCACAAGCCCCGGGAGTGTAAGATTCAAAAGGCCATGCCTGTTGTTTGTTGTCCTTTAGCATTTTTACATGTGTGACTTTTTCCCCAAGTGTGTGTTTGTGCACTGTGTATACGCTGGGAACTGATCTTTGGTTCCCTGCAACAAGAGCCATTGTGCTTTTAACCACTGAGACACCTCCATAAACCCTTGTTTCAGATTTTGTTTTTACCGACAGAGTTGTTCCAAATGGCCCTTCCTTACCAGAGTCTTCCTTCACGTGAAGGCCACTGACTTTCCACATTGCTTGCTAGCAGCAGCCAGTGGGCTCCTTTAAAAACTGCTTCTTCTGAACTGGGCTTGTATTAATGTCAGTAGAATGCTGGTCTAGCATTCATGAAGCCCTGGGTTCCATCCTCAGCACACCTGGAATGCCAGTAGTGGGGGCGGGGTGGGGGGAGGAGGATTTATAGTTCAAGGTCACCTTATACTACATAGTAAGTTCAAAGCCAGCCAGGGGATACAAAAGGTCCTGTAACATAAGCATACACAAACATTTAAATATAAATTTCTCATATGAGGAAAAGCATGAAGTATTGATGCTATGTCCTCAGATTCTACAAGAGCCTCGCTCCCTGAAGAAATAATTCTTACTAACCTTTCACATCAGAGTTTAACAAGAAACAACCATACAGCACGACACTAACATGGTTCTGGGTGGATCCTTTTGTAATCTGAATTAAATATTACATAAACTATGAAGTCATTTCTGCCTCTATCTCATCTTGTTTTCCTTGACTGTGAATTCAGAGACACAAAAGACAGACTCGAAACTTTATCTTCTTTATGGGTAGTATAGGAATACAGTACATTTATAACCATTAAACACAAACTCTTTGGGTTCAGGACCCTCTTAAAACCAGTCAGTTCTTCTTCCTTCCTGTTCTGATTAATGCCACCAGCGCATTATAGCAGCTGACTAGAGAACTCTTTCAGGGCTGCCTGTCAGCAAGCTTCCTTTCTTCAGACATTCCAGGGGTGCATTACTGAGACTTTTTAATGCCTTTGTTGGATAATTCATTAAGCTAAAATTACACATAGAGCTATAAGGCAGAGAACATTGGGGCCCAGCTGCCTCCCCTTTCAGTGGGTCTCACAGGCTCAGAGCTGCTCTCTGGGAAAGTCCTGGGCCCGCCCTCAGAAGGGGGAGAGATTGGATCTCACCATCAAATGTTTCTGGGCTGGCATTCAAGGCCTTCCCTTTTAGTAGAGCAGAGAGGTTGAGACTGAAGTCTCTGGAGGCAGGGGACTATTAAGCCTTCTGTGCTGGCTTCCCACGGCCACCTTCGTCTAAAGGCCAGGGACAATGAGGGCACTGCCTTCTCAAGGTTATTAGAAGTGAAAATGAGCTAATACGTCTAAAGTGTTTCAAATAACGCAGCTCTCATTCTTTCATCCTGCTTTTATACCGCTTTTCTTTTTATTACAATAATATATGTGTCTTTAAAAATGTGATTTGGAGTTTTAAATATCTCACTGCTTTCCTTTGACTCTGGGTTCCTGTTCATAAGAGCTGCCTTCCTCCCTCCCTCCCTCCCTCCTTCCCTCCCTCTTTCCCTCCCTCCTTCCCTCCCCCCCCCCACATCTTTCCCATCTCTCTCTCTCCCCTCTCTATCATAAAGATTTAATCTGAATATTTTTTCCAGTATTTAAAATATGCTCTTGACTTATTCTTTGAAAGTTTCACATATGTATGCACGTGTTTTGATCATATTCACCCTCAACCAGCTCCCCCTAGACTCTCCCTCACCATTTTCCCTCCCAACTTCACGTCCTTTCTTGTATTACCCAAGAACTTCGCATCTGTGATACTCACGGATGTAGAACCACTTACCAGATCCCAAGGAGGCAGGAAAGAATTCAGTTCTGAGAGCCATCCTCTGACCACCACACACGTGCTGTAGCATATGTACCTGCACACACAGAGATGGACACGTAGATGATAGAATGGATACATCAGTATCTATGCCTCTAGCCGTAGGTAGCTAGATAAACAGATAACTAACTGAAGATGCAGAGATGTAACTTTGGGCTACCAATGCAGGCCACATGCCTGCGCCCATGTGCACACAGACACCCACATTAAGTAGATAATAAATAAATATAATTTTTAAAACTACCCCCCAAAAAGCAAACAAAATACCCAAATGTCTTACCTTTTGATTGGTTTTCATCTGAATCTGAGCAAAATAGAGCTTCATGTGTGTATGTGAAATTTTTACTTATTTGTAAGATGTTTATAGTAAAGTTTAAAGAAAATTAAGTAAATATTTCTGGTATTTATGTAGCTCTCTTGTTCCTTAAAACATCTGCAGTTTGACATTTTTGGGATGGTTATAGTATCCCTTGGTTATATTAAGAGACACACCAGAAGTGCCTGCTCAGATTTTACTTTTAGTGTTAGAGGCTGTGAATTTTAAAAACAAAAACAACACCAAACCTCGTGGATTTAAAAGCAAGGGTTTAAACTAGATTCACCTGCTCAAATCTCAGCTGCATTACTTCCGGAAATGGAACATGGGAACAATGACATTTGTGGGTACAGGGCAGGGTCTCCCTATGTAGTCCACATTGGCCAGTAACACCCAGTTTTCCTGCCTCTGCCTCCTAAGTGCTGCAACCACAGGCTCCTGTCACAACACCTTCCTTTACACAGTATTTTCTTTTGCTTTACCTGTTGTATCTAAATGGTATTCTGGAGCTGAGGTAATGAGGAAATGATGGTCAAAGGTCCAGGCTCTGAGTCATAAGATGAGCAAGTTCAGAATGCCTGGCATACATAGTTGGTGACAATGTGCTATATGTTTAAGATTTGCTAAAAAATGGATGTTACATGTGCTACACACACACACATACATTCACACACACAAGCAACTAGTAGCTATGACAGGTGACAGATGTGTTGATGAGTGAGGTGGCAGTTCTTTGTGTAGATGTACCAAAACATCACATTGTGCTCCTTGAATACACACACATTAGGGTAATTATGCCGCAGTAAAGCTGAAAAAAGAAACTATATTACTCGAAAAATATGACTGTGTTTAATTAAATGCTGTAAGACAGCCTCTGTTTAGTACCAGCATCCATGAATAAGTGTTAAGAATGGGATGGGTCAGAGATGATGGGAAAAGGATGAAGATGGGAAGTGTTGGGATTGGGGATGGAGAAAGGGATGCGTGATAGGGATGGGGGATCGGGGTGCAGAGGAGGACAGAGAGGAGAGGAGATGGGGCTGGAGTGGAGATAGGGATGAAAACTGATAGATAGCATCCTGTCCCTACTGATGTCTGTATTCTAGTTGTTTTGCAAAAAAGATTCCGGAACTCTCCAGTGACCTCCTTCCACAGCTTCTGGTGGATCTTTTGAAACAGCTACCTGAAATGAGGAATGAACCCTTCCCTTCTTGATCAGATCAGCAAAGACTCCTTCTTTCTGAAGAACAGTGACCCTATCCCAGTGCCCAAAGAGTCAAGGAGGTAACTGAGACCCTAGCAACCCTGACTTAAAATGTTCAATGGCTCTCTTTGCTCCTGGTCCACTCTTCCATCTTAGATCTACAGGCTTCTCATCTGGCCCAGTGTAGCATCATAATACAGCTTTGTGCTCGTGCACACACACACACACACACACACACACACACACACACACAGGCACACACACACACACTCGCTGATTTGATTTTTACTTATGAGCTACCCCATGCTGGAGTTTGAACCCAGGACCTCATACACATCTAAGAAGTACCCAACCACTGAGCTACACCTCCAGCCTCTACTTACCTTTTAGCTTATTATTTTTCTTGGCTACCAGAAAACCAGCAGCTGTCACAATCCATGCACTATAGCCCTCAGGAGCATCACATACAGATTGCCTGAGCTGCTTTGCATTTTCATGAATATTTCTAATATTTTCTTCTTGTCTTAATGTCCCCTTCAATTAAGTTTATATTACTGTTTTGAATATTTTATGAACTACCTCAAATTAATTTTGGAACTAGGTTGGAGCCAAATGTTAAGCCAGGGCAGAGGAGAAAGCACACACCTGCAATCCCAACATTCTGCAGACAAAAGCAACAAGATTACAAGTTTGAGGCTATCGTATGCTACATAGACTCTGTCTTAAAAAAAAGAAAAAAGAAAATAAAGGAAGGAAGGAAGGGAGGAAGGGAGGAAGGGAAAGGAAAGTGAGAAAGAAAGGCAGAGGAAAAAGGTTTGGGTACATGGTTCAGTAAGGCCCTGGGTTCCATGCCCAGAACTTGAAAATAGAAGGTATACTAGTTGACTTTCCTGATGTAAAGAGAATTACCTTTTCTTGCTTTCGAATCTTGAGTGTCTGGCTGTCAATGCTTCCCTTGTATAGAGGAGAGCTGGGAATATCATCAATGCAGGAAGGTGGCTGTAGAACGGAAGTGAACATTTTACCATAGGCCAGTGAGCAGCCTTCCCAGCCTGGGGTGTGTGTGTAGTTATGATGTTCTGTGAACAAGGGTATGAAAACACTGCACAGGAGGAAGAAAGGATCTCCTCTGCTCTTCCCTTTCAAAGTTGTCTTTCCCCTCATTCAAACCAAATCCAGTGACTAGTGCTGCATTTGGTTCTGGACAGAGCCCATCTATCAATTCATACATGCCACAGTCCTCACAAGCCTTTGTCTCTCTGTGCCCTGTAGCCAGTCTGTGATTCAGAGATGTCTTGGAAGTAGGGTCTCTAGAGTGGGGCCCAGGAGATGAGTCAGGAGGGTGAGATGTGTCCATCTGGCTCCCGAGAATCACCTGACACAGCTTGCCCTCCCTTCTCTTGAGCTCACCAACACACTTGTGTGGATGCTCTTGACCTGCCTTCAGCTTGCCTGATGTTTTATTAACTGTTCATCCCAGGAATTCTTATTTCTCAGGGCCTGCGCCCCACTTCAAATGAGAGAAAAGACAGTCCAAAGGGTGCAGCTGCTTGTGGTGGTTTCACAGGTGAGAGCAGACACACACTACCAGCTGCCACACTTAGAATTTATTCAGGAAAGTTTCAGGGCAGGTAAAAGGGAAGACAAGCAGAAGGAAAAGAGGACCTTCCACGTGGTGTCTCCTTATAAGAGATGGGGTGGGCACAGATTTCCATAGCCACGCCCAGGGGCGTGTCCTCCGTACTTGTTCTGCCCATGGCATGTTGGATTATTGGGCTAGCACGTTTAACAAGTAGGCTGCCATGTGCTAGGAATCCTTACAGCGTTTGTTACTGAACTTTCCACAATGTTTATTTACTTGATGAGACTGAGAAACAAACTGTTAGGCATGCTGAGGAGGGAATTGTAAGAGGAGCAGTGAGTTACATCCAAACCTCCTTCTCCTCCTCCCTTAACTTTAGGAGGAGCTTGCTTGGAAGGTCTAATGCCCTCACTAGAAAGTATAGGTTTTTTCTTCATTGAAAAAAAAAATCAAAATTCTCTTTAAAATCTGAAAGAGATCACATAATGAATTTTCTTGTAGTTTCTTAGGTAATGGTGGAGAGCTTTGACAGGGGGCTGTCTACACTGCCATTTTACACACAAGGAACTGGTGGAAAACCAAGTCACTCAGTGGCAGGCCAGAGTGCTCCTGGTCACAGGCAGTCAGGACCAGATCTTCCCTTGGCCACTCCAGAGCAATCTCTGTTAGCCCTGGAGAGCCTTTAAAAGTTTGAGACTCTACATCTGTTCCCAACTCAGCTGATATCTAGGGGATGTTAATGTTCTAGAAGCCATGGCCCCTAATTGTCACTCTCAGGAAGTCCCTATGAGTCAGCCCCCGACCTGCCGGCATGCTGAAGTGAATCAGAGTGAAGCATTAGGAGTGTTTTCATCGTGCGAAAAGGCTGTCAGTTGCTTGGTTACCGGAGTGGAAAAAATACAAAGTAATTGTGCTTCTGCATGGCCATGAAAGAAGGGGACTTAATTGTCACCAGGATGTCTCAGAAGTGAGGTCAAGGGCCAGATCCTGACAGATGTCTTGCTCCATTATTGGCACCTGTTCACACTCTGTAGAGACAGGACAGTGAGAAAGACCACAGCAATGGGATTCATGAGATAAGCAGAGTCTTATGAGCCTCTGCTACAAATCAGGCCTGCTGTCAAGTGTTTGATCTTTGAACCCAAAAGGACAGTTAGGAGTATATGTGTGTGTGCACATGCATGTGTGCAAATGTGCGAGTGTGTGAGCATGTGTGTGTAGGCCAGAGGTTGACCGCAGATGTTCTCATCTATTGCTTTCCATCTTATTTTTTAAGACAAGGTCTCCAACTGAACCTGGTGATCACAGATTTGCCTACGCTGACCGGCCAGGGAATCGCCTATCTCTCCCTCCCCAGAATGGAGATTATAGATGTGTACCACACCCAGCTTCTCACCTGGGTGCTGGGATCCTTGTGCTTCTGTGGCAAACACTTTACTGACCAAGTTACCTACCTCCTCAGCCCCAGAGAATGCTCTTCACAGATGAGGAGAGAGAGGCAAAGGATAGATAACAGGGCTTACAGGGAGCCCGGAGAAAGGATTTATGCTCCTTTGGGAGAATGATGGAGTGCAGCTTCATTGCAGTGTGTGCATGCATCTGTTACTTCAGCCTCTTGTGCACACACTAGCCCATGTTCCAAAATGGCAGGGCAACAAGGATGTGGTGGTCCAGCATGAGTGTGCTGTTGACTTTATCACGAAGAGCCACACTGTCCTGGTGATTGATAGACTCTGTTACTCTTTGTCTTCTTTACATGGCACAGTTAAATGCCGGGTCTGGGGAGGCTGATGCAAGCTTTATCTGTTTATTTGTCCTATTGCTCAGGCTGGTCTTGAACTCCTGACCCTCCTCCAAAGTGCTGGGACTACAGGTGTATGCCACCACACTGTCAGGCTGATGTAAATGAAATGATATGTAGTAGGAGGTTTCTGGCCCTGACTTTTGGGCCTTGCCTCAAGGTCTAGGCCCACAGACCTGCAGACCTGCAGACCCGCAGACCCACAGTCCCACAGAGACACACAGATACTTTCAATAGTTTTAGGCTGATCAGCCTCAGGCCCAGGAATATAACTTGCTAGCTCTTTACCCTTACACTAACCCATGTCTCTTATTCAGCCATGCGGCTCGGTACCTTTCCTTAGAGCAACATAGTTGTCCTCTGCTTCTTCCGGCTTCTCTCTGGCATTCTGCTCTGTGCTTCCTATTCTCAAGAGTTTTCTTAGTCTGGTAGCCCCACCCACACTTCCTGCCTGCCTTTGGCCAATCAGCGCTTTTTATTAAACCAGTGGGTGGGACAATTATTTACCATGAAACAACACAATCCCCCACAATGATACTTAATGGAAATTGAGGAAATGAGTCGGAGCTGCAGAAATTCAACCACGAATTCCAGGAAGGGAGGTGGAAAAGGCTATTTCATAGCTTTAATTTTCTCACCTTGTGACTGAAAGACTTATGCTTTTAGTTTGGGTGGGAGGTTGTAGATGGTGAGATGGAAACCTCCCAGGATGCCTTGTATGTGCTGGCAAGTACTCTTCCAATGAGCCACACCAGTCTAAATGGAAGGTTTGGTTTATATGCATAAACAATCAGTGTTCATTCACTATGCACAGTGCAGGCTCTCATAAGGATATTTTCATATATGTATATAGTGACTCTGACTGTGAGCCTCCCCAAATGGTTTTCTAACTGGCCTCTTTCCTAACACACAAACACATAAAAATACTCCCTGCCAAAAACAAACAAACAAACAAACAAACCTTTCAGGATTTTAAATTGAACCTTAACCTAGTGAGTAAAGAACGTAATTCAGACACAGCCTCCTTGTTTGGGCCCTGACTTCTTGTGCATACATCATCAAGTTAGTATCTATAAGCCTCAGTGTTATGTGTGTGACAAGGAGCAAGATTTGCCTCTAGCATTTGCACAGTGTCAACACCACACAACTTGGATTGTCATCTCACTAACAGATGTCCTCATTATTCATAGGAGACATGGATGAGAATGTTCTAGAACAGTGTTAAGACCATATTAAGATCATAGGTGGTGTCTTACTCTTGTGACTTCAGAACTTGGGAGTTTGGAGCTGGAGGATCAGAAATTCAGGTCATCCTCTGTCTGAGGCTGTCCTGGGCTACTTGAGAGTGTGTGTGTGTGTGTGTGTGTGTGTGTGTGTGTGTGTGTGTGTGTGTGTATCAATTGCTGGCACATACACAATCAGGCAGGCTCAGAATTCTACTCTTCTGATGGACAGAGGATAATGGTTGTGGATGGGAAGAACCTAGATAGCCTTGCTGAGTGACAATGTGGCTGGGGAAGGGGGGTAAGAAGGTGGACACCCCAGTGAGATGGAGAGCTGGTGCCTGTAATCACTAATGTCTGTGCTGACAGGGCATGTATGCTGGTTTTAAATGAATATCTGAGCATGCCAGCCCGGAGCTTGTTAAACTGATTGCTGTCTTTGATGGAAAAGCTGTGAGGAAGCCTCCCAGCCAGGCAATCACCATCTGAATCACTTTTAATACATTCTTATGTCCTAAGAACTGGAGCTTTTCTTGAGCAAATCTCCTGACAGAAGGGAAGAGGAATAAATGGCCCTGCTCCAGGGTTCCCTCTGACTACCACCAGTCCAGGGGCCTCAGAAGGTCCATGGACATATACCACATCCTCCTCAGCCAGGAAACATGGCCACGTGGGCCCATCGAACACCTGCTGACTCCTAGTCACACCCATCTCAGGACATTGCCTAGTGTTGGTCTCTGGGCACTCTGGGGATCGCCCCGCCCAAATGAAGAGGAAGAAAAAACGCAAATTGAGTTTTTCTTACCAGCATTCTGTGGTGGACGCCTGACAGTTAAGGGGGCTTTAACAGAACTGTCCTGACCTGAACTGAGAGCGAACGTGCTAGAACCATCTTTGAGAGGATTGAGCACTGTATCATATGTGCGTATGCCTATATGTGTATATATCTATATGGGTGCCTTCACATTCATATATATTCTCTGTGTGTGTATGTGTGTGTTTGTGAGTGCATGTGTGTGTATACACGTGTGTGATACATATCCCTAATCCTTAGCTCTAGCCCAGCCAGCAGGTAAACTTTGGAAGACTTGTTAATTCAAATTAGAAAGACAGAGCTGGGAGACATAGTCGGAGGCCACAAGAACACAGGGGTAAAGTGGAGGTCCATGTAGCCTCCTCATGGAGAGAAAACTGTCTCTGCAGTGTGTCACCAAGAGTGTTTCCTCTCTTTACCCCGTTTCCCTTTGCAGGACTCTGGATGGAATGCAAGGCCTCAACGCACAGGGAAGCATTCTCCCCTGACTTAGATCTCTCCTCTCCTTCTCTCTTTTCTTTGAGACAGAGTCGCCAAACATAGGTCAGCCTGGTCTGGAACTCACTCTAGTACAGGCAGGCCTTGGACATGCCTCAGTCTCCTTGGGGGTGACCAGTCTGCGCCATTGCTCGTCATATTCTAAGGCTTAGCATGTATGAATGCACAAATGGTTCATGGTTGCTTTATTCTGAGTTAAACCCTCCCACCCAGATAATACTGGAGGAGTACAAGGTTGTTGCCGATAGCAACTAGCTTCACTCGGTGTCTAAAGTGCCCGAGTTCAGGCCTGCACAGAAGGGTGACAGAGATGAGAAGGTGACATCTCGAGTCTCAGCGCTGTGACTGATCACCTGGCCAGCAAAGTCTGAGCTGATGCCTTTGCCCCTCCCTTCTTCCATGGGATCTGCGACTGAAGCACAGCTTTAAGATATTTGTCCTCTGCTGTCTCCGATTTTTAGCTCTCTGAATAAGGAGCAGTTTTAAAATTTCTGCACCTGGCTCTGCTCATTAGCCTCTGCCAGCGACAGGCAATGAGGAGTTGCATTTCTGTCGAGATTAATGCGGTGGATGGAACTTGTCACAGACCAGTTGCCCATTTCTGTGTTGTCTTGGACTCTGCGTTTATTCAGATCCAACTTCAGGCCTGACTTCATCACCATACCCTCACTGCGAACTCTCTTCTTCCTGGAACCGTGTGGGCCCCACTCGCTTTTGTGCCGTATTCTGGTCCTTTTCCCCTTATTTCTCCGTGATCCTTTTTTCTTTAATTTTGAGAAATAGAATTTTCCAGGTGCTGATCGGAAACTGCTAATGTGTTCATGTTTGCTTCAAAGTGAACACTAATTACAGCACCATGGATAGACAGGCATATCTAGGTTCATAGCTTCGACTGCAAACACTGTCCCTGAAGTTCCTTTGTACCTTGGTATTTTGATCTTGTCTCTGATTCACACAGTCCCGTACTTACTGCCTAATGTATAGTCTTGCCTCGGCTAGGTTTGCATATCTGAAGAATTGGTTTCTATGAATATGACACTCCCTCATTCACTGCTTAGATTATTCCCCA
Source organism: Phyllotis vaccarum (assembly GCA_033318265.1). NCBI lineage: Eukaryota > Metazoa > Chordata > Mammalia > Rodentia > Cricetidae > Phyllotis > Phyllotis vaccarum. Next base: position 88,533,874 of record JARWLC010000003.1, read on the forward strand.
TGCCTTGGGTGCTTGGGGCACAGTGCTTTCTCACATATGCTACATGTGTGAATGAAATGCTACCTAATTACAGCTTACTGTATTCTTCTCTTCCAGTAGGCTTCCAAGTCCTATGGAGAGAAAGTCACATTTGACTTTCCTCTGGGATTCATCACTCAGTGAGTGTCATGCCTGACATATGGATCAGACACTTGAAAGTCATTTGTTGAGGTGGGTGTGACTGACTCTTTCAAAGCTGTGCCTGAGCAGAGGCAGTGATTTTCCACTTAGGAGAGAGTTGTCCCAGTCAGTCAGACCTGATTCTAGAGTGATGGGGTCAGAAGGACTTGATGTAGCGATGGTGACACCCTCAGTCTGACCAGCTTGGTGGACATTGGCTGCTCGTTGCTTAACCTGGCTGGCTTTGGGAGAAACTGAATTAGAAATTTTATTTCTCTTAGCCTGGTGATCTCTAATTCCTTCTGTCTTCCTGCTATGATATTATTTCATTTTTGTAACTGAATAGAGTAGAACTGTGCCTACATATCACATTTTCTTTATCTATTAATCTGTGAAGGGCACCAAGGCTGATTCCATAATGGATGAGTCTGTCAATGGCCATTTTGATTTCCATGAAGGATGAGTAATTTCACAAGTCTTTTGCAAGCCTCACCTCCTGGGTGCTGGAGCCACCCATCTGCAGGGCACTGTTGGTGGGGTTGGACGGTGTAATCATGCCAAGCCCTTAACACAGTGCTCTTGGGAGGTATGTCTATTATTACCACGTGCTGAAATTCGAGATCTCACTAAACTTCCAGTTCCCGGCCTCAGTTTTGTGGGGGAGGACACAGACAAGTCAGTGGGGCACTCCATCCAACCCTGCCCTTGAGTCATGCTGGGATGACACCATAGCTTCCACACTCACTCCTGTTTTCCAGTTCGGGATGAGAGTGAGTCTCAGGATATCAGCTGTTTGTGGCAGGTGTTCTGATTGACAGTGAGTCATAGATGATAGCACCCACAGCAGGTGTGCTGGCTGACAGCAAGCCCCAGGACGTCAGTTGTCTTGTGACAGGTGATCTGGCTGTCAGTGAGCTTCAGATGACAGCTGTCCATGGCAGGTGTTCTGGCTGTGAACCCCAGGACATCACCCGTCAATAGCAGGTATTCTGAGCTTGCTTTCTCCTTCTTGGTCATCTTTTGCAAGGACTTCGGGATCAATTTCCTGTATCCAGCTCCTATATCCTCACCTGCCTTTCAGGTTACACAGTAGACACAAACAGTTTCCACAAGCATAGCTAAATGGTGTTCTTCAGTGACCCTGCACCTTTGATGGCTTGTGTGCATGTGTGTGTGTTCATATGTGTGTGTTTGTGTATATGTGTGTGAGATTGTGCATGTATACACAAGCATTGGCATGCATACACCAGTCACTCACCTTGTTTATTCAGATAAATGTGTCCCCTACCAGAGGCTCACCAATTCAGCCAGTTAGTGAGTAGCAGGGATATGCCTGCCTCCACCTCCCCAGCACACACTATCATGCTGTCATTTTTTTACATGGATTCTGGGTATCAAACTTAGCCCCCCTGTGTTTATGTAGCAAATACTTCACTCACTGAGTCACCTCCTCAAGGGAAGTCTTCTTTAGATATCAAGCCCTCACTTCACCTCATTTCTGTCTTCAGTGAAGGTGTCTCCAGGTTTGGCTTGCTTCTCCCCCAGGGAGCTTCATCTCTTGTTCTGTCTGCTCTCCCTTCAGCATGCCCTCAGCTCTCCCACTTGATACCATCCCTTACTCATGCCTCCACTTCTGCCTGCCCAGCCTACTGTAGCAGCCACCTCTTCCACCTCCCTGCCTTCAGAATCTACCCCTCAGAACCCACAGAAGGATGCTCTGCCATGCAACTGGCCAAGCCTCTGTGCTCCTGGCTATATGTGTGCTAATCTGTATTCATTGTTTTCTTCCATACTTCGACAGAAGCAACTTAGATGGGGGTTCTTTTCAGCTTATGGTTCCAGGGATACAGCTCATCACTGTGGAGAAAGCACAGAAGAGGGGACCAGAGGAGAGCCAAGACTCCTCACATCTAGATGGATGACTAGAGAGCAGAGCCGTAACCTCAAAGTCTGCCCCTTGATAACCTACTTCCTCCAGTTGGCCCTAAAGGTTCCACAGAACAGCCCCACCAGCTAGAGCCCATGTGTTCATGGCATTTTATATTCAAACTATGGCACTACTCATGTCTGTTTTTGTGGCCTCTTTGTATATTTATTTCCAGGTATTTTCTGTCTAAACTTTAGAACCCATGAAGTCAGTGACTGTGTCTTCACATCCATATGTCCATCAGGGCATCACCAAACCAAACACCAAAGATTTGAAACATTTGTTAAATCAAGCGAAGACATTCACTTGATTGAACCCCACTTTAGAGCAGTGATTCCTCTTAGAGTGAATGGGAACTCCCCTTAGAGTAGGCATGAGCTTCCTTTAGAGTGGATATTAGCCCTCTCTTAATAGAAGAGCCCCCTTTGTGAGCAGAGGGCTCTCCTAACTAGAATGATTAGTAAGCTCTCACAAAGTGACAATTTTCTCAGAAAAGCCCTGTGACTCTAACATCACTGAATAATCCAGCTTAATTGCAAGCACTGAAGGGCATTTAGATGTTGGACTGTAAGGACCAGCTTGTGTGAGCCCCAAAGGCTCTGCTCAGCAGAGATAGTGTTTTCTAATGGCTGGAAACAGTGGCTGCCTTTTACATCTTTGGTGAAAAACAGCTTCTTGTTCCTAGTTCAGTACCATTAGTTCGCTGGAATTATGCCCAATGCAGAAACTAAGGGTGAAATTCAGCATTTGCCGTTCACTTGGATGTTGCTTTAGATTTATGTTGAATTGACTTTGCTAGGAAAAAATGTTATTTTTGTTTGCCCATTGTTACTGTTTTATTGTTGTCCTTTTAAAAATGGTTTCATTGTGTAATTGAAGTCAGAATTTATTATTACGTATCATAGATTAACCTCCAGTTTACAGTGATCCCCCTGCCTCTCAGGTGGTGGGATTAGAGACCTGTTTGTTCCCAAATTTAGACAATAACAAGAGGTGGATTGTCTGTCCACATAGCTCTCTAAAATGTCATATGCACACATGAGTGTGTACATATTTATGTGAGTGTGTAGTTGTGTGTGCACAAATGGGCACCTATCAAGGAGGCCAGAAGTCAGCCTCAGGACTTTTCTCAGGACTCTGTCCACCTTGTTTTTGGATACAGTCCCTCACTTTTACCTGGAGCATGCTGACCCAGCTAGGCTGGCCAACCAACCCTCTAGCTCCCTCTGTCTCCACTTTCCGAGTGCTAGGGTAACAGTATGCACAACTTGTCACGTGGCTCTGGAGCTCAGCTCCAGGTTCTCATATTGTCCTTACAGTAAGTGCTTAGCCACCAGAAATGTCTTCATTGGACACACTTATGACTGTGGTCCTGAGGTAGGTACCACACAGAATTATTGGGGAAGACATGTTGACATCCCTGGCATTCATGCCACTGTTGTCTAAGCCATCACTCTGTGCTCTTTTCCTGATTAAACCACAAGAGCAACTGCTGAGTGACCCTGTGTGACCAAAGAGCATAACGGAACAGAAAAAAAGCAAGATCTGACTTGCTGCAAACACAAGGCTTTCACCCACCCCACCCTCCCCACACACACCCCCACCCCCCCACCCCCCCACCCCCGCTGCTTTGGGGTTTTATGGTGGACAGTGAGTTAGCACACAATCAAGTCTGTAAGCAAGGCTGGGATGTTTGGCCTTTGCCAGAGTTCCTGGGGACAGGCCAGTGTGGGTGTGGCCTTGACAAACTAACTGCATTATTCATTTAACTTCTAATTTCTCTGACTATTGTTGCCATAATGATATCAAGGGGAACATGGCTTGACTGAGACAGTGATATCCCTATTGAAACTCAGACTTTAATATATGAAGAAAACCATGCCTTGGCCCAGGGGATAGGTACACACACACACACACACATACACACACACACACACAAACTGATCTGTGTGGATATTGGCTTCCCCAAGTATTAATGAGCCAAAGGAGATGCTAGTCAGGAGGACCTGAGTTCAATTCCCAGCATCCACACAAAAAGACTGATGTGGTGTATGTACATTTGTCATCCCAGCCTTGGAGAAGCTGAGACAGGAGGATCCCTGGGACTATCTGGCCAGTCAAACTGTCACACTTGACCAGCCCTAGATCCCAGTGAGAGAGCCTGCCTCAAAACATGAGATAGATCATTCCCAAGGAATGACACAGAAGGATGGACACACAAGGACACAAGCGTTGAGGTATAGATCAGAAACTCCCCTCCGAAGTTCATGTGATGAAGCCGTGGTCAAGCTGGTGCCTGAGAGGCAATGAAGCATTTGGAACAAAGAGTTAGATCAATAAGATGTGCCCCTGAACTATTAGAATGCCACATCTTCCTCCCCCTGCCCTTCCTTTCTGTCATGATGTGAGCAACTTTCCTTCAGTAAGCTTTTTCACCACGACATTTTGCCTCACACAGGCTTATAAACCAAGAGAGACAAGCAACCTTGGACTTGAATACTGTGGCCCACCTTGCTTCCATTCAGTTGCTCCCATCAAGTATATTGTTACAGTGACAGGAAGTGACTAACGTAGGAAAAGAGCCTAAATGAAGGTGTGAGATCTATGACCTCTGTGGTCACATGACAAGCCCTGGACGTCTTCTAATGTGCTCTACACACTGCTAGGTGCCCTTCACATCTCCTGAGCTAGCCTCACGTCTAGGCCATACGTGTTATCCTGACTAGCCTCATATCGAGGCTGTAAGTGCTATTAGCTCCTGGCTTATAGGACTTGCAGCTGGACTCAGTGATAAATGGCCTTATTTCCTTTATGTTGCTGAGATAACCACTCTGATCAAGAGCAGCTTTGGGGAGGAAAGGGTTTATTTCAGCTTATACTTTCCGGTCATTGAGGGAAGTCAGGGCAAGAACAAGGCAAACATGAAGATAGGAACCATGGAGACTTGAGGGCTTGCTCACTGACTCACTCATAGCCTCATTCTTAGCTAACTTCCTTATACAGCCCAAGAACGCCCACCCAGGGAATGGTGCCACCCACAGTGGACTGATCCCCAAACATCAATCAATCAAGACAAGTTCCCACAACTCTACTCACAGGTCAGCTTGATCTAAACAACTCCTCAATTGAAATTATCATCTTACAAGAGTTCTAGGCTATGTCAAGTTAACAGCTAAAGCTAAACATTGTCAAATACAATGACCAAGAAAAAAGACATTTTAAGACAAATGGTAACATGAAATCAACCCAAGGTTAGGGTCAGTTACAAATAACCTGTAGATAATAATAAAAAAGCCACTCAAAGAATGAAACAATAATAAATGTAAACATCCAAGAGGTAACAAAGCAAAATCAGCATGACCATGAATGAAATAACGGCTAATGTCATCAATAGCTAGGCAAGTGTGAATTAAAATCCAGTCAAGTGATTGCGCACCTGTCAGTTCATCAAATGTGGTGGGAGAGGGTGCATGGGTGAGCATCCGCAGCATAGCCAAGGGTGAAGAAAGAGCTCACACACTACACATGGAGGAGGGGTGCTGAAGGATTGTCTGGACAGGGTTTGGGTGACTATGTCAGACACAGTGGCAGTGTTTGCACTGTTAAGCAACCTTTCTTCTAATGTCCGACCCTGAAACAGGCAGTTGTGGATTCGCGTGGGCATGGCAAGTGGGAATGTTCTGTCCATCATTGTGACAGGAAAGACACAGAGACAACCAGATCCCATCACTGGAGACAAATTAGAAAAGAGTAAAAGACGCTTATGGTGAACAGCCAGGACTTCTTCTGTAAGAGCTTGTAAACTCTGCATGGCTTTGTTGTTGTTTGGCTTTTTGTTTTTTGACTCTCTTCTGTCTGCTTTATAAAATAAATACATCTCAAAGGTACTTTTATTAAAAATCAACCTGTGGGGCCTCCGTGGAGAAGAGTGTTTGCTGTGCAAGCATGAGGACCCGAGTTCTAATCCCTAACCTAGAAATCCAGGTATTTTCATATACCTAGACCCACAAGACAGGAGGATCCCTGGGACCCACTTGCTGTCAGGCTGGCTCCAGGTTCAGAGAGAGACCTTGTCTTGAGGAACCAAGTGGGTAAATGATAAGGTGTAAGGCCCCCTCCCCAAGAAGTAGAGTTAGCAACAGCCCCCAACCAAGGATTCAGCTGGGCAGAGGGGGAAGGGAGGGGAAGCAGTTACTTAGCTATGTGATCAGGATTCAGCTGGGCAGAGGGGGAAGGGAGGGGAAGCAGTTACTTAGCTATGTGATCAGGCCCAGCCTGATCAGGGAAAAAATTCCAAAAAGAAGATAAAGAACAAAAGAACAAACAGCAGGCCTGGGGGCGGGTGATAACCAGGTTGTTTGGTCAGGCCGGATGGCAACCTGGGGGCCCTCACCCCTCACCCCTCAACGGGCGATTTCATTCAAACCAGCCAATGGAAACTTTGTAACTTCGCCTTTGCCTCTGTACGCATGATTTTGCTTCCCTAACCCTATAAAAAGGCCCTAAACAGAGGGCTGGGCGCGCCAACCATCCCAAATGGCTCGGTAGCCCGCAGGTCCTGCGTTATTCAATAAAACCTCGTGCTGTTTGCAGCTGATCTGTGGCTCGGTCCTCCTTGGGTCATGGGGTCTCCTTCCGAGGAAAGGTCCATTCCGGGGGTCCCTAACCCCCGGGGGTCTTTCATTTGGGGGCTCTTCCGGGATTTGAGACCCCCACTCAGGGACCACCGACTCACTGTCAGGAGGTAAGCTGGCCAGCGTTTTGTTCGTTGTCTATGGCTGTGTCTGAACTTGTTTTCTGTGAATCTGCGTTGTTTGTAGCCGTGTTTGAACTTGTGTCCTGTGTATTTGCGCACGCGTTTGGTTTGGGGTTCGGTCGGATCCATTTGTACTTGGCGGGGGCCAGAAGGGGCTGACGAGCCCGGACTTCTCCCTTGCAGCCTCTGGGAGACGTCTCAGAGGTGTTTGTAGTCCCGCCGGGCGGGACATTTGGATAGCTCAGCCCGTATCAGAGGGATACGTGGTTTTGGTAGGAGAGGGGGGGAATCCGGGCCCCCCCCAGGTCTCCGTTTGAGGTTTTGCTTTCGGTTTTAGGCCGAAGCCGCGCAGCGCCTTTGTTCTGTGTTTGAGTGTTCTGTGTTTGAGTGTATCTTTGTCTGTTCTACTAACCTTACTCAGTCTTAAAATCATAGGACAGATGATAACCACCCCGCCCCCGAATGTTACAGCTCCCCCCTTGGCAGCAGCGTTCGCCGAATCCCGGGGCCGAAGAAGCAGGAGGCCGGTAGTTCGCCGCGCTCTCCTCACCACCCCCTCCCTCCTCCCGCCTCTCCTCTGCTGCCCCATGGAGCTCGTGCGGCCCGGGCGGGAGGAAATTGGGCCGGCCCGCCCCTCCTGCGGCGTGACCAAGCTCGCAGGTGCCAGGCGCAGGGCGCATGGGCGCACTTCCGCCGGCTCTGGAACGGCTGGGAAGGCCGGGTTAGAGAGGATGGCGCGGGCGGGGGCGGGGCGGTGTGCCGCGGTTACGCTGCTCCTCCGAGGGCAGAGCCGAGCGCGCGGAGTCGGGCGGTAGTGTCAGCTGCAGAAGATTCAGCCCCCTCCACCAGACCCGCGCATCTCCGGCCGCGGGGCGCGCGCACGCGGGCGGGACCGGGAATGGGGCCGATGGGCACTTCCGCCGTGACCAGCTCCCTCCCCCTGGGCCCCTATCGGAGGTCGCTGAGACTAGCCTGGGTCGGAGCAGCTTAGACTCGGTAGATGCTTCCAAGGCTCCTGGGGTACCTGGTAGAGCAGCTTGACTTTCTGAGATAGTGCTCTGGGACCGGGTTCCGGTTCTGGCAGCCTGGGTGGGGTCGCCCGAGAGGGTCCTACCATAAAAATTGTTGGCTGCTGGCATGTGACACATGTGCCTCTCGGGTCGGATGACTCTTAGGCTTTTGGCTTGGGTACACATCTAACATGTGTCAGTTGCCTCATCTAAAAAAAAAAAAAAAAAAAAAAAAAAAAGCACAGCTGTCTGATAGAAGCAGCCACTGCTTAGACACAGCACTCAGTTCCTAGTCACAGGGATTCTGATGACCCCTGCTGGGCACCTAGAAAAGCCATTTGGCCATTCTGCCTGTTATCTCTGATCAATGAATACAGAAGGTGAGATATCTTCAAGTTAAAAAGTCATGGTCAGATAGATCAGAGTAAAAGGTATTAGATACCTGGCTAATAACTTCTTTCATTGTTAAGAAGGGTGAATGGCCGACTTTTGGTATAAGACGGCCCCACACCATCTGAGCAGTCAAAGCCATTTTCCGCAGACGCCCAGACATTGGGTCTGTGAGAACCTACAGCCATTCCTACTTCCCCCACTGATGAGCTCTCCCCCCGCCCGTTACAGGCACCCCCTGGCGCCACTGAGAGTGAGGCCCGGGGCATTGCCAGCACTCCTGTTAAACTATGTTCTCTGATAATCCAGTCTAACTATGTTCCCTCAGCCTGCTTGAGAAAACTCTCTTGACCCCTGAAGAAAAAGATCGGATTTTATTAGCAGCTTGGAAACTGGCCCTCAGCTCGGACGCCACCCCGACGCAGTCCCATTGAGAAGGTAGGAGACACCTGTTAACTCTGTCGCCAGGCTCTGATGCACCAATTAATCTGGCCAAGGTAAGAAAAAGAGATGTAAAAGTCTGATAGATTCCCCCTCTGAGTTTTTAGTGAGGCTAGTAAAGGTCTATCAGAGAGGTACACTGTTTGCTCTAGAATCAGAAGAATAGGGGGCGTTAGGAAAGGCCTTTATAGAACAGTCAGCAATAAGTATTCAAAGAAAGTTGCTGAAAATGGGTGGCTTACAAGATATGGCCTTGAGACTTAGTTAGAGAGGCTGAAAAATGTTTTAAAAAAGAGAGAAAAAAAAAACCGATAAATAAACAAAAAAATAAGAAAGAATCTTGGCTACCTTAGTTGACAGGCAAGAGAGACAGTAGAACTTGGGCCCGCGCCAGAAGCTCAGAGGAATACCAAGCTAATAAAGACGGCCCCAAGAAAAAGAAGCCTGCGGCTAGTACAGCCAGCCTTCTGAATCCCCTCCTAAACCTTTAATGTGGAGGGGACCCCAAGTGACTTTGAAACGGACACGGGAATGGTTAGGTTCCCTCTCCAACAAGAGATCATTAGTCCAGGATGTCAGCAGTGCAGACATAGGGCGTGGACGACTAAAAGAACAATGGACTTTAAAAAAAAAAAAAAAATGCAGCACTCTTTCCTAGTGACTCCAGAGTGCCCAGAGAGACTTGCTTACCAAACTGGGGGCAAAGATCACCTTTAACCCCCAGGGGCCCAAGGTAAAATTCACTAACCCTCTAGTCAGCAAGCCTGCTGTAACCAATTCAGGCCTTCCCGGAGGGGAGGCATGAGTAGAAACGGCTAGACCAGGGCTGGCTATCCAGCGGCCCCCTGTGGTGAAACCTTCAGCCACACCCCTGCGAGTCAGATTTGAGCAAAGATGCCAAGAAAGGGATCAAATCCCACACTCAGAGGCTGCTGGGGCAGAAAATCCTGAAACCATGTCAGTCAGAATAGAACATTCCATTGCTGCCCATTAAGAAGCCTGAGACCTGAGAGAAGTCAACAGCCGGGTGATATAGACATTTACACTGTCTTAGATTAAAAGGATGCCTTCTTCTGTCTGCGTCTCCATGAGTCCAGCCAGCCCCTGTTTGCCTTTGAGTGGACAGACCCAAAGAACGGATTCTCAGGACAGCGCACCTGGACTAGACTGCCTCAGGGCTTCAAGAACTCTCCTACCATCTTCGATGAGGCCCTGCATCAAGGTAACTAACTCCGTTGCAGTACTCATTGCTTGCAGCCTCCACCGTGGAACAGTGCCGAGAAGGGACTGAGAAACTGCTTGTTGAACTGGCCAAACTGGGACATCAGGCCTCTGCTAAGAAGGCCCAGATATGCCGACCTGAGGTGACATTCCTGACCCTTCAAGACGGTAAGAGATGGCTAACAGAGTCCAAAAAGAGAACTGTCACTCGGATGCCTCCCCCTGAGAGCCAAAAGAGCCGGAGAGAGTTCCTGGGAACTGCTAGATTCTGTAGGCTCTGGATTCCGGGTTTCGCAGCCTTGGCGGTCCCTCTATGCCCCGCCTATAGATGGGGGAAAGAACAGCAAGAGACTTTTGACCAGATCAAGAAGACCTTGCTCTCGGCCTCAGCTCCAGTCCTTCCTGATGGTGTTTCACTCCTGGTAAAAGACGCTTGGTAAACCTTGCAAATTTTTCCTTGGTTTAGACTTTTGGTAAAAGATAGAGTCCGCGGCCCAGGTAAGTTAGGAAAGTAGCCAAGAAGTTAGGGGACTAGCCAAGATGTTAGAGATTGATTAAAACCTTTATTGTACCCCAAAGTTCAGGACAGGTAGAAACCTTAAGCAAATTAACCCTAGAGACTGGCCACAGAGTTTGGGTGATGCTCCTGCCCTATACCCTTTTCTGAGCTCAATACTCCTTCTGCTAATACTTTTTAGATCTGAGAACCATCTCTGGTATAACCCCCTTGTCTGCTAGGTTGCAGGCCCTGGCTAATGTATAACATTCTTTATAAAAGCAGCTCTCAGACCTTTACCAGCCCGAGAGAGACGAGACCCCACATCGCTACCAGGTGGGAGACCTCGTCTACGTCCAGTGACACCAGCATCGGACTTTTAAACCTCGCTAGAAGAGACCCTACCAAGTCCTTCTGACCTCATGGCATTGCTGCTTAGATCCTGATGACTGATAGACTGTACAAAGAACTGGTAATCCCCTCAAGCTCCGTGTGCAGCGACAGTCCCCTAGAGAAGAGCCTTCACCAATCCATTGAGCAGACATGGCAGGTGATATCTGGGACTGAAGACACTTGTCCCACCATCTCCAGTGGACCTGGTGGCCTAGCCTGTACCCGGACCTGTGCCTGCTGGGGGCAAGATTAGAACCTTGGGACATACCCACCATTGACCCTGCCCATCTGCCCCCGTGTGCCCACCAGGAGATCCGAGAGCAGAAGCCCTCACAAGCGTAGTAAGGGCTTCCCATAGAGTTAATTTGCTGTCAAAAAAAGGTAGACACTAGATAAAGAGTCATCTCTAAGATTAGAGATATTCAGAAAAGAAAATGGGGGAATGTAAGGCCCCCTCCCCAAGAAGTAGAGTTAGCAACAGCCCCCAACCAAGGATTCAGCTGGGCAGAGGGGGAAGGGAGGGGAAGCAGTTACTTAGCTATGTGATCAGGATTCAGCTGGGCAGAGGGGGAAGGGAGGGGAAGCAGTTACTTAGCTATGTGATCAGGCCCAGCCTGATCAGGGAAAAAATTCCAAAAAGAAGATAAAGAACAAAAGAACAAACAGCAGGCCTGGGGGCGGGTGATAACCAGGTTGTTTGGTCAGGCCGGATGGCAACCTGGGGGCCCTCACCCCTCACCCCTCAACGGGCGATTTCATTCAAACCAGCCAATGGAAACTTTGTAACTTCGCCTTTGCCTCTGTACGCATGATTTTGCTTCCCTAACCCTATAAAAAGGCCCTAAACAGAGGGCTGGGCGCGCCAACCATCCCAAATGGCTCGGTAGCCCGCAGGTCCTGCGTTATTCAATAAAACCTCGTGCTGTTTGCAGCTGATCTGTGGCTCGGTCCTCCTTGGGTCATGGGGTCTCCTTCCGAGGAAAGGTCCATTCCGGGGGTCCCTAACCCCCGGGGGTCTTTCAAAGGATACTAGACGTTCTCCTCTGACATCTAAACATACATGCAAGGATGTACACGCACATGCATGTACACCCCTCACACATATCACTCACACACAAGTAAGATAAAGTAAGCTGCATAATGTAACAGTACTATGAATTATTATTACGTTTGGTAAAACACTCAGGAGAAGGCAAAGGGTCACGTGTTTTCTCATGTGTATATAAGATCATTTGCTGAAGGTGGGGAAGAACACTCAAAGTATCATCATATAATTGAGGATGGCAGATGGCAGAGGGTGTAAATGTGGAAGGAAACACGTTGTGATGCTCTGAATTTTAATAAGGATGGATTCTCATTTTCATGACTGTGATAGCTAAGCTTGACTGTCAACTTGACCCTCTGGGAAAGAAAACCTCAACTGAGGAATTCCCTCCATTGGACTGACCTAAAGCTGTGTCTCTGAGGCATTGTCTTGATTACTAATTGGATGGGAGTGCCCAGGCCACTGTGGATAGCACCATCCCCAAACAGATGGTCCTGGGTTCTATAAGAAAGCAGGATGAGCAAGTCATTGGAAGCAAGCCAGTTAGCAGTGTTCTTCTATGGCCTCTGTTTCTTGTCTCCCCATTCCTGCCTTGAGTTCCCTCCGTGATGAACTGTGTGACCTATGAGATGTGATAAACTCTTCCTTCCCTAAACTGTTTTTGGCCAAAAAAGAAGAAAAGTAGGACAATGACAAAATTAAAAATTAATTTTGAAATGAAAGAAAATCGACAGGAATCACAGAAAAGTAAAAAAGTGTTGGGGGGTTGGGGGGTCCTGGGAAGAGCCTCTTCATGAGTTAAATTATTTTTCTTAGTCAAAATTCCAAGAGCTTCCATTTCCTGGTTCAAAGGAAGGAGCTTCTTAGAAGCCAGGCCCAGCTCTGGGAAGCTCACCTTTCCTGCCCTTGCCCTTGCCTGTGTGAATCACAATAAATCTTGCTTGCTTTCAAATGACTTTTCTCCCCAGAAAGTTCCTGACTCATTCTTTCTCTCACATGCAAATTTACAACCTTTTCAAGAATGCACATCAAGATGGAAATTCACTAGTCATAGTAGCAATAATCCTTAGATAGAGGGACTATTTAAGAAACACTCCAAGGGGAAGGTCCTTAGCAAAAACAATCCCCCAAAGTCTTCTAATAACATTTTATTAAAGATCACATCTCCAGGTCTGAGTGGAGCCACTGAGTAACTAACCACTTGGTCCCCAGGAACCAAGTTAGCAATGGAGCACTTGCCTGGCTGACACAGGACCCTGGGTTGAATCCCCAGCATTACTAATTTTATTCAGAGTCCTTTTGTATCCTCTGTAGGATGCTTTCCTTGGCGCTATACACAGATCACATGCAGCCTTTCTGGAAAGGACTCCACTGTGAGTATCACCTGCTTTGGTAATTTGAGCAACAGCTTGAAGCCTGGGAAGATGGCTGGCTACGTGGGTTAAAGTGCTTGCCACACAAACATGAAGACCTGACTAAAACCTCAGAACTCGCATAAAGCCACACATCACTATTTGTGCTTAGGAGTCTAGAGCCAGCCAGCTAGACTATCCTAAACAGGGAGTTCCAGTCCAGAGAGAGACCATCTCAAAAATGTCAAGGTAAATAGATGGGTAAATGGATGGTTCCAGGGAAAGGACTCCCAAGTTGACCTCTGCTTTTTCTATGCTCTGGCTTTTCCATGTACACACACACACACACACACACACACACACACACACACACACACACACACACACACACACGAATACCTACATATGAGCAAAGAAAGAAATCACAGCTCAATATTTGAACATTTTCAGAGGATAAGGCTACCTTTTGTCTTTCTTATTGTCCCAACTTTATCTTGCTCCCCTACATCCAACACATCCTTGATCAACAAGCTCTATCCTGCCCCAGGGACATATGGTTCTACCAGAACCAACTCTATAGCCAAAAGATCGATTCCAGCCAAGCCTAGTAGAAACCTTTCTGGTAAAACAAGCCCTGCTGGCTTTGAGGGTGCTTACCTTCTACCAGGTTACTATCTTGTTCTATTTGCCACTCCTTCAAATCATGGGATGAAACCACTAAAGAGTGTAATCTGCTTCACTCTGACGTGAATCACATCTACAAACTACCTTTACAGCAACTTCTGAATTATCTGAACAAGTACTTGGACCCCAAAGTCCCAATCAGAATGAATCAGCTACCCCAATCCTTCCCTCCCTAGACAGATTCAGACCCAGGATCTATGGCCAGCATGTAATTAAAAACCAGTATGAGGCCAGGAGATGACTTACTTGGGTAAATATTTGCCTTGTAAGCATAAAGACTTGATTTCAATTCTTAGAACTCATGTTAAGAAGCCAGGTATAGAGGCAGGCACTTATCACCCCAGCTCTGGGAAGACAGAAACAGGAGGACTCTTGGGGCTTGCTGGCCAGCCAGATTGCTCTATTTGGTGAACTCCAGGCTAGTGAATGACAGGAGGTGTCTGAGGAACAACACCTAAGGCCTAGAGTTATCTTCTGGCCTATATACTCATGGGTATGCACATACCTTGATCGCACACCTCCTGACACACACGTGCATATACCTCCTCACAAATATGTACATCTATCCACACATGACTACACACACTCACTCAAATGCTGAGCCTTAGAAAATACATATTCCTACCATGCTCAGCACGGAGTAACCTATAGGTTGACTGATCCAATGTGGCATGTAGTCTGGTGTTGGTTGCTTCAAAAGTATCCAGCAGGAGCATGCACATTTAATGTGATTACACTGGGCCAAGACATTAGGGCTAAGGACAGAATGCACCAGAATAATCATTCTGGAGCCACATGAAGAAGCTCTTACACACCATCTATCCTGGGTAGGGCATCTGTGAGATCCCCAAATACTGGGAGCCCCCCCCCCAACATCTCATAGTTTTGGTTGTGACCTACTCTTCTGAGTTTTGGCTTCTCATTTTTCATTTGTTGGCCTTCAAAGGTGAATTGTTCCTCTGTAGTTCTTACACAGTCACCCTTAGGTGGCTTCCCTGGCAGGCTGTGCTTCCATTTCCAGCATAATAAAATGGTCATTTGTACTTAGAAATCTAGATAGGCCCCAGGACAGGTGGGCCATTAGCTCTTGTGCTGCATGAAAGTAAAACTGAGTGAGAGGAAGGTCGGTAGTTAGGGGCCCTTTTTGCTCTTGCAGAGGACCAGAGTTTGGAGTTCAGTTCACAGATCACAACTGCCTGTAACTCCCGCTCCAGAGGATCAGACACCCTCATCTGGCCTTCATCTGCACTGCACATGCACAGCACACGCTCACGTAGACATCCACATGGATAAATAAAAAGAAAAGATTCTTAAAACTGGATAGTCACTTGAGAGAGAACACTGCCTTCCCTCCCCCTCCTTCTCTGTCCTGTCCTGTCATCCTTCCTCACCTTTTCTTATCCTTTAGTTCTTTCTGCCCCTCTCCTTTCCTCTTCTTTCCCCTGGCTCTGGCTTTCTCCCTGAGTAGCTAAGCTTCCCTGCTTCTCACTGGCAGTTTGAGGAAAGACTTAGCAAGAGCCCTGTTAGCTTTTGAATTCCTGTCTTTCTTAATCACTCTGAGGCACTTGGCTGAGAAGATCATAATTTGCAACAACCCTTTCAGCACTGCAGAACTTTTCTGGTGAATTGTTCTCTTGCTTCTGACTAGAATAAGAGCCCAAGGCTGAGGAATGCTTTCAAACCCTGAGTGCAGGTCCCCAGCAGCCCCTGCTCCGCTGCTCTCAGCACCTTAGCTTGTCTCTGCACCAAACAAAAAGGCATTCCAACCTCCATTCTTTAAAGGGCCCATTTAGCAAATGACTGCAGAGCCCTGAGCTGTTACTGTGGGATCCTAGAAACAAGAGACTGATATGGCAAATGAGTGGCTGGTTCTCGAACAGCATGCAGAGGCGTAGCCATGGAGACATCCAGCCTCTTTTTGTGGGAAGCTTATTGAGAACAGGGGAACTCCTCTGCTGCATGCATCATGCTCCAGGCCCTGAAAGGCAGAATAAGTCCTTGCAAAAAGAGTTCTGACAGAGACAGAGCTGATAACCTTTGGGGATATTGCCCATGCAGAATACCTCAGAACTGAGGCATGATGGAGTCCGACTGATTATGGAAACCACAAAAGTTTGTGGCTCCAAAGGATGCACATCTGAGCCGGGCAGTGACAAAAAGGAGCTGGCAGTGGGCAAAAGAAGAGTTGACTGTTAGGATCTAAAACAGACCCCTCGCCCTCCAGACACACTCACAAGAAATCTAACTGATTCCACATTGTCACTTCTATGAAATGAAAATATACAAAGGGCTTTCCCAAGGACTGATCAACTGAGATTATTAAGTGATTGGTGGCTATGAACATATATGTGGTGCCTATTTTCCATTCATTAAAGCCAGGCACCACAAAAAACTGTCAATCAGTGTAATCACTAGCCCAGGCATGAGGAGGAACACGCCCAACCCAGAAGAGCCATGAGAAGTTGACTTTAGCTTCTGACATTGACATGGTTATTGAGAATATAGGAGGAAAACTGTAGGACTTTCTCAGAGTGGCTGGGAATCTGCATGACTTTGTCCTTCTATATATAGTATGCATAAATAAGCCTGTGACACCTTGAGATTACTTATAATCTTCATTTCCGTAAGCTTTTTACTTCTCAAGGAAAATAACTATTGTGAAGATTAGATCTAGAGGTACGTCCCGTGACATCTTTGTATTTGTACAGTCCTACGAGTACAGGGTGCCCAGCTTCCTCCCCACAGATCACCCTTGTGGGTACAGGCTTCCTTGGTCAGTTTCTGTGGCTATGACAAAATGCTTTGTGCACACAGTTGAGGGGGGAGAGGTGTTTAGCTCACAACTGGAGAGGTTTCCAACTGTTGTGGTGGGGAAGATGCAGCAGAACAGAAAAGCTCACATGGGCAGGCGAGGTGTGAAGGCTCAGGGCTTCCTCCTTCCCATTCTACCTCAGCCTGTTAGGTGCTGCTGCCCATAGTCACGGTAGGTTCTCTCTCTTTAGTGAGTCCCTTCTAGAAACATACAAACACCTTCTTGGCACTTGCAATCTGCCAAGCTGCTAATCAGAATTAGCCATCACCTTGGTTGTTTTGTTGGAAGAGTTTGCTCCATCCCCTTCCTGTATGAGAGCCCAGGCTCATGCATTCAGCTCATGTATAGAAGAGGCCAGAAGCAGGAAGAGAACATGAGTACATGCCCAACTCTCCATCGCAACCCTGTCTGCTTCTCCATCAGAAAACTGCTATCTTCCTATCATTTATTATAATCTATCATCCATCTATGTATAACTTATATGTGTCATTTATCTATACTTTATCCATTATCATCTTTCCACCTATTTTATTTTGTTTTATACTGCTGTGATAGAGACCATGACCAAAATCAAACTGATGGTTTCTTTGGCTTACACAGCCTGATCATAGTCCATTACTGAGGGAAACCAAGACAGGAACCAGAGGCAGTAACTGAAGCAGAGGCCATGGGTGTGTGTGTAATGCTATTTACTGGCTTACCTCTCCATGGCTTGCTGTGCCTGTTTTCTTATGCAGTATAGGACCACCCCCAGGGATGGATGGCACTGCTCAGAGCAGACTGGGTCCTCCTGCATCAATCACTAATCAAGAGAATGCCTCCACTGATTTGCTTACAGGTCAGTCTATGAGGCATTTTCTCAATTGAGGTTCTGTCTTCCCAGATGACTCCAACTTATGTCAAGATAACAAAAAATTAGCCAGCAGAGCATTCGTCTAAACTATCAGATTTGAAAGAACATGGTATAGCTATTTACAATGTCATGTACAAATAGAGTATTTATAGTTACATGTGCAAATACTCCCCTAATCCTGAGTCTTTTCTGTAAAAGCCTTCCACATATGGAAGCTGTGTCATTGCAGCGCACTTGGGAAGAGAATGTGAGAATGTCTGCTGTTCTAGATGATTCCAGTGAAGTTCAGGTTCTGCTATGTGTGTGGTATCTGGGCGGTGTGAACATGCACAGGTTTTTTTTGTTTTGTTTTGTTTTGTTTTGTTTTTTCTTTCTTTTTTTTTTTTTTTAACCAATCAATAACAATGGGTACATTCTTAAGTTGATGGGTGACAAGTGGACAGGCTGAGCAAGAAGACTGTCTGGAAACAGCTTAGTGGTGGTGTCTGAGGCCAGTACTCTTGTTGTAAGGCTCCACAGAAGGCCTGTATTTAACACACTCCCTTCCTGACTTGCATTAGACTTGATGGGCAGGTACCAGTTATAACTTATTTTCCCTGGTCTTTATACTTAGACAATGTATCTTCCCAAGTTCATATTGACCTTGAACTCCAGAATGTGATCATATTTGGAGCATGGTCTTCATAGATCCCATTCATTAAGGACATTTGAATCAATTATCCCCCATTAAGGGTGCACCCCAAATCCAATGGTGAGTGTCTGTGTAATGTGAGGAAAGGACACAATGAGACAGAAAAGAGAGTGTATAAGACAATGGTACTAAAGTGATAGAGCCTCAAGCCAAGGACACTAGGGAATGTTCACAAAAATTAGAGTCTGGAAGGAGTGTGAGGCAACCCTCTCTGGAAGAGCCTTTTCCTCAGACATCTAGGTTCTTAATCGTTGTTTTTTAAACCACAAGAAAATACATGTCCGTTGTCCTAAGCGGAACAACTGTGGTTGTTTGTCTTGGTGGCTGTAGGTGGCTCATGCTCCCTTGATGGCTTGCTGGAATGTTCTTCCACCTTGCTATTCAATCACTCTCCATGTCTGGTTCCCTGTGTAGAATGTTGTTCTTTAGTATTTTTTGATCCAACATGCCCACAGCCATCACACAGCAATACTACTTCAGTTTTATTCAAACAGAACCACAGACTTCTGGGAAACAGCCAGCTGGTATCATTTCCTGGAAGCCATTCCTGACAGGATTCACACTAAAACAAAACAAAACAAAGACTGCCTAGAAGCTTCCTTGTCTCCTCATAACCCAAGGGAAAGAGAGCTGACATTATCTTCTGAGATCAACTGCCATCACAATGGAACACTTGGGTGGCTCTGGCTATGGTTCCCACAGAGTTGGACCAGTTGCCTGGTGAAGAGATTTCTCAGTTCCTGGGGCTATGCTCCTTTCCAACAAATAGCTGTCACTGATAATCTGAGGCAATGAACTATAAACTGCCAATGGAGCATTGTTGAGTCATTTGTCTCAAAATTAGAATTTGATTTAGGGTGCTTACGAGATAATCTCAGGGGAAACTTCAGAGTGCTACCACAGTTTGGCAGTGTGGTACCTACTTCCCATGAAGCAGTGAAGTTCATTACCTGGAGAGACTAGCATTTATGTTTACAAGATTTAAAAAGGCTCCATCTACAATCATAGTCACCAAGGTACAAAAGATTGGCATTTACCAATGTAAAAAGAACCCCAAAATTCAATTGTTTGCAATCTCAATCAATGTTTTCTCCTGGGAGAAAGACTAATTATGTCTTTTTGATTCACTGGTAATTAAAAAATAATTTTAAGTTGGATAAGTATAAAAACATGCTACGTAATACATGAAAATGAGAGATGATTAAAAAGTACCCTCTAAATACAATTGCTTTTTAATTCTACTTCTTTCCAGACTTTAGCCTCATCTGTGGGCTTTGTATAGTTAGTGATCATTTTTCTCTTTGGGTTGTTTACTTTTCTTAAAGACTATTGTTGCGAAAGTGCAGTGGGTGTGTCTAGAAACCAGTGAAATGGTACAGACGAACCTGCTATAAAGAACACCTCTTAATAAATAAAACGGTGCTGAGGAACGGACTATGAAGAGCCATGCTCTCTTGTCTCCTTCTTGACTCACACTCTCTACTGGAAACTTCTTGATATTTTGGTTGACGGTGTTTCTGGTAATTACTTCCCTAGCTCTAAACAACATATGTATAGCAATTTATTTTTTCTAACAAGTTATTGCTAATGTATGCAAATTACAGAAGTACATATAGCAGCCATGACATTCTATTGATTGCCAATACATTCCAGTGCCTGTGTGTGCTCATATGCATGCACATGTGTGTGTGTGTGTGTGTTGGTGCATACTCACCTATGCATGTGCAGCTGGGAAGCCAGAGGCCAACTTCATATCTCTTTGTCCATCACTTTTAAACTTATTTTTGAAGACAAGATCTCTCATTGAACCCAGAGATTGTTGTTTTGGCTAGACTGGCTTGCAAGACACCCTTCAAGATCTACCTGTCTCTACCCCTAAGCTCTGGAGTTATAGGCAGTGTGCCTCACATCACACCCGGCTTTTACTGAGGTACTAGGGATCTAAACTCAGGTCTTTGCCTTACCCACTGAGACATCTTCCCAGCTCTCTCTTACTTTAGTAATGTTGCTGATATCTTTGAGGCCCCACCCCAACTCCCAAACTACCCCCACCCCCAAGGAACCTTGATCTCATGATTTCATATTAGTCTTTCCTGTGGGTGCTCTTAGAAAAGCAATTTACATTTTGATCTCAGAACCTTTCCTGTGCCCTTAAAAATTACCAAGGACCTCAAAATAATTGCATGTATATCAGAACGATCACTATTTACAATAAAGACTGAAATACTTTAGAGCCACTTATTTTAAATTGTTTTAAGCACATTTTCCAGAGTAAAAGAGAGTCACCATTGTTTAGCATATAGAAAATGTCCTCCATGTCTGTCTTGCTAAGAGACAGCTGGATCTTCTGGTCTGTGTTTCCATCCTATAGTCGTGATGTTAAAGTTGTGTAACTACACCATTCACTTTTGAGAAAGAAAGAAGGAAAACCCTTGGTGTTACTGTTTTTCCATTCCAGGAGAACCTTAGAGGAGGAAGGTTGGCCCCAAGATGGTGAAGTCCAGGGCCCCAAGGTGTTGAAGTCCAGGGGAAGCTGTGATGAAGAACCTCAAATTTTGTACGTGGGAACATAGAGCAGAGACTGTTTACATGGCAGAGCAAGGAACATCTGTGAGGCTAGCACTAGGTCATGTGAGAAACTTCAATGGCTCATCCTTTAAGGACTCATACCCGCCAGCTAGGCATTCAGCGTTTGAAAATAGTGTCACTAGCTGGGGAACAAGCATTGAAAACATGAGCCTGCGTAGGACATTTCAGATTCAAACCATCACATTATAAAAATCCTTCTGGCCTCACAAAACACTCAGAAGGTCTCAGGGGTGTATTAGTTACTGTCTCTTGGCTACAACAAAACACCTGACAAAAGCAGCTAAAGGAAGGAAGGTTTTGTTTTAGCTTACAGACTGAGAGGACTGTCAGTCCATCATGGCGGGGAAGGCAGAGTGGCAGAAAGATGAGGTAGCTGGTCATGTTGTATCCACAGTCTGGAAGAAGGGGCGGTGAACACCGGTGCTCAGTTTACGCCCTCCTTTTTATTCAGTCAAGAACACAGTCCATGGGATGGTGCTGCCTGCATTCATAGTGCTCATCCCATCTTAGTTAACTCAATAGGAACTCTTTGTAGACCTGCTCAGAAACTTGTTTCCATGGTGACTCTAAAGCCTGTCAAGTTGACAATCATGATTAACTATTACTGAGAACCTCTGAGATTTGTGTGCCAACTAATGCAAACAATGCTTCAGTAGACAGATGTGATTTTAAGTTAGCTTACTGGTTTTCAAAACACATTCTATAGTTGAGTTATTCTATGTATGCCATTATGATCATGTTCTCAATGTCACTTTTGCTTTTTGTGAACTCATAATATTTCAGGTTAGTTTATCCTTTTCTGTGCCAGTTAATTATACAACTATACCATGCTTTTCCTATTATTGAAAAATAAATATTTAGGTTTTTTAAGGTTTTTTTTCTCTAAGAAAGTTGAAAAGATATTGTCTTTTGTGTGTGTGAGTGAGATTCCATTGTGAAGGGGAGGGGGGAGAACTGCTCTGAAGAAAGGAACCTCCTTAGATGTGCTGGTCCCCTGCAACTGTCAACATAATGGACAATCCCCTAGAAAAGGCCTCAAAAAAGGACTGTTATAGGGGAGTTTGTCTTTATTTCTGTAATTAATGTGGAAAGACCCAGCCTACTGTGGGCGGCATCATTCCCCTGGTTATGGGACCTGGACTGTGGTATGTAGAAAGTTAGCTGAGTACTCAGCAAGCACTCATATCTCTTTGCTCTGTGGATATGGCCTGACCGGCTGTCTCCCCTGCAGTGATGGACTGTACCTATGATATAAATTGATCAAATCTCCTCTACGGTATGGTTATAAGGAAGGTTTGTAATGTAGATATGAGAGAACAATAAGAGGCTTCTGGAAGAGTCCAAACAGAAAGAGAAAGCAGTAGTAGACTTAAGAGGGCCAGGAGACTAGACCAGGCTATGAGAGAAGCAGAAGCAGAGCAGAGAGATAGAGAGAGGGAGAGAGATGAAAACAGAGAACACAGGCCAGAGAGAGAGCATAACTGGAATAGTCCGGAAGCCCATGATGAAGTTTAGGGAAGTGGGTGAGATCAGAAAAGCCAGGATGAAGAGAAAAGCCATGTAAGTGTGAAACAGTCACTTGAGATACCGAGGGAGCTTGGAGGTCAGCATGCACTTCAATATGCTAGTAGGCAGCACACAAGCCATTTGTCTCTACTGCAAGTCATAAGGGGAATGAATCCGTTGGTAGAGGCCTCTCAAGTTCCCTTGGAATACTGGCTTGTCTAACCACCAGAAACTGTAAAAATGGAGTTTCCTTTGGACCTGACACCTGTGAGTTAAATAAACTCTCTCCCAAGCTGCTTTGTTTCAAGGTTTTTATCATAACCACAGAAGTAAAATTAGTGCATTATTCTTAGAAATGGAATTAGTGCATTAGTCTTAGAAATGAAATTGCTGTATTATTCTTTTTTCATTTTTTGAGTTTCTGGGACTGGAACCCTGGGCCTTGTACATGCCAGGCAAGCACTCTGCCCCTGAACTGCATACCAAACCTTGAAGGGAATCTTCTAGACATTGCAGAAGCCATATTGTTGTGCATCCCCTTCTGATATATAGTTCATGTGAGAATCTCTTGCCATTCTGAGATTTTTCTAACTTGGGTCATTTTGAAAACACAGGTAACTGCATTTCTCTCTGGAGTGGGGATTAATTCCCATGTCTCATGTATGCAAGAGAAGTGGTCTTTCCCACTATGGCCCAGAGCTCATCTCAACATACTTCAAAGAGTATAAAAGTATACCTCAGTAGTGCCTAGCGGCTTTTCTGGAGAGATGTCAGAGAACAGCTGTTTAGCCCAAATACAAGAGGCAAAGACCAAAGAACAAGTCTAGAAAGTTGAGTTTTGCAAGCATGTGTTTACTGGGCAGGCAGGAGTGTGGGTAATTCCACAGCAGCCCTATCATTGGAAAGTTCCTCCCAATTCTAAGTCCAATTTCTACCTATTAGTATAAGAGAAACAAAGATTCTCACTTCATAATAAGAGCACAGGAGACTTGGAGCAGTGAACGTCCAGGCAGAGCTGGGTGTCACCTGGAATGCTGGCTACTCAGTGTGCAGAGTGTGGCTTTTATTTTTATTTCCCCTTATGTACACCCCTTCCTCCCTTTCCTTTTGGCTTATTAAATGAGAAGGTTCAGTCTTATAGATCACCTGGCTCTCACACAGTTATCCAGGTACAAGAGACGGGATTCTGAATGAGGCAGACTAGCTCCAGGCTCTATGCCTGTAAGCTCCAGCTGATAGCCTTAAATACTGGTTCTCAGCCTGCGGGCCATGACCTCTTTGTGGGCTGAGTGGAAAACACAGATGTTTACATTATGATTCATAACACTAGTAAAATTACAATTATAGAGTAGCACCAAAATAATCTTATGACTGGGACCACCACAATAGGAGGAACCGTATTAAAGGGTCTCAGCACTGGGAATGTTGAAAACCACTGTCCTAGAATACCAATAGAGAAGAGCAAAGGGGGGTGATAGTCAGAAAACACACAACAGCCTCCCAGCAACACCAACTCCAATGTGCAGTTTCACTTCATGTTCTAAAGAGCTTGATGTGTAGACAGGACAGACAGACTATACATCTGGTGATCTGTGGCACCACAATGGATGCTTCACAGTTTATACAAAAGCCACAAAATTACACCAGCAGCCACACTCTGCTCAATGTATTTTTTTAATAATATTGATACATAGATATGCTGGTAGGTTTCTTTGCTTGTTGTTATTTCTTTGTTTGTTTGAGGCAGGGTCACACTCTATAGCTGTCACACTCAGGTTGTCCTAGAACTCACAAAGTGACCCAGGCCGGCCTCAAACCCCCAGGTTTATATGCATGAGCCACCATGCCGTACTTTGCTTGTTACAAATGCATTTTAACTGCTCTATGGTATTCTGTCCATTGCAGACAAAGGCATGGCTTTGTGTATTGTCTTTGTGTTGATGGACACTTAGTTCATTTTCAGTCCTTGGCTACTTTAAAAGGTTCCTGTAAGAAATCTATTATTTATTTATCCACTCATTCATTTTTATAGTTCTCACACACGGCCAACCATTTCCATAGAATATACAAGATAAAGCAGAGAAAATGTTGGAGTTACTAGCAGATTTGGGGTTAAAGATATTACAGATGGTACACCAACACCTACCAATCAAATGTACACTAAAAATACATGCGTGGTATATAAAGATTCTAGAGCCCCAGTAACAGCTGGTATTGAGAACATTAAATATGTTTTCCAGTCTGATGCTTGGGAAATAAATGGCATCGTCTATGGTTTTAATGAGCAATCTACTGCTCGCCGGGGAGGGAGGCCATGTTTCCATATGCTCATTGGCCTCTCAGCTGAGCTCTGCTTCTCTGCTCAGGAAGCTGACGTATGCTATGTCTGTCTTCTTTCCAGCTGGTTATACGCTGGAGGTGGATCTTTACACGTCACCTTTCTTTGCTGCAACAAAGGCCTAGAAGAGTCAGTTTAAAACATGATAGGGCTATTTAGAGGTTACAGTTCATATTTCATTAGCTTCATTACGTGGTGGCTGTGATGAGAGCCAGTGATAGGCTCTTTGCTTCACACACAAGAAGGGGGGAGGGAGGAGGGAAGAAGGGAAGAGGGTGGGTCCTGTTATCTTCTTCAAGGGGATGGTCCCCAGTAACTGGAAAGCTAGAGCCCACCCCTTAAAGATCCCATCACCTACCCACCAAGCTGGAACTAAGCCTTTGACACACACCAAGGAAACATCCCAGGCTTATTGTAGGGCACTTCATTCATTTTGGTTTATTTAAATTTTTGGAATGAGGTACCACAATTTTCACAAAATGACTCTCATATTTCATCTAATATACTCTGTCTTATATAGTGTTACTATTGCTGTGTTGAAACACCATGACCTAAAGTGAACTGGGGGAAAGTGGGTTATTTGATTTACGTTTCCTGAATCATTCTTCACTGAAGAAAGCCAAGGCAGAAGCTCAAACAAAGCAGGAACCTGGAGGCAGAAGCATTGGGAGAGGGCATGGAGGATGCTGCTTGCTGGATATCATCCTATGGCTTTTCTACTTTTTTATAGAACCCAGAAACCACCAGTCCAGGGGCAGTGCCACCCACAGTGGGATAGGTCCTCCCCCATCAATCATTAATTAAATACCCCATAGACTTACCTGTGGGGATATGTTTCAAATTTAATAAAAAATAGTTGGAGATATCAGAGGACAGAGCCATCTCTTCCAGTCTTTGTTTTATTTTTTCCAGACAGAATTTTCTGTGTAACAGTCCTGGCTGTCTTGGAACTTGCTTTGAAGACCAGGCTGGCTTATGAACTCATAGAGATTCTCTTGCCTCTGCTTCCCAAGTGCTGGGACTAACAGTGTGAGCCATGGCTTCTTCTGCCTGCTCTGTTTTTCTATGCCTGCCTTAAATACTCTCTTCGCTTAGTTAAGTCATGGCACCACCACTGCCTGGCTGGGAGCCTGGAACTCCTTCTGTAAACTAAGATGACCTCAAATTCAGATTGGAGTAAGGGCATAGGTCACCACTCCCAGATATTCCCTGTGCTAGGATTAAAGATGTGAGTTACCACTGTCTGATCCTCCTAGACTGACTGTGGGTAGATCCCTCTGACATCTCTGGCCATTTTTACTAAATTTGAAACACATCTCCACATATCCCCTTTTGTGTCAAAATACAATCCCATGTTTTTTATTGTCTTTTTTTATTTAAAAGGGTTTTTTGTTGTTGTTGTTTTACATACCAACCACAGTACCCCACCACACTCAGCCCCACCTCCCCCTGCCCCATCCACTCCTCGGGAAAGATAAAGTCTCTCATGGGGAGTCGATAGATTTTGGCACATCAAATTGAAGCAGGACCAAACCCCTTCACCCTGTATCAAGGCTGAGCAAGATATCCCTCTATAGGGTTTCAAGGAGCCAGTTCCTGCACTAGGGATAAATCCTGGTCCCATTGCCAAAGCCACACAACTCTCATCCACATTCAAAGGGTCTAGGTCAGTCTCACGCAGGTTCCCCAGCTGCCAGTCCAGAGTCAGTGAGTTCCCAGTAGTTGGATCATCTGTCTCTGTGGGTCTCCCCATCATAATCTTGACCCCTTTGCTCATATAATCCTCTTCCCTCTCTTCGACTGGCTTCCGGAAGCTTGACGCAGTGCTTAGCTGTAGATTTTCAGATCAGTTGCTGGATGGAGGTTCTATAACGACAATTAGGGTGGTCATCAGTCTGATCACAGCGGAAGAAGGCCAGTTCAGGCTCTCTCTCCACTACTGCTTGGAGTCTTAGCTGGGCTCATCCTTGTGGATTCCTAGGAATTCCCTTATCTCAGGTTTCAAGTTTCTCCCTAATCCCAAAATGGCTCCCTCTATTAAGATATCTCTTTTCTTGCTCTCTCTCCCCAAACTCACCTCTACCCCTCTCCCCTCCTCCCCTCCCCTCTTGTCTCCACTCCCAATTTACTCAAGAGATCTTACCTATCTCCCCCTCCTAGGGAGATCTAGGCATGTTTCTCTCAGGGTCTTCGTTGCCACCTAGCTTCTCTGAACTGTGGGTTGTAGCTTGGTTATCCTTTGCTTTATGTCTAATATCCACTTATTCCATGTCTGTCCTTCCAGTTCTAGGTTATCTCCCTCAGGACGTGGTTTTCTAGTTTCATTCATTTGCCTGCAAATTTCAAGATGTCATTGTTTTTTACTGCTGCGTAATACCACATTATGTAAATGTACCACATTTTTTTTTTAAATCATTCTTTCAAATGAAATAAGGGCATCTAGGCGGTTTCCAGGTTCTGGCTATTACAAAATAATGATATAGTGGGAAGCGGGCAATATCACCTTAACTTAGATATGTTGTCTTTGGGCCTTGAGGTCCCAGTGTATGAGGCATGGCCAGGTCAGTTTAAGACTGGGTATATGCAGACTCTCTTCCTGTTTGTTCTCTTGTGCTCTTGAAGGGAGGACTGGAGCCACTGCTGCCCCATGGACCAGTCCAGCTTTCCAGGAATCACCCAACTGTTTAATCTCTTGTATCAACAAATGTTTCATATTAACCTCTTAATAAGTATTAACTTTTTAATCAGTTGCTAGTGATTATTATCAACTATATCTGGCACCCACCATGGGGACACAAACCCACGTCCCTGAGATTAAGAGTCTCATGCTCTGCTGACTGAGCTAGCTGGTTCTAGCTATTATGAATAATGCTGCTTTGAACATAGTTGGGCAAATGTCTTTGTGGTATGAATGCACATCCTTTGGATATATGCCCAATAGTATTGGTATTGCTGGGTCATGAGGTAGATTGATTCCCAGTTTTCTGATAAACTGCCATACAGCCTTCCAGAGTAGCTGTACAAATTTGCACTCCTACCAGCCGTGGAGGAATGTTCCCTTTGTTCTACATCCTCTCCAGCATAGGCTGTCATCTGTGTTTTTGAGCTTAACCATTCTGACAGGGGTAAGGTGGATTCTCAGAGTCATTTTGATTTGCCTTTACCTGATGACTAAGGATATTGAGCAATTCTTTAAGTGTCTTTTGGCCATTTGAGATTCTTCTGTTGAGAATTCTGTTTAGATTTGTATCTCATTTTTAAATTGGATTATTTGATTTTTTGATGTCTAGTTTCTTGAGTTCGTTATATATTTTGGATATTAACCCTCTGCCAGACATAAGGTTAGGAAAGATCTTTTCTGTAGGCTGACGTTTTGTTTTATTGACTGTGTCCTTTGCCTTATAGAAGCTTCTCAGTTTCAGGAGGTCCCATTTATTAGTTGTTTCTCTCAGTGTCTGTGCTACTGCTGTTATAGTTAGGAAGTGATTTCCTGTGCCAATTGTCCAAGGCTATTTCCCACTTTCTTTTCTATCAGGTTTAATGTAACTGGGTTTATGTTGAGGTCTTTGGTCTACTTGGACTTGAGTTTTGTGCAGGGTGATAGATATAAACCTAGTTGCATTCATCTCTGGGATATCACTTACTAGGTCATGATAAATGATCTTTTTTTTTTTTTCTGTGTTCTTGGATTCAATTTCCAAGTATTTTATTGAGTATCTTTGCATCAATGTTCATGAAGGAGATTTGTCTGTAATTCTCTTTCTTTGTTGCATCTTTATGTGGTTTGTTTATCAGGGTGACTGTAGCCTCATAAAAAAAGTTTGGCAGTGTTCCTTCTGTTTCTATTATGTGGAACAATTTGAGGAATATTGGTATTAGTTCTGATTTGAAATTCTTGTAGAATTCTTTACTGAAACCAACTGGCTCTGGGCTTTTGGGGGCATGGGACTTTTCATAACTGCTTCTATTTCCTTAGGAGTTATAGATCTATTAAGTTGTTTAATTGGTCTTGATTTATTTTTGATAATTGGTACCTGTCCAGAAAGTTGCCCATTTCTTTTAGGTTTTCTGATTTTGTGGAGTACAAGTTTTTGAAGAATTGACCTGATAATTATTTGGGTTTTCTCGCTGTATATTGTTATGTCCCTTTTTTGTTTCTGATTTTATTAATCTCTACCTTTTGATTAGTTTGGATAAGGGTTTGTCTATCCTGCTGATTTTCTCAAAGAACCAACCATTTGTTTCATTGATTCTTTGTATTGTTCTCTTTGTTTTAATTTTATTGATTTCAGCCGTGAGTTTGATTATTTGCTGCTGTCTACTCCTCCTGGATGGGTTTGCTTCTTTTGTTCTAGAGATTTCAGGTGTGCTATTAAGTTGCTTGTGTGAGATTTCTCCAAATTCTTCATGTAGTCACTCAGTGCTACGAACTTTTCTCTTAGTACTGTTTTCATTGTGTCCCATAAGTTTGGGAATATTGACAATTCATTTTCATTGGATTTTAGGAAGTCTTTAATTTCTTTCATGGCTCCCTTGACTCAAAGGTGGTTCAGTGGAGTTGTTTGGTTTCCGTGAGTTTGTAGGCTTTCTGTAGTTTGTGTTGTTATTGAACTCTTAACTTTAGTTCATGGTGGTTCAATAAGATACAAGAGGTTATTCCAGTTTTTTTTTATTTATTGATATTTGCTTTATGACTGAATATGTGGTCAGTCTTAGAGAAGGTTTCGTGAGGTGCTGAGGAAGAAGGTATATTCTTTTGTGTTTAAATAAAATGTTTTATAGATGTCTATTAATCTCATTTGAATCATAGTATGTGTTAGTTCCATGTTTCTCTGTTAAGTTTCAGTCTGGCCGACCTGTCCATTGGTGAAATTGAAGTCTTCCACTACTAATGTATGGGATTTGGTGTGTGATTTAATTTTTAGTAATGCTTCTTTTACATACACGGGTGCCCTTGCATTTGGGGCATAGATGTTCAGGATTGAGAATTCATCTTGATAAATTTTTCTTTTTGATGAATAAGGAATGCCCTTCTCCATCTCTTTTGATTAATTTTAGTTTGAAATCTATTCTGTTAGATATTAGGATAGCAAGACCAGCTTGCTTCTTAGATCCATTTGATTGGAAAATCTTTCCCCAACTTTTTACTCTGAGGTAATGACTGTCTTCGAAATTGAGATGTGTTTCTTGTATGCAGCAGAAGGACGGATCCTGTTTATGTATTCATTCTGTTAGCCTGTATCTTTTTGTTGGTGAATTGAGTCCATTGATATTATGAGATGTTATTGATCAGTGATTGTTAATTCCTGTTATTTTCTGGTTTTAGTGGTAGTGATGGTAGTGTATGTGCGTTCCCTCTTTGGTTCTGCTGTTGTGAGATTATCTACTGCCTGTGTCTTAGTGGATATAACTAAGGTTGGAGTTTTCTTTCTAGTACTTTCTGTAATGCTGGGTTGGCAGACAGGTATTGTTTAAATCTGGTTTTGCCATAAAATATCTTGTTTTCTCCATCTATGTTGATTGATAGTTTTGCTGGGTATAGTAGTCTGGGCGAGCATCCACGTTCCTTATGTCTGCAAAATGTCTGTTTAGGACCTTTTGGCTTTTAGAATCTCCACTGAGAAATTGGGTATAATTTTGATAGGTCTGTTTTTATGTGTTACTTGTCTTTTTTTCCTTTGCAGATCTTTAAATACTTTCTTTGTTCTGTATGTTTATTGTTTTGATATTATTATGTGGCAAAAGGAATTTTTTTTTTTTGGTCTAGTCTATTTGGTATTCTGTAAGCTTGTTGTACCTTTATAGACATGGCCTTCTTTAGGTTGTGAAAGTTTTCTTCTATGATTTTGTTGAATATATTTTCTGTGCCTTTGAGCTAGGATTCTTTTCCTTCTTCCATTCCTATTATTATTAGGTTTGGTCTTTTCATAGTGTTCAAGAGGTCATGAATGTTTTGTATTAGGAATTCTTGGATTTAATATTTTCTTCAACAAGTGAGTTTATTTCTTCTGTACTTGAACACTCGAGATTCTCTCTTTCATCTTTTATAGTCTATGTTGGTGATGCTTGCTTGCATCTGTAGTTTCTGTTTACTTTTACAGTTTTTCCATTTCCAGAAGTTCTTCTGTTTGTGGTTTTTTACTGTTTCTATTTCCATTTTCAAGTCTTGAACCATTTCCTTCTGCTGTTTGTTTTTTCTTGACTTTCTTTGCTTTTTTAAAAGGGATTTATTGATTTCTTCCATTTTTTATTTGTCTTTTCCTCAATGTCTTTAAAAGAGTTTTTCACTTTCTCTTGAGGAACCTCTATCATCTTCAAAAAGTTATTTTTAAGTTCATTTTCTTGTGTTTCAGCTGCATTGGAATGTTCAGGTCTTGCTGTTGTAGGATCATTGAGTTCTGGTCATGCCATATTGATTTTGGTTGTTTAATGTATTTTTACACAGGCGTTTACTTACTTTTTTCTTCTACTGCTGTGGCTTGTGCCTGTGTCTGTTCTTCCAGCTTTGTTTTGAACCTGTGCCTATGTCATCTGCTATTTTTCCAGCTGGTGTGGTCTGGACTTATGCATCTGTAGTTGGCTGGAGAGAGAGAAAGAGAGAGAGAGAAAGAGAGAGTATGTGTGTGTGAGTGTGTGTGTGTGTGTGTGTGTGTGTGTGTGTGTGTGTGTGTGTGTGTGTGTGTGTGTCGTGAGGAGAGTGTTCAGATGATTGGGATTGGGCAAAAGAGTGGGCATTCAGTGAGTGTATCTCTCCTACTTGCAGGCTGCTGGGGACTGCTGCAGAGCAATAGAATTCCCCTCCAGAAGTGAGGGTAGGGTCCAGCTCCCTTGCTGGTCCTGGGATGGGAGGGAGGGGCATGGAATTTGCCCTGGGTTTAGTTAGGGTCTGGATTTTGGAGATGTCCAGCTGAGGAGCCCGTCACTCACCTGTTTTTTTTTTGTGTGTGTTTTTTTGTTTGTTTTGTTTTGTTTTGTTTTTTTGTTTGTTTGTTTTGTTTTGTTTTGTTTCCAACTGGTGTGGTTTAGGCCTGTGCCTATGCCTATAGCCTTATCTTATGAAGGCATTTTCTCAGTTGAGGCTCCCTCCATTCTTATGACTCTAGCTGTGTCAAGTTGTGATAAAATTAACTGAGACACACTCCAAAGTATTTTGTGCAGCTATCACCAATTTTAAATAGATCGTTTTCTTTCTTTCTCCCTTCATCTCCTCCTCCCCCTTCTCTTCCTTCTTTATATTTTTTCAGACAAGGGTGATGCTGTGTAGCCCAGCTAATCTGACACTCATCATCTGGTCTATGCTGGCCATGAATTCAAAGCAACCCCCTGCTTCTACTCCATGAATTGTGGGATTACAAATATACTCCCAGCATAGCTAGATATGGGCTTCTTTTCTATTCGAATCACATGTATTTCTGTATTGTGTGTGTGCACCTTCTATGGTTGTGGGCTGAGACCAGAGAACAACTGTCATGAGTGGATTCTCATCTCCTGACATGGGACTCTCTGAGATGAAACTCAGAGGGGTATCTCCTCTGCTGAGCTATCTTGCTACCCCTAGAACTGTTTCTAACTTCATTTTCAAATTGTTCATTGCAAGTGTATGGAAAGGCACGTAATGTAAATGAATATATGGACAAATATGTATATATACATGTGATAGATGATTTATACGCACACATTCACACATCTTTTAAGCTTCAAACTCCATAGTCTCAGCTGTTAGTTCCAATCATTTTTAGTGGGCTGACTGGGATTTTCCACAACACAAGGTCAAGTTCCTGTATGTGCAGGTACATTTATCTCTTCTTTGCTAATGTTGATGCCTCGCTGCACTGGTAGGAACTTCAGTGCAGTCTAAGCAGTGATAGTGAGAACAGGCACCTGGTCCTCCGCCTAGCCACGTAGACAGTCTGCTTTTTCAACATTCACATAATACTTGCTGTGGGCTTCTGTGGCTGCTTATTAGGGTGGTGAAGTCCACATCTCTTCCTAGGTTGTTGAGTGCTTGGAGCTAACAGTGTGCTGAATATTGTCAAATGTTTTCTGTTTTGTTTTCATTTATCTACTGATAAATGAAATCATGGGATTTTCACCTTTTAATACATTCATATCTCGTCAATGAATTTGGGATGTTAAACTAACCTTGCAAACCTAGAGTGGATCCTGCTTGTTTGTGGCATAGAATCACTTCTGCATATGTTCCTCCCTTTGGTTTGCTAGTGTTTTATGGAATGACTTTCGATCTATTTTTCAATAGAAGTTTAAGTCCGCTGCCCTTATGACATCCATCTTGTCTATCTTGGGGCTTAGGATAACAATGGTTTAACACAATGGATTAGGAAATGTTCTCCCTTTGGGGGAGGAGGTTTTACATAAAGCTGTTAATTCTTCTTTCAGGGTTTGTAGATTCAACAGTGATGGCATCCAGGCACGAGTTGACTACGCGAACAAGTTTTTGGTGTCAGTTTGCTTTACTCACTAAATCTCCTAGTCCCTACATATCTATTCAGAAGGTCCATCTCCTTTGGAATGGTTCCCAGGAGCTTGTGCCTTTTTCACCTGGGATGCAAACTGTGGCATGCTTCCATCTGAGCACCACACCTAATCCATCACCAAGCATTAAAATAGAAAAGATGGTGGCCAGATCATGCATGCTTTTGTGCATTTTCTTCGGCACAGAACTTTACTGCCTGTAGATCAGGGCAAGGGCAGTCTGGATCTAGTATGTTCAAGGGTACTGTTTCCAAAGTAGGACTCCATCTAACCTGAGAGGTTAGGCAGAAAACAGACTCTATCCCCAGGACTTACTGAATTGAGTACATCACCATCAGGTGGCTTTGAGCAGCTTAAGAATCCACTGTGTCAGCTACTTTTACTCTGAAGAGGAGATACCTGACAGAGGACAGTTCATTATGGTGAGGAAATCATGGTGGAGTTCATGGCTGCAGATACAAGCCGCTGAGATGCCTTACATCAGGAAATAATGAGAACACAGTCTAAAACCAGAGCCAGGCTATAACACATAAGGTCTTTCCCCTACTTTCACCTCTTTTGTGACAAGACTTTTCCTGAGGAGACATAATATACTACTAATTCCAGATAGAAAGCCCAAAACAAACCCAAGTACAGATACCACAAAAGTCCCATTTGGTAAGCCAATGAGTTTCACTGGAGTTACTTACAGGAATGTGACTGAGGGGCCACTTACAGGAGCAGATATGACTCAAAATCAGCTACATCACCAAAGCCCACCCCAGCTTGTGGTGATACCTCACAAAAATTGGGAACCTGGAGCTCACTGTACAGCCTGCAGGCAGCTCAGTAGGTTGGGAGTGTTCTTTCTAAGTGACTCAGTTGATCTAACCTTCTTCCAGGCAGACCCACTGGTTTCTGCTTCTTCCAGGCAGGGTGCCTGGCCTCAGAGTCTAGAGTCTTTGTAGTTTAGCTTGTCTGAGAGTAAATTTCAGGAGCCTTGATTGTTTACTCTTGAGTAGTAAATCTGGTCAATTTCGGGGATTTCCTGAAGCTATTTGGAGTTGTTTGCTTCAGGGAGCTTTCCTGCAGAGTGGATTATCTCAACATCAGAGGGAACTACTACACCACACTACACTCAAATGGTGTATTTCTTCCTACTAGCCCCACCTCCTATGGGTTCCTCCAGACCAAGCACCCAAATGCAGGGGCCTGTGGAGGCTCATCAAACCCTACCCTCTGGAATTTATAGTATTACAGTGGGGCTATGGCTAAGGAGTCCCAGGATGTCAGAGTGAATTCTCTACCTCACAGATGTTCTGTTTGTTACTTTAATGTCCACCACTTCCAACAGGCAGCAGATCTATTAAGAAGTGAAGTGCATGCTGTTACACTTGAAGGAATCCCCAATCACCGAGGGGATCTGCTAGCCCTCATCTGTGTTTTCCATTTCTTATTCAGGACCCTCATTTTCTTGGGGTTCCTTGGTCACATTAAGAAAGAACCAAATAGTTCTCAAGATTTTCTGTTGATATCCAGCACAGTGTCTCCCAAATGAAACTGTCCACTGGCAAACTGACCACCAAGCTGTCTCCAAGTAGAATAAAGAATAAAGTCTTAGAATGAAGTCTTCATTCCAGGGTTAGTCTAAGAGTTAACAAGCCAGGAAGAAGCAGCCCAGTGTTTGGTTGTGGTTATTTTCAGTTTTTAGAGAAAAGCTCCCGCACTGTAGCCCAGGCTTACCTGAGTCCACAGCAACCATCCTGTTTCAACCTCCCAAGTGTTCATATATATATACTTAAATTTCACTTACTTGGCAGCCTTGTCAAATGTTCATCTGAGAACTTTGATGGCTCTGATATTG
Organism: Phyllotis vaccarum; assembly: GCA_033318265.1. Classification (NCBI taxonomy): domain Eukaryota; kingdom Metazoa; phylum Chordata; class Mammalia; order Rodentia; family Cricetidae; genus Phyllotis; species Phyllotis vaccarum. Next base: position 88,568,873 of record JARWLC010000003.1, read on the forward strand.
CACAACTCAGTGCAGTTTCCACAATTCTGCTCCAAGGTTGTAAGAACATTCTAGATGTTTTTGTTCTGCATGCTTTGACTATTACAGCATACAGTGGCTGTTTCTCATGGGGTTCTGTGTCTCCACTGACATATTTATTTGAATGTAATGTTTTCGTGTGTCATATCCATTTAAAACATGGTGGTTCTTTAGTTCCTTGCACATTGGGTCTAAACAAACACACACCCATCATGTGCACTTGGCAGCATCACAGCTTCTGGGGAGGTAGATTACCTGTTAGGGAAGTCTCCTCTGGTCCATGCAAAATATGGGAATGACTGTCCAGAGAGTATGGTGGGGTCAGTGTGTCTCCAGAGAGCTTATTAAATAACTGTGCTGATCAAAGTCAGGAAACGGAAGGTAAAAAGGAGATATGATAATTTGCACACTAAGAGTCATTTTTAAGCAGACATTGACTCTTGGTCTGATATTTCTATTTTCAGGTCCCAGAAGATATAAGACTTGAGACTGGAAATTTGATTTTATACATTTATCCTTCCATGGCTGATGTCTTTAGAATGATGCTTCTGTCTCATAATATATCTCATGAATGTCAGGAGAAAAATCCATCAATTGCACCTTTAATAGGAATTTGACATCTGTGGGGCCTGTGACCTTTTGCAAGTGAGGCATTTCTGGTTTCCAGCTTGAGCATGCCCTGGCAATCTTCATTCTTCACAAAAATCATTAGTTTGCAAGAGTATCCATTTCTCTAGGACAGTGCTTCTCAACCTTCTCAATGTTGTGACCCTTTAATACAGTTTCTCATGTGTGATGACCCCCAACCACAAAATTATTTTTTGATATTTCATAATTGTAATTTTCTACAGTTATGAATTATAATGTAAATGTCTGATATGCAGAATATCGATTGGCAACCCCTGTGAAAGGATTATTTGACCCCCAAGGGGTTATGACCCAGAGGTTGAGAACCACTGATCTGGAAAAAAAAATAAAAGAGCTTGTATAAAGGGCTTCCATGGAAGAAAATCCAACAAGTGATTATCTAGATGATCATTTAATACAGAAAACCCTCACCATATACAGGGATCCACATTTCCAGTTGTCTCAAGCATGGTGTGATGTTGAGATCGATAACAGATTCACCCATCCCACTCCAGGAAAGAACTCCAACCATCCTTGTTGAAATTTGCTCTACTTGCTCATTCTGCTCTAAGCCGAGCATCAGCTGGAATGGTTTGAGGACTGGACCAAATAAAAACAGGCAGTAGTTAGTTATTCTGGCATTCCTAAGCACTTGCAGCTTCCAGTTGGTCCTTCAAGGACTAAAAAGAGAAAGCCTGAGCTAGCAGCAAGAGCAGGTTTTATTTCCTTTGTCTCAGAATTTCCTCAACACAGCGGCGGAAGTCAGACCAGATTCCTCTGACTTGCTGTGGCTCCCATTTTACCCCACTGTCCTTAGATCTACTCTCAAACCCAGTGCTTTATGACGCTTCATTCCCTCCTTCTCCACTGCCCCTTTGTGATCCTCTGTGCATATCAATCCTGCCGGGGACAACAGTGTATCTCAGAACTCAGTGCTTCCTCAGTAGTCTGTGGAGTGTGCAATGGACATGCACTGGGAATCCAGAGGTATATTTCTCTTGCTTTTCCCGTATGGTAGGATTTGAATCTAAGATTGTGCCTCAAAGGCTAAGTGTTAAGGGCTTAGCGCCCACTGATGAACTTTTGAGAAGTTATTGGATTCTTGGATTATGAAGGTTTTACTTCATTGGTGGATTAATAGATAGTTAAATGGCCTTTAGAAGGCAAGGCCTGGTCATAGAAAATAGGTCACTGGGACCATGCCTTTGAAGAGTGTATGCCATCCCTGGACCCTTCTTTACTTCTCACTATTTCCTAGCTCCCATGAGGCAAGCATCACTGTCGAGTCATACTCAGATTTCCAGGATATCTGGCCTCTCATAAGCCCAGAGACAGTGGATCCCACCTGCTATGGAACAAACCCCCTGAAACTACAAGAATCTTTCAACACTGCAATTAATTTGTTCAGCACAACCCATGAAAACAGGGTAGCCTCCTACCCAACTTCTGGTCTTCACTTGTCACTCACCACAAAGATAAATGTTCGCCCTGCTGTGCATTGCTAAGGGCTGGATAGGGACAGCAAATGGAAGCCAACCCCACACAGGCGTAATTCTTTTATTTTAAAGATAAGGTAAGTCCACTTCCTTTTTATTTTTAACTAAACTTTTTGTTTTGAAATAATTGTATCTACACATGAAATGGGAAAAAAGACCAGAGTGGGTCCTCTGCGCCCCTCCTTTAATTCACTCCTTTAATTCAGAAGTGGCGTGTGATGCCTTTGTCCTGACATTAATGTTGATCCCATGTACCCATCTCGACCAGATTTCACCAGGGATGATGAGTCCTTCTAATTAAGTCACTGTTGTGAATAAGGCTGGGCCTCGAATGATCAAATGTCTGGGCAATAACTCCTGCAGTGAAAATCTTGCTAAAACACATGCTCTTCGGCTACGATGTGTCATTCCAATCTGTTTATATTCATGGTTAATGATGTTTGCTATGTCACCCTTTAGTAAGGCCTTGAGGTCTCTGCAGGGTCTGCTGTGCTTAACAGACAAGGGGCCTTCGGGTCACAGCTCTTGGTTTAGATTTAGAATCACCTCATGTTTTCCTGGCTCTGAAACCATCCCTTGGCAATCACTGTTACAAATTCACACTCCCTGCTAACAGGAAACACTTGATGACAGTTCTAGCTTGCTGTCACACAGTCACAGCCCATGGGCTCCAAACTCAAATGAAACTTTATTTTTAAGGTTTGTGTGTGTGTGTGTGTGTGTGTGTGTGTGTGTGTGTGAGAGAGAGAGAGAGAGAGAGAGAGAGAGAGAGAGAGAGAGAGAGAGAGAGAGAGAGAGAGAGAGGCTGTCATGTTGCCTAGGCTGGCCTCCAGATCCCTATGTGGCCAAAACTGAGCTTAGCATCTAATCTCGCCTCTACCTCCCAAGTGCTGGGATTACCAGTATGAACCACCAGTGCTAGTTTTTGTGACAGTGGGGATCAAACAAGGACTTTGAACATTCTAATCAAGTACTCTATCCACTGAGCTATATCTCCAGTGCAAGTAGAACTTGGATTCATTAGGACTCCGTGTAGGCCAGCGGTCTCTGAACAGTGGTACAGTACACTGTTGGAACACAGCCTCTATGATCCCATTTCTCCTTATACATCTCCAGAATTATTCCTTGTCCTCGCTCTGGGTGTGGTCAGATGCCTTGCTTAACTTCATACACTAGAAGTGACGTGGGGCAAGATTTGAACCAAGACCTTAGAGAGCTTCTGCTCTCACTCTCTCAGCCCCTAAGACCTTGGCAGAATCTTGTGTGCATCTTTCTGAGGGGTGTGAGATATTGGGGAAAGAAAAGTGAGATTACAGCCAGCCACAGAGAGACTGAGTCGGCTTACTCCACCAGGCAGGTCTAGCAAGTGTGCCTTGTGTCACCAGGAGAGCTATAAATGAGGCTCAACACAAAATAGCAGACTTACTTAAACATTTTGACTTTTTGGTAACTGCATAGTGTGGTTCTTGGAGCATGAACTTGGAAGGTGTTACAGTGTCACATATAATAAATACAATGTTACAGTGTCATATACACTAAACATGATGTTACAGTGTCATAAATAATAAACACATGTATGCTCTGTCAATCCACAAGCCAGAGATTAAACATCCCTGCTTTGGAACATCCTGCCCTTGAGCTTCCAGACAGCTATAGCAATGTGCATCCATTCAGGCAAAGCCTTCAGGAGAAGCACCCAGCAGAGTCCTGCCCACAGGGCATAAAGGTGACAAGGCATAAAGCAGTGTATGTCAATCTCTAATCTGAGCGGCTCATTCACCAGCAACCATGTCAGAGTGTCTGTAATCAAAATACTCATGGGAACAACTCAAGGGAGAAAAATATTTGCTTTGCTCATGGTTTCAGAGGCCTCAGTCTATGACTGTTTGAACAGAGCATCATAGTAGCAGAAGAGTGTAGCAGAGGAAATCCTTCGCCTTCTGGAGAAAGGAAGCAGAGAGTGAGTGACTAGGATCATGCCTGACCTTCAACAGCAGAGGTCTCCAGATACCTACTTCCCCTACCTAGGCCCCACCTCCTGGCATTTCTGAAACCTCCCAAAACAGCACCACTGGCTGAAAAACAAGAGTTCAACATGTGAACCTGTGGGGAAATTTTCATATTCAAACTATAACAGATGTCTATAATGATGACCTCAACCATGGCACAAAGGAACTTTGAAATATCTGGTATGACAGAGGGTTTTCTTTATTCCCCAATCTCTGGATTTGTTCTGGGTCACTGAAAGACTTCTAATTAAGTGACAGTTACTCTCATCACCAAATCTTCAGGCTCTCTTAGAGAAGCTAGGCACTTGAGGATAACTAACAACCTGTGTGCCTGCAAGAAGGTCTGATGAGCTCCCCAGCTCAGGAGGTTTTGCCCACTGAGAATTTCTAGAAATTACAAGGAATCTCAGGACTACAAGTATGATCCACTATATGGATGTGTATTCTGGGGTGAAAACTCATGTCTTCATGCTTACAGTGCAAATACTTAACAACTGAACGATTCTACCCTCCTTGAGCTACTGAGTTTATTGGGAATACTTACTTGAGCACAGTGACTCACAGGCGACCAGTGAGAAGAACCCTTCCCTGGCCAACTCTTTACAACTTAGTAAACTCTCAGGGATCAGATGAGCAGATAACTCAGTAAGTAAGAGTGTCTGCTGCACAAGTATGAGGACATTAGTTCAAATCCCCCAGCACCCGTGTAGCAATCCAGGTCCAAACACATGTATCTGTAACCCCAGTTCTGTGGCAGGACAGAAATAGGAGGATAATCGGGGATTGTTGGCTGCCAGCCTAGCTCTGGGTTCATGAGAGATTCTGCCTCAAAGAAATAGCATGGTGAGTGATGCAGTGGGGCACACAATGCTTTCCTCTAGCCCTTCACACTTGTGGGGTGTGCATCCACACCCACTCACATATCTGCTAACTAAAAAATTAAAAATAAATGATGAAATCTTTGAAATGGAGAGCCTTCCGATGACTTTCTGGTATTCCTGACTCTTGTGAGCCTCCCCAGCTCCATGAGGGAATATTATAAGCCCAGTTGCTCATGGGGGTCTCCTATGGGTCGGCACAGCTCCTCTGTATCATGACCAAAGCAGAGGCAACAACCTGGTCTGGTGTCACTAGAGCTTGAACAATAGCCCTAGGTCATGTGAGATGGAAACTCTGTCATGGAGAGCCTGACAGCTTTAAAGTGAAGTCTGTTTCTATCTGTCCTGCTTTCCACTCCCACCTACTGGTTTTCAGCTTGGCCAAAGTGGTATGCAAAGTGTACTGTTTACTCTCCACCAAACATAATCGAATGCTGGGTGTTTCCTCAGTTGCTTTTCCATTAACTTTCTAAATAGTTTCCATGTGTCCTGTTGGATTTTTGGCATTATCCAGTCCATAAATTTACCCCAAAGATCCCTGTTTGTCATCATTTTTTTCTGCTTCCCACATGAAAAGAACTATCTACTTTTGGGGAACGTCATAATACACACACACACACACACACACACACACACACACACACACACACACACACACACACACATCTTTTTTTCTATGTTACTGCACAATCAGTTGGTTCATTTCTATAATTTCATGTCATGACTGTCTAAAAAGAATGAATTAGCATTCCTTTCAAAGCCCAGACTGGTGTGTTGCCCTTGGAGACCCCAATAGCGAGAGCAGCCAGGAGCATCCTACTCTATCTCTTGCTTGTGAGGATGAGAAGTAAATGGAGTCACCTGGCTGCAGAGTTCTGACAGACTCCTGTGACCACAGAGTGAGGCCTGAGCACTCAGGGTGTCCTCAGAGCAATTGTCACACCCAACCCTGCACGGAAGGATGAGATTTACCAGGTACCTGTCACTGTAACAGCAGCCCCAGAGTGCACACGCTCCATGCTCCATTCTTCTGTAGAGTGACCTGGAATTCATGATCCTCGGGCTCAGCATCCCCAGCTCTGGGCTGTGTGTGTGCACCACCACACTGGGTTTGGCTCTTGTCAAATCTAGGCTTTTCCCTGCCCAGCCGTTCTATTGCTGTTAATAAAATAAACAGCCAGTTTACGAGATTCCCACCCAAGGGATGGCCTTAGAGAGCATTTTGGTACTATTTAATCAACATTTTCCATTGTATAATTTTATTAGGTATTAGTGCAGATTTTTACTCAATAGATGAAGCTTTTGAGAGTGAATGACAGAATTCTTTAAACCAGGTAAGTCTGACCAGAATGGTAGCTCTAGCATGACCCGGCACAAGTGGAAAGATAGCTAAAGCATGGCCTGGCACAAAATCATAAACAACTTAAAACATTGTCACTTTTAAAAATGGTATCGCATAGTTGCTGGACTCTTGATAAAATACATGCATATACATACATACTCTGTCCTTCCTGCTGCTAATATGAGCTGATATGAATTAGTAGCTCTGGACCACTCCCAAAGTTATTAGCTAGCTCCTAAGTTGTGGGAGTTAAAGGCCCTATCCATAATCAATACAATGTTACTCCATTTCACAGGACACAATTCATAGTCCTGGGTAGACAAAGGAATTGGATGAGAACAGAGCATTCAAAGGGAAGTGAACAATGTTCTCAGGAAGATTTAGGGTCAGATTTATGCATGCAGTGGCATGGGACAGTCCAGCAGATCAGCCACAGTGGCATGGGACAGCCCAGCTGTCTATGTATTGTCAGTACTTTAAGGCTATCTAGACAAATCAGATTGTCTTTATAGCAATCATTTATTTTGATTTTTCCCCTATTGTCTGAATGCCTGTGCAATGACTACATTTATTTATCTCCAAAGATGGTTGTAACTCATGAATGGATTTTGCTATAGCCACATGCTGCCCTCTGTCTTCATCCAGATACAAGCAGCAGCCATGTCTATGCTGACACTGCTATGCTGAATTCGCCCAGTAAACATTTCCTGACCACCCACCAGACACAGATAGAGGCAATGCAGTGAGCAGAACAAAGATTTTGCTGTCCTTAGGAGGATGAGGGGCACTCAGCAAGCATAGGACTAATGTTGCAGTGTGCTAGTCAGCTTTGGGTACCATAGAAAGAGGAGCTGGGTTACACTGTGGCTAAGCAGCAAGGACTGGATACTTTAGAAAGAACAGTTTATTTATTTGCCTGAATGTTTTTGAGGTAGGAGATAGAGCGGTAAAGAATGGGGGATGGGGAGAGCTCCAGCTGAAGGACAGCTGTGCCCAAGTGTCTGAGGAGTGGAGAGGCAAGAAGTTGCCTAGTCCTGAATGAGGCACCATCTCCTTGTCCCAGTGTGGTCCTGCAAGGTGGTCCTGCAAGGTGGTTCAAAGCCTTTATTGCTAGAGGCACCTCTCTATTCTCATCTTCTCAAAGGAAAGGATTCAGTGAGAGACACAGACAGTTCAAGACAGCAGAACAAACACTCCAAGAGAGATTGGCGGCATGGCTCCAAAGGCAGAGAGCAGCCCAGTGGGCTCTTCAGTGTGAACTTAAAAAAAAAAATGTGTACAAATTATTATGAAGTAGGTGATGTATTCATGGGTTAAAGATAACCTTGCTTCCCTCCTGGCCATGGTGGACGAGAAATTCCCTTTAGGTTGTTTCTTCCCATGATTGTCTAGAAAGCATCAAATAAGGTCAGGAACAAGACGAAGCAATGACACTCCAATGACATCAGGGCTTTTGGGGACACAGACCTTCTGGTAATTCATGTATGTGGGTGTTTCCTGGTGCCTTGGTTTCTGATCTGAAGGCAGCTACCTAAGTGCAGCACTGAGGGTGCCTAGCCACAAACGGGCCTCTGACTCTCAGGAGACACAGCCACCAGATGCATCTGCACTGTTCCTTCCTTGCCTCAGCTTCACTCCCTGCCTGGCATCATTACTTCTTGAGGGAAGAGTCAGTCTTTGTATATAACTACCATTATTGGGGAACAGAGAAGATTGACAGATGCCAATTCCCAGAGTCAATTTTGGTTGGGTAGTTTAGACTATAGAGACTGGGTATAACTTTTCTTATTTAGGTACTGAGGTCATAGTCATTCCTTTTCTTGGAGATGTGACAAGAAGGACTGGTAAGAACATGAGGAAGGAGAGGTTTCTGTTGGCTCATAGTTCTAGAGGATGTAATCCGCCATGGTGGTAGAAGCATGGGGCGGTGGGTCACATTGTGTGTGTGCTTAGGAAGCAAAGAGAGATGGATACTGGTTCTCAGCTTGTTTCTCCTTTTAATCCAGTTCAAGATGGCAGCCCATGGAGTGACACTGCCCATATACAGAGTGAGTCTTCCCACCTCAACGAACAGAGTCGAGAAACTCTCTCTCAAACATGCCAGGAAGTTTATGTTCATGGTGATTGTAAGTCCCTCAAGTTGACCATCAAGATGACCAAAGCAGCCTTTTTATTTCTGTTTGTCTTTATCTTTTTACATTTTCTTTCTTTCCCTTTCTAGTCCAAGCTTTCTTCAAACATATCATAGACCCAAGTATGACCTCCAACTTCTGACCTATCCATCTCTGCCTCCCAAATGCTGAGATTACAGCTGTGCCCCACCATACCTGGTTTACAAAGCACTGAACATCAAACCCTGGGCTTTCTGCATGCTAGGTGATCCCTCTACCAGCTGAGCAAACCCAGCCCTCTGTTTGGTCCTCATGAGCATCTTGCTGCTATTTGTCCTTTTTAGTGTGTGCTCCTTATGGATAATTTTTCCTGGCAGCTTATGTCAGGCCATGCACTGCATAGATTTCTGACACAGAACTGTGTGCACAGGGTTTCAACTGCATCCACATATCTTCTGTGGCCTCCGTGTGCCTGATCCCTTCTGCTTTAGAGATTTTTCAATCATTTCTTGTGGACGGCTGAATAAGCTTTGGCCTTCTTCCTAGAAGTTCGTGTTCACAGTAGAGCTTCTTCCCAGCCCTGTGTTCTTGCAATTGAAGTAGCTGCTCTTCTGAGCTGCCTGCAGATCTACTGACTTGAGTGGGAACAGCACTGTGAGGTGATGAGAAGTGGAGTAGCTTCTAGGTACAAACAACCTTAAAAATAAGTGGCTCTTAATCTATTGAGGCTGTGTGTCTAACTGTTGGTCAGAGATGGTAATGAGGAACAGATTTTTTAAAAAGTGTGGGAGGTAGGGGTAGCAGGTGGTTCACAAATAGCTTTCTCTTGGGGATGTTTGTATACCTTCGTGGGAGGGCTGACTAGTGCATTTCACTTAACTGTGTGTGTTGCAAAATAAATAAGAGACATAAAATACCACCAATAATCAACATCTTTCCCAAGATAGCACCACTGTACAAAGAAACCTTTTTCCAAAGCTTGAATCCAACCAACCTTTTGATCCTATGGTATAAGTTCTACCCAGGGTACCTAATGCCTGTTACCAGGCTTCAGCATATACCCCCTTTAGAGATTTGCTTTTATTTCAAAGGACATAAAATTCATATATCTTAAACTCCTGTCAGGGGCTCTTCAATCACTTGAGAAAGTCTGTGGTTTGGGTTATTAAGAAATGTCATGTTGGTGTTAACATGACATCTTGGTCCTGTGAGGAGGGCATCTGTGGTGGTTGGTCTTGATTATCAACTTGATGGGATTTGGGATCACCATTGAAAGAAATCTATGGCTGTGTCCGTGGCAGGTTTTCTAGGTGAGGTTAATGGATGTGGGACACTGTACCTTGAATGTAGATGGTACTATCCCATGACCTAGTATCCAGGACTGAATAGAAGGAAGCAAACTGAGCATCAGCAGTTCACCTCCTCGTTACTCTCTGCTTCTGGACCATGGCTACAAAGTGACCAGCTCCCTCCTGCTTCTGCCACTCCGGCCCCTCCTCTGTGGACTGTCTTCCCTAGAACTGTAAGCCAATGAATCCTTTCTTCCTCTAGTTGTTTTGGCCAAGCATTTTGTCACAGAGGTGAGACAAAGTAAGTTTTTATTCTGCCTATTTCTTTGTGTGATTCTAAATCAGGAAAGAGTAAATTTTGCTCAGCAGCTGAGGGGTTTCTTGAGTATGATTGGTGTTCGACACAGGTAGAAAGCTGACCCAGTGAGACCTTGAGGGGATTCCTGCACAGTGGGGGCTTCCTCCTTGACCCTGGGTTAGGCACAAACTGAAGTGGCTGCTTTCTGACTCAGGCAGAAACAAAGCAGCAAATGACCTTGCAAGTGTCATTTTAAGAGGAGAAAAGGGGAGTCTGTGTTAGAACGCGCTGGGATGCAGTAGTAAAGAACATGTGAGGGAGGAGGGAAGCGAAAGAGGGACAAAGGGCTACCTCTGGAGAGAGGAGAGACAGCCATGGCACATAAGCAATGGTTTATAAAGGTAGGGTGGTGGGAGCGGGGGGGGGGGTGTTGTATACTCTGTGTTAGGATGAGGGGTTAATTGTGCATGTTAATTAGGTGAACCAAGGGAGCATCTGATTGCTGGATTTTGATAGCTTCAAAAGGAAGAAGTGGCCAAATAAGGGACCAGACCTTGGTAGCTAGGAATGTAATCTAATAGTTCTTAGCAAGGCAGAGGGAAGGGAGAGAGGGTCAAGGCCTGCCAGAGCCACATGCTCCAGTAGGCTAGTGCCTCTTGAGGAATAATAGACTCATCAATCCCAAAGAGTCACCATCAGCAGTTCTGAGTTTTCACTAAAAACAGTATAGACCCTTGAGATCCGAAGGTATTTGGTTCATTTCTAATCATCCCTCCCATCACAGCACTTTCACTATCCAGTCGTTGATAGGATAATTGGGGGGATGAATGAATGAGTGAACGAATGAATGAGCACACTTTTTGCCAAGTGCATGTGTAATTCGGGACTTAGATGCCCATCCCTTGCTGTCCTTGTCTCCTTAATGGCAAGTGCTGACCTAGCATTGCTGTTACAGTTTGGATATGAAGTGCCCCTTGAAAGAGAAGCACCTGCTGAAGAGTCTGGTCCCCAGCTGATGATGCCATTGAGAGGCAAGTGCATCATGCTGGTAAAGCTGAATGAGCCGTAAGAGCTGAGATTAGTGGGAGGCAGCAAGTCACAGGGATGGACTCTAAGGGGAATATCTTATCCTTGAATCTTGCCTTTCTCTGTTCTTATTTATCTGTCTGTCTGTCTCTCCCTTTCTCTTTATTTCTTTGCCCTCCCCCTCTCTCTTTCTAGTCCTCCCTCCCTCCTTCCCTCTCTTTCTTCTCTTCCCCCTCCTCCTTTCCAGCTGCCGTGAGGTCAGTTGCTATGCACCAAAAGCTCCTGCACTATGATTAGCCTTACCATGGCCTAAAAGTGGTGGAACCAGGTGACCATGGACTGTAACCCCTAAAACTAAGGCTGCACCCTTCCTGCTTCTAAGTGATTTTCTCAGATATTTCATCACAATGGCAAACAAAACAAACAAAAACCACACACATCCATACACACACACACACACACACACACACAAGCGCACGTGTGCTGTGCTTCAACGACAGCAAGCATTCCTTTTCATTAGAGCACGTGTGTTTCCTGACCACTGGGGACAAACCAATAGCTGAATATGGGGTGTGGGAGTCAGAGGACTGGGGGTTTCAATGTTGTCCCTGGGAGTCAGGGGTCTTGTTCCACAGCCAGCTGGCAATAAGTGGTAGGTTCCAGAGCAGATGCTCTACTGTACTTGGATTAGTTCAATATGTTTACATTCTTCTAGGAAACAAAACCAAAACCACCTCTGTTTGTCCGCCCCCCACACAGTAACAGAACACTAAAACTGAAGAGAGGTGTATTTATTGAGGGGAAAAGGATAATTACATGCATCCTGCCCTACAAAAATTATCCAGGTACCACAGCAGAAGCTTGATTGCTGATGATTAGTAATTACAGATTGCCCGATTGCTCATGTATCTTGGCTGAAATGAATTTACAGATAATCAGAGATTCATGTGACTTCCGATACCTATCCCAGATAAATCGTGGTTAGCTGCTGTCACTGCTGCGAAAATTTTATACATTCTATGACAGCCGGAGTGGGTGATGGCAGTTATGGAGGGTCCACTCAGGCTCACTAGAGAAGGAAAGTCTGTGTTGAGGGCAGGAAGGGGCTGTACCAAGGACAGGTTCTGCCAGCTCAGCAGTGAGAAGTTCTGATATATTGTCACTGCGTTGTCAGAACAGGAGACAGACTCCTGGATGGTACTGTCAATCATATCTCCCCGAGTATACTCGCTTGCTTGTCACTCTGCGCACTCCATGCCATGAGTGGAGTCCATCATGTGCTCAAAGCCTAGCTAGTGAACTTCACATGACACGTTTGAACTTCTAGCAGGAATCAACACAGGCATAAACAGGAAGAACATTTTCTTCTTTTCTATGTGCCTTTCTGGTCACTAGCTCCACCCCTGTCACTCCTCACTATAGCCACCTGCCCCCATGTTTGTCTAAAACAGAAGGGGGGGGGGATCTTCCTTTCAATAGTCAGTCCTATACATAAAACAGGAATTTCTCAGCCTTCTCTGGAGCTCCCAGAAATGGATCCTGCTGTGTCCTATCTCATTCATCTGATAAAGATGAGAGTCTTCTTGAACTGGTAGGTAATGTGTCTGTGGGTTGTAAATCACTGCTTGATGCTCTGATTCTATATTCTGGAGAGGGGACTACCTGACGGACAGTGATTCAGGGCTGGGGCTGCAGGGGGCTTCTTACTTTAAAGACCAGCATAGGCTTCCTGCCATCAAGTGCTTCTAACCCATGCCCATGTTTGTAGAGATAGATATTTCTGAGATCCCTGGCCTTGGTTCATGGGCACCCATTATATTACTCTTTCATTTACCCAGTTACACAGCTCTCAGTATCAAAGAATCATACCAATTTTCTTTTTTTAAATCTTTAATGACTTCTAAGTTCACTGAAAAGCAAAGCCACATTCTTGTCTGTGAGGTGTCATGTGTCTGTTCTCTGCCTTCTCTCCCCCCCCTACCCACCGTCACAGCTCAGGACTTCCTTGGTAACACACAGTCATTCCTGTCTTTGGGTACTTGTGTCTTTCTGCCTGAACATGCCAGGCATGTGGCTTTGCCTCATCCTGAAGTCTATAGGGGACTGTGAGAAGATTGAGGCTCTGTGGCAGGAAATAATTAGGGGGAACTTCCTGGAAATTAGAGGGGAAAAAGAAGCTTTTGCTAAAGAACAGCAGCATATGCCACACCTCTGGAACAGCCACAGTTGCGCTGGCCAGTCCAGCAGCTAGATGGTGAACTCTAAATGCTAATGGCAAAGGAAATAAAGAGGAGTCTATGTTGCTGTGCAGCTATCCAACGGTTTGGGGAGGTGACAGTGGCCAAGGTCTCCCTGGAATGGTTCAAAGGGAGCAGGGAGGGAGGGCAGGTATGCTGTGGGCTAGCCAAATCTTGTCACAATGGTATATATAGGAAGGAACAAAAGTACCTGGGAAGCACACAAGGAAAGAGACGATTTTTCTTTGGACAAGGTGGCCTGAGGCTCTGAACTCCCAGTAATCAATACATATGTGCCCACGTAGCAGACAGTCGATAGGATATAGTGACACAGACTATGTTTCTCTGTATCAAGTTTGAAAGGAAAGGGATGTGCTGTATCACAAGAGATGATCTGGAAGTATGCTGAAGTCATTCAGACCTTCATACTCATATCCTGCAAATCAAGGGGCAGCTCCTTCTAAGACCGCCTTCCTTTGAAGAGCATATGTATTTTTAAGTATAGGGAAAGGCAGAGAGTGCTGTGAAGTCTGGTTTGGAGAGCCTGGGCACAAAGCATCTGATGTATTATAGAGAAGACTCGGGCTGCCAGGGTGGCAGTGTGCTGCCAGTCATAGAAGGCCAGCTGAGGTTGTGGCCTCTGAACACCCCATGTGTGACTAGAACACATCAACGTTTCTTAATGTCAGGTACCTACACAATGTCAGCATCACTCCCAAGCCGTCTACTCTATGTTGAAGGCACAAAGGCAAGTCAGTGTATTGTAGTGCGACTTTTTTGTTAGAACCATCAGCTCCCCAGTAATGGGGAGACTTACTATTAATTATAAAAGATTGGCTGATAGTTTAGGCTTGTTTCCAACTAGCTCTTATAACTTAAATTAATTTGTTCTATTAATTTACTTTCTGCCTACTGGTATTATTACCTCATGTCCATAGTGTTCATCTTGCTTGCTTTGCATCTCCTAGAGTCTCCGCCTTCTTTTCCCCAGTGCCTGGAAATCCTGCCTAGCTATTGGCTGTTCATCTTTTTATTAAACCAATCAAATGACACATCTTCACAGTGTACAAAAAAACTATTCCACAATATTGTATGCCTGCCCACTATTCAGTCATGGCTCAACAGAGGCCTGAATAGTGTATACAGACACACTGGAAGAGATGCTGACAGTAGTGGTGTTGTAGAGATGGATGGATACATGGTGCTGTCACATCTCTCAGAGGAGATTTGTTGTCACACAAATTTTGGTTGTAATAAAGGAAACTCAGAGTCAGATATTATGGAAAGGCTGAAATATCAAAGAGAGGAAACCCCACAGTCAGATCTCACCCAGCTGTCTTCCAGCTTCCTCAGCCTGGCTCCTCCTGGCTTCTACTGCATCATCTGTCTTCCTACACCTGCCTTAAATACCTTCTTCACCCTGTTGTTTCACATTCAGGTTAAGATTAAAGGCATGGGCTACTTTGTTAGTTAGCCTTGAACTCACAGAAACATAAAAAGACCTCCTCTGTCTCTGGAGTTATGGGATTAAAGGCCTGGCACCACCACTGCCTGCCTGGGAGCCTGGAATTCCCTCTGTAAAGCAATCTGGCATCAAACTCAGATCTACTGAGATTGAAGACATAGGTCACCACTCCTGGTCTTTCTGGTGCTGGGATTAAAGGTGTACGTTATCACTCTCTGATCCTCCTGGATTGACTGTGGGTAGATCTCTAATATTCCAGACAGGTTTTATCAACATATCACCACAATTTGTTACAAACGTTCCTGACCACACTGAGTCCAAAGGTCTTAGGTGTAATAACAATCTCATCTTAGCTTTGTCTTTCTCTGTGTTTTATTTTGTAGTAGCAAGGGTACCACTCAAGACCTTAGGTGCACTCAACAAGTGCTTTACTCCTGAGCGGCACTGTACTCTTGTTTATAATTATGTAAGTAGTATAGATATGTGTTTACATAAGAGGCATATAAATATAAGTACATACTATATTCATACATGCAAATGTCCCCTTTATTTTTATCTACTACTCAAATCACTAATCTTTAACAAAAATGGGTCCTATCATCTCATCTTGGCAGTGCACAGAGATGGGGCTAGTCTCATCTACTTAAGAGAAAAGGGCAGGAGGATATGCTGGCTAAGTTTATCTCAACTTGACACAAGCTAGAGTTGTCTGAAAGAAGGAACCTCAATTGACAAAATGTTCTGATAAGATCTTTCGTTATGCATTTTCTTAATTAGTGATTAGTGGAAAAGGGCTCAGCCCACTGTGGGCAGTACCATCCCTAGGCTAGTGGTCATCTGTTCTATAGGAAAGCAAGCTGAGCAAGCCATGGTGAGTAAGCCAGTAAGAAGCACCCCTCCAAGGCTTCTGCATCAGCTACTGCTTCCAGATTCCAGCTCTGCTTGAGTTCCTGTCCTGGGTTTCTTTAGTGAACTACCACATAGAAGTGTAAGCCAAATAATCCCTTTTCTCCCTAACTTGCTATTGGTCGTGGTATTTCATCACAGCAACAGTAACCCTAGCTAAGCCAAGGACCAAGCTTTCAAGAGCTTTCTGAGGCATAAAGCAAGTTCAAGGTTAACCTGGATAACTTAATGAGGCCCTGCCTCAAACTCCAAAGGAAACACAAGCTAGAGATACAGCCCAGTGGGAGAACAGCTGCTTAGTGAACTTGACACCTTAGAGTCAGTCCCTCATATTATACAAAGCAAAGTAAGAACAAAACCATACTGTTAATGCCTTGTCTTATGACTTCTGAAACTATTTCTCAATACATTTACTTCATTCCAGTATATCCAAAATTATGTGGATTCTTTTGGTGTTTCCATTTCAGTGAGATTCTGAATTACCTAATAACTTGTTTCACCCCTGAAACAAGGTTCCTCCTTCTATCTGAAACTGGTGTCAGCATTCCATGGGCTAACAGGTCATATGTCCTCAAGGTTGTCTCTCTGGCTGTTGGCTAATGGCTTTTTCCAGACAGCAGTAATCTGTCTTGATCCTCATGGGCAGAAGGTCTGTACAGACCTGGCCTCCAGGACAGAACAGCCTTTTGTTTCTGATAGAAAGCAATGAAGCTCCTGTCCCAGGATTACCAAGCACAGCTCTACTTCCGCTCTCAATGCCGTCACTGCTGGGCTCAGGAAAGCTGTCTGAACACAGTTCAGCTCAAAACTGGGTCAGACAAAACCTGGTGCTCTCTGAACCTTGTTCTGATGGAGATGGTGATGAGGTCCAGCTGCGGAGAATTAAAGAATTATGACCTCATGTCACCAATATCCCTGTGTCCTGATTATGTAAGTACTATGTGAGTGAACATCCCTTCTCCAGGGCCGTGGAAGTGATACAGTCTGCTGAGAAGCTTTACACCTGCCTCAGCACCAAAGAAATGGACCTAGTAGGATGTTCCTGGAGACTTACATTCTAGAATAGTTTCTTAGGGCACAGAACTGCCTCCCTCTGGGTCCTTCTTACCTTGCCTTATTGCTCATTCCTCTGCAGAAGTATCCTCAAAACTGGAGAAAGTGGGAAGTTAAGTTGTGCTCATACACAGGCATCCATGCACATATACAAGAACACATGTATACATGTGCACATGTGGGCAGACACACACACACACACACACACACACACACACACACACACACACACACAGGAAAATGCAGTTCAGCTGAAGCTGGCAGTAAACACTATCCTCTTATTCAGTATGGACAGAAGCAAAGATCTATCACGCTGTTTCTTGCTGTGCTTCCTGTGCACATGGTGACAGACTGATCAAAATGGGCTGGGACATGCAAGAGAGACTGTAACTGTGCCTAAGGGGGCATCTGCAGCTGTGTGATTTTTTTTTAGATGTAGACATGCTAGCCAAGGACAGATCACCCAGGAGGCAAGCTGGCTAGCAGGGCTTCTGGAAACCATCATGTAAAATTACTGTGCACACAGGTGTTAGGATCAATAGACTTTCTGAAGCCCCAATGTAAACCATTGTCCCTGGGACCTAACTTTGTGAAAGAGAGAATTCACCTTCACTCCAGGGCAGTGGGTTATTGCCTGGACTTTTACTCTGCCTGTTTCTTCCATGATTTCGATTTGGAATGACTCTTAGGAGCCGGTTAACCTGGGGAGCTCTTTGTGTGGCTTGCCTGTGCCCCAGGACTGGAGGGTGACTAGCTAATGATAGTCACCTTCCTGGTCCAGCTGCAACTGGAAGGAACATGTTTGCTTTAAAATTTTCTAGCTTTCTGCTCTGGCAAGGGATTGTGTGAGGTGAGACTTTGGCCACAGAGCTGGCTCTGTGCTGGAGGCCGTGTTTCAGGCAAATCCATGTTAGGGGGGCCAACCACTATCAGAGAGGCCATCTTAAGGGCTCCAGGCAATTCCCACTTGTTTCCATAGACCTTTCAGTTAGTGGTTTCCATGGAAACCGTGTGTGATTGATTGATGGTTCATTTCCTGAGTGTAGGCTTATCTGTTAGTGGGAAAATGTGCTGACCCTGAGACCCAGGTCTGAAGACCATGCTTTCCAAACTCCTTTGTTTCCTCGGAACTATGAGCAGCAACACAGAGTGCAGCCAGGCAAGATGGTCTTCAAGGAGGCATGGCTGGTGTGTTCAGTCTCCCATAGCTGTGACCAGATATCTGCCCAGAAGTAACTTAAGAGAGAAAAAGTTTATTTTGGCCGAGTTTCCAGGGCTCTAGTCCAGGAAAGCCATGGTGGCAGAAACCCAAAGCATCTGGTCATATTGTACACGCAGTCAGAAAGCAAAGAGGGGAGGCTGCTGGTACTTGACTCATTTGCCTTTGCTGCTCACTCTTCAGCATCTTCCATGGCCGCTAGTGTGATCCATGATCACATTCCTTCACCCTCGGCATCTTCCATGGAACCTCGTGTGACCCATGCCCATCTCCCTTCACGCTCAGCAATCTTCTTCAGCCCTAGTCAAATGATGCTGGCACTTGGAAAGCTGCCTGCAGAGAAAGGGCCAGTTGTGAAGCTCTGCTCTGGGAGGGATGAGGCTGGAAAGATGAATACAGTTGGTCATTCTGGCTGCCTCATTGATGGCACCTCAACACTCACTCTATCTCATTGTCTGTCTTCACACAATCAGAGTGTGTGTGTGTGTGTGTGTGTGTGTGTGTGTGTGTGTGTGTGTGTGTGTGTGCAGCTATAGATCTATTTTAAAAGGTTTGACTCTCTCAAATGGAGCAAGGATGCTCTGTGTGGCAAGAACAGAGAGCCCCAGAGTCAGTGGTCAGGAAAAAGAGTTCAGAGGTTGATGAGAGCCAATTTATGCTCTGAAAACAGAGGAATCAGAAAAATCTCACAGTGGTATGGTCCGTAATGAAGGCTCAAGTCAGAACAGCAGTGGGCAGACCAACCACAAAGCTGTGGTAGTGACTGAATCCTGGAGTAAAAGACAAGGGTCTCCTGTTTGGTAAGCATCTCTTTGACACCAAGAACTTTCTGCACAACTTTATCTCAGCGATTCTTAACAACAGAGAACCCTGGGTACCACTTTGTCTCATCTGCTCAAGAAGTATCCGGACTCAGGAAAGTTAGGGGATCAGAATACAATTTCACAACTGGGGTTTGCACCAAAGTTTACACATTCCTTCGTCCCCTCCCAAAGCACTACCGACTACAGTGATCCTCCCTGATCTGGGAGAGAAGCTGTGTGGCCCACACTAAGGCCACCACTGTAGGAATTGAGAGGGGAAGATAGAACCGATACAGTCTGTCAACGGGACTGAGATACAGTAGTATAATTAACAACTATACTTCACTACAGAAATATAGGACTGGCAGACATGATCATTTTGTATCATTGAAAGAGATGAAGAGACTGTTCAGGGCTGTGTGTATTCAAATCTTTTGCAAGTGAAGTGCTGGTGGTCATGATGAGGGTCATGTTGGGGTGACCATGGGGGTGATAGTGGTACCAGTGGACTTGGTGGGGATGGAATGAGTGAAGGCGAAGTTGTGGGATGGTGATGAAGGTGATAATAGTCAGAGTGGGATTAGAAGTGATGATGAGGGTGACAGTGGGGGATGGGAAATGATGGAGGTGGATGGTGATAGTGATAGGAAAGATGGTAATGATGAAGTCATAAGCTGGTTGTCATGGTAGCAACAGAAGTGCTATTGGTGGTGATGGAGATTGGCGATGGAGATAGTTCTGGTAATAAAGGCATTGGTGATGGTGATAAAGGCATTGGTGATGGTTATGAAGGCATTGGTGATGGTGATGAGGGTATTATGCTTGGTGTTGGTAATGACATAGCTACACAGAAGTGACAGCAATGGTCACAGAAATAAATCCTGCAACCACACAGTCCTTTACCTGTGCCACATTTTCTGGAAGAGAAGAAAGTAATTTTGCCATAAAGGGCAAACTTTAAACCTCACTGCAGGAATAAGGGGGTTACAGATACTAACCACCATACATCTGGCTTTCGGGTTGGTGGTGGAGGGAATTGAAGGAACTGAAGTCAGGTTTTCAAGCTTGTACAAAAACCCTTATACCAACTGAGCTATTTTATTAGCTTCAGACACTTAATTCTTCATTAAATGCATATAAAGTTGACTACATGGTGTTTTTAACATGGCGGTTAAATTAACACTGGAAAGATGAGAAAGAAACACTAAGAAGCAAGTGAACCTGCTGTCATGAACTTTCCTTGAACAACAATCCTCTGGCTAGGATCTGAATGAAACCTTCATGCAAAGAATCAGATTTCCTTGTCCAGTATCTCCAGTAAAGTCATTCAGTCTCTGATGCCTTCTCTATAATCACACCTCTAGTGAGAACAATGGTGTGTCTGCAGCTGTGAAGCTTCTCAGCATCTGTCTGTCTACACATCACTCTTCAAGTGGCTTCTTTGTGCAGAAGCCACTACAAAAAGGCAAAAGAGTAGCATCAAGATGGTTTGTCTTGTGGGCATGTAGTACTGCAGCTGTTAGAGTGTTTGCCTGGTATACACAAAACTCTGGGTTCAGCACCCAAAACCCCACAAAATGGGAATAATGAAACACACCTTGAGAAGTGGAAGCAGGAACGGATCAGGAAATTTAAGGTTATCCTCATCTACTTAGTGAGTCCCAGCGCAGCCTGGGCTACATGAGACACTGTCTCTAAAAGTAAAACCAAAAGATTTCAGTATGTGCCGCCCTTTAGAATCCCACAGGTTTTCCAAGAAAATGTGTAGAATCGACCCAAATCTGTTTTATAATGGCTCTAAACAACTCCAGAACTGTTTTGCCATCTAAATGTGGAATAAAAAGATTCAAATAATGGGCATAGACACTTATAGTTGCTCTGTGGGAGAGGGGGCAGAGAGAAAGAGGGGGAGCAGGGAGGTGCCCTTGTATCCAAACCTGAGTCAGTGAGTTCACATTTGGTCCCTCCAGGGAGCCATACACCAGTCATTTAGACAGGACTTGGAGTGTATCTGCCTTCCTACAGAATATAAAACTTCTAGAAATGGTCATGGCATGATGGGGCAGGCAACCTAGCAAAGCCACTCTGTGACCTGTGTTTCCAGTGATACATACTTGATGTTTTGTGGAGCTTCACTCAGGTGGCTCACTGTCTCGTCAGTCCCCTTGCTCAGCATGCTTCATCTAGCTCCTCATTTCAAGCACTGGGTCTCCGAGCCACTGGAACACAGCCTCCTCCTTCCCACCATGCCGCCATCTTACATTTTAAAGCAGGCTAGTTCCCAGCAGTCACTCTGATGGTCACCACTAGGCAGGTAGATTTGCCCTCCCTAACATCCTATGAATGTGGTTTTGGATCTCAAACTTTCCTCTCTCCTCTCCAGCTTCTATAGAGCCCCCTCCTGGGGGTAGGGAGGGTGGCAGCCATCTGCTTCTGCTAAGGACAGCATGTGTGAGTGAGTCAATGTATCTGACAGGCCCTCTCCCATCAGCTGCAGACTATTTGAATTTGAGGCAGAAAACCAGCTTGGCTCAAGTTTATCTGGGTATTTCTACAGCGAGGGTCAAAGGCCTTGCCCATGGCCAGTGGATTCTGAAAGATGGAGAATCTATTCCAGTTTCTCTTCCAGCTCCTATTTAACCCGTGAGCCTCCCAATGTTCTCTGTCCGGATGATGAGGGTATATCCTCTTATCCAGTGAGTCCTTATTGAGTACGTATCGAAGACTCATGAACCCAAGCCTGGTGGTGTATAGACTTGTCATCTCCAATACTTAGAAAGCTGCCAAAGGAAGACTGTGAGTTTAAGGACAGCCTGGGACAACTTAGTGAGATCATGACTCAAAACAAAAACAAAAATTAAAAAGGGTGGGTATGTGGGAGCTGGAAGGCCTGACGAGATGGCTCAGCAGTTAAGAGCTATTACTGCTCTTGTAGAGGATCAGGTTCAGTGTCCAGTGCCCACATGGCAGCTTCCAGCCATCCTTAACTCCAGTTTCAGGAGATAAGATGCCTTCTTCAGGCCTCTGTGAACATCAATCATATACACAACATACAAGCAAAGCATTCATGTACAAAAATTAAAAATAAACTTCTTTAAAGAAGGAAAAATGCTTTTTTAAATCATTGCTCTGAGTTTGTACAACTGTTCTCTCTGACAGGCTCCTGGTACAGAGTAAGCTCTCCTTCTGGTGTTGAGCATTTCCTGAATCCAGGAAGGCATTTATCTCTTTTGGATCTTTCTGTACTAAAGGATTCTTACACATCAAAGCTCAGATTGGAAGCACCATGTAAAACCTTAGCAGACTGGGTCTTAGCACATAATCCACCCACATCGTCAGGACAGAGAATGCTGGGAGGCTCACAGGTCACATAGAGGCTAGAAGAGAAACTGAAATGGACTTTTCATCTTTAAAAATCCACCGGCAGGGGCAAGGCCTTTGATTCTTGCTGTAGTAAAATCCAGATAAACTTGAAATAATCCAAGACCGTTTCTGCCTCAGATTCAAATAGCTGGTGGGAGAGGACATATAAAAGACATTGACCCACTCACACATGGTGTCGACATGCAGCAAGAACAGGCAGCTGCCACACCCCTGGTAACCCTGTGGGAGTTCCTGGAGGCAGAAAGTTGCATTACCAGTGAGTGGTCACATTAGAAATTTATTTTCCACCTGTCTGTGTGGGAAGGAAAACAGAACGTTCTATTTTGGATCCTGGGAGCTCTCCAGGAAATAAACACTCTGCCATGATGGAGGTTTTCAGGGTCCAACTTTGTTGTTGTCCCAGTCAGGTTCAGTTGGAGGGAAGTCTGAGGTTTGTGTGCATGAGTGTGCATGAGTGTGCATGAATGTGCATGAGTGTGTGTGTGTTATGAAGCTTTGATTTCAAGACAACAGAACAAGACCAGGGAACACTCACTGAAACATCTGGATAAAGAAGGAGATGCAAAGAAGCTTATATGAGTCTCAGGTCAGCAGCATCTATGTGGTTTGATCTAGAAACTGTGAACATTGTTTCTTCCACCAGTCAGGGACTAAGTGTGTAGATCTGAGGAGAGAATTGAGCTGCTGTGGAAAATATCAGTACCTCCAAGTGGTGTCAGAGCTGTGCCTGCTGCCTACAATGTCACCTCTTCAGCCATTCTTTACTTCCTCCTTGTCCTGAAATGATAGACCCTAACCCAGCACCAGCCCAGCTGTCAAACAGCTGTAGAACTCCATAGGAAGATGTCAAACCACAGCAGCTGAACTTGGGGCCTCTAAAAATACATCTGGCCCTCAAATCCACACAGATGGCCAAACAAAGTCATTTCTCCACTTGTAACTGAAACAGAAGCCAAGCAAGCTAGACAGAATAAAACTGGACAGGGAGTATGTGGAAAAGTCTAGAAGTTAAGCGAGCTATAGAGAATAAATGTGGACAGGGAAAGTGTGAGAAAGTTCTCTGGCTTTGCTGTTATATGCCCATCACAGCAGTATTATGCAAAGTTCAGTGTCAACATCCACTGATGGACTATTACATTAAGGGGAAAAACAAACAAACAAACAACAAAAAGTACACATAGAAGACTCAGCTCACTATAAAAAGGTGAAAAGTGGTGGGGATGATAAAAATTTGGATAAAGAACTGTGGAGAGAGAGAGAACGTGTGAGAGAGCTGGGAATCAGGATCAGATCCTGTGCCTGGAGAGGTGATTAACAAAGGGATAGGTGTGGGAGATTGTGTTGTTACATTGTAAATAATTGTCCCACCCACTGGGACAATAAAAAGCACTGATTGGCCAAAGGCAGGCAGGAAGTGTGGGCAGGGCTACTAGACTAAGAAAACTCTGAGAACAGGAAGCATAGAGCAGAATGCTGGAGAGAAGCCGGAAGAAGAAGAGGACAACTATGCTGCTCTAAGAAAAGGTACCGAGCCTCATGGCTGAACAGGATAAGAGTCATGGGTTAGATGAAGGGTAGAGAGCTAGCAAGTGATATGCCTGGGCCTAAGGCCAATCAGCCTAAAACTATCGTATGCATCTGTGTGTCTCTGCGGGTCTGTGGGCCTAAACCTTAAGGCAAGGCCCGAAAGTCCAGGCCAGAAACCTCTTACTAAAGTCACCTGCTGAACCCCACCTCAGCCTCCTCTGATGCCTCCTGATATTGTCTTGTCAAAAGTATTCATCAGAAAAAGCTGAGCATCTGCCTCTAATCCTAATCACAGTTAGTTCCAAGGATACCTTTGGAGGCGCAGGGTCACTGACCGAATGAGTAAGGGTCAGGTGGCCTTGTCTACAGCTCTCTACAAGAATAAGAATAGTCCAAGAGCTTTTTATTAGCTGGGAAGGTGGCTCAGTTAGTAATGTACTTGTCACACGATCACAAGGACTCCAGTATGATTCCCAGAGAACCCACTTGTATTGGTTATTTTACATGGTAGAAGAACAGAGTATCTAATCAAAGCAACTCAAGGAAGGTACAGTTTATTTCGGTCCACAGTTCAAGGATACTGTCCATCATTGGGAGGAAATTCTGGTGGCAGGATCATGAGGCAGCTGGTTAGATTGCATCTGCAATCAGGAAGCAGAGACCAATGATGCTTGCTGATGACCAGCTCCCTTTCTCCAGGATCTAAGCAAGGGAATGGCACCACCCACAGTGGGCAGGTTTTCCCACCTCAATTAATGTAATCAAGATAACCCACCATGGGCAAGCTCAGAGGATCATTTTCCGCATGACCTGAGGTTCTGTCAAATTGACAATTAACAGTAACCATCACATGTGGAACGTTTATAAGCCTGGTGCTTGTTGACAAGATTCCAGGGCAATGAGAGGCCTTCCTTAAAAAACAAAGTGGATGGCTCCTGAGGAATGACACTTAGTGTCTGGCCTACACACACGCACATGCACGTGCACACACACACACACACACACACACACACACACACACACACACACACACACACACACATGCCATCTAGGAAGGTGGGGTTTCCATAAAGTGAAGCACAGATACCATCAGTCTGAACACAAGAATTATGGCTGTGACAAAGCAAAGAAGCTACTCAGCACTGCAGTAACAATCATCATATCACATTTGGGGATTCCAGAATAGTCTCACAATTCAAAGTGTAATATGAGGCTCAGACCCCTAAGCAAGACCACTCTCTTTCCCCAATAGACCTCCTAGCAGTGGGCTTCTCTGAGGACAGATAGGCCCTGCCCAAGTGAGCACAGTACCCTTTCTGAGTAGCCATTGTCTGCTTTAGAGAAGGGTGAAACTTCCTCCTCCATTGACTTCCCCCTTGGTATTGGGTTCTTTAAAAATCTGATTAGCAAGTTGGAGTACTTACCTAGCAAGACCATTTGCCGTCTGTCATTCCTTCTGGACCTGAATGATTGGCATAAACCATAAACTATAGGGGGATTATGTTGTTCAATTGTAAATAATTGTCCCACCCACTGGTTTAATAAAAAGAGCTGATTGGCTAAAGGCAGACAGGAAGTGTGGGTGGGGCTACTAGACTAAGAAAACTCTGGGAATAGGAAGAACAGAGTAGAATACCAGAGAGAAGCCAGAAGAAACAGAGGACAACTATACTGCTCTGAGAAAAGGTACCGAGCTGCATGGCTTGAACAGGATAAGAGTCATGGGTTAGTTTAAGGGTAAAGAGCAAGTTTTATGCCTGGGCCTTAGGCTAATCAGCCTAAAATTAATGAAAGCATCTGTGTGTCTCTGCAGGTCTGTTGGTCTAAACCTTGTGGCTAGGCCTGAAACTCTGGGGCAGAAACCTCTTACTACAATAAACTGCCCAAGAACAAAGACAATTAAGTACAGGCGTTTATATAAAGTCTGCTATTCCTAACCCTTAATTGAAATAGAGGTGCCAGGGCTAGGTAGATGGCTCAGTCAGTAAAAGGAACCTGAGTTTGGGTCTCCAGCATCATCATGAAAGCTAGATACTGCAGCTTGCTCTGTAACTTCAGCATTAAGGAGGCAAGGACAGAGCACTCTAGAGCTCACTGGCCAGACAGCCTAGCCAGTCTATGAGAGACCCTGTCTGAAAATAAGGTAGAGCGCTATCAAGGAAGACATTTGATATGGACCTCTGGCCAGGAATCGAACTCAAGCTGTCAGTCTTGTAGTCTTAACCACAGGCGTTTTTTACTCACTGAGCCATCTCACCAACCACCCCCCCCCCTTGCTATTGGAGTTTCTGACTATTCTTATAATGGCCTTGCTTGATTTCTCCAAATCTTTCTACCTACCCCAGCCCAGGCATAAATCTCTACAAGCAATTTCTGCCATGGTTCTTGACTA
This sequence comes from Phyllotis vaccarum, assembly GCA_033318265.1. Lineage (NCBI taxonomy): Eukaryota > Metazoa > Chordata > Mammalia > Rodentia > Cricetidae > Phyllotis > Phyllotis vaccarum. The sequence goes on from JARWLC010000003.1 coordinate 88,594,953, forward strand.
TGAGGACGCAATCTTTCTGATCATTAATGGGCTTTATTGCAGGTGGCAGGGGGCCTGGCAGAGCCTCTTACCCAGATGGGTTTGGAGTGCCTATTAGAATCCTCAGGAGATGTAGTAATCTACTTATAAAAACTACTCGGTTCTGACTGCCCTGCTGGGCAGCACCTCCACCCCCATGGCAAGGCATTGAGGTCTGCTAGGAGCAATTTTCCTCTTGCAAACACTGTTAGTTGGGAGAGTGAGTCAGGCTTTTGGCTGGAGACCAGGTCAGAGAATTCCTTCATTGCCTTAGGCTGCAGCACCCTCTGCTCCTGTTAGCTTGATTCTGAGTTAAGAGCCGAGTAGTTAGGAGCCAGTATGACGGTTTGCTTTTGAAGCCTGAAGTTCGGCATCGTTGGGAGGTACTCATTGCCCGGAACTGTTTAAGAAAACAGCAACGAAGTAGGAGCACCCTTAGGCCTATGTCGGGATGGCCTCAGGGCCCATGGAAGCTCAGACACTGCCTCCTTTCGCATTTTCCATAGCTGATGTACTTCCTTCAAATAGACTTCTCTGAGTGGCTGCTGGTACTTTATCCGTGAGCACCCTCCTTTTTTCTTCTACAAAAGCTTGTGCAGTTGGCTACTGTGTACTGTGATGGTTTTAAGCAGCAGCATGTAACATTGGGTTAGCACCTGACTCTCAGGGCAGACTCAGAGCTAAGAGACGCCATGAGTGGACAGCTCTGGGTGTTCTGAAGAGCAAGCAGGGATGCCTCCTGGACCCAGGAGCATCTGCTACACAGACCAGGGACAGCATTTCAGAAGGTAGCATCTGAGCTGGACTGTGAAGATGTTCACAGGGGCTTCAGCAGGGCTAGGAACAGAAGCACAGACAGAGTGCACCAGCAGGAAAAATGTGGACCCTGCTCAAAAGTGAGCAGGCAAATGCCTTGGCTTGACCATGAAGGGTGTAGATTAAGATCAGAGATGGCTCAGAGATGGCTACAGAGCTCAATGCCTTGGGTAGTGTTGGGAATGAGGAAAAGATAGAGAGAAAAGATGGTTCTTTAGAGACACAGGGCAAATGGTTTCCTCATCCAGAAACTGGGAAACTAGTAGGGAAATTCTTTTGGATCCCATAATTGTACCAATAGGGGACAGAAGGGACAGGAAGGAACACTTTCATATTCTATATTATAAATTCTCATGTGTTCTCCATGTTTTCAGAAGAAGCCAGCTCATACACATTGCTAGCTCGATCCTGACATACTGTAAATGAGTTGTGTAAGTTAACCTCTCCTACCCTAGTACCCCTGGAGGAGTGCAAGGCTAGTACCAGCAGAAATTCACTTTATTAAGCATTCAGGGACGTACGTGATCTCAGACGACAGCCGCAGGAGAAGGGAAGGGGGGAGATGATAAAGATGTCACACAGCAGGGCCAAGGGATTTGGGTTTTAGCAGCACATAGGGTTCCAGGCTTTAAAGTCAGGGTGTATGCCTTAGCTGCTGTATCAAGCTAGGCTCAGCCACTGGCCACGAGTAAACTGATTTTAAAAGCTAAATTAGTAGGCAGAAGCAGAAAAGATGTATTTAATGAGACCACATTGAAAATCAGGTCAGAGGTCTAGGGCAGCCCTGGCAAGGTGTGGGTCCACCCACCATGGTCTGGGTCCTAGTCTCTCCTGCAAGGCAGGCTGACAGATTGTCCATCTCTTTTCTGGTGCCTTATTTCAACAGACTAGACAGCCAAAGTCAGAGGCATGAGTCTCCTTAGAACATGCTTAATTCTTTCAAGCAAGCCAGTTACAACAGCAGGCTGCTCAGTGACCATTTACTGAAATGAATGCATGGATGGGTTTGTCTTTTTAAAACGAATAAATTAATGGCAAAGGATATTAAGATAAAAAAAATGTTTAATAAGATGTTGTAAACCCCTGGTTAGACCCCCCCCTTCCCAGCTGATGAGCTATGACCCAGAAGTACTTTTAGTCATGTGTGTTTTACACTCCAAACACAATTGTCTGTTCCATGACTTTCAGATGAACCTTCATATAATAGCTTCATGCTCTGAAAAAATAGCACTAGCAAGATAGGCTCCCGGCACAAACTTGAGCCTCCTAAGTAGGATTTCCTCGGGACCACCGTGGTCTATTCATAAACAGAACTGCATATCTTCTCAACATTTGAAAATGTGGGAAGACTCAAGTTATGTAGAGAATCTAGTAGTAGCCCAATACATAAGTAGGGTTAGCCCTGGGTGGCATGGCTTCGGAACATTGTCAGTGGAAACCTACATAGAAAGTGTAAAACATTGATGAGCTACTAATGTGTATTATAGTCTGATGTGGGGCTAGATGTAACTTCTGGAATCTAGCTCCAACTGAACAGAGAGGCTCCTTTGCACCTAGGAAGTTTAGGGGAAATAAAGGATGCCCAGTAGCATCATGAGCCCCGTGCACCCTCTGCTGGCTCTGTAACGCAGTGACAAGCCAGTCCATAGGAGACCATGGTTCCAAAAGCTACAGGCAGTAACTGGATAAGGACAGCTAACCCAGGACATTGATTTTGCAAATAGAAGAAATGATACAATGGGGTTTGTTACCTGGGACACTGTAAGGAATGTAAGAAGAGTCTAATCCTGCCCTTTTTCTGTGGAGCCCACATAAGGCTTTGTAGAGATGGGGTGGGGGTGGGGGTGGGGGTGCAGCCTGGAGTGGTGAGGCTGTGTGGAAAGCAGACCACATTATCCACAGCACCTCAGACCAAGTCCTTGCCGTGGTTGTCCTGATTAATCTATGCCTGTGCTAAATGAATCTGGAAAAACAAGCAAACAAAAAACCTTAAGGCCCACAGCCTGTACCTTTCTCTCCATGTCTCAGAACTCATCCTCTAAGATAGAGTCCCAAAGAAATCTCAAAACCAGTTCTCCTAGATTAAACTTGAGAATTGTTCTAAACTTTTGGCTGTGGCTGAGAAGTTTCTAACTGACAGGCTATGGCTGTCTGTATGGTACTCACAGTCTCTCAGGGGTCCTGTGAGCCTATAATAATTATTATCATTGTATAAACCCCTCAGTCAGATGGTGGATTTGATGGTCCCAGTCACTGAAACAAGCACTTGGCATCGGGGCTGAGACACAGAGGAATGGGTAGAGCAGGTCCATCTGGAGAGGCTTCCTGTCTGCCTTTCCAGGAACTATCTTCTGTAGGCGAAGCTCTGACATAGCCCGCTGACGGTGAAGAGCTAAAGATCTGTGAGGTATTTTAAGAACCTTCAAAAGTGTCATCAAGGGACATGGGATTCTTTTTTGTAGATTAATTTCTCTTAGAAAAAGAGCTTTAAGAGCAGATACAGAAGGGAACCTGAGGACAGTACCTTGAAGGTAAAAAGAGAACCCAAGGCAAAGGCTGAGAGAAGAGAGAGGGAGGAGGAGGGAGAGGGAGGAGGAGGGAGAGGGAGGAGGGGGAGGGGGGAAGTTACACTTTCTGAGTTTCAGCTCCTGAAAGTGGAAGATTCAGAACAGACCGTCTTAAGCACTGTGCTGAGGGTCTCTAGAGGTGTAAAAGGCAAATCACCGAGAGGACCCTGGCTTCTCCCACATCTTTTCCTGTTTCTCATTGCCTCTCAGTGTTAGGTTGGCCTTTTCCGTGCCTTAATTTTCTTGTTGCTGTAACAAAACACCGGACAAATGCAGATAAGGAGAGAAGAGTTTCTCTTGGCTCACGGTTTGAGGGATACAGTCCATCATGGTGGGAAGGTGTCGTAGCAGAGGTGAGAGGCAGCTGTTCATACCGCATCTGCAGTCAGAAAGCAGAGATGAACGCCTGTGCTCAGCTCAACTCTTCCCTTGTATTCATTCCAGAACCCCAAGCTTGTGGAATGACATCACCCGCATCTAAAGTGGGTCTTCCTACCTCAGTTAATGCAGTCTGGAAACTCCTTCACAGACATCCTCAGAGGCTTGGCTCCTAGATGATTCTAGAATGTGTTAAATTGCCAATCAATAGTAACCACCACAGGTCATAAGTGGGATTTTTCCATTTTAGGCAGGAGGGATCATGTCTCAAAGGAAATCCACAGACATCGTCCAGACAGGCAGGGACTTGCTCTCTATCTCTGTAATGGGAGTGCACACCAACCATGCCATTGGAAAATTATGTTGTCAACCATTGGCCATTTGTCAAGAGTGTAAGTCAATCATGGACAATGTTGTGTGTGCCAAGAAAACTAGCTTGATGATATTGGTGTCCCCTATGATACCCAGGAAGCAGACAGCACAGAATCTCTGCATTTTCTGTCTTCCTGCTGAAATTGTCTCTCAAATGGAAGGAGCTAATCCACATAAGGACAACATGAGAGAATGTGGCTCTGATTAAAGATATCTAATTACTCATGCTTAGGTTGTTATGAAATGAGGTTTTTCTGACTGTTGGAGATTGGGTTGATGGCCTGTGCTGGCATGTGGGATATATGTTACAAGGGCACAAAGACCAGATACAGGTGTTTGCTCACCTTACCCACCCCCCACAACAATGTATTCTGGTAATTGTTTAGTGACTGGCTTTCCAAAGAAGGGCTAAGTCTGCTTTTCCTCATTTGCCAGTTTCATGCCATGAATGCTCCCTTCGTGTGGCTTCCTGCTGCTGTGTCCATGTGACATCAGTGAGCCTGTGTTTGAGAAGAAACCCACACCACGGCCTTAGAGGCTGGTGTAGCATTGGCTAAGCGCACAGCTGTATGCTGTTCATGGATTTTTACGGGTCTTTTGGAAAGTTTCACCTGATTGGTTTTTTTTGTTTGTTTGTTTGTTTGTTTTGTGTGGTTTTTTTTTTCTGATGAAAATATACGGGATTTTGCTTGGGTTTGGAAAGGGAAAAAAACTGAGAATTACACATTTGAATTTTTGTGGAAGTATATTCTGAAATTTATTGTCTGTTAGTTTGGTATCATTTTTCTTTTTAATATATGAGTAAGGATATTGACAGTATATATTCTCTAGGGCTGGTTTAACTGTGACTATAAATAGATGTATCTGAAAGCCTCAGTTTTAAAGGAGGGCTAATGTAAGGGAGTGGGGTGCAAGAAAACACTGTGATCTGTCTCAGCGGTATTGCTTGCCCAAAACCACAAGTCTCTCCTCGGATTCATTTACACCCATCACTGGAGGTGACGTCCTCTGCAGAGACAGTTAGGGTTGTTTTCCTGAGCAAAACCAAACCACCAGTGAGAAACAAGTGCCCAACTCCAGTAAAGTTTGAGGGCGTTGGTGAGACGTTTCATCGAACCTATTTGCGGGCACCAGGTGGCGCTATGAGTCTTTGAAGACTGGCTTCCTCTGGTTGGTTCTTTTGAGTTAGGATGCGCATTTGGGGCTTTTGTTTATGCTGTTTATGAAAAGAAACTTTAAAGGTATCATATTGGTATAAAAACGGAGCTGAGATGTGAATGGGTAAAGAACTTGCCCCACAAGTATATGAGTTCCAGTCCCAACACCCATGTAAAAACCAGACACAAGAGGTGTCTGCAATACAAATGTTCCCAAGATGAAATGGGAGGCAGATATGAGATAATCCCTGGAAGCTGGTGTGTCAGTTAGCCATGCAGCCTACCTGGCACGTTGTCCTCTTAGGGCCTGAGGGCTGCCTCTGTCACACACACTCACCACCTGCAGAAGTTTTTCAATGTAGAGTGATCCCCCCCCCCCCCCGTGTCAGAGATTTAATATTCTTGGGAAAGTGCATGCTCTGCAAGTCTGTGCAACTGAGTTCAAATCCCCTGCATGTAAAAGCTGAACATGGCTGCACGTGCTGTGAACCCAGCTTTTGGAACACAGTAAGTTTCCAGTTTAGTGAGAGACCTTGTCTCTAGAAAAAGGTACTGAAAACGCCAAGCTCTGGTCACCACATACACATATGTGGGCACACATGTCTGTGCTTTGTCTTAACTAGGGTTAAAACAAAAACTTTAAGCTACCACAATGTCAGGAAGACCTCAGGGGTGGAAAAATCAGAGCATCTCTGCAAAGACCCAACCTGTGATAACATGTTCCTGATTAGTGAAAAGGTCCAGAAATATGCGGCAGTCGGTCCACGTGGGGCTGTCGGTCCATCTGCTGCTCTCTCAGAAGCATCTCCTGAAAGACTCCTTTCCCCACCCTATATTGACCTGAACTGAACCGGAAGCTCCACTACTTGCTTCCAGGAAACTGTCACCAGTCACTAGGCCTGGCAGTGCATCATGGACCATTTAAAAAAAATTCAGATGGTTAACCTGTGTGCCCACAGTTTCTGAACTAGCTCGTGTTCTTGCGTTGAAATATTGTGTATCTAATAGTTTGACTGAATATTAGAGGACAGAGCCAGCCACAGAGTTAGCCATAGAGGTCAGGAAGTGGTGGCACAAACCTTTAAACTCAGCACTTGGGATCCCTGCCTCTGCCCCCAGTACTTGGGAAACACACACACCTTTAATCCCAGCACTAGGAAAATGTTGAAGCATGAAGTGATAAGGCTGGGCAGAGAAAGGAATAAGGCAGGAGACAGGAGTTCGGCCCTCCACCTGTGACCCCTTCCCTTTAGGCTGGGGACTGAGAGGCATTCGGTCTGAGGATTCCTGAGGAGTGGCTGGGTGAAAGGTGGCTGTGGCTTGTTCCTTTGCCTCTCTGATTTTCAGGCAAACTTTATTAGATACACTATATCACCACATGTTCTTGTGCTGTTCTGAATGAGCTCAGGTAGAGGAGGCTCTGTGGGGTTCCCTCTGTCTACTTTCTTTCCCAAACGTGCAAGCAAGGGCAAAGCACTTCTCTTCAGTAACTCAGCCTTGGCCACTGCCCACCCTCCACCTTTCCAGCCAGGAGCTCTGTGGGCTTTGCTGCACCTAAGGTTGCCATGAATGATGGGGGGAGGGGGGCTGAGGGTACAGCTTCATATGGACAGCTGAGGATCTGCCTCACAGGACCCAGGCATGCTGAGTTGGCTCTTGGTCCTTCAGCAGAGGCCACAAGTAGCTGAGGATGGCCATGAACTTCCTGCCACCACCTCCAAAGCACCAGGATTTCAAGCATGCACCAACACTTGATTTTTATTTGGTGCTTAAGGATGGGAATCGAGGCTTCACATGTGCTAGGCTACAGCTTCATCAACTGCTGTATTTTTCAGGGATGATGTTGAAGTGACAGAATAGGCAGGGCGACACTTGTGTTGGTTTGAGTGTGAAATGTCCCTCACAGACTTCCTGATTCACCAAGATGTGAGCAAGCAGCCTTACCCTCCTGCTGCTCTGAGCCAAGCTGTTCTTTGACACCTGACTTTTTCTTTCTTGATAGACTATTTCTCCTGAACCATGAATCAGAATACATCATCCTTTAAGCTGCTTCTGTCAAGTATATGGTTACAAAGTAGCTAACATAACATTTTCATTGATGGATGGCAGTTGGGATCCACTGTACATGGATTGAAAGCCACATTCAATCTCTACTCATAAAGTATTGGAAGTTAAGCCATAGTTCTTAGTGTTGCTCTGAGAATAATAGTAACACATAAGCTACTGCTCATAGAGCATCTGCTGGGACCTAGAAATTGTGCATGTTACATTTGTACAGAATTTTGTAGACTTTGCACATGCGCTGTGTCCACCTCCCTTGTTGAGGACTGTGGCACATTCACATTCCAGAAAACGGAGGGCTGTCCATGCCCAAAGCAGCCAGGTTACCCTGCACAATGCAACCAGACTCACACAAAAGTGCAGGAGACCACACCTGGTTAGGCATGTGTCACGGGTCTCATTTGCCAATGCAGGAAGAGCTTGAAGCTTGGGTCCCTAGTCTCCTGTCTCTCCGCCAGAGTCATGGCTGTGTGAATGAACCCCGTACCTGGCTATAAACTCAAGACTGCTTACATTTCTTCACTGGTCCCCCTTAATTCTAGCCAACTGTGTTCATATTCAAGGATCTGCTAAATAAGCATTTACTTAGCTTGGAATTTGCTAAATCTAATCAGCTGGAAAAATATCTCCAAAGGTTTTGTTTTTATGTGAAGATATTCCCAATGACTTTAAAAAGTTCTTTCTGTTAAAGCAGGAGATGCTGAATTTAAAACATGTTCATTATTTAACCTCTGTAGTTGCTTTTTTCATGTTTCTGAGACAGGCTCACTCTGTAGCCTAAGTTGGTCTTGAACTCATAACAATCCTCTTGCTCTGGCTTTCCCACGCTGGGATCCCAGTCACCATGCCAGGCTAAAAACTGAAGCTTCTGAGTTTGGGCCATTATTCTTTTTAAAAATAATTAGTTAGTTAGTTAGTTAGTTAGTTAGTTAGTTAGTTAGTTAGTTAGTTAGTTAGTTAGTTAGTTTTACATCCCTGGCAGAAGTAGACCTCTTCCCCTGGTCCCTCCCCCTACCCCCTTGTGCCCCACCCCCTAATCTAACCCCTCCTGCTGGTTCTCTTTAGGAAAGCACAGGCCTCCCATAAGTATCAACAAGACAGGGCCATTATTCTTCAACAGAAACAAACAAATTTTATTATGATATTTTCATCCAATGTAAGGATTTAAGATTACTTTCTTGATTAAGGAAAAGTTAAAAAAAAAAATGTTGGGGAGATACAGACCTGTTGTGTGATTAAGGACAAGTAAAAATATGTTGTTGGAGAGATCTGAACTTTTCAGGTGCTTAGTAAATCTTAATAATGAAAAGTACTAACCATGAGAGGTGCTTGGTATGACTTTATTCTTACAGTAATTAACCTGGTACAGTAGCTAAAGTGTGCTGGTGTTCTAGTGGCCACCGTGGGGTCTGTATGTCCACAAGAGCTGTTCTCTCTGTCTTATGCAAGCCTGCATATTCTACATCACTCACTAGAATGAAGATAACGTTAAACATAAGGATAAATGGTTATATCAGCAGTTAAGTAATAATTGGAAAATTTGTGTTTCTGAACCACTGTTTCCTGCTGCCAGGACTGAATCTTGGCTAGGTCATGGACCCCATCTTTAAGGTGCAGGCGTCTACTCCAACTGCTCTTCCCCAATCAGCATCTCCTCTTCCCACCCCTTCCTCTCCAGCCCCACCCACACCCAGCTCATCTCCACCTGAAGTCCTATTCATAGGCAGGCAGGTAGCATGCATCTGATCCCATCACTTAGGATTGTGAGCTCTGGATCATCATCTAAGATAATGAGAAGATTGTGCAGAGCTGAACCTCCCAGAATTCTTCTCCCTTCTCACCCTGGGGTGTCATCTTGCAGAACCATAGTTTGATGTCACAACTAAGATACTGGCATCATTAAGGTCCATGGAATGTGTACAGATCACCAAGGACTACCCCCCCCCCCCCCCGTGTGTGTGAGTGTGCATGCATGTGTGTGTGTGCATGTGTGTGTGCATACTCACTTGTATGCATGTGTGTGTATGTGTACCTGTGTCTGTATACCTGTGCTTACCAGTATGTGTATGTGTTTGGTTCTATATGATCTTACCACATGTAGGTCCACCGCCATAGACAGACTTGGAAGCAATCCCTGGCCTTTCAGAAGTACAGCTACCCTCTCTACCACCTCAGCCTTTCCTTATCCCTGGTAACCTCTAATCTGGTTCTCATTTCTCCAATTTTATCGTTTCAAAAATGTCATGTAAATGATAAATTACAGTGTGCAGCCTCTGGGATTGGCATTTGTCACTCTGCATGATCCCCAGAGTATCATCCTACCTGTATGCATCAATTATTCCCTTTCACTGCTGCCTACTCATCTTTTTAAAGTCCTCTGTGACACCTGTTCAAATGCCCCCCAATTGTAATGAATTTCCTTTTCTGTGCTCGCCTATGAATTTTTAAACAACTTTCTACTTGAGTCTGCTTTGCTCTGGGAAGGGGGATGGCTTTCCAATTCACCCTTGCATACATTACCTCATCTAATCTCATGTAAATGTCTCTCTCTTGTCTTTGCACATTTTGATTAGAGAGAGGGGTGTGCCTGGTCTTGTTTCTGAAGCTTCCAGGTTCATTACCTCTCACTCAGTATGCCCCAGTAGCTGATGGAGGCATGAGATCCTTTCAAACACATTTTGTGTAGAAGGCCATCTCCTGGGGAAGACTAAGCCCACTGGATGATGTGAAGCTATAAATTATCAAGGAGCAGAAGATTCTGACTGTCATGGAGAATTAGAAGATTGTGTGTGTGTGGTGTGGTGTGTACATGCTCCTGTGTGTGCATGCATTGTGTGGGTGTACTTCTGTGTTGTGTGCTCTTCACATCAACCTTACTATTTAGAGATGTCTCTCACTGAACCTGGAGCTCACAGATTTGACTGCAATGGCTGGCTCACCCTTCATAGAATAATAGGCATACTCTAACATTTTATGTTGGTGCTAGAGCTCCAGGGTACTTTTTAAAGTAAGGGCATCATAGTAGACAGATGTAAAGGCCTTATTTGGGGATAATAACTGAGGTTTTACAAGAACCAAAGGATAACATGAAAGAAAATTGTTAATGATACAATACTTTAGATCTTTGTGGAAAAGACTGAATTGAACTGAGGTTTGCATCAGGAAAAGAACACATGTAAGTAGATACTGCTCTTTCTTAGTGTGTCTCTGGAAGGCTCTGTGCTGCTGAGAATGTACTAGAAATAAGATAATTACTGCTAAAAATATTGCATGAACACACATAAACACAACACACACACACACACACACACACAAACACACATGGTCAAAATCCTGAGAAGAGTTAACCATGAACAACCATCTTCAATGTGTATTCAGATTACCTATTCATTACTCCCTCTGTGGACTTCTTTGGGCTGGAATTCTAGGACAACTCAGGGACAAGATGATCACCAAGAGAGATGTGCCCGAAGCATTGGACAGCGGTGTTCAAACTGTCTAGATCTAGAGTATCTGGAAATCTGAGCTATTCCCTTATGCCCCTTCACCCGGTCCCTCTGGGCACTTGTAACCCGTCGAGAAAGGTGAAAGCTGGTCTGGCCTAAAAGCTGCCCCTGAAAATGTGTTGAAATGTTAGCAGTGAACAGACAGCCTGCCTTTCAGTCAGTACCACACAGGACTATCCTCTGGCGCTGCAGGGACCCACATCTCTGCAAGTGAACTTGGGATGATGCTTTTAAATTTGCATTTATGCCTATCAAGATATTTTCAAGAGAGAGAAACCAGGTTAAGCATGGTAGCATGTACCTGTAACCACAGCACTGGAGCAGCTGAGGCAGGAGGGATCCAAGTTCAAGGCTACTCTGGGTTACACAATGAAATTCTATCTCAAAATAAGCAAACAAACACAAACGCCATGCATAAGAATATGTTCTTATAATACCAATGCTGAGGGGGTAGGGGCAGTCAGACCCACCAGCCACCTAGACTAATTGGCAAGTTGCAGGCCTGAAAGATAGGTGAGGGTGTCCTGGAGTGCACAAATTAGGAATTGATGGTACCATGCTGGTGTTACTCTAGATAAGTACAGACCAGAAAAGAATGCAGACTTTATGAACACCCCAGGATCTAGTCACTGGATTTCTACCACCCCAGCACCTAGTCACTGGATTTCTATTAAGTGCTAAGACAATGTCATTTGGAGACTTCCCTTTGTACCACGTGATCCTGAAGTCACTGTGTAGTGAGACAGGGAAGAACCTTGACTGTCACCATGTACAAAAGTATGTACTAGATGGGCCTAGAGCAATCTGAAAAAAAAATCTCACAAATGAAAATAGAATTATACAAGTTCATGTTTGTAAAGTCAAAGGGAAAAACAGGAGATTGCGTATGGTGTTAGAAGCAGGACAATGGTCAACTTGGAAATCTGGGTGACGGGTCTTGGTCATGTTCTGTGCCTGACATCTTTTGGTCTGTGGATAGTGTTAGAAATGACAGCTTACTAAAAGGCATTGGTACTTTGTTTTTAAGAAATATTTAAAGTTTCTGAGCTGGTGAGATGGTTTTACAGGTAAAGGCATCTGCAGCCAAGTCTGAAGATTCAAGTTCAATTCCTGGGACCCACATAGCGGAAAGAGAGAACTGACCTCCTGCCAGGTGTCCTCTGATAGTCGTGCATACACTGTGCCCAATGTGCATCCATACACCCACACACCCACGGCATACTAATTAAGTACAAATATAGTATTTTTGGTACTTAAATTTTTAAAGTAGGGAAAAAAACTAGATATGTACATGTTTCTGGCTCTCTATCTTGAAAGAAACTTGACCTTGAAGCAACAGGACTAGAGATCATGGAAGGGCTATAGAATCCCATGATACAGGAGTCTCTTCTCTTCTGAAGCTTCAATACTGTCTGGCAACAGTTGTCCTCTTGCCTGACACTGTCACAAAATGCCTGTGCTTACTTCATGACCAAGGTCAAAAGTTAACTAGAAGGCTAGAGGTGTGACTCAGTTGGCAGAAAGCTTGCCTGTGAGGAGCTCCGGGTTTGGTCCCCAGCACTGTATGAATGAAGGGTGGTGATGCCTGTGATTGAAGCCCTGGGGAGGTGACAGCTGGAAGACCAGGAGCTCAAAGTCATCTTCTGCTATTGTACAGAACTTGACGCCAGCTTAAGAGACCCTTTCTCTTGAAAACAAAACCAGCCAACAACACACACACACAATCCACAACAATAGATCAGATAGACTAGGAGGATTAAAGCCAATGGTAAGCTATAGTAAAATCGAAGGCAAAGTGCAAGGAAGGTGAAGGCCTACATGGCATGACCTAGTGCTTGGGTTTAAGCCACAGTGGTAGAGAAAAAAAGGCCTGTACATCCTTCAGCATCAGAAGTTCATACACCACCCAGAACTGAGAGATTCAGTGGTCTGCTCACCGAGTACCATCCTTTGTCTTTATGGCGGTGGTGAGACTGGAGGGACAGTCTTTGAATAGACCCCAAGCTAGAAAGCTGTTTGCTGGTTCTGTGTTCTCAGACGCAGACATTTAGCAGGCAGCCTAAGTTAAACTGGATCACTGGCCCTTTTTATAAAGATCTGTTGGCACTCAGCAAATCAGTGATAATAACACGGTTCCCTGGTGCAAACATGGTTTCTGTGGATTCTAGACTATGTATAAACTGGAAGGGCGGGTGGAGGAGAGCTTGTGTCTTCCCTTTCCCCAGAAACAGCTGAGAGAGAGACATCACAGGTCTGCCTTAAACAGGGAGAGCGGGAGCAAGTGTAACACTGAATGGGATGTGAACTCACCTGCCTAGCAGGGTAGGGGTCATCTGCCCCTCCCCCCCACTGCTTTCCCCCCTCCTTCCCCTCTTGTTCTTCCTCCTCTCTCACCCTCCTTTTCGGTCTGCCCCCTCCCTTCCTCCTCACACTATTTGCTTGTCAAAATGAATTGATACTCAATAAAGGAAATTTAAATGAGGTAGACAAACAGAACAAAAATACTCCCTCTTTCCTCAGAGGCGTATATTTTTACACTATTCTTTTTTCAAAAGCTGCCTATCATATGCCTTATAATTGCCTTCTTCAGTGGGAAAATGGTTTCAACACTTTCTCCTCTTATGTATTCCTACCTGGAATGCACATACACACACACGCGCATGCATACACACAGAGACAGGCACACTCACGTGTGCACACACATGCACACACATACACATGCACACACATATACACATGTGCACACAGAGAGACGCACACTCATGTGTGCACATATATGCACACACAGGCAGACACAGACACACTCATGTGTGTACACACACATACACACACATGTACACACATACAGACACACACACTCATGTGTGCACACACATTCACACATTTATACACACAGACACACACGTGCACACATAGAAACAGACACACAAGTGTGAACATACACACACGCACATACACACACATGTGCACACACATACACACACATACACACACACATCTGAAGGGGCTGACAGAGGCAAAAACAGAGACAGACAGACAGAGACAGAGTGTTATGCTTTACCTCTCGAAACATGTAATCACGAGCACAGTCCAGCCTCCAGTTGACCCAGGAGGTCCCAGAAGAGAAATCCATCTCTCAGGGCTGTGGGAAGTCCTCAGCTGCACATAACCTGTGCTTGCTTCATTCAAAAGCCCTGGTAGCAGTCCACAGAAAGCGTCCGTGTCGCCAGTGGACCTGATTTGTCCTCCACTCATGCAAACCATCCTCTTGTTCCTTGTCCAGCCAACTCTCATATTTGACAGTTAAAGGAAACTAGATTTGCTCTAAAGGGACAAATGTCTGCCTTTAAACACTGCTCAGATATGGAGCAGGATATCGGCACTTCCAGAAGCAGGACATAGACCCATGGAAGCACGGTATACCAAAGCGGCTGTCGGCTTGCCCATGGGAGTAATGGCTGGAAAGTCAGGGACACTGTGGCATTCTCTTATAAAATTACTGGAGTTTAGAGAAAACAAGTCCTCCCAACCTGCAGAGACAAGAGCATGATTTACACGAAAATAACAGTCAGCTGTTGTCAAGTACTTGTTAACTGTGCAGCAGAAATATGAGCATCCTTATAACCCGCCCAAGAGTAAGGAGTGTCACCCAGGGATCCCACATGAAAACAATAAAGACACAAATCACATAATCTTCACAGGACAGGGGAATACTGCTTCTGCGAGCCTTCCCAAAGAACCTCCTAGAAAATGAGCTTCAGCAGACCAAATGATGAAGGGATATTGAGATTACAATGCTGTTGAGTCACCAAGGTCACACTTAGTGGCTCAAAGGGAAGAGTTTGTAATCCTTTGCCCTAACAGTGCTCATACAATCCAACTTTCTTACCACAGTCAGAATTGCTATCATCAAGAAAGCAAAACCAACAGAGGCCTGCACACGTGCAGGGAAGAGGACCCCATGCCTGCTTGTGGGGGTGTAAACTAATTCAGTCACCCAGGAGAGTTCTAAAATCATTGAAAATAAAATTACAGGATTCATCCAAGTCACTCCCGGGGCTATACCAACGGAATCAAAGTTGGCAGACCACAGAGATGTCTGCATGCTCACATTCATTACAGCCCTGTTTATAATAACCAATCATGAAATCAGGGTAGATGCCATCAGTGGTTAAAGCGATAAAGAATGTGGTACATATACAGAGTGGAATAATATTCTATCATAAAGAACAAAATCCTGTTCCAGAAAAATGGATGGAAACTGAAGACCATCCTGTTAAATTAAATAAGCATTTGGGATTTGATGAGATGATAAAGGACATCAAACAGGACCATTAAGGGTAGGAAGAGGGGCTGGGAAAGGGTCATAGGTGAACGTGATCAAGGTGATGAAGCTAGAACATGGGACTTGACTATTCCTTCTGAATTCCACTAGAGGGCGAAATAGGCAAATGTCTGCTGCACACAGGGCTCAAGGTCTCCTGCTTCAGGCTTTACATGTGACAGCATTCTCTGACAGAGAAACGCTACTCCTGCTGTGTGATAAAGGGTCCTCTTGGGACATGTTTCTTCTCTAAGCTTCCCAGTGCTTTCAAGTAAAAGTTGGCATTCAACAGGGTGTCGTGGAACGCACCAGCAATCCCGGCACCAGCTGTGGAGGCTGAAATAGGAAGTTCAAGGCCAGTCTAAACTACGAGGAGATCTTGTTTCAAAACCTCATAACAAAACAAACACTATCTGCTTTTAGTTTATATCTTGAATACATGTTCTTGGGACCGTCTGGATGGCCAAGTAGGTGGAGGCGCGTGCTGCCAAGCCTGACCCCCTGAGTTCCATCCTTGATATCCACAGGGCAGAGAGAGCTGGCTCCTGAAAGTGTCCTCTGACCGCTGCAGCTACCTCCACGTGCACGCACATAAATAAATAATAAGTGTAGTAAAAAAAAAAATAGTTAGGTTTATAAAGTATGATTATTCTCTCTTCTCATGGGATGGCTAAACCGTAACTTCCCAAGATGGTCTTAAATCCTCACTACAGGTTTTACAATGAAGTCACCTGAACAGCAACAAGGAAACAAGGCCTCTGCCAGATGATTACAGAGCTAGCCTGACAGAATTAACATAGAATCAAGCTGGGAAAGAGAAAGACATAGTGTCCAAGTGACAGTACAGCCAGTCATACCCAGAAATCTACCTAAAAGTACAGTGGTACATAAAAATGTGGAATGACCCAAGATATGTAGGAATTGTTTGATATTAGCAAATTCATTTACACGTTAACAAATCCACATGCTTTCCTGGCTACCTTAGAAGAGGCTGGAGTAGAAGCTTTGCTGGTGTGCTCAAGGCCCCCAATCACAAGATCAAGTTTACTGAAGAGCTGGAGATGTATCTCACAGGCAGATCTCCTGCTTCTTGAGAACAATCACCTGACCCAGTCCCCACACCACCAAAATTAAATAGATATATAGCACACTTTTAGCCTGTCACCCAGCAGTCAGGACTAAGACAGGGAGCCTAAGTTCAAAGCCAGTTTAAGATACACAAGACCCTATACCAAAACACAAAGGAAGAGAGGCAATGCACCCAGTAGCTACATCACTAGGCTTTCACATGACCTTGGCATTTAACCCATTCAGTGAGGGCCTTAAGCTCTCCAGAGCCATGTGCTATCCATGTTGGCCTGGAACCTTTGGACGGCAGTGCCTAGCTTCAGGAAGTGAATCTCTGTGGGAAGAAGCCTTGAGGTTTATAATCTCCACTTCCTGTCCCCTCCCTGTGTCCTGATCCACTGAGATGTGAACATCCAGCCTTCTCCTACGGGATCCCTCTGCTGTCTCATTCTCTAGAAATCCTTTGGTTTCTTCTCTGCTCAGTATCCTGGGTGGTCAATAAGAAGCTCAGCCAGTTTTCTTTTCTCCATTCCAAGAACACAAACAATGGTCCACCTCATGACACAGTGTCCTGGCGCAAGTATAAGAGTGGCTGCAGAGGGAGCTGAACACCACAGACATTTGTAGGAGTCTTTCCTGTTCTGTCCCCTCCCCTTGCTCTAAATAGCAACTGAGAAGAACTGCTCCTCCTTGTACCATTTCTGAGCCTAGTAACCACAGTGGTGGCTTCACTGCCCACGGATCTTCAGTGATACTAAAATGTACATGTCAAGGCTTCGTGGTTGCTGTTGAACAGCTGGCAGGATGAACAATGAATCCTCTCATTTGAATAAGCATCGGATAGGGGCATTTCTCAGTGCGGTCTATAGAAACATCGCAAGGGTATGACGGATGCTTCTCTCAAGGGCAGCTGTGTTTAGCCATCAGTGAGAGACTCAGGAAAAAATATCTTCCTGGCACTCTGCAAGTAGATGCTGTGTCTTGGGGTGGGTATCTCTTCTGTTTTGCAATAATAAAGTAAATAAAAAGTAGTGATGTCTACTGAAAATGATCCCTGATAAATTAAACCAAATGATGGAAAGCTTCCTGCCAATCACGCCACCTGCAAACACACAAATGCCCAAGCTGTTGGCCCAATGCATCAAGAATAAATGGTGGTGATGCCATAGCCTAAAGCTGGGGCTTCCTCCATTGTGCACTGTGAATTTGATTTTGTGATCAGTATATCTCTGGTTCTGATCTTTCTTCTAATCAGCTGTTATGGTTTAGATAATAAGCGGCCCCTATATGTTCATGTAGAGGTGAATTCTTAATCCCTGGATGGTGACATTCCTTTAGAAAGTCATAGAACATTTAAGACATGAGGTCCGGTGAAAAGAAGTGGGCCGCTAAGGCTCGGAGATAGTTCAGTCAGTAAAGTGCTTTCCTTACAAGAATGAATTTGATCCCTAGAGACTATATTTTATATGTGTGTGTGTGTTATGTGTGTGTCTATATATATATACATATATATATACATATGCACAAATACACATATACATATAGAAGCAGGGTAGTGGTGGCTCACACCTTTAATCCCAGCACTCAGGAGGCAGAGGTTGGCAGATCTCTGAGATCTGGGCTATCTTGGTCTACACAGGGAGTTCTAGGATAGCCAGGGCTATACAGAGACAGATGGATCCCTGCAATGGGTGTGTCACTGGCCAGCGACACTAGCCTACTTGGTGAGCTTCGGAACCAGTGAGAGACCCTGTCTCAAAGAAACAAGGTAGATAGGGCCTGAAGAATGATAGTAGAGGCTGCCCTCTGACCCCTACATGCATGCACACGTGCACATGCACTTACACTCCCACAGACTCACACATGCACACACATGTACACATAAAACAATAACAAAACAACCAGCTTTGTGGTAGACAGGAAGGCTACTCCAAGTCCTATCCCAGAAAGAAGAAAGAAGGTTTAATATGGAGATGTCACTTGTATGAAAAATTGCTGTCATTCCACGCTCACCACAGATTGGAGAAGACACACACATGTCTTCACACAGATGAAGAAGGGGACATAGTGAGGCTGATCTGCCTAAGGTTCTCTAAAGTCCTGCCTTCTAGCTCCTACCTGCCCCTTCCTCCACGTGATGACAGAATTTTTCTGGAAGGAGCCAGTTATTAATATTTAGCTCTGTGAACCACTTGATCCCCATTCTCACTCCTTAGCTTCACGGTGTCATCATAACACAAAAACAGCCACTGAAGGCAAACTGAGCAAACAGCCAGCCACACCTGATCACGGATAAAACTATGGCCACTGGAGCCCACAGAGGTGAGACTCTGTCCGGGTCAGTCTGTGCCAGTCCTTTCTCTGGACTTCGCTTCTTAGAGGCCAAGAGCCTCTGAAGTGGCCTGCTATTCTCCCCTGAAGTGATATGGAGCCACCATGCCAGGATGCTTCCTAGATCTAGCATCAGAGTGTGACCTTCAGACAACCTTTAAAGATCTCTGATGGCCTGGGATGCTTCCATAAGGGTCTCTGTATCTGGAGACTTCTAGATCCCTGCCGAACAGTTACATCACCCAACATCGTCCTGCATCTGTAATGTTGGGAAGGAGAGGAGGTGCAGAGCTGTGCTCAGATCACCCGCCAACTGACCTTGCCATTATACAGCAGCAAGTCTCTCTGAGGAGCCATCCCAAGTTTGGCAGGACAAGATGGCTTGGGAGGGTCACCATTATTTACAGCAATGGTTGTAAATGGTTCTTGGCATGAAGAACCCGTTGTCTATGACTCTGATGCTGTCCTTCTGCCAGGAAGCTCAAGGCTGTGCTCATCTTGTCCTACTGTCCCAGGGGAGGAGCTCCACCAGTTAGACAGGGAGGAGGCCTTTGAGTCTCAGGACCTAATCATAAAGCACGAAGTCACCCATAGGGTCTCTCTGTGGCTAGAGAAAAAGATGGCTGAGAGCCACTGCCTGCTCCAACAGCTTAGGGAAACACCTCCTTCTCCCCTAAGCCAAAGAGCTTGTCACACAAAAGAGAAGCATGTCCTTCCACTTTTCTTGTGGCTCAGAAGAATGGACTCATGGACAGCACGTGTAGTATCCAGGACTCAATGCTAGGTGTCTGATACCTTGAACACATGGAATTGTACTATTAAGAAATAGGGTCTTGCATGGAATCTGTCCATGGAATTTTTAGAAACCAGACTAGGAAGAGAAGAGACAGAGGCTAAGGGCTGTAGACAGCCAACAGCATGAGCTGAGACTCCTCCACAGAGCTGGCACCAAAGACCTTAGGCTGTGCACCTCATCTCTGGGCTCCAGATCTGAGGATCTGGCAGCAGCCTGGCTGGAACGGAACGGTGTCTGTTCCAGATTGCCTTCCCCAGCTAGATCTGGTGTAGACTAAGGAAGACAGATCCCTGGGTGGGAAGCCTCCTCCGGCAAGTATGGCTGAGCCCAGTAACTCCTCATGTCTGCAGCTTGTGTGAGTATGTTAGTTAGGGTTCCCCAGGGAGACATGCCCAATAGGCTATGTTATGTAATGTGTGGTAGGAAATTGGCTTACGTGATGATAAAGGCCAAGAGGTCCCCAGCTCTGCTGTCTGTTAGCAGAACCAGGAAAGCTAGCTTGATAATTACTGATCTAAATCCAAACACAGCAGAACCAGGAGAAGATAGGCTTCTCAATTTAGAGAGAGTAATTCTCCCCCTCCTATATTTGTTCTGTTCAGGGCCCTTAAAAGACTATGGTTGCCATCCAACTGGACTGTACTCAGCCCCACTCCTTTAAATGCTGATCTCTCCAGAAACACCCTCACAGACACACTAGAAAAAAAGGTGTCACCAGCAATCTGGTTGTCCCTGAGCTGGGGTAAGCTTATGCAAATTAACCTCCACGGTGTGAGAGCTACAGTAGTGTAGTCAGGAATGTGAGTCCTTGTTGCAGGAATTCCTTCTGAGCTGGGACAGAAAGGTGGCTCAGAGCCCTATCTCTACTTAGTGTAGACAGTGACCAGACTGTGCCCTGGGCTTCTGCACCACAATCCCTGGGCTCTCCTGTTCTGTTTGTATCAGGGTGGGAAGACAGACGGACATTGCTCTCTGCCTAAGAAATCTTTTGAGTCTCTGAGGGTTTTGTCTGTGATTTCCCTGGGACTAACATTCCGCTGAAAAGTGCCTTCCCAGGCACGGGGGCATCCTGAACCATATGACCCACAGTCCTACTGCAGGGGCCAGCCAAGTGCCCCTCCCATGGGGAGCTGAGATTCAAAAGCTGCTGAATTTGGCTTAGCCATTGGCTTAGCAAACATGTGGATGTGTATTGTCCCGGGCTGGACACATTAAGCCTTCATAGATCTGCTCCAGCCTCACTACCTGAGCTTCCCACCCTGTGACAGATGGAAAGGAAGACCCGAAAGGGTGGTCATCCAGGGAAGCACTTGTGTTGGGCACATTCTGGGCACTTTATGTGAGTTGCTGTTTATTGAATCCTTGATGGAGCCTTAGGAAGCAAGCGGGTGGCCTGTCCCCATCACAGAGGGACCACTGAAGATTTGAGAGGCTCAGTCTCCTGCTAATAGGGCAAAGAACTTAACCTTGGGCTTGATCTAGTTGATGCCCAAAGTAAAGTTGCTCTACAGCTAGTAGATGTCTCAGAGGAGAGTCTCTGACCACAGTACATGGCTTGGTCATATGTTCATAGGGGCTGTTTGGTTACCATGAGAATGTTACCTGCTGACAGATACATTCTGAGAGACGTCATTCCCATTCCAACCCAAGATAGACTCCCAGAATTTACCACTCTGGACACAGAAATGCATTCTCTCTCTCTCTCTCTCTCTCTCTCTCTCTCTCTCTCTCTCTCTCTCTCCCTCTCTCTCTCTCTCTCGGTGTGTGTGTGGTGTGTGGGTCTCTGTTTGTGGTGGGGGGGTCTCTGTGTGTTTGTGGTGTGTGTGTGATATGTGGGTCTCTGTGTGTTTGTGGTGTGTGTATGTGTGTGTGTGGTATGTGGGTCTCTGTGTGTTTGTGGTGTGTGTATGTGTGTGTGGTATGTGGGTCTCTGTGTGTTTGTGGTGTGTGTGTGTGTCCTCCTCCTGCCTTTCACTGAACTCTGACCATGACCTAGCTCCTAAGTTCTCCCCAAATTCAAATTGATGGATGTAAGATCTATAGCCACCTGCAATGGCTAACAATGACCATGAATTTCAAAGGGTCCAAAATAACATAAGAGACAAACTCCTGCTGTGTCTGAGAAGTTTCTAGATTAGGTTACCTTGATAGGAAGGAGCTGCCAGAATGTGGGAAATACTGTTCTGTGGCCTGTGGTCCCAGATGGAATAAAGAGGAGAAAGCGAGGCGAACACCAGTATCATCTCTCTGCTCCCTTCCTGTGGATGTCATGTGACCAGCTGCCTCACAGGCCTGTCACCATGCCTTCCTGCCATGATGAGCTGAACTGAACTGTGAACCAAAATAAACCCTTTCTCCCCCAAAGCTTCTTCATTGTATTTTTTGTTACAGCAACAAGAGGGGTGCTTCCCTCCTGAGTCATCTTGACATGAGCCTGCTGTGGGGACAGTCGACTGCTGGGGACCTTGGCAAGCCAAGGAACCTTGCTGAAAGAAGCCAGGAGAACAATTAAGAGGTTTAAATTTGCAATTTGCAAACACACAGTGAACTCACTTAGAAAATTCTGCATACCCTATAACAAACAAAAGGTGAGCTCCCTGCCCTCACCTTTCTCTCCAGTCCTCCCCAGCCAAGACCCTCAAGCACCCGAGAAGTTTCTGGAAGGTGTATTTTCAGGCAATGCTGTATTGGAGGCAGTGGTGTGAACTAGGTCAGCCTTCCAGGGACTTTACAGCTGGGAAACCAAAGGACATTCTAGAGGCAATGAGGTTCCAGCCATGACTTTTTTCTCTATGGGTGAATTAGACCTGGGACATTTTCTCAGATGTCTTGGGGATTCGAGGTGGAAGCTGCTTTTGAGAATTATATGGGACTGAATAACAAAGACAAGATGTACATTGAGAGGTGTTGATCTGAGAGTAGACTATGCATCTTCGAAGGGTGTGTGTGTGTCTATATTCACTGTCAGAAGATGGCATGTGTAAATGTCACCTGGAGCTCCCACCCACCTAGAGTGGACATTCCAGGGATGCTGAGTGACAAAACAGTTGGCCCACAAAGCTGGGCTCTGAATACATTTTGATTTTTTTTTCCAGACAGTGTAAAGTAGCTGATGCATCAAACTCACCCCAAGAAACCAAATCTGATGGCAAAGTGCCCACCTGCACCGATATCTAGCCCACTTTTATTCACAGGATACACAGGATGGACACCTCTGTTTCCTAGGGTCACAGGCACCAATTGCTATACACACTCTGTTTCCTAGGGTCACAGGCACCAATTCCTATACACACCTCTGTTTCCTAGGGTCACAGGTACCAATTGCTATACACACCTCTGTTTCCTAGGGTCACAGGTACCAATTTCTATACACACCTCTGTTTCCTAGGGTCACAGGCACCAATTGCTATACACACTCTGTTTCCTAGGGTCACAGGTACCAATTTCTATACACACCTCTGTTTCCTAGGGTCACAGGCACCAATTGCTATACACACTCTGTTTCCTAGGGTCACAGGTACCAATTGCTATACACACTCTGTTTCCTAGGGTCACAGGCACCAATTGCTATACACACTCTGTTTCCTAGGGTCACAGGTACCAATTGCTATACACACCTCTGTTTCCTAGGGTCACAGGTACCAATTGCTCATTGTGTGAATCGCTATAAAGTGTGGCTGGTGAGCTGGCTTAGCAAATAAGGGCGTTTGCTCCCAAGCCTGACAAGCTGAATTCAGTCTTGGGACTCACATAGTAAAGAACCAACTCCCACAAGCTATACTCTGACCACGGACACCCCACAGCACAAGGTGTGACAAGGAAGTGTCTGGGAGAGGACACTCTTGCTCCTGCCAGTTTCTTGTGGCTCCTGGTTTTCCCTGGCATGAGACAGCACGAAATCCGGGAAGACGGCAGCTGAGTAAGACTTCACCTGCCTTTGCCTGGGGCCAAGCTTTCATCCCACAGATGAATGAAAGAAAGAATGCAGACCAGTTCTGGAAAGGCTCACGTGGTTTTTCCCCTGTAAATCCTGCATTGGTTAATGTCCGTGAGCAACAGGCTCTTGCCTCCTGTATCTACTGTGTCCCTGAACTGGGTTTTTTGTTTGGTTGGTTTATGCAGTCTTCCAAGCAGTGGTCAGTGTGGACACAGCAGAGGTCCAGGCCCTTCCTTAGGAACTTGGTTCTCAGGGAGTTTGGAGGCCAATGTGTACTGCCTTTCCTTGCCCAGCCTTGACAGTACACAGAGGTGTCCCAGAAGATCAGGGCAGAGTCTATGCAGATAAGCCAATTTCTCTTCTGTCTCCTTCAGTGTCTTAGTCACCAAGACAACGGATCTCCACTAAATGAAAACTCTGTGTAGATAATGATCCAAGTGGGTGCCCCCTGGCCTGTTTGCACTGCCTTGTGAAGAATTCTCTCTGAAAGGCCTTGTGACCATGCAACCTCATTAGAAAACAGACATCAGAACCACATAACCAGGGCAGTGGCCCTCCTGCCCCCAAACCTGCTAGAAGGCTCATAGCAACACAGATTGCAGTGCATTCCTCTCTCCCAGAGAACCTCTGACTCTGGATGCCAGATGGGTCCTGAGGTTTATCATTCTGTCAAATCCTACTATGGTGGACCTCATGAAGGACTTGTCCATTGCTGTTCTTTAGCTCTAATACTGGGAATTACCTGGATAACAAAGGCCCTACTTCCCAACAAGTCAAGCATCCAAAGAAGGAGCCTTAGGCTTTACTGTTTTACTAGGCATCCAAGACAAATGATTCAGTGATAATCACAGTTAGAGACTTAGGACATAACTCTCTAAAGGGGAGCAGGGAGACTGTGGCACTCCAGCAAACGTTTGACAATATTTAAGGGCAATTTTGATTGTCATAACTTAGCAGAAAATGTGACTGGAGGCCACTGTATGTGTGTATTTGCTTATACTGATGAATAGATATGTATATGTATGTGTGCATATGTGTGTGTGTATATGTTGTATATGTATGTGAATATGTGCATATATGTCATGTGTTTATGCATGTGTGTTTGTGTACTTGTCGTGTGTGTTAACACATGGAGAGAACACTTTAACAACACATAGTGCCATGAGAGCAGAGTTCTGGCTCGTGTGTCTCTGCCTGGCACCACTAAAGATGCTGCTGGGGAGTGAGGGAAGAAGGCTGAGATTCACATCCCACCGAGAGTCCATGGTTGATGGGTGGATGCATATGCCCATCCTCCATGAAGTCTCGCATTTCCATACACCCCATTTCTTTTGTGACTGGGGTGTAGCTGTCACCATAGTTACCCTGCCCTGCAAACATTCTCATCTGAACTCTTCTTCCTCAGTTGACACACCATTGTATCTTGGCTAATCAAGGACACATTAGCAAATCCCACTTCAGGAACATCCTCTTCATTTATCAAAGACACAGTCTCTCTCTCTCTCTCTCTCTCTCTCTCTCTCTCTCTCTCTCTCTCTCTCTCTCTCTCTCTCTCTCTCTCTCTCTCTCTCTCTCATCATAAGAAGGGGGAACAACTTATTTTAGTCATTTTTTTTTCCTCAGTGCTTCTTTTGGGCACAGCAGGAAGCAGAACCATCTCTTCACCTTTTGGTTGGGAAAAGGGACCCGAGCAGAAGGGTTAACCTCAGGGCAGGTCTTAGGATGGTGGCTTGAGGTTTGGTTTCCTCTGAGGCTCCATTTAAGCTATAAGTACTCTTGGGGGTGAGGGATAGCATTTGCAGGGGTAAGCTAGAAATGGGAAGTCAGAGGGAGAAGGTCCAGATTCCAGGGGCAACCTTGGCTTCTTCCTACCACAGAAGTCCTCACCCCCACCCCATAGGCCATCTGGAAAGCTATAGGTCACACCAAGATGACTGTCCTATCTTTACAGTGCAGAGAAAGCCTGAACATGTCTGCCTCAGTGTTTCCTAAGGTGCTTATAGCATTTGGGGGTTGGATTCGTTGTGGGACTCAGGGGTACTGGGCTTTAACTGTCGATGTGTCACAATGTAAAGTCACATGAAAAGGGCTCTAAGGATGGCTGTATGTGATTGTGGTGATTGGTGCAGACAGGTAATTGAAGGTCTCTCACTGTTGGTAGCAACATTCTAAACTGTACGAGCAGAGAAAGTGAAGGCCCTGCATAGGCCCCTCTGGAGTTGCACAGGAGTGTGAGTCAGCTGAAAAAGTGTAGCTCTCATCAAAGAAACTTATTACAGAGCTCCCAACTGGTCAGTTGCAGTGACTATGTGGCAACGGGGTGCCCAGTCCCGGCTGGTGCATTTATAATGCAACCTGTACACCTAAGGTTTAAGGGACATCATTGGGGATTTAAAGAGGTTGAGAACCAGAATGTCTCCTGTTAAATAGTGCTAGACAAAACAGGGAAGCCATGCCATGAAATCTTTACAATATGGCTGCTGAAACACCATCTGTGTGATAACAATCCAGTCACATGCCAGTGTGGATGGGGGGGGGATTCCAAAAATCCTACTAGATAAGAGCTATAAGTAGTCAATTCCTACATAGTAACAGCATTTGTTGTCAGTAGCTGGAGTATTTCTTTGCTGCTGTTGCTTAAATACCCACTTTTCTCTGCCTCCCATAAGAACAGGGATTCTGTTTGGATCAACACCCTGTTTCTCATATAGGTTTGACTGTGGTGTTAATGTTAATTATTAATTTGACAGACTCACCTCAGAGATGGGCCTCTGCACACATCTGTGGGGTAATCGTGATTAAGTGCATTACCTGAGGTAGGAAGACCTGCCCACTGTGGACAGCACCATTCCTTGGCTGGGATCCTAGACTGGATAAATGGAAAGCAGGAGGTGATCAGAGCTTGTATTTATCCTCTTGCTTCCTGACTGTGTGTGTGAGATGACCAGCTACGTCAAGCTCCTGCCACTGTGATCTCCACCCCATGACGGACATCATGCCTTCGAGCTATGAGCCAGAATAAACCCCTCTCCCTTAAGTTGCTTTGGTCAAAGTATTTTGTCACAGTAATAAGGAAAGTAACTAAGATACTGATGTTCTAAGTTTTCAAACTATTTCACATGTGTCCAGGCTAGTTCTATGTCAGCTAAACACACACACCCTAAAGTCACCTCTGAGAAAATTCCTCTATAATATTGGGCCATAGCCAGACCTGTAAGGTGTTTCATTGATTAATGATTGATAGGGAAGCACACAGGGGTTACCATCATAGGTTTTATTTTTTTAAAAAAAGTTAAATCAGGGTGAGCTGGCATAGCTATGCATATCTTTTAATGCTGGCACTCAGGAGGCAGAGGCAGGCAGATCTCTATAACATGAAGTCAGCCTGGTCTACATGGTGAAGTACAGGCCACCCTGGAATATGTATAAAGATCCTGTCTCATAAAAAAAAAAAAGAAAGAAAATAGCAAAAAGGCAAGTTATACAAACATAAGGAGCCGGCCTGGGAGCAGCACCCTCCGTGGCCTCTGCATCAGCTCCTGCCTCTAGGTTCCCACCCTGTTTGAGTTCCTGTCCTGGCTTCCCTCAGCAGACTGTGATTCCGGATATGAAAGCCAAGCCAACTCTTTCCTCATCAGGCTGTTTTGGCCTTGATGACTCATCACATCAATAGTAACTCCAACTAAGACAGCACGGTTTATTAATTCTATAAAATATAGAATCGTCTAAAATAGAGTGTATCCTGAGTATTCGCACATGGGTATTTTGTTCTATTCATTGTCATCTTTTGATAAAAGAGACACAAACATGAGGTGGCTCCAAGAATGTCTTCAGTGAATTTATACTCTGGTAAACTGGAGTTACCGGGTCACACAAGAGCCTTAGCGTCCGTCCTTTCCCTGTACTGGGCTTTCTGGTGAGATTCTTAGGAAATTTCAGGTTCATTCTGTGAAGAGAGAAATGCTTGGAGCAGCAGGCAACTGCATTAGAATTCCTCCTTCACTGCTGCCTGAGGCTTCAATGGGATACCAGAGTGAGGCAGCTCCTTACCTCTCTTCCTCGTTCCCAACATTTTCCTTGCTTTTCCATTCTGTCACACTTTGGCTGAGGCTTTTGTCACTGGTGGAAAATGTAGAGAGACAGTTTTCTAACAAACGTGAGATTTTTTACCTCTCCAGTCCATAAGGCCTGGCATTATCTCTTTTATCTCCACACTATTCTACAGGTACCTGCTGCAAACAGTTTAGGACTCGGATGACACCAGCAAGATAGAACAGATGGGGCCTGGGAGCCTGAGGACATCCTGGCTCTGGGAATAATCAGATGCTCAGGGCGATTTCCAAGACTTGTGCACATTTGTTTCTTGGAAAGGGCTGAGCATGCAGCCTTGTAAGCCACACGGAAGAATAAACACAGCCACATCTGATGGATAATTTTCTGAAGTGGTTAGGATGAGAGTCTGGGCGAACAGGTGAGGCTTGGTCACCCGTCCTCAATAAGCCAACAGAATAGACATAGTAATAGTGAAGGTTAGAGACAGGAGGTTTGTGCAATAAGGCCACATTGGGAGGACAAATAAATAAAGAGGTCCAGTGACTCCCTGAGCCTGTCTTTGAGGTTCTACCAGGAGGTTCACATTTAAATAGAGAAAAAGAAGTATGAGTAGCTAAGCAGTCTGGTCATAATGTGGTCCTTCCCATCACTAATCAATCCATCATTGTCTCAGCTCCAGTCTGCCCTGCAAGGAGATATGACAAGTTGTCAGAACTGGGTGACATATCTTCCTGGTAGACAAATTCTCCCTCTGGCTGATACCAAGCTTCAGCCTTTTCATGAGATCCTGGGAAAATGCAATTCTTGTACTGCTTGGGTTTCTATTGTTGTGACAAACACCACAGACCAAAGCAAACTTGGGGGAAAAGGTTTATATCATCTTTACAACTTCTAGGTCACTCTCCCATCACTGAAGGAAGTTAGGGCAGGAACCTGAAGGCAGGAATTGAAACAGAGGCCATGGAGGATGCTGCTCACTAACTTACTCCTCACGGCTGGCTCAGTCTGTTTTCTTATACCATCCAAGATCACATGCTTAGAAATGGCGCCACTCACAGTGAGTTTGGCCCTGTATGATGGGTATTCTTGGTTTTCAATTTGGCTACATCCAGAATTAGCTGAAACACAAATGACTGGGCATACCTATGAAGGATTTTTTCTTGATTAAATCATTTGAAGTGGAAATATCCACTTCTAATTTGGATCTTTGAGGTGGGAAGATTCATCTTTGGATCAGAGCTTCTGCTAGAAGAAGAAATCTCTCTCCCTCTCCCTCTCCCCTGCCTGCTTGCTTTTGAATAGCAAGCCTATTCCTTTATTGACACTAGAGCCTGTCTTTCAGGATTTCAGCATATACTGAAGACCAGCTGAGACATCCAGCATTATGGACTGAATAGGCATCCATTGTTGGACTAGCTGTAGTCTGTAAGTCATTCTAATAAATCCTCTTTCTATGTGTATTAGGGAGATTAATTCTCTAAGTTCTGTTGCTCTAGTGAACTTTGATTTATCCACCTCCTTACACCATCAATCATAAATCAAGAAAATGCCCTACAGTCTTGCTTACATGCCAATCTCATTGGAGGTATTTTCTCCCTTCCCAGATGACTCTTGCTCATGTCAAGTTGAGGACAATATAATCACTTTTATGCTATTGCCCAGTAGTCTCATATCCAAAGGAAAAGGTATGTGCACATTTCTCTTCAGCATACTTTCACCCCTGCTGGGGTGGTTACATAACTCCTCACTGAAAATTCACCATGTTCAAGGTACTGCCTTGAACAACAGCCCCTCAATACTCCATGTGGTCCTCCCACAGCTCTAACACTTCCTGTGAGCTTGTAAGAAGTGCAGCTCCATCACAGACAGACACACAGAGAACCTGGTGCTGGTACCACACACAAAAACGATGCTGAAGAGGTACAGCAGCATCCCTACAACTGGCCACTGAAAAAGCAGCCCAGCATCAGAAAGACAAGCTATGGGACCATAGACAATCTTAAGTGCATGCCAGTGGGGACCAGGAAACCCACATAAGCTCTGCAGGGCACCGTGGTCAAGAGGGGCTTGAATGATTTTCTGATCGCTCTGGAAATCTGGAAGGGATCTTCTAATTGGAGATCACATTAGAGCATCTCAAGAGGCCAACTCTTGATTAAAGGTAAGAAGGAAAGCTTAGATGTACCATGTGCTTCTGATTTAGCAATGTGTCCTCAAGCATTTTGCTTACAGTAGACTGCAACATCTCTGCTAATCACTATTTGGAACTGACATCAACATCACATCCTGTAGCCTGAATTTGGATGTTCTGAGAGTTTGCATGATTCTGATCATGTGTAGCTTTCATTGATCCTGAAACGGTCACTTCCCCTGAGGGGAACTCTTGGAACACACTGTGATGGCTTCTGTCCTAAAAGCTAAGGACTCCTCCCCAGGGCTGTCCTGTTAGGGTCAGAGAATGGACAGTCTTGGCTTGGCCACCTCCTCAGTAAGTTAACTAGAGACCAGTCATAGTGAAAAGCAAGGAAAGCCTCTTTGCCTAGACCTGGGAGTCTCAACCAACAGGATACACAGTCACTGGGAAATGAGAGAAGGTCAAAGAATCAATGTTGGAGTTCACTTGGCATAGATAGTGTTATGGGGGCAGGCTCTGCTCAGGACCGCTGACTGTAGAAGAGTGGCCTTGCCCCACATGTGCATAGCTGATGGGCATTTTGAAGGAGGAAGATAGTTATGAGGAGCAAATATGGGAGACTTGAGCAGTCAGGAGGATGAAAATTACAAAACACTGGCTAGGATGGAGAGGTTACTCAGTCACAAAATGCTCACACTAAAAAATCTGAATATGAGTTTTTAGTTGCTGACCCAACATTGGGGAGATAGAGGCAAGGAGGCTCTCTGGTGATTACTGGCCAAACAGCCTCTCCTACTTGGTGAGCTTCAGGCCAGTGAGAGACAAGGTGGATGGCACCCATGGTGGTTTGAAAGAAAATGGCCCCCAAAGGGAGTGGCATTAGTAGGAGGTGTGGCTTTATTGGAGTAGGCGTGGCCTTGTTGGAGGAAATGTGTCACTGTGGGGCTGGATTTAAGATTTCCTATGCTCAAGACGCCACCTAGTGTGTCAGCTCACTTCCTGTTGCTTGCTAGTCAAAGTGTAGGAAACTCAACTCCATCTCCAGCACCATGTTGGCCTGCATACCACCGTGTCAGATCATGATGATAATTCCCTAAACCTCCGAAAATGTAAGCCACCCCAATTAAATGTGTATCCTTTATGAGAGTTGTTGTGGTCATGGTGTCTCTTCACAGCAATAGAAACCCTAAGACAGAACCTGAGGAACCACTCCTGGGGCTGTCCTCTACACCCACCACTGTGCACATAGTCAGTTCACACAAAGGCACCTGGGTGGGCTGATTGCAATTTACCAAAATCAGAGTCCTGTTCCACACAGAGGCTGGGAGGTAGGTGTCTGAGTTGGTTTGTTTCTGCTGGGTACAATCAGGGGCCAGGTCACCCTGAGCTGAGAAACAATGCCAGTGTTTGTTCATGTCTTCATAAGGTGAAGATGAAAGCCAGAAGAACCCAGGGATCCCCGGCCTCCAGCTCAATGCCCCCCCCCCCCAAATGAAAAGAGCTCTCAGTGGACAGGTGAACAATGGCCAAGGGACAGTGAAGCTCCCTGGTGATGGGTGACTGAACAAGAAAGGGGCTGCAAGAAGGAAGGAGATCTCTCCATCCTCACGAGAAGGCCTGGAGAAGGCCTAGTGGCATAAGCTTGTCATCACAGCTACTTAGGAGAAGGAGGCAAGAAGGTTGAAAGTTCAAGTCCTCTGTGGACTACAGAATGTGTTTAAGGCCAGTCTGGGCTACATAATGAGAACCTGTCTCAAAATTAAAAGAAAATAAAAAATAAAAAGAGTGCTGGGCTATAACTCACTGATGGAGTAGTTGGCCGTCATGTGTGAGGCTTTGGGTTCAGAATCTAGTCACACACAAGCACACACATACACACATGCACAATACACACAGTGCCCAAGCCAAGTGTGGCAGTTCGAGATCTATGCCCAGTTGCCACAGTCACTGCAGTTCTAAACAGTCTGAACAGTGGCGCTCCACAGAGCCCTTCAGCCCTTCTCTGACCTTGACTTGAAATCAGTGACCCAAGGGCATAGAACTTCCTGAAGCATCAGCCCTGGCCACAGTCCAGTGTTTGAAGCAATAACACATCTGCACGGTTCTAAGACCAGCCAGGAAACAGAAGCAGCTGGAGACACCCACGCTTTCTATTTCTAAGGAGATCAGATGGCTCACTTCTCACAACAACATGGCCAGTGGCCCTGATGGAGCTTAGCTATGAGAGTCCCCCAAGATCCCTCTCACCTTGGACCTGCTGTAAATATGAACACAGGAAGATACTTCGTCTGCAGACTCTTAGCTTCTGATTCCTAGCTCAGCCACTGAGAAATTTCAGAAGGAAGCATCTAGAACAGCCATCCACAGGTGTCCTAACACAGGCTGCCCTGACACCCGGGGGGGGGGGGGGGCACACCTTCTTCTCAAGTGAGAAATTATCCCTGCAAAGCCTTTGGGTCTTATCGTATAGAAAGAGTTAGGTACTCTTTGACTGTTTTTTTACCCCAAGAAATACACAAAACACAATGAGTTTGCCATGTGACAGTGGTTGAAAGCTTCATGGGAGAGATCCCTGTCACTTCAAACACTTATAGGTCAGGCCAGAAGAGACTCAGTTAAATGGGAACAATACAACGACTTAGGAGGTGACACAGGACCATAGTGTCCAGCTGTGGAAACAGATCCATGAGCCAAGTGTTAGAAATGGCAGGTTGGACCAGGGCCTTCAGGAATTTGGGCTGTACAACTGATGGGTATTGCTGATCACCTTAGAGTCGTCAATAAGCTGGTGCTCATTGTGAACCTTCAAGGCACACACACACAAAGAGAGAGAAAGACACACACACACACACACACACACACACACACACACACACACACAATAAGCTCCTGCTTCTCAAAGAAACAGTATTTAAAAAGTGCTCTAATGTTTCAAGGAATACAAGCTTAAATCACAAGTGTTATGAGCCCACACTTAACTGGAATGGTTATTCCAAGCGATAGGATTCTAATACACGAAGAGGGTTAGAGAAAAAGGGAACTGTATGTTGAAGAGAATGTAAATAATGCAACTACTTTGGAAACCAGGCACTTCCCCAAAAGTCCTCAAAGAGTTCAGCAGTTCTGCCTTTGGATACTCATAGAGACATATTTGCTTAGTATATGGGGTAACTAATCTTAAGTGTTAATGTGACACCTTTTTAGACTTGCCTCCATCAGATTGGCCTATAGGCAGATCCGTGGATATATCATTATCGTTGCTGTTATTATTATCAATTGATGGAATAGGGCTCGGCCCACCTCTGAGCAGGTGGTCTTGAGTTATATAAGAAAGCCAGGTGAGCAGGAACCAGAGGAAGCCTGCCAGTAAGCAGCATCCCTCCCAAGTCCTTGCTTCAGTTTCTCCCTCCGGGTTCCTGCTTTAAGCTCCTGCCCTGGTTTCCCTCATCACGGGCTGTAACCTGTAGGCTAAATGGACCCTTCCCTTCCTTTGTTCAAGATGCTTTGCTCGTGGTGTTAATCACAGCGACAGAGAACAAACTGGAATGGTCGGTGTGTGGATACTTTCTGTGCCCTATGTTCGTCCTGGATTTGATTGGCATTAACACCCTAGTAGCTCATGGAGTTATGCATTTCTCATGGATGTTTCGGCCATCAGTATACTTCCTTTTGAAAGTGTCTTTTCAGATTCTTTATATATTCTGCTGTTGTTGGATTTACAAAAAAGATAAAAAGTATCTTTTTAATTATTTTGTAAGCACTCTTTATATATTCTAGATACAAATTCCTTAACACATATCTGGTTTGCTTATGTGTTCTCTTTCTAGAATGGCTTCTCATTTTGGTGGTGAGGCCTAGCTTCTAGCTTGCTCTTGGGTCTTTTTTTTTTTTCACCTTCCTAGGAAAGTGCTTCGTAATTACCCCACACTGCCCTCGTCTCCTCCCTCTGAAGCTTCGAAAAATGCCCACTCTGCTCTAAGAGGTGCTTGTTTCTTTGTTTGGCGTGACAGTTTTAAGACAGGCTCTCTATATATACACAAGGCTAGATTCAAAGTCATGATCCTCCTGATTCAGCCTTGAGTACACTAAACCTTGCCACCTTTGCTTGCTTTCTGAGTGTTTGTAGCAATGAGGTTTCTTGGTCCCAGAGCAGCCAGAGGTCCAGACCCACAGACCTGCAGCCCCAGACCGCTTAGCCACCCCCAGCTGCTTAGGCCCCCAAAATGACTCAGACACTTATATTAAGTTCATGCTGTTTAGCCTATGGCTCCGGCACATTGCTAGCTAGTTCTCTCATCTTAATTCAACCCATTTTCACTAATCTGTCTGTCACGTGGCCCGTGGCTCACCTGCGTTCCTTACATGTATCTCCTTTGGGCTTCTGGCTCGGTCTTCCTCTGACTCTGCCCTACCTTTCCTACCTATTCTGTTTCCCCATCTACTTTTTCTATGGTGCCTGTCATGGGCCAAAACAGCTCCTTTATTTAAAGATTGATATCCACAGCATACAGAAAGACAGTCCCACATCACGTGTTCTTTTCTTCCTGTCTTTCATCTCGACAGTCTCCCTGTTCAGTCCTAACTGGCTTTGAACTCTCTATGCAGACGAAAGTGGCTTAGAACCCACACTGGTCTTCCTGCTTCGGCCTCCCGAGTGTTGGAGTTGGAGGTATGGGCCACTATACTCAGCCTCTTTGAATTCTTAAGACTAAGTAAATTTTTTTCCTAGAGAGGGAATTTCCAGGTTTGAAAATACATCACTTTAAAGACATGAATGTCCTGGATCTTGTCCAAAGTTTAAGTTGAATGCTAAGGAGAGATCTCCTTCCACCCCAAACAGAGTCTGAGATGCAGCAGGCCAAGGGCTCCATCGATCGGAGCTACTCTGGGCCTGGGGTGGCTGCAGCTGTGAGGCAGCCCAGTCATTTCGGCTGCTTGTGCACTTCTGGGGGTATATTTAGGCTGTTCCTATTTAGCACTCCCAGAATAGCCATCGTTTTTTGTTTCTCAATCGTCCTCTTAGTTTTTTGTTCCTTCCTGCTTCAAATTGAGAGTGACATATGACATACTTGATGATTTCCAAGCCTCTCTTATCCCCGGAGTCTGCCCTTTTAACTGACATCTAGGCCTTCTGGATGTGAACTGAATGTGACCCTCCGTGGTATCCCAGACTGGGGGTGGAGGGCACCATGGCTAAGACAGAAGAATCAGATGCCTGCTCCAGTCCCAGCATGCTTCATCACCACTGCTTACATTCAGAAAGAAGTTTGCTGTGAATTATAATGTCCTGGTGTGAGTTTGGCTGCCTGCATTGTCTCTGGGGATTCAGATGATTTTGTAATCCAAGTGCTTCCTGACCCCGGGGACGCTCACAGTGAATGTTTCATCTACTTCCAGGTGCCAACCAGCCCCAGGGATGTTGGGTTGGATCCCTTTGGTCCATTTTGTCTATTCCATGAGTAAACCTCACAGTGCTTTGAGGATCCTGGGTGAAGCAGGTTTGGAAATCTCAGAAGCTATTTCTAGAATGGCTTCTGACCTGTAGCAAACCTCCCTATTTTACATACAGCTAATCCCAAATTAGACTCCTGCTGTCAGAGGAGTATCTGATGTCTGCTCCCTCTAAGAAGTCAAGGTTAAACCAGAACTCGTGAGCTTCTTTTGTGAGCACTGAAAATAAACTGGGCTCAGCACAGAGACACCAAGGTCAGTTCCCAGCTCTGAGAAGGACCTGGAAGCCCAAGTGGCGGGTGTTCTGGCTCTCTTTCTGTAGCTGTGTGAAACACTGACCTAAAGCAACTTATATGGAGAAAGGGCTTATTTGGCTTACACTTCCAGTTCACAATCCATCACTGAAGGAAGTTAGGACAGAAACTCAAGCAGGAACCTGGAGGCAGGAGCTCAAGCAGAGACCAGGGAGAGCTCTGCTCATTGGCTCACTTTCTTTCTGGACCACCCCTTCTGTGTGCTGACCCTGAGGAATTGCTCCCCAGAAGATTTCACCTTTATGTTGCTGGTTTATTACTAACCACCTCAAATTCTGTCACAGCTAGCCAGCACGGATGGTCTCAATAAAGCAAAGGTTTCACTTGAGTGTCTCTGGTCTCTTGTTTATAACAACTGATGCTCAGACCCAGCAACAGAAACCTAAGGCAGTGAGTTTGTGTTGGCTTCTTTTTGTTGGAAGAGCTGATTGAAGGAAGGAAAAGTGTGTGATTGTAGAGAGTTGTGTTTTTAATGGTGGCAAAATTAGAAGTGAAGAGGGGGTGATGTACAGTTGTTTTCTCATTCCAGTACAGTCAGGAAGCAGAAAGAGGTGAACGATGGTTCTCAGCTCTTTCTCCTCTTATGGAGCCAAGAACCTTTGTGACCTACAGCTAGGGTGGGTTCTTCTACTTCAGTTTAACCTAATCTAGAAACTCTCTCATAGGCATAGGTAGAGGCTTGTCTTCTGAGTGCTAGATCCTGCCTAGGTGACGGTACTAACCACCACAGGAGAATACTGAACTATACCACAGTAGTGTTGTTCCCTTTGGGTTTTTACATATCTATCCAAATAAATCCATTCTGGAAAGTGTTGATAAAAGGCATGTAAAGCTTAAAGGGCTCACAAAAATCCATTTATACAAAGGTTGTCCAGGAAATGTTTCTCACAGCGTACTGATGCTGATGCCAGAGGTTGGCATGCTGAAAGGGACAAAATGGTATGTCTCGGGTTGTCCTCTGGCCCTTTACTCCTTCCTACTCTGTCTGCGGGGAGGAGCTTCCCACATGATTCTAAGAGTCAAGTTCTCTGGAGACCTGAGGATCCAGGGCACCTGAGCTCAAAACATAGACCACACACGTCTAAAGGACCAAGGCACCAAAGCTCAAAACAGGACACAGCACACACACACACACACACACACACACACACACACACACACACA
This sequence comes from Phyllotis vaccarum, assembly GCA_033318265.1. NCBI lineage: Eukaryota > Metazoa > Chordata > Mammalia > Rodentia > Cricetidae > Phyllotis > Phyllotis vaccarum. The sequence continues at coordinate 88,631,400 of JARWLC010000003.1, forward strand.
CACACACACACACACACACAATGAAATGGATCTGGTCCTAGGAAGACGACTTACTCAGTAAACTGCTTGTTTCATACGTACAAGAACCCAAGTTCGAATCCATCCTGAGTAACTACATAAAAAGCCAAGTGTGACAGCGTATCCCTGTAATCAGCACTGGGTAGGCAGAGATGAGAAAATTCCTGGAGCTAGCTGGCCAGTCAGCCTAGCCAAGTCAATGAACTCTGGGTTAGAGAGAAACCCTGTCTCAAAAAAAATACAGTGGAAAGCAATTGAAGACACTCAAGTTCAACCTCAGACCTCCACACACAGGTGCATACCTGAATATGTACCTGCACACTTGAGTGCACATGCACACACACAAATACACACACACACACACACACACACACACACAAAATATGGAAAATAAGAGTAGACATTGACTGTTGATGTAATAAACACATTTCTAAGGAGACAGGGAGGCGATGTCTTTAAAAGCATGACCTGAAAAGCTTTTATATAACAATAGCAATTTTCTATTTTAAAAAGAGAAAGCGGTCTCAGGCTTGTTTCACACACTACTCCTGAAGACAACTCGTTCTCTCGTTAGCCTTGGTGCATCTTAGACAGGCGGGTTTTCAGAACCTTTGTGGTGCTATGAGCACCAATACCCATTCTCAGTGACTGAACTTTTAGAAGGAGCTGGCCTTCTTGTGCAGCTCACTCCCCAGGAGAAGGCAAGTGAATCACTGTTTCTGCTTGTAGCATTCAGGAAACTCAACAATTAAAAAGATGTGTGAGATAAATAGATTGATTATATATATATATATAATATTGAATGATACTATGCAATCTATGTATGATGGTGTCTGTGTTGAATATAAAGCACAATCTATGTTTTCTCCTACATATTATTCTTTATTGCTGTGTTAGATAATTCATTTTGTCATCCACATTTTATTCTTTTCTATGAATACTCCTCACAGTCTTTTTCATTTTCCCGCTGGCAGACATTTCCATTTCATTACTACAAACAGAATCTGAGAGAGTACCTTTGCAAGCTCTCTTTATTTATGTCAGGCTATTTCTTTCCTCTTTTCTTTCTTTTCTCTTTATGGCTGTCCTGGATCTAGCTTTGTAGATCAGGCTGGCCTCTGACATGCCTTTGTCGTCTGAGTACTGGCCAGGTTATTTCTTCATTGAGAATTGTTCAAGAAGATGTGGTTAGCCTTCTTTTAGATTTAGCTTATTATTTGTGTGTAGTGTGTAGGTCTATGTATACAAATGTGCGCATGTATACTGGTGTCCATGGAAACCAGAAGTGGACATTGGATCCTCTGGAGCTGGAGTTACAGGCAAGTGTGAACTGTTAGACTTGGGTGCTGAGGGCTGAGCTCAGGTCCTCTGGGTGAGCACTAAAAACTCAACATGGGGCCATCTCTGTGGGCCTGTGATAGCTTAATGGCCAGCTTGACACAACATATAATCACTCAGGAAGAGAATTTCAGGAAGGGATGTCACACTGGGTTAGCGTGTGGACATGTCTGTGAGAGGCTGTCTCGATTGCCTTAATTGAATGGGCAGTTGTATTCCTTGATTTGGGGCCTTGGACTCTAAGGAGTCTGGGACCAAGGTGAGCTAAAGCAAGCATGCATACATGCATTTGTTTATCCTTACTCTTGACTGTGCATATGATGTGATGAGCTGTTTCCACTTGCTGTCACCTTGACATCCCCACAATGAATTATGAGCTAAAATATAAATGTTCACTGGGATGGTAAGGAAAATACCATACCCCTAGGGATGAGGAGCCATGTGTTATTTAGACAGGGGTGGGCTTGTGGACAGTGGGCATTGTTGTATGTTGTATTTTGTGTCTTTGCCAGCCAACATTAGGGCTCCGTGGGAAACCGTTCCCAGTGCCCTGGACCTGGAGTCATCTAGTATCCTTAGAATGGCTGGTGTGACAGAGCTAGCTTAGGCATTGAGGGTATTTGGTTCTTTCCTTGACTCATTAGCCCTCGCAGAACCACAGAGGGAACCTATGACCTAAAGCTGGAAAGAATCCAGCTGGGATATGAGGGACCATATGCAGAATGGGGTGACCGCTCCATTCAAACCAGCTGGCTTCTCACTCTGCACAGGTCCATGGGAACTATGAAGAACATTGTGAGTTTCTGAGGGCTGTTCCTATGTGTCTCAGACATACTCTACAGAGCCCCTCTAAAGTCCTGCTTCTGCCTTTCTGTGACTGCACACACTCCTCTGTTCTAAGATGGTTATTCAGTGGTTGGAGCAAGGTTCCAGCTTTAGAGTGTTGACAGCCCTGTGCACAGGCGATGCTGGAAGATGGCCTCTCTTTTCAGAGAGGCAACATCTTTGGCAGGGCCCAGAAGCCAACCCTTCTGAGACTCCACGTGTCTAACTTTGAGCCCCCCCCCCCCCCCGAGTCCTCATACAAGGGTCTAGGCAGCTCCTTACTTGGGAAATAGGGTGCAGCAGAAGCACCATCTTTCAGCTCCAAGATAGCTTCCTCTTACTTAAGCTGAGGCTAATTCTAGTTGGCTCCCCTTGATTCAACCTTGGAAGCCAACCCCAGAGGGGTGGGCCCTGGGTGGCCAAGGATCGGATGTAGGTCAGTATTCTACAGCCTGCACAGAGGCGGCAGCCGAGGAATCTGAGTACAGGCCAACTGTGGTCGATGAGTCACCCGGAGACAGGCAGCAGCTATTTCTGAACTAAGCGGCATATCCTATCTCCCTCCTCACCTTGAGGGGGCCTTGGTCTTCAAACACTTCCCTGAGATCAAGGAGGGAAGAAGTTGAGGGGAAACAGGAGAAAGCCCTCCCGGATGCTTTCCCCAGCCATGCACCATGCAGGCAGGAAATAACAGTTCAAGAGACAGGAGCAGATAATTCCAGAAAATTCTAGAATTTGGAGTTGTGAGAATACCCACCCTCCCTCAGTCCTTCCCACTCTCCCACCTCACTTCTGCCTTCCTCTCTCCTCCCTTACTCCCCCTCTTCTTTACTTTTTTTTTTTTTTTTTTTTTTTTTGCTTCCACAGAACACCTGCTACAGCAGGTGTTAGACACAGGACAGGACAGAAGATTGTCTCCCCCATGCCCATGCAGAGACAATGAAAACAATGCCTGTGGGTGCTGAGTCTGACTGCTGTAAACATGCTACGTCCATGCCTCTCTTTAATAGGTTTTCTTAAAGAACCAAGGTCTATGCCCTGGGACCATTGATAGAACATCTTTTCTGAATAGATGCACACTGCCTGAAGAAGTTTGTGGGAGACTGTGTTTTCCTTTCTCCAGAACCTGTTGTATATAAGATAATGTGTAGTCTCTATACATCCACTCTTCATGATGGCCACCAGATAGGTTTCTTACAGGTTCCAGGAAAGGGAATCCTGTCTCCCCAGGATTTCAGGAATTACAAACTTCTTGCTCCCAGGCATTATTTATCAGTGCTGAGGATTGACTCTAGAAGCTCAGGCATGCCGAGCAAGCACCTTACCACTATTCTATATGCCTTCAGTATTTTGACACAAATTCTCCCTACATAACCCAAGCTGATCTTGAACTTATGATCATCACTTCAGGCTCCCGAGTAGCAGAGAGTTACAGATCTGTTCTACCAGGCTCTGCTTCCAGACTGCTTCCTCTGCTCAGTTCCCACATACCTGGCTCTGTCTTCCAGAAGACCACCACCTGGTGCCACCCCTGGGCACATGGATTTACAAATCAAGCAGGTACCTTGCTCCAACCTCTCTCTGTTTGTGTTCAGTATGACCCCAGGTCTAGGCTTCAGCTCTACCCTTGGGTGAGGTATTATTTTATCTCTTCACCATGGGGTGGCTGTGGGTGGTTTGGAGGATGGAGGGGTATGGCTGGAAGTGAGCAGTGACGCCCAGTGACCACATCTCTACAAACCCTCATCCTGGAGAAAGAAGTCAGTTTGTTGCTCCAGAGTAAAGAAAGGGGCATCAGGTAGTGGGGAGGGCCATCGAGTGCTCAGATTTCCTTTACCTTGGACCAGACTGGAAGGGACATTCACATTCCCTCCCCTGAAGGGAGTGACTGCCTTGTGCTGACCTGAGTTTCTCAGCCCGAGTCAAGCCTCTTCCCTACTGGACAGGCCGATGTAGGCTCCACTCTGAAAGCTTCTGAGCACTATGCACTCTGGTTCATCTGCTTCCTGGAGCCTCTTTAAGTGATTCTTTTTAAGTACCGGTAACCACAAAAATAATTTGTTATTCTTAACTATTTAATTCTGTGAAGGGCAGTGTTGATGTTTCACAGCGAATTAATTGAAGTAGTCTGCCTGCCTCCCCACTCCAGAAAAGCCTCCTGCATTTAAAAATTTTTAATTTTCAGCGCACTAAGTAAAAGGCTTCTCAGGATAGACTGCAGACAATAAGTAGACAAAAATAAAGACAAACTCACAATGGGAATATGACTCAGTGGGGAAGGCATTTGCTGTACAAGCATGAGTACCTGAGTTCAAATCCCCAGAACTCACATGAAAACTGGACATGTAGCTTGAATGCCTGTAGTCCCCAGTGCCCTATGGGTAGATGGGAGGCAAAGTCAGAAGAATTTTGGGAAGCTCTTCCAGTTTGCCTGGTTTACAGAGCCAAAAATCAACAAAGAAACACTGCCATAAGCCAGGATAGAATATGAGAGCTGACACTGGAGACTTCCACCACACAAACACTATAACATGTGTGCCAGTGTACACACACACACTGCATAACATAAAACAAAATAAAGATAAATAAATTATTCATAATTAGCATTTGTTTTTGCAACAAGCAGATAGAGAATGGTCATGCTATACTAGAACATTCCTATGTGATAAAGATAATATTTTAAGTAATGTAGCATTTGTGTGTATACATCTACACATGTTGTGTGTCTCTATGTACCTCACTTACATGCATACACATTTATGTGTGATGTCAAATGTCAAATGTATTTTCCCCAAAGTTTAATATAATATGTGACTCACAGATGGCCCAAATTCATCCTTTTTCCTTCCATAATTATTTTCTGTGTGTGGGCATTAAACCCAGAGATTCAAGCATGATTCAAGATTCAAGTGCTGGTCAAGCACTCTATCACTGAATGATGTCCACAGCCCTCCTTTAGTTTCATTTGGAAACAGTACTGAGTTACTTAGACTGGCCTTAAAGTCACTCTGTAGCTCACATAGGACTTGACCTTGTGATTTTTACTGGCCCAATTTCACCTGTCACCATACCTGGAATGCATAAAGTTTGCTACTGTTATTTTAATTTATTTATTGTATGTGTGTGGGTATTTTGCATGCATACATGTCTGTGCCATTGTGTGTCTGGTGCCCTCAAAAGCTAGAAGATGGAGTCTGCTTCCCTAGAACTGGAGTTACAGATGGTGATGAGCCACCATGTAGATGCTTGGAATAAAACCTGGTCCTCTGAAAAAGCAGTGCCCTTAACCTGTGGACAGTCTCTGCAGTACTTAGTGTACACTTCTGCTAAGTATAAAATGCATTTCTAACCTCGGAAAAACAAACACAGAGAGACAGCTGCCTGCAGTGAGCCTGCTGTCACTGGCCGTGTAACATGGGCAGCATTCTGGGATCTGTGGAGCCTTTGACAATTCTTACCTAAAGAGGTCATTCAATACACCCCAAGTTTTACAGGGTCTTGGAGACTATCGTGTCTATGGTTTTAGATAGTTTCTTGCAGTTCTGCTACGGTTTCACTATCCAAATCTAACAGACACCCAGAGTTCCTGCTAGGAATTCCCAGTGGAGAATGCTTGCTTAGCATGTACAAGACCCTGTTCCCACCCTCAGCACCAGGAAACCTGAGCTCAACTTCAGAGAGGAAGAAATATAGTTGAAGACCTGGAGATGAATTCTAAAGTACTTGTCTTGCAGGCCTAAGGACCAGAGTTCAGTCCCCAGAATCCTACTTTAAAAGCTGGAGATGGTGACTTGTGCTTTGATCCTTGGGGCTCGACTAGCCTACTTGTCCAGTTTCAGGCCAGTGAGAGACCCTATTTAAACAAACAAACATGATATACGGTCCTTGGGGAGCAATAGCTGAGTCTTCTAATCCCCGTCTCAATTGTGTGCGCACACATGCAAAAACCTGCAATACAAACACAGGGAGGGTAGAGCCTAGTTATGGAGTCTGACCTTTTGTTCCAAGAGCAGAATCTAGGCCAGAGTGACAGACAGGGTGGCTCAGGGTGACTACTTTCTGTTGGCAAAGTCACAACTCAACCCAAGTGCTTGGCTCTCTTTAAGATATTTCCCATGCTTTGACAGTGTTCAGGTCAAACTTCATCCTGCAGAGACGTGAATAATCCTGCCCTTGATCAAGACTAGACCTATGGCTTTCAGAACTGTACTTTGTCCTGAAAATCTCTCAACAGGTCATTCAGGTAACATGGGCATGAGGGGACACCCTGAGCTGAGTCTGGTTAATGATATGGCTCCATCTTCACTTCATTTCATAACATCTTGATTGTCTGTCATTACCACACAGTCTATTTGACCCTTACACGTGTATCTGAAGAAGAAAATGGCTCTGTACCATCACCTGCTGTGGTCTTGGGTGGGACAAGTTCCCCTGAAAAGGTGTAGGATGAAGAGGCTGCCACTAGAGGGCTCTGCAGGGACCTGGGAATCTCTCCTTCCCTGCAGAGATGAAGTACAACCTTGAGGAGCCCTGGCCCTGTGTAGATTTTATCATCGTTCTCATAGCTGTTCAGGCGGGTGAATCAAGAGGAGCTATTTCTGCAAGCGGCTTCCTCTGGACATCTCGGCATATGTAGGTGGACGGCACCAGAAAGAGCTGCTAGGTGCTGTGCTGGGCAAATTTTGTTGTGGTGGCACCACTCTTGACTTGTATCAGAACGCCCATTACCATTTCGGAGATTATAATCATGTCAGGCAATGCAACACCAATTCTGAGACAGGTTCAGAAACTCTAGCATTCAATAATAAGAAAATCTACCTTGGGTCAGAGTCCAGGCAGAGTGTGGGACAAGCCCTGAGGTTTACACAAGAGTGGATGAGAGGCCGAAAGATAGAACAGAATCCTTGGGGTTTAGGGGCTTCAGGAGCCCTGTGAATCCACGAGCAAAGAGGTTGGCAGGGCAACCTTGATGATGCCCTGTTAGGGTTTAATAGTAATAAGAAGCACCATTCAGAACTGAGTGGCACTGGGGAGGGTGGGAGACGGTATCTTACTGCTTTTAACATGTGTTATTGGACAGACATTTGTAGTCTTTAGGGGTGGGCACAGGGAACCCACTGTAGCACTGCCTAGAACGTTCTTCTTGTTCTTCAGGAGTTCGACCTCTCAAGCCTTATCTTTCTTTTATTTATTTATTTTTACTTATATATATATGTATTGGCTGCCTGTATATGCACCATGTGCGTGCAGGTGTGGGCGGAGGCCAGAAGGGGGCATCAGGTACCCTGAAACTGGCTGTGAGCCACCTCCTACGAGTGCGGAAGTTGGGGTAGGGACAAACCCCAATCCTCAGCAAGACCAGCAAGTGGTTTTAGCAACTCAACCTTCACTCGGGCCCTCAAGACTTTGCTTTCTTCTAGGGAGTTAGCATTTTCTTCCCTGAATAGGGCTGTCCTCGGGGCCAGAATTCATAATCTTCCAGCCCCCCCAGAAAGGAATGCTAGCTGCGGGAAGCCTCCACACCACCTCCACCTTCACTCTGTGAACCAATTCAGGTCCCCTCCGGCATGGCTCAGACAGAGTCAACCTGCATCATTAAACTGGTGCCACACCGGGCCTTTACCACGGAGGGTCTCGCTCAGATTCGCTGGCCCGGTGAAAGGGCTCGTGGAGGAGGAGGAGGAGAAGGCCTGAGGCCACAGTCAGGACAAGGTTGGGAGCAAGAGAGCGACCGTGGGCTGCAGGGCCGGGCGTCCCGGGGCGGGGGCGGAGCAGGTGAGCCGGCCGGGTGGGCGTGGGGAGTGCACTTGTACGTGACGTTGGAGTTTGCAGCAAGCCGGGAGTAGGAGGCTGTGCGCGCGTGTGTGGAGTGCTGCGCGGCCAAGAGAATGTGCGCGGCGGGGCGGCCACCGCAGTGAGTCGCGGCAACAGGAGCGGGCTGCAGCCCGGGGGACCCGGAGGCGAGGGCCAGCAGGAGGCCGCGGGCCTGGAGAGGCACGCCGCCCGGCCCCAGGATGTAGGCGATCGGCGGCTGCGCTCCTGCTGGCGGCCGGCTCACCATGAAGAAGCACTCGGCCCGGGTGGCCCCGCTCAGCGCCTGCAATAGTCCAGTCCTGACCCTCACCAAAGTGGAAGGTAACGCGCGGCCGCATGGCGTGGGGGTGGCCGGGCCTGAGGCATCTGTCCCTGATCCAGGGGGACACCTGGCTGCTAGCGGGGCGGGGGTGGCAGCTCCGGGACGCTGTCCGCAGTGCAGCGCGCGTCGCCACTGGTGGGGACCTGGAGGCTCCAGCTGTCTGGAACTCCTACCTGGGTAACAACATGCTCTTTGTACCCGGGGCTCAGACTGCATGGTGCACCTGGTGGCTTCGCTCCCCTGGGTGCCTTTTCTGACTGTCCCCAAGCTTATGCCCGCAGGGCAGAAGGGAGGCAAGTGCTAACCAGTGGGCTTGTTTCTCTCTCTCTCTCTCTCTCTCTCTCTCTCTCTCTCTCTCTCTCTCTCTCTCTCTCTCTCTCTCTCTCACACACACACACACACACACACACACACACACACACACAGACAGACACACACGAATGGGTGGCCTGGGTAAGGAGCATCCCTCTGGCACCCTACCCCAGGAGCCCCAGAAGTGAGACCCACCCCCACTGGAAGCTAGAGGAGACCTGGCCCTGTCTGGCCGATTGCAGATGGGCAGAAAGTGACAGATGAGAGGATTCCCCGCATTGGCTTGTAAACAGGTTCTTATTTAGACCTGATAGGGATAAGGGGGGCTCCCAGAGGCCCCCAGAAAGTGTTCCTGCAGTGCCTGTCTTTTCTTCAGCACGGAACCGCCCCCAGCCGGGGGATGTGAGAGAGAAGGGGCCACGGAGGAGGGTTGTGAGTTACTCAGACACAGCTGTCATTCTGCTGGTCTGAAGAGGACCTTGCATTCCTACAGAGGGGTCCTTCTTAGCTTTCAACTCCTACCTCTGGAGGCAGCTGCAGAAGGAGGAACTCTATCTAGGTAGCTAATCTGGTCAGGAGTAGAAAGGGGCACCCTTCTATGGCCCAAGAGCCTCCATCCAAGTCTTTGCTGACTGGGGTAGGCATGGCTTCAAAGACTCTGATTATACCCACACTCTGAGTTGGACCCTCTGTGGGTCTGTGAAGTGCCTGTATCCACCTGTTTGTTCCTTGATGGAATAGCCTGATGACCAGTAGAGGACAGGCAGAAGTTGGCAGGTGTATTCCCAGCTTCACATTGTATCTGTGATCCAAATGAGAATCATGAGGCCTGAAAGGGTGGCAGACTGGTCCAAGACCTACAGCTGCTACATGGCGATTTATGTGTGTGTGTATGTTGGGGGAGATTCCTGAGCTATGGGACCTCAAAGTCATCTTTTTTCAGAATGTCAGTTTGTAGTGATCTGCAAGTCCCTGTTTCTCTTCGCCTTTTCTCTCTTTATGACTGTCTACTCTCAGCATCCTAGTCTCAAGAAAGACTTGGTACTGATTATCTGCACCAAAGATCAGCAGAAATTGCTCTCCTGGGGGTGGTAGTGTTCTGGGCCTCCTCCCAAGCACAAGTGAATGAAGAGGGGACCAGGAGCTGGACAGGACATGCAGAAGCTTTCCCACAGCAGTCAAGCACTTATACCTGCTAGAAAGGCACATTGGTTCTCCAGTGCAACAGGCAATCCCGCAGCACCCTAGTCAGCTTCAGGGAAGGCAGTCCTGAGCTCACTGTCAGTGAAGAAGCTATCTGAGCTGAGTACGGTAGCCTCAGAAGTGCATTGAAATGACATAGCAGACATGAGGGTCCCCAAGGCCAAGTCTAGAGGTTTCCTTGGGGAATGAACTTGATAGCTGTCTCCTTGGTAAAGACAAGTCTTTCTCTTACACTGCTGTGGCAGCAGCAGCTTTATCATGGCCATCTCCATAGGCATACCTGTGGTTCACTGCTAAGTGGTAGAATTAAGACCCGGACCAATGGAAGATGAGTCTGTTCCTGTACAGTGTGGCTTGTATATATCATGAAGACTGAGGGCCAGTTCCTTCAGCTGTAAAGCCTGTCTCATCAGACTGATGAGGAAGTGCATCAAAGGCAAAAAGGCAATATCCAGCACGTGTCCATCACACACAGTAGGTACTTTATGTGTATGTGTCTATCTGTCTCTCTGTGTATGTATACATGTTTATATGTGGGGAGCGCTAATCCTCTAGTCACATGTCATCTAGCTTGTTCCATAAGCATCTTGCCCCTCTCTACACATATAAGACAAGCCTATATATAGGTCAGTGCCTGGGAGACCTGCTCCATATGCCCAGGCTCACACAGCATACCTTTTCTCTACCTGGCTTTCTTCCTTAGCGTTTTTGGTCAGTTTGATTTGAAGTATATTTTTCTAAACCATCCATATATTGTGCATATCTTCTGGAACTGTTGAATCATTTTCTTTTGTTTGAATGCACAGGACAAGGTGGTCCCCTTCCTGGAGCTATTTGTGTGTGAGTGGTAGGTAGCTTACAGGGATGGAATGCAGCAGGCAAGAAGTATTTATTAGCTTGTGGAGTGTTTCATCTGAGGGAAGGCTCTGCATGTGGTATATATAAAACCAAAATAGAAAATGAAATGCTTGGTTGAACTCAAAGGCAGAAAGATGGACAGAATGACTTCATTACTCAACAAATGCTTCATCTTTTGTACTTTGTGTACCGTAGCTGCTGAGCAAGATCTTGAATATGAAAAAAAAGGACAATGTTAGCTTCATTATCTTGAAAGAGATATATGAGTAGGTAAATTATCAGATAAAAGGTAAAAAAAATCCTGGCACAGAAGTAAGAACAAAATGTCACATAAAAACTGAAAATTGAGCAATCTATAGAGGTGTTCCTGAGATGGAAGCTCTTTATGGAGATCTTTCTGGAAGGGAGAGCTTCTAAGGGCAGGCTTCTGAGATCAGGCTTCTCTGAGAAATCCTGATGAGAAGGCCTGGCTGAAAGGAAGCCTTCCTGGTGAGCTATGTACTTCTTCTGAGAAGGAAGTAGCCTTTTTTGAGGAGGAGGATACTGAGGAGGAGGTAGCTTTCTCTGAGGAGGAAGCCTTCTCTGAGGAGAAGGCACAGAGAAGAGGCCTTTCTGAGAGTAGGACATTTTGAGAAAATCATCTAAGACCTATCTGACGAGGTCTTCTGAGGAGGAGGTGGCCTTTCTAAGGAGGGAGAGACCTTCTTCAAGGAGGAACTCCTGAGGAGGTGGCTTCTCTAAGAAGAAGACATGAGGAGGCCTTTCCATGAGATATTCCTCTATAAAGGAGGCCTTTTTGAAGAGACTTTTCTCGTTAGAAGAGGACTTTATGAGGAAGAAGTTTTCCCGAGGAGAACAGCCTTCTATATAGACATTCATGAAAGTAGGCTTTGTGAGGAACAGACCTTCTGAGTGGAGGCCTTTCTGAAGATGTAGCCTTCCTGAGGAAGAAATCCTGCGAGGTAAGAGTATTACCACAGGGGCCAAGCGATATGAAAAGAATCTGTTAGGCACAGAGGGAAGAAGTACTTTAGGCAAAGAAAACACTGTATGTATAAACTTGGCCCTGAAGAATGAAGAATGGGGCTGGCCATCTGGTGGGGGAGGGAGACGATAAAGGCTTAAAACATGGCTTCTGTCTAGGTGAAGGCTTCTATTATCTCTAACAACGTACCTTGTTTCCATACTCTTTTCCTGGCTTTCCTGTCAGGAGAAGGTACTGAGAATCAATCAATAGCATGTCTCTAGTAGAGTAGCAATTACTACAATCATCTATATTCACAACCAGCTAATTTATGGTCAACAAAATTACATCCAAAGAGAATTAATAGTTGAGAACAATACAATGAAGTCCCCTAGGAGGCCAACTGTCAGCATTGTGGAAGCAAGAGAGACTGATAGAGAATGGGCAGGGTTTAATGCCCAACCCTTACATGGCAGAGTGACTCACACTTTCTGGAATAATTTATCTTGTGTAAACTGGAGGTGATATGTTTCTTTAAAATATGGCAATAATGGTTTATATTGTGTGGTGAGATTTTTGGTTTGGGTTTGAGATTTTTACTGTTAACTATTTGCTTTTAGGTTTTGGTTTTGTTGATTGTGGGTTTTGTGGTGAGTTGTTTTGTGGGAAGGGTCAGGGTGTTAGTATGAGTTCGTGCATGTGTGTGTGTGTGTGTGTGTGTGTGTGTGTGTGTGTGTGTGTGTGTGTGTGTGTACAAAGGCGCATGCATGTGCATGTATGTAGAATGCAGAGATCAACCTTAAGGATATCTCCTCAGGTGCCATCTACCTTGTTTTTGTTGTTATGGTTTGGTTTAGATTTTGTGCATATTTTTTTTCTGAATCAGAATCTCTCAGTTGCCTGAATCCCACTGATTTTGCTAAATGTGCTGGCCAGGAAGGCAGGAATTCTCCCAGGGCACCACTATGCCCTGATTGGTTACTTATTTTGTCATGAGTTCCAAATGATTAAACTCAGGTCTCTACATGACGAGCACTGGACTTACTGGGCCATCTTCCAGCCTGGAGCCTTTGTATTCTTTTGTTAGGGTTTGATTTTGAGATCTGACCCTGTTGTGTAGCCCACACTAGCCTAGAAGCCTAGAACTCACGATCTTCCTGTCTCAGCTTCCTTAATGCTGAGACTACAGCCATCTGTTGCCATCCTGAACTAAGAATGATGAATGAATGTTGACCATATTACAGATTGTGGCCTATGGAAGCTTATTCTATTAGCCCAGTTCCCCTATAGAAAGGCTGAGCACTGTTAAATCATTTTACAAACAAGGATCCTGGGGCTCCCAGGACCATTCATGTGAGGTCATTTGAGTTTGAAAGCAAAGGGCTTAGATCCAGATACCAAAGACTTTCAAACATCTAGATGGTGTAGTAAGTTTCTGGCCTGGCATTTCTGGCCTAGCCCTGAGGTTCTGACCCGGAGATCCACTAACCCGAAGACCCACAGTCCCGCAGAAACACACAGACGTTTATATTTTGTTGTATGAAGTTTCTGGCCTGGACTTACCCCAAGATCCCCGACCAGCAGTCCCAAATAATGACACCAAGTCTTATATCAATTTTATGCTGATCAGCCTATAGCTCTGATTTATTGCTACTTAACTCTTGCTTTTAAACTAACCCATGATTTTTATCCTATTCAGCCATGTGGCTCAGTACCTTTCCTTAGAGCAGCATGGTGTCCTCTACGTCTGCTGGCTTCTCTGGCATCTCTGTGGTTTCTCTGCTCTGTTCTTCCTGTTCCCAGAGTTTTCTTAGGCCGGTAGCCCCTCCCACACTTCCTGTTTGCCTTCGGCTAATCAGCATTTTTTTAAAAACCAATAGGTGGGTTAATTATGTACAGTGGAACAACATAATCCCACTACATCTGAGTTTTGTTTGAGGGAACGATAATTGCATGAGTTTGAGGCACTTTGTAGGTGCTCAGTGACTGTGTGTTCTACGAGGCTCCCACTATAGTGTGACTCAATGGTTTAGATCCCTATTCTGGCTCCCAAGACTGGTGGCTACTGATGGTGACACTTGTTGCCTCTGCTCCAAGGGTGTGAGACTATCTTAACTGCCCCCCAGAGCAGTTCTGTCTAACTGATCCAGCCTGTGACCATTTGGCCCTGTGTATTAGAGCAGAACATCAGGGTCCCAGGAGTGTGCCATAGAGGACAGCTCACACTTCAGCAGGCATAAGCAGAGACTGGGTCAGGATCTGGCAAGAGATAATATACCCCTAAAGACCTGATTTTTCTACCTAGATCCCACCTCCCAGAGTTTCCAGAAGCTCCCCAAATAGTGCCACTGGGGGGAAGGGCAAGCTTTCAAAACATGAACCTGTGGAGATATTTCATATTTAAGACATAATACTGAAAAATATCTCATGCTAAAATGCTCAACACTGATACCTCTGTAGGCCCAATGCTTCTCAGGCAGTGTGTGAGGGGATTCTTAGCAAAAGGTCTTGAAAACCAAAAAGCCTCATCTAGTTGGCCAGTCCTATACTGAGAAGTATCTGAGATAAGAACATTTATATGCTAATTAAATCTATTACCTAGTGTAGGCAAGAGTTCAAGAGTTTCTGAACAAGCAGAGAGTGTCAGGCGTGTACTTGAATAGATTACCTGCTGATGGGCTGGGAGATGTTCTTTGAGTAAGAATGTTTGCTATGTAAACATGTAGACATGAATTCAAATCCCCAGTACCCATGTTAAAAGCCATGAATGACTGTTGGCATGCCTGAGCCGAGTGGAGCAATGGCAGGGGGACCACTGAGGCTTGCATGCTACCAGCCTCATTCCAAACTCAGTAGAGACCCTATCTCAAGGGAGTAAGGTAGAGAGGGATAGAGCCAGACCTTCAGCATCTTCCTAACCTCTGTGTACACACCTACACAAACATATGAGCATTTCCCACCACACAATCAATCAATATTGTCCATGTTACTTTTTTATTTTCCATGGAAGAAGTATAAAACTAATGGGACATTTCTCCATTTCCTCCTCTTTTGGAAAACGGCATAAGCCAACAGGACCATTTCCTGCAAAGCCCAGATGTGGCCTCCAAATCCTCACTACCAGCTTTTCACCACACTTAGAACAATGGGTATAAATGCATTCAATTGCCTCTTTCAGGAATATGATTGAGGTGCATGCACAAGGCTGTGGCCTTTGTCCCTGGCTGTCACAGGTATTAGGTTATAAGACAATGTTGCTGACAGAGGGGGCCACATAGACCAGAAGAAAGGGCACTTGGTGGCCACAGTTTAGGTTTACTAAATATTCCAGAGAGGGGGCAGAGAGGTGAAGGCAGACTCCGGAGTAACCTGGCTACTGGACTCCACAGCAAGAGAGTATTGAAGCAGGTAAAAAGAGGATTCAGAGCATGAGAGTTTGGGAAAATAAGAGATGAACACAGCAGGATTGATTGATGGATCCTGAACCTGCTCCATCGGCCACGGGGAGGAGTCCTTGACAGAGAACTAGGGCAGACTAAAACCATCCAATCTATCAAATCTTTGTGGTGTGTGTGTGTGTGTGTGTGTGTGTGTGTGTGTGTGTGTGTGTGTGTGTGTGTGTGTGTAGAGAGAGAGGCTTTAGTGGGAAAGTTCTGGGAATACCTGCTGGGTGGGCTGAGGAAATGGCTTGTTGGTAAAATGGTTATCACACAAGCATGAGGAACTGAGTTTGATTTCAGAAAGGTCGGTATGGAAACATGTACCTACAGTTCCAGAGTTAGGAAAGTGTGAATGAGAGGACCCCCCCCCGGGGGGGGGTAAACGACTCACTGGCCATCAAGTAACAGTAAATCCGTGAGCTCTGTGTTTAGTGAAAAAGTTATCTATAATAATAGTACTGAAGGTTATTGAAGAAAACACTTGACATTAATCTCTGGTCTCTACATGTAGCATACACACCCTATACACACATACACACACATGCGTACACACCCGCTATACAACATACACACACATGCATACACACCCCCTGTACACACATACACACATGCGCACACACCCCTATACACACATACACACACATGCGTACACACCCGCTATACATACATACACACACATGCCTACACATCTCCTATACACACATACACACACATGCATACACACCCGCTATACATACATACACACACATGCCTACACACCCCCTATACACACATACACACATATGCGCACACACCCCCTATACACACATACACACACATGCATACACACCCCTTATATACACATACACACACATGCCTACACACCCCCTATACACACATACACACACATGCGCACACACCCCCTATACACACATACACATGCATACACACCCCCTGTACACACATACACACACATGCGCACACACCCCCTATACACACATACACACACATGCATACACACCCCCTATACACACATACACACACATGCATACACACCCCCTATACACACATACACACACATGCCTACACACCCCCTGTACACACATACACACACAGGCATACACACCCCCTATACACACATACACACACATACCTACACACCCCCTGTACACACATACACACACATGCCTACACACCCCCTATACACACATATACACACATGCGCACACACCCCCTATACACACATACACACATGCGCACACAACCCCTATACACACATACACACACATGCCTACACACCCCCTATACACACATATACACACATGCGCACACACCCCCTATACACACATACACACATGCGCACACAACCCCTATACACACATACACACACATGCCTACACACCCCCTATACACACATACACACATGCACACACACCCTCTATACACACATACACACACATGCGTACACACCCGCTATACACACATACACACACATGCGCACACACCCCCTATACACACATACACACATGCGCACACACCCCCTATACACACATACACACATGCATACACACCCCCTATACACACATACACACACATGCGCACATACCCCCTATACACACATACACACACATGCATACACACCCCCTATACACACATACACACACAATTAAAAGAGCGTGCCTGCTGGAGAGGACTTAGTAGAAATGGTGACACATACTGGGAAGAAGCACGAGCTCCTAGGCCTAGATTCAGGCTGACATAGTTTCCTGCTTACTGGGAGTCCCGGACATGGGCTGCTTCAACCACCGTTCATAGCATCCCTGTGCAGCAGGTCCTCACGTGGCTCCTGATGTGAGTGTGAGGAACAATGTATGATGCAGTTAGGTGACATATTGAGATTATCGCCATGAGTATTCACATCCTAATCACTGTATCCCTTCCTCCTCCACACTCCCTACGACAAGATAAAGACAGGACAGGGGACCAATCAGTAAATTAAGATGCCCTGAGTTGAGAAATGGCCTAGGGATGGAGCAGGTACCAAAGAAGCCTGAAAGGCTGGGCCTGAAGGCCTCAGGGGATGGAGACCCTGCTAGCAATTACATCAAAGAGATGAGGGGACACTCCTCTTGGATGGCAAGAGAGGGGTCAAGTTGAAATTCTTTGAGGTTTCAGCAGTACCTACAGGGACAGCTGGAGGGAGACAGGTGGCAGAGCCAGAAAGAGAATCAGGTCATTGGCAACAAATGGGAAAGTGCAGAGTTCTGGTGACCACCTGTGCATGAGATACTGATGGGAAAGGAGAAGTCTAAATAGCTGCCTCGAGGGACTCCGTGATGTGACATCATGGAGACCACAAAGGAATAGGGTGAGAGGGTGGGTGATGTATCAGCCACTGTCAAGAGGGAGAATTTTGCAGACACAGTTTTAAGCGGATGCTGATCTACCAGCCAGATGGTGAGCTCAGGGTGAGTATCCTAGCTTGGAAAGGGAAGCAGTCGCCAGCCGGGCATTGTAAAGGCCTTAGCATGAGCAGTTTGAGGAGCTGTAATATCTTGAAGGGAAGAGTGAGGCTGATTCCCTAACAGGCCCCCAGAGTGAAGTGACTGGCCTAGATGAGGAGAGCCACAGGACAAGAAGACACAGGTAAAGAGGAAGCAGGTCTCGGGAACAGGAGAAAGAGATGAAGAGATGGTGGGCAAAGAGGCAGCATGGTGTGGGAAATCTCAAGCCTGCTCGGGATACTCTGATCTTTGCTTTGTACGAAGGAGCATTTTCGTCTGCCGCAGATGATGGATACAGACTGAAAGCTTGAAGAGGTGGGAACTGGTTCAGAATAGCTCTGCAGAGGGAGCCAAGAGAAGGATTTAATTCTTAAAAGCCTTTTTGGCGAGTGAGGCTTTCCCACTGGTTAAGACATCTTGTGCCTTGGGGGAAGGGTCTAGAAAGAGGAACACTGGGTGAGGTGTCAGGATGCCAATCTTCCTTTCCTACCCTGCTGCACTTGCTAATTAATATATTAGACGCGTCACCTTGGCCTCTGGGAACCGGCTGTCTCTCTCCTTGGGACTACATCTTCCTTCCATCAGGAACATTTCATCAATCCAGCAAGTGGCTGACTCATTACGAGATTGGTGTATCTGATTAAAGTCTTTTGCCAACATAACCGGAGTCAAAGAGTAGAGCGCCGGGTGACCCAGACAGGGACAAGCAGGCACTGGGGTGTGTGGGCATGGGCGAGCATGTGCCTGTGTATACTTGCCAATGTGTGCTGGGGGCAGTTTTGATCAGTAAGGCCTGCAGCATGACTTTAACTTGTTCAATAGTTTTACCATCAGGAAGCTTCTTAGCTTAGTTGGGACTCTAGATAATAGGATGACAGGAAAAGAATTGTAAACAATCTCAACGAGAAGCTAAAGCCAGACTACAGGAAGAGATGTTATAGCTACCAGGCCACAGATTTGTGTGTGTGTGGAAACCTCTATGCTCTGGGTGAACTGTGTTATGCAACTCCCAAGGTGCACAAGGCCCATCCTGACTAGGAGATTGAACCTGGGAGGTCATGTTCCACACCTGAAGGCCAGCCCTGCTTCACCTTCCCCAGCAAGTTTATTCTTGCCCTGTGGATGCCACTGCGTCTTTACTGGGAGCTGGCAGGAAGTTTAGAAAATGGCATTTTCAATTCAAGATAAAGTTCTCAGTGGCCTGCGCCTTCAGATGTAAGTTTGCTTTCTTCTTTTATATTGTAGCCAACCAAAAGTAGAGGACTAGATGTGTCTACCCAGCATGGATCTCACATTGTTGTGTAGAGTACAGTTGGCCAGGTACCCCTTTCTGAAGGGTCCAAATACTTCAAGGGGCAGGCTGTTTCCTAGAGGGGCAATCTTACATATAATCTGCCCACTTGTTAACCCACATTTGCCCTGAGATTTCCAACAACCTGAAGTCCAAGGTTCTAGACACACCAACTTTAACCAGGAAAAACACCCAAAAATAAAAGCAGTGTGCCCATTTGTCTGGGTGCATGTGAAGGTCAGAAGCAGTTCTGCAGCTCCTGCTTTTATTCAGAGGCATCAGGAGCACCCTAAGCTTGCTGGACAGGCTGTGACTAGCAGGGCATGTGGATTAAGACTAATCCGAGTTCACATGTTTGTGGCAAGAAGCTATTTCACACTCCCTCCCAAGACTTCTTCCAAGATGTAGAAGGTCTTGACTTGGAGCCTTTGCTGGCTAGTCAGCTCCTCATAGGCATGAATGGCCATGGGCTGTGTAATTCCAGGCCCATCTTAAGGCCACAAAACAATGCTACTGAGCTATTCAGGAGTTATCTGGAGACCTCTTAGAAAGTGAGGGTGAAGGGGATACACCAACAAGGGATGTCTGCTCCTTGGGTGATAGTTGTTTTCATTATCTTTCTTGTTGCTGAGACAAAGTATGCACCATTAGCAGCTCAAATGAAGACAGTTTTATCTTGGCTCATGATTAATATTTGGGGTCATTGATGCTGGGCCTGAGTAAAGAAGACATCATGGGGACAGGAACAATGTGGAGGAGAGACTGTTCAGCTCAGGGTGGACAGGAAGCAGAAGAGGCAAGCATAGATATATTGGAAGGACACACCCCCAATTATCTACTTCCTCCAACCAGGCCCTGCCCTCCACAGCTTCACCCTCTCCCTGATAGATAATCTACTCAAAATTTGAAACCCTCAATAGATTGAACTGCATGTTAGGTCAGAGCCCTAATGCAGTGATTATCTCTAGAAATGCCCTCACAGAAACACCCAGAAGTTACTTTTGCTAGCCTTCTGGCTGTCTCTTAATCTGTTCAAACTGACCATGGAGATTAACTGTCACAAGAATGTGGGCTGGAGGGAGGGATAGACTCCAGTTCTCAGATTGCTTCAGGGAGAATTTCAGAGGAACCTAGATCATCAGCTCCATTCTGCCAAACCTCCACCTTACCCACCCCCCCTGACCCTTTTGGTTAACTCCTATGATAATTTGAATAAGTATGACCTCTGCAGACTCATCTATTGGAATGCTTGGTCTCCACACCACGCTTCTCACCATGATGGTCATGAATTAACCCTCTGAAACTGTAAGTAAATCCCCAATTAAAGTTGTCCTGGTCGTGATGTCTTAGCATAGTAATAGAACAGTAATCTTCCAAGTCTCTATATTGGCCATCAAGATCAGTTTCAAGTACAAAATACTAATTTTATTTTTTAAAGACATCCCCACAGAGACCACGGTTTCTCCTGTCTCTCTGCTGAGGAGTTACATCACTACTGAAGTAATCCCCAAGGGGAACAGCCGTGAAGGGAACTCACTACTTCCAATTCATTGTAGATTCCTTTATCCTCCTAGGAGGCTATTGTATGAATTCTATTTGGTATTATAATAAAACTTGGAGCCAGATATTGGAGAAGAGCTGACCTCTCAGAGAGACAGAGAAACAAACCACAACCACTTCTCACCAACCACCTCCTCAGGCCTGTCTCCCCGAATCCTCCAACTCCAAACCAAAGCTGAATTCCTCCTTTCTCCCTCTACCCAGTTAGTTATCTCACTTCCTCGTCTAACAGACCTAGAGCTAGGATTAAAGGTGGGTGCTACCACTGCCTGACTGTTAGGCCTTGAACTCATAGAGATCCAGACAGGTCTCTGCCTCCCAAGTGATGGGATTAAAGATGTGGTTCACCACTCCCTGGCCTTTGTGACTTGACTCTGTGGGTGACTCTATCCTCTGTTATTCCAGTGTATTTTTATTAAATATACACTATATCAGCACAGGAGGCCATTAAAATAAAGGTTCTTCCACCTATAGTTGGTCACCCAAATTCTGCATAGTGACAGATCTGGATCTTTGCCTAGGTTCATAAGAACAGCTTACACTCTTCTGTGAGCCCCTTGAATTAATCAGTCCAGAACGCCACAGACTGCAGAGCTCAATGGTTTCTGTCTTCTCACACTTCTTGAGGCTGAGAAGCTCCTGACATTCTGAGTTGTGACAGGGCTCTCTTCCTGGCTTGCAGTGGGCTGTCTTCTTCCTGTGTGCTTGCCTGACCTCTTTTCTATATGTCTGCATGAAAAGAAAGAGGTGGTGACGTAGGTTCTCTGGTGTTTCTTCCTGTAAGAACGTGACTACCTGGGACTGGGTAGATAGCTCAGCTGGTAAAGTGCTTACCTGGCAAGCATGAGGACCTGAGTTCCATTATCAGAATCCACATAAAAGCCATGGGTGCTGGCACACACCTATCATCTCAGCTCTGGGGAGGTGGAGACAAGATTATGGGAGCTGGCAAGCCAATGAGCCTAGCTGAACTGGCCCATTCTAGTTGAGTGAGAGACTCTTTCTCAAAAAGATGGACAATGCTGCCTAGAGCCAGTGGCCTGAATCCTGAATATTAAGAGATCTAGGTCTGTGCTAGGTCTTCAGGAGGACAGCACACATGCTGCCATATGCCCTTGCATTAGTCCAGATATTGTCTCTCCATGCTTCTAGGGGCTAGGGAGGTCACTGAGGAATGACACCCAAGGTTGACCTCTGGCCTTCACGTCTATGTGAGACATGAAAAAGGAACATTTGTCCCAACAAGCTAGAACATAGCCTTGCAATCTCATTTACCCTTCTTAATCCCTTCTACAGAAGTTCTACCTCCAAGCACAACCACGTCAGCCTCCAGGGCTTCAACCTATGAATTTTAGAGGAGTGTCATTGCCACAGGACACTCAGATCCCCAAATAGCAAATTCTAGTCCAGAGCCCCATAGACTCTCAGGCTCTTTTGTCCTTATACGCACCTAAAGAGTGCAGCATCACAGCCGTTACCAAGTTCCCCATGTTCATGGATACTATGGGGTTGGACATATGTGGACAGGAACTGAATCTCAGACATTCACTGCTGACTTTGAGAGTATAGTTCAAAGCCTCATCTGTCCAACTATTTTTAAAAAGAGAATAACACATTATTGCCACAATCCTAATGGAGAAGGGAAGAGAGAGGGCATGTCCTGGCAGAGTTTAGTGTAGATGTAGGTGTCTCGCCATCTTTTAAGTTATTTCTGCTTCTTCATCCCCAGGATCAGCATCTAATTCCAGTTATCCATCCTTCCATTTTCTCCATGATCAGAAGCGTGTCTGGGCTCTCTTCTGTGGAGGAACAGCTTGAGTTTGTTCTGACATAGAGTCTAGGAATCAATATGGGGGTGAGGGTGGATGTCTTGCAGAGCCAGGTGGGCATGATGGTCAAGGGGAATGTTACCTAGGGATTTTCTTGAGGTACACAGGGTATGGGCCTGATCCACAAGTCTCCTCCTTCCCTTCCTCCATGGCACTATTTGGTCATCACAGGTGGATACTGAGAGAACCTTAAAGAGCAAATGAAACCAAAATTGCTTGAATGTATTTGGGAAGATAAGTCACACTTCCAAACAGCCATACACAAAAGCTTTCTTCCAAGCCCCTCATTTTTTATGAGCCATTTGGTTGGTACCCTGATTTGATCAGGGTGGTTCATCTTTGGGTTCTGTCTTTCCCTGAGGAGTCTGAGGGGAAGTAAAGAGCTGTGCTGCTTCCCCAACCCATTCTCTGTTGTGTCCTAGTTGAACAAAATGAGAGAAAATTTAGCTTTTAAGATATGGACACTCTAAACACTGCCCACATGCATGAAGCCATGGTCTTCTGGGGAAATGTCTACTTTGTGCCTCAAAGTTGATGAGCCTAGCTGAATTGGCCCATTCTAGTTGAGTGAGAGACTCTTTCTCAAAGAGATGGACAGTCATTTGTAAATGAGAAACTCTGATTAAATTAGTTACTCAAGAAAAATACCAAGAAATAGCCACACAAACCTAGATGTGAATGTTAACAGCAACATTATCCATAGGAAAGGCAAACCAAAAACCATCCCTGTGCCTATCAATAGACTGGCTGATAAGCAGGATGTGGTGTATCCATACAATGGAAAACTACTCAGCCATAGAAACCTGACATCATATTGGAGAATATGAACAAACCGCAACACTAAATCAAATGTGCAAGCCTACATTTTACATGACATTTCCAAAATGGGCAAATTCATGGTTACCTAGGACTGTGGGTCAGGACAAGAAGTGATTGAAAATGAGGTTTAAGACTAATTTAAAGGGCAGTGAATATTTTAAATATGTGTAATACTGATGGTTTCTTGATTTTATAAGTTTGCTTAAAATGACTAGGGTGCACATAGGGGTTGTATTTTATGATATCTCAACCAAACTGAGAAACTATGACTGCAGAGTCTGTGTAGCTGGAGCTGACAGCTGTTACCCTCCTCATTGTGTGGTGGCATCTGTTTCCTTTGTAGGAGACATGGACCATTCCGATCTACAACATCTTTGACCCCAGCCTTGAATCCTTTCTTCTCGGCTGGATGCTGTCTGAAGTTTGTCAGAGAAGTGGTTGTGTTCTCTTGGAAGTTCACAGAGACTCATTTTATGGAATTTTTTAGAAGACACCAAATGAATTTCCAATCTCACATTCTCACTCTAGAAGTGCCTTCCACTAAAGAGACAAAAATCACCCAATTTATCATTTTCTCTAGGCAAAGTCACAGACGTCTCCCAACATTAAAGGTCTTCCTTGGCTGGTGGCTGAGACATCCTAAAATCATCCCTCATGGTCCAGGCTCATGGTGTTGCTGCCAGTGTGGGTTCTGCCTGACCAGAATGACCAGAATGGTTGAGTGTTATCTAAATCCCTCAGAGGAGACCATCTCAGGTCAGGTGTGTCTGTGTGGGAGGTTGCCCTTAGCACTGTTGGCTTGGGGTGACTCGGGTCCAAGAAATACCCACTGTTTAAAAAAGCATGTTCCCTTGTACACAAACAGAGAGAGAGAGAGAGAACACTTACTCTGCAGTTTGGGGGAAGTAAAGCCTTCTAAAAGGTTCTCAGACAGGAAGGCTTAAAAGGAGTCTGGGGAGGGATGCTGCTCTACCCACTACAACCCTGAACTTGGCACACAGTGAAATGCATTTTCTCCCACTCAGACCAGGTGCAGAACAAGGTGCAGCTGCTAACCGCATTCACTCTCCGCTCTGCATTCATTCTTAGCTAAGTTGGTTCCTCTTTCCACTCTTCACTAAACAGGGTGGGAGGATTCTGGAGGAAGGAGCACCATGCACCATCCTTTACAAGCCTGAGGGTTTCCCCCACTGCGTGACTGAACATCATAGTTGACAAGTGACAGTGGTTTTCAGAGCTCATCACCTTGCTCGGTGATGATTCTTGATTTCCTCTTGCCCTTCCATCTCACCATCTTTGGGTGAAGCTTCAGATTCTCTGGCGTGCACCTGCCAGGACACACAACTGTCATTTTACACACAAGTGTTCTGATTTGTTTTGTCTCTCCCAGAGTTCCTTAAGTACAGGGATGGTGTGTTCTATTGGCCACAAGCCACCCAGTACTCTGGACTTAGTGTCAGTGCTTCCCATTGAGTCCCTGGATGATTGGCATGCTCACGGGATGTGGGACACAACCCTATGAAGAGTACAAAGTCCACGCTGTGGTGTGTTCGTTTAAATGCAGGATAGAAACATGATGCAATCCCATGTCTGCCATGTGGATGTGTTGATGGGTGGCAGAGGCACAGGTCTGGAGAGACCCTGTGTGCTGCTCAGATGAAGCCTATAGGGCAGTGGCAGCTCTGGATGCTGAGATGAGCGTAGATTGCTTTTCTTTCACTGTTCAGAATTTTTGTCACATAATAATATATTTTATCTATAGTGGTAAAGTAATAAAGTCCTAAGAGTAAATTATGCAGGGGCTGGGGAGATGACTCAGTTGGTCATGCCATCATGCCACAGAAGCATGAGGACCTGAGTTCAATCCCATTTTAAAAAGTAGGGTGTGGAGAGATGGCTTAGTGGGTAAAGCACTTGCCAGGTAAGTGTGTGAACTAGAGTTCAGATCCCTAGAACCCACATAAAAGTTGGGTGAGCATGGCAGCCTGCCTATAATTCTGGCACACAGGAAACACAGAAATGTCCAGAGTAAGCCGACTAGCCAGGCTAGCAGAATCAGTGAGCTACAGGCTGAGTGAGAGACCCCCACCTCATATACAAGGTACAAGGTGGAGCCCGATTAAGAAAGATACCCAACGGAGCTGGAGAGATGACTCAGTGGTTAAGAGCACTGACTGTTCTTCCAGAGGACCTGAGTTCAGTTCCAAGCACCCATATGGCAGCTCACAACTGTGTTACTTCAGGATCTAACACTTTCACACAGATGTACATGCAGGCAAAATGCCAATGCACACAAAATAAAAATAAATAAATTATTTAAAAAAAAAAAGAAAGATACCAAATGTCAACCATGGACCTCTGCATGTATGTGCACACACAGACCCCCCCCACACACACATACACAGAATTCTCATACACATCACACACACTCACTCATATGTAAATAATATGGCAATGATAGCACACATTTATAACCCCAACACTGAGGAGTCAGAGACAGAGAGATCCCTGGGACTCATTGACCAACCTACATAGTAGAATCAGTGAACTTCAGGCCACTGAGAGATCCTGTCTCAAAACCAAGATAAACCGCACCCGAGAAAGGATACCCAAAATTGACTTCCAACACAAACACACACACACACACACACACACACAGAGAGAGGTAAACACATACATGCACAGGTACACACACACATGCACAGGTACATACATGTACATATACACAATGAGAAAGGGGGGCAATTAATATAATCAGGACTTTGAGGCTCAGTGCAATGATATGAGGTTGGTGACATCCTTGTCTATTGCTCTTTATAAAAGTGTAGGCTGGTGTTGTCCAAAGTGTGTCCCACCACAAGTGTCACATTTCTGGCAAGCATAGTGACTCACACATTGTCTATTAACCTTGAATATTCCTACCACTTGTCTCTGTTCAGTGTTGTCTAGACTTACTCAGCTGCAGAACCCATCTAGCTGGAATGCCGTTGCCTACGTTACTCATGGGAAAACATAGCAGCTGCAGAACCCATCTAGCTGGTATGCCGTTGCCTACATTACTCATGGGAAAACATAGCTCTAACTTAATGTTATTGTTTTTAGAGGCTCTCATGCTGGTTGAGTGTTGAGTGTCTTCATTTCATTTGTTATTGGTAATACTCCCTTGGTGAGAGGACTTAGAGATATTACAAAGCTGGAGAATAGCCCAATCCAAAAAAGCATAGAAATTGGGTAGGTGGTGGGTGGGAGGATGGGGGCTGGGCTCAGTCAGCGTAAGTGTTTACAGCCTAAATATGATGACTGGAGTTCCATCCCCAGCACCCAGATAAAGCAAAGCCAGACACAGCAGTGCATACCTGTAAACCCAGGGTTGAGGCCATCAGAGACAGAAGGGTCCCTGGGGCTTGCAGGTCATCCAGCCTAGCCAAATCAGTGAGTTACACACACACACACACACACACACACACACACACACACACACACACACACACACACACACACACACACGCACACACACGCACACACGCATGCACGTGCGATTTGGTGGTAGTCTCTCTCCTTATTAAATTGCCCAGCATCACTGCTTAGTCCCCAAGTTGGAAAGCTCACCTTGCCATATTGACCACTTTATGGAAAGAGGTTCTGTTTTAACTCACAGTTTGTGGCACAGGCCATCATGTTGGAAAAGGCATAGCAACATGATTGTGCTTACAGCTGGCTTTCTTTTGTTTCTTTATTTTCTCTGAGCCCAAGACCCCAACCCATGGAGTGGTGTGCCATCCACATTCAGGGGGGGTTTCCTTCAACCAACTGTCTCTTGAAGCTCCCCCACAGACACACCCAAAGGTGTGCCTTGGCTATGCCCTAGGTGCCTATTAATCCAGTCAAGTATGATGGCTGACTTGCACTGATAAAAAGTGTGGCTAAAGAAGCATGTTAGAATCCTCAGTGAATACCCAATGTCTCCTCAGAAATTTTACCATGAACCTGCATTTTATTTCTAAACAGACATTGTCTTTATTTCAACCATTGTTCTTTTGAGTATGGGCTCATGGCAGAGATGGAGATACATACTCTGAATACCCCAGCTGTGACAGGCTGCAGAGGCTGAGAAAGCCTGACAGGTAGTAGGGAAATTAAATCCATCACACTTGCCAGAAGTGGATTCATCTTCAGTTTTGAGAATTCACTATAAGCCAAGTCAGAGAACACCAGTGGGAGGGCATGAAGCAAGGAACCAGGCCTGTCTTTGTCTCCCTTGGGCCTGTCCCCACCCTAATGCTCTTGTAAGACCACACAGAACATTGACTAGGAGTCATGGCTGTGATTCCCTTGGGGTTTTCTCACTTGGATATGGACACATCAGAACCAGGAGGATATATATCCAACCCAGGTTGGCTTCAAATTCACTGTACAGCCAAGAAGGATCTTGAGCTTCTGATTCTACTGCCTCTCACTCCCAAGTACTGGGATCACAGGGGTCTGTTCCCACCCTTCAGTTTGTGCAGCACTGAGTATGAAACCCAGAGCTTTGGACATGCTAGGCATGTTCTCCACCACCTGAGCTACACCTCAGTTTAAGCTTAACATGGGAGAGACTGGCCTTGACTAGCTGTGATCTCTCCTAGGGATTTTGTTTATTGTTTCTCAAACAGATGCAGCAGACTGGTCACTTTGAGCTCGAATTTGCCCCATAGAAGTACAATGCTTCAGAAAGCATGAAAACTTGAATTCAATTGAAATTGTTTAGATGGATGTTGGGGTTAAGTAATACACAAGAATTAAACCCAGTGTGTTTGGTGCCCATTTCCTGCACCTCTGTTGTGACAAGGGCTGAAAGGCAAATGTCTTCCTCCCTTTAGCCAAGTGCCAGGGAGATGCCATGAAAGGCAACTTCTGCTTGTCTGCATCTGTTCATGCTCACACTGGACGCAGGCATTCTTTCATGCTCAGGCTCTTGAAGAACACGGGATGGGCTGCAGCCTGACTTCTCCAAGAGACACAGCTTTCTGTGTCTATGGTCTCTCGCATAGCAACTGCCTAGAGCTAGAGGCTTTTAAGGAAAGCTTGGAGGCGAGGCGGGAGGCCATTTGCGGGAAGCTGGTTAGCGTGCATGGAGAAGTGATGTCTGTTTGGGTGTGATGTGTAGAATAAGGGAAGTAGTATATGCTTTTTAGGCCCAGGCAGAAAGGAGCATCCATTAAGGTCCTGTCCCTTCTAAATGTCAAAGCTCATCACCCCTTCTAGAAGGAATTCCTAGCCCCATTGTAGCCCAGCAACTCATAAACACATGTGAGCTGACATAAATGAGGGGAAAAGGCCAGACTGGGTGGTATGCATAAGTCATTGTAACACTGGGAAAGCTGAGGCAGGAGGATTTTAAGGTCAAGACCAATCTGAGCTACAGTAAGTTTGTGGTCAGCCTGAATAACTTAGTGAAAGTCTGCTTCAAAACTCAAAAGGGTGGGAAATGCTGTGGTTACAGCTAAGTGTTAGAGGCTTGCCTAGCATTACAAGACTCTGGGTTGCATTCCCAACACCACAAATAAATACGTAAGGCTGGGTCTGTAGCTCTCAGTAGAGAGGTTGCCTAGCATGCCTGAATCTGTAGAAGGACTTTTCTTTGGGCCTCTAGTTCACAAATAATGACACAGAGACTTTTTTATTAATTATGAAAGCTCAGCCTTATCTTAGGCTTGTTCCTAACAAGCTCTTATAACTTAAATTAATTTGTATCTTTTAATCTATGTTTTTTTAAGTGGCTCCGTTATTTTGTTCTGTACTCTCTATCCTGCTTCCTCCACTGGCATCTCCCCTTTCTTCTTCCCCTAGACCTCTCTTTCCCCAGAAGTCCCACCTAACCTCTTCCTGCCTAGCTATTGGTCATGTAACTCTTCGTTAAATCAACCACAGTGATACATCCTCACACAGTTCAAAAGAACATTCTGCAGCATGAAGCCATGGGTTCAGTCCCTAGTATTTCTTAAACTGGATGTGGTAACATACAACTGTAATCCCAGAACAGGGGCCGGGGGAGGGGTTTCAAGTAGACGCATCAGAAGTTCAAGGTCATCCTCAACTTCATAGCAAGTTCAGTGTTTCCCTGGGACATATGACACCCCATGTTTCAGCCTCTCCATCTGTTCTGGAAATTCCTCAAACTGAGCCAAGAGTTGGAATCAAGTCTGATTCAAGGGTCTGGAGTGGACCCTAAAAGTTTGCCATTCTAAAAGGCTCCCAGAGCAGAGTTGAATGGTGATGAAGGAGCCTGGGCTGAGGATCCCTCCCTATGGGTCAATGCTTTCCAGGGTAAGAAACCTGGCATACATCTTCCAGAAACAGTTCAAAGCATTGCCCAGCATCCAACCTCCCTGTCCCCACATGGCTGCCAACTGTGGAATCAGCCAGAAGTCTGAAGACCGAGCTAACATCCCTTCTCTTCTTCAGGGGAGGAGCGCCCCCGGGAGCCCCCGGGCCCTGCAGAGGCCCAGGCGCCAGCTGGGACAGAGGCTGGTGGAAGGACGAGCCGGCACCGTTGGACGTGCTCTCAAGAGCAGCTAAGGAAGGTCTTCTGGGGCGTGGCTGTCGTGTTCTGCGTGTGTGCCTCCTGGGCCGGCTCCACACAGCTCGCCAGGCTGACTTTCAAGACCTTCGATGCACCTTTTACCCTGACTTGGTTTGCCACCAACTGGAACTTTTTGTTTTTCCCGTTGTACTACGCAGGGCACGTGTGCAAGTCCACAGAGAAGCAGTCTGTGAAACAGAGATACAGGTAAGGGGCTCTGAGTCTGACGATCACTCACCTGGGGCTGTTCCCCAAGTGCCAAGCTGCTGAGTTGACCCTGGAGGCTAACACTGGTGGCCAGTGGAGGGACCAAGGATGAGACACCACAATAAATGTAACTGCTCTGTGGTGAGGCTGAGGTCAGAATGCTCTCTGTCTTCTATTATGAAGCCTCTGACCATCTCCACGCCTCCACCCTAGCAGCCCATTTCTATGCAATAGGGAATAGGGACCATTTTCTAGAAATAGCCATGGCGGATCTTGGAGCCATAAAAATGGAAGCAGAACTTACTTGGGCAAGGAGAAGGAATCCAGGTTGAGGTGAGGACAAAAGTTCTGGGAACCAGGTGCTTGGGATCTTCCTGCAGCTCACTTCCCCGACTTCCTCCATCATGTGTATAAGGGGCATGAGTTTGATTATATTACAGGGCAGGGTGTGCAGTTAATGAACTATATCCACGATGACCCACACTCACCATGCAGCAGGCACCGGAGCCTTTTCTGAGAGTCAAGTCATTGGTGTGACCACAGTGTTCCATAAATAGCAAACCTTATGGTTGCTCTGTGTCTTACATGGGCTGTGTCCAAGGACTAGTCTTACCTGAAACACCCAAGAAAACCTGTTGGTCAGGATGACACTGTGGACACAGGAAACCTGCTTTTCATCAGTCCCTGGAATTAAACAAAAGCTGGAAGTCATGGACATCCCTTCCATCCCCCATCATCTTCCTTCTACCATACCCCATCAATCCATCACATGGCCCCTTAAAGTTGCTGTCCTCAGTGGCTTCTCTTGCTATAAAACACTGACTAAAATCAACTTGGGGCTGGTGGAGACAGTTTATTTGGCTTACATGCCCTGATCACACTCTTATTACTCTGAGAATCCAGGGCAGAAACTCAAGGCAGAAACCTGAGGCAGGAATTGAAGCTGAGACCATGAGGGATGATGCTTATTGGCTTGTCTCTCATGACTTGCTCAGCCTGCTTTCTAATAGCAGCCATTACCACTTGTCCATGGGGCAGCACAGCCTACAATGCACTGGGCCTGTATCACTGATCAGTCAAGAAAAATGCTCCCATAGACTTTTGTACAGGCCAGTCTGATAGAGGCATTTTCTCAGTTGAGGTTCCCTCTTCCCAGATGAGTCTGGCTTGTGTCAGTTTGGAAAAGAAAAAAACAGCCAGCACAGCTGTCAAATATCTATGAGTACACTCTTCACATCTCAGATCTGTCTGAAGTTGTTCTTAGAAGTCACCAGATAGGTAAGAGCAACACTGGATGTATGTGTGTGAAGGGGGGGTACACAGAATGATGGCAGTCTCGGCTGGAGCCAGACTTTTTCTGAGGAATCTGCCATTGTGTCCTCACAGAGTTAGAGCTGGGGCCCTTTATAAAATCAATCTATGATACAGGACACAAATTCAAATGGAAGGGGTTCTGATGGTGATTGTACTGAGCCCCATGACCACCCACCTATGTCCTTTAAGAGTTTGGGGACAAGAACCCAGAGCCCATGGAGTCTTCCATGCTGGTTTAAGGCAACAGCTCCTGGACCAGCCAGAAATGGCTGGGGAGGTACTTAATGCAGCACTGCTGAACAGCAGCCAAGACAGGAAGCAAATAGATTTAGGAACTGTGAGAGGGCCTAAGAACTCCCCAAAGGCAAAAAGGAAATAATGGCCTGAGTCATGGAGAGAAGCAGACATCCAGGAAAGGATGCATTTGATAGTTAAGTGGTCCTAAGTGTATCGGCCTGTAATTAGGAGACAAGACAAATGTTCTCATCTGTTCCCATCAGCTGTGCACACAGCAAGAGTCCCTTGACCACAAAGGTAGCACAACGCCATCCTAAACACAGGCAGTGGCCACTGTTCACCTGGGGACAAGGTTGACTTTCAACATTTTGGGGGCAGCCCAGCACAATTTAAAACTGTTGGACTGAAAACTATGCTGTGGTGTCAAGCTCAAGGTGCTTATAGGGTTATGACAGGCAGGATGAAAGGCCACTCAGAAAGGTTAGTCACATAGAGAAAGTCGTCAGTGCCTGGGATCCAGGTTACCGGTTTCCTATGCAAAGCATCCAAGAAAGTCAAGAAAAGGGGCTGGTAAGATGGCCCAGCAGGCAGAGGCATTTGCTGTAACCTGACAATCTGATTTTGATTCCCAGGACCCACATGGTGGAAGGAGGAACTGACTCACACAACCTGTCCTGTGACCTCTGCTTGTATGCCCTGACACACACACACCTGCCCCACACCATTCCCATACTGCCTCTACACACAATAAAAAAGATGTAATAGGAACAATTGTTAGAGGCTAGAGATTTGAATTAGTGATGAAAAGTACTTGCTGCTCTTACATAGGACTGGAGTTTGTTACCCATATTGGGCAACTCACAACTGCCTGGAACTTCATTCCAGGAATCCAACTGGATTGAAAGCCTCCTCTGGCCTCTATGGATAACAGCACACACACATGTTCATACATACACACACACACACACACACACACACACACACACAAAGAGAGAGAGAGAGAGAGATACAAACACATATGCATAAACTAAAGTAATAATAAAAGTTTTATAGTGTCATCAAAACAAATTCAGCTCACTGCCAGGTTGCCCAAGGTACCATGGGGAAGACGGAATAACTCCATGACAAAGACGATTTACACCTTGTCCAATTTCTGTTTCAAAGCTTATCCTTCCTTTTTAATGCAGACCTTTCTAAGCATGAGTTGTAGAAGTTCTATGGTCCGACAAAGATGGTCATTTGCCATCTAGTTCCTGGGTATCTGGGGAAGCCATGAGCACCACCACAGGAGTGAAGGGAGGCCATCCCTCCAAAGCCAGAAGATGCTCAGAATCACAGACCTTGCTGAGGAAGTCACAGCTCAGCTAGGAGAACTTGAAACAGTCTAAGACTCCCAGAGTGGAGAAAAACCAAAATCACATCCTTCATCTTTGTGCTTTAGTAACTGATGCTAGAGGGAGCCTGATACTGAAACGGGTCTGTTGGCAGAGAGCATTTAGCAGAGAGCTAAGGGAACAGGAGACAGACAGAGACCTGTGGCCTCAAGAAAGAGGCTGCACAGATGAAGCATCTTTTCTGGGGTATCCAGGGAACAGACAGCCCTTCTGCCACTGAAACAAGAAGATCAGATGCAAAGGTCAGCAGAGTCTAAGTTGGAACAGGTGGGGCCTTTGCAGCCTTGTCAGTGGGCCTTCTAGAAACTTCTAGCCATACTGATCTGTTTTCAAAAGCAAATGCTGAGACCTTCTACCACCACGCAAGTGTCAAGAAAGAAGGAAAAAGAGAAAAGGAACAGGGGGCAACGGTGACTTTCCTTTGGTTTTTATAGTTCTGGGCTTCTAAATGCTGACCCTTGATCCTCAGACACAGAATAACACTCACAGTCAAGCGCCATTTCAGATCCTTGAATCTTCGGCTGAGTGTGTGTGCCTACCCACACAGGTTCCCACAAGAATGGTGTCCACCTTGTAGAGACAAACTCCAGTGTTTGCAACTAGAGAGTCATTGGTTTGGTCCGATCATGGTCCCTATGAGTCAAAGTGAGACACTGTGAAGCAATAATCAAAGAGCCTTGCCTTCACAGAGCTCGAAGGCTGGAGGGGTGGGGCGAGAGAGGGGCTACATGAGGGGAGCCAGAAAAAGAACATAGGGGTGCATGGCCTAGGGCACAGGGGAAAAGCTTAGAGGAGGTGAGGCTGGACAAGCAGATGGTTTCTGGGTGCTGAAGGAGGCATGAAACACTCTAGGCAGATGGAGAGCCTGGAGCTTTGGGAGCTTAGGAGGTGTGTGGGTGAGAGCAGATCCTAGGGAGCCCCTGCTCCATGCAAAAGAGGTTGGGAGCTGGCGTATCTCCCAAAGCTACTGCAGTGACAACCAACCAGGTTGCAAATTTTGAAACTACTGGAGAATACGATGGAGTCAGGCTGCAGGCCAGGTTAGTTTACCAAGCACCCCTTAATGTCTCCCTGCCCGGGACTTGTGGGCAGGTGTGGATGACAAGTTGTCCTACCCCTGAAGACCTCACAGAGTGCTAACAAAACCCACAGAAAACCAGAGCAGAGCATGAGGAGGAGGTGGATGACTCCTTGAGGCAGAGCAGCTTCTCTGCATGTTGGGTGGCAGGCAGAGAGGGTCTAGGACTCTGCTGTCAGAGCACTCCAGATAGATAGGAAGGGCTGGGGCCTCTGTGTGTGTGTGTGTGTGTGTGTGTGTGTGTGTGTGTGTGTGTGTGTGTGTGTGTGTATGTGTGTGTGTGTCTGTCTGTCTGTCTATCTGTCTGTGTCTCTGTGTGTGTCTGTATGGGGGGGGTATGTGTGTACATGTGTGTGGAGGCTAGAGGTCAACTTCAGGCATCACTCCTCAGATGCCATCCAGGGACATACTTATTAGATAAGGCTGGCTGTCCAGGAAGCCCCAGGGAATCTGTACTCTCCATGCTCACACCTGGCTTTTCTATGTGGGTTCTGGGGATCAAACTTGGGTTTGATAGTATTGTCAGACTTCCCGAAGCTGTTTATATAACCAGTAAGCACATACTTGGGTTCACATTGGGGGCGGGATGAGTCTCAGGTGTCTCTTTGATGGGAGAGGGATGTGTGCTCAGCTCCTGAACAAGAGAAATGAGGGCAAATGCACATATCTCTTGCTTTCAATGTTCAACTTCCCTTTTGGCCTCCACAACACCCTTGTGTTGGTGAAAATCATTTCCAGTGTCATGTTGACTCAGTTGCAGCCTTGTGAAGAAGAGTCTTGTTTCTAAGTAGTCTTGGAGCTGTTGCTCATTTTCCTCAAGGAAGGCATGCTCCTGAGGGTAAGGTCACCCAATCAGCTCACAAACATCAGTCCCAAATACTGTGTCTGTGTTGATTTTTTGTGTGTGTGACTGGATTGGGAGTTATCTGAAGACTGCAATTTGTGATTCAGCTCCTGTCTGTGGCTTGCTGGTTAATAACAAGAATTGCAAAAGAGTATCCTTAGGCCAGGAGGCTACCTTCAGGCTTTCAGATGAAGCAAAATGCCACCCCTATTAACATGCACACATGAGGAGATAGCCAAGCAAGGAGCAATGGCTCTGTGTCTAGCTGGGAAGCTGCAGTGGGTCTCCTGTGTCAGCAAAGAAGGAAGTGAGTCAAGGTGGCTGCAGAGGTTCCTGTTTCAGGGTGGTACATAAACTACTCAAGGATTCATTTTATTTTAAAATAAAATAAAATAAAATAAAATAAAATAAAATAAAATAAAATAAAATAAAGGGGTTGGAAAAGTAGCTCAGTGATTAAGAACACAGGCTGCTTTTCCAGAAGATCTGGGTTTGGTTCCCAACACCCACAGTTAACAACAGTTAACTCCTGTTTCATGGAAACCAATGCCCTCTCTGGCCCATGTGAGCACTGCACACACCTAGTACACAGGCAGACACTATGTAAAAGAAACATAGCCATTCTTAAAAACAAAAGGCAGAGCATCGTCCACATGCCGAGTCACCCTCAGGCAGATGCAGCCCCCTGTGAGGCAGATATAACATAGCTGCTCCTAGCTGAGTACCTGAGCGCCTTCCAGCATCTGCCCCATACACACCTCTGTAAACGGCTCTGGATTCACGCTTCGATATGGGGTAGTGGAACACTCCACAGATGTTCCTGAAACAGTTCTTAGCTGCACCGAGCAAGTCAGAACTGAGGCACCTGCTCCTGCTCTCTTCTGTTCTTCCTAAGCTGGCTGCTCTGTTATCTCGGCTCTCAGTTAATCCTTGAACAGTTAACAGTGATTGGATTAGAGTTCAGCAATTTAAGAATATGATCTGTTTTAACTTTGTGTTCTCGGAGCCTTCATGAATTGGCTATTGCACTGTGGCCTAAGTTACATTGTGTTTTGACAAAAGGTCAGCCCCATGCCTGTGTCTGTGTTAAGATGTGTGCTGGAAGAAGGGGAGTTGCTACTGTGGATGCATGCCATACCTGAGGAATTAAGTCTGAGAGAGCAGGAGTAGTCAAAGTACCCCTGGGTGGAAAAGAAACGTCTTGATGTTTTAATGTAAGGTCTCTGGGAACATTTTCAAGGACAGCCTAACAAGGTATGAGACAAGAAAAGCTGGCTTCGGGGGGGGGGGGGGGGGGGGGCTGGGAGTAAAGTGCTTGCCTGAGCTCAGTCCCCAGTATCCATGTAGAAATCTGGATGTGCTGGGTACTTTCAATCCCAGTGCTAGGGAGGCAGAGGCAGGAGGATCCCTAAGGCAATGGCCAGCCAACTTAGCTTTCTTGTTGAGTTCCATGTCAATGAGAGACTCTATTTCAAAAATGAAAAAATAAAATAGACAACACCTGGAGGATGTCATTCAAACTGATGTTGACTCCTGTTTCTCACACCCATACATATATACACATGCACACACACACAATACACACATGCACGTGTACATACACACACACCACACATACATATACACCACACACCATAAACACTTATACACACATGCCACACATACATATACACCACACACCATAAACACTTATACACACACACCACACCTCAAACACATGTACACACACACACACTACACACACACACACACACACACACACACACACACACACACACACATGGGGGTAGGATGTATGCATGCTTGAAGCTAGGGCCTAGATTCCAAGAGGAGGGAACCCTTTACTCTCATGGGTCTTAAGGAGCTATTAGCAACTGTGTATGCCAGGAAGACTCGTGGGTATGGTGTACAAAAGATGAGAGAATCAGCATGTGTGTACTGTTCACAGTCTATAACCAAGAGGCCCCACCAAGTGTTATCTGCTAATGTTGAGGCATTTTTCACCTTCTGTTATGTTTTGTCTAGACTGGTGAACCAGTGACAGACACGGTGAAACTTAAAGTCTCATACTTAACAAAAGGTCATCTGCCCAGAGACTTAGAATGATCAGAGAGGGAACCACAGGAATCTCTGGTCCATTTTGTTCATGTTGTCAAAGATGTCATCACACGTGTTCAGAGATAAAGCCCTAGACCTCTGCATAAATATGTCTAAGAGGTGGACGAAAGCAGTCATTCCTCATAGGAAGGAGCCAGGGGGCAGTGCCTGGACAGAGTGAGACAAGAGGGATGGGGCAGCATTGCCCCCCTTCTGGACAGGCTTGCTGCCCTCAGACGGCTTGGAATGGAAACCAGCTCTGATCTCATTTGCTACAGAGCCATAGTCACATCAACTAAAGCTCCACACCTTAACTCCTGCCTGAAAAGAGGAGATGGTACTGCCCACTTCCAAGCATTGCGGCTGGGATTGGGTGCTACCTTGGGTGCCACAGTTATTGTAGATTACACTCTTGAACTGAATAGAATTAAGTGCACAGACCCTAAGCTGTGCTTGATCTAAGGGTTTCCTACCAATCTCTGGGACATGAAATATAGATCCAAAGAGTCAAGTAAACTAATCCTTGTTCTTTCCAGGTAATAAAATGGTGACAGTGATGATATTAATGATAGCAACAAGGGTGCTGGTACTGAGGGTAGTGACAGCAGTGTATTAGGAGCTTGGATAATGGTAATTATAATCTCAGTGGTAGTGATAGTGATGGTGGTGATTATAATGATGATGGAGGTGATGGTGAACCTGATGGTGGTGATAGGAAACTCACTGACTCATTCAGTTCAGAAAAGCTATATAACTGGTGTAGAGCCCATGGTAGAGAGGCCAGTATTGTATGGTGTCATCATTTCATGTTACTGTGGTGATGAAGCATTTCTTAAGAGAAATCATCTTTGGGACAAACTTTGGGATGCGCTGCCAAGTCATTCTAGAACATACCTGAGAGACAGATGCAAACATGAGGCAATTCATTTATTTAGAAAATGAAGTCCTGTCAAGCTCCTGTGAAACAGAAACAATAAAGGTGGAATGTGTTGTTGTGTAGCATGCCAGAGCAGATATGTCCCTTGTCATATCGCTCTAATGTGGCCTCTGCTGCAGCCTGCCTGTGCCCTATGCAGCTCTGGCTAGGCTGGCTGGATTGGCTGACCCAGGCCTCGTAGCGGTGCCTCAAGCGCTTGTCCTTCCTGCCCCCCCTCAGCATTTGCCACTGGCCGAATGGATGCAGGAGGCCAAGGAGCTCATGCATGAATAAAAGGGATGCCAAGCCAGCAGGACACTGGTTCAAGTTCTTAGTCGGCAGCTTAGGTGTTGTGTGTTTGTGGGTACATTAGCTGTAAGCATTCCTGAAGCTGTGGCTTTCTCCTACTGACAATTGCATAAATGTCCATTCCAAATTGAGGGTGCAAATCACCTCCCCTAGAGAGTGACCTTAGGGCAGTGCTGTGTTGACGGTGGCTACTGATGCTGGACAGTGGGCCCTTTGGTGGTGGGTATGATTGATGTCAGTATTCCACTTTAAAGTCTTTGTGTGTCTGTGTGTGCGTGTGTGTCCGTGTCTATGTGTCTGTATACCTATGTTTATGTGTGTCTGTCTCTCTCTCTGTATCTGACTCTCTCCCCTGCCTCTCTGTATGTGCATCTATGTATGTGTGTGTGTCTATGTGTGTCTGTCTGTGTGTGTCTATATCTGTATATGTGTATTTGTGTTTCTATGTGTGTTTTTCTGTGTGTGTCTTTGTGTGTCTATGTATGTGTGTGTATGTGTGTGTCTATGTGTGTGTGTGTCTGTCTCTTTCTCTCTGTGTGTATATGTGTGTGTGCATCTGTATGTGTACATGTCTATATGTGTCTCTCTGTCTCTCTATCTCTCTGTGTGTGTCTGTATCTGTGTATGTGTGTGTGTGTCTATGTGTGTCTATCTATCCCTGTGTGTATGTGCATCTGTGTATATGTGTGTCTATGTGTGTCTGTCTGTGTATATGTGTGTCTATGTGTGTCTGTCTGTGTATATGTGTGTCTATGTGTGTCTGTCTGTGTATATGTGTGTCTATGTGTGTCTGTCTGTGTATATGTGTGTCTATGTGTGTCTGTCTGTGTGTCTCTGTTGTGTGTCTATTTGTGTCTGTGTGTGTGTGCATCTGTGTATGTGTGTTTGTCTGTCTATCTCTGTGTGTATATACATCTGTGTGTGTGTGTCTGTCTGTGTGTCTCTGTGTGTGTGTCTATATGTGTCTCTCTGTCTCTCTATCTCTCTGTGTGTCTGTATCTGTGTATGTGTGTGTGTGCCTATGTGTGTCTATCCCTGTGTGTACGTGCATCTGTGTATGTGTGTGTCTGTATGTGTGTCTGTCTGTATGTCTGTCTCTATGTGTCTGTCTCTGTGTGTGTGTATGTGTGTAGGCTTGAGGTTGACATCAAGTGTCTTTCTCAGTTGTTCCTCACGTTGTTTTGGGACAGGGTTTCTGACCGTCCTAGAACTCACTGAGTAGGCTAGGCTGAGTGACCAGTGGGCTCCAGCAATCGACCTGTCTATGCCTCCCCAGCACTGGGGTTATAAGCATATGGCACCATGCCTAGGTTGGTTTGTTTGTTTGTTTCTTGGTATGAGTTCTGAAAGATCTAACTAAGGTCCTCATGCTTACAAGGCAAATGCTTTACTGTGTGAACCACCTCCCCAGCCCCCATGCTGTATTCCTTTGGGTTACTGAGTCACAGGGCAAGAGTACGTGTCTCTTCTTGTGTTTTCTCTGGCTGCTTTGTTGTATTTCCTTCTACATGTCTTTCCCTCGGCAAAGGATCTGGGAGTCTGTGGGAAAGATTCACTTGAATGGCTGTGCCTGATCTTCCCAGCAAAATGAAAGCACTTCCCGCTATGCAGCCTGTACCTTGGCTGGGGACTCAGTAATCAACTCCCCCACCAAGACAACATTGTTGTGTCTTCCTTGAGCATGAGCCAGAGCAGGTGAGGCACATGCCCAGCTGTCTCAGGAGAGCTCTCTCTCCATCTGCACCCCTACCTACTGTAGATCTGAAAGGAGGGGGACAGGCCTCCAGCTGAGGGTCCCTGGCAGGGTCCCACCTCCTGACTAATCATTTTTCTCATTGCTACGGTTTGCCTCTAACCTTACGTGTTTCCTGTCATGTTCTAAGAGATCCCTTCTCTGAAACAGTTCCCTGAGTCACAGCCCTGAGCCTGGCCTTGAGGAACTGCTTCTGGCACACATTGTCTTTGTGGCCCTGCCCCCACACTGTCTGGTTGAGTCGTCATGAAAAGCCAGAACAGACAGCTTTTGCTGATGCCTGTGTACAATCTATTCTTGGGCTTCCTGGACCTTTTAAAATAGAATTTCAGTAATTACATTTACCTCCTCAGCTGATCCCTACTGTACCCAGAGAAAACAAAGATAACCCATGTACTTAACGTAACATTGCGGACTGAGGCTGCTCTTTCCATGCAGCTCTTTCTTAAGTGCCCAATTTTATAATGCTTGCATTTAGTGAGTTACTCTCAATCATGCATACATTATTGATTTGTAACACAAAAGAAATTAAGAGATTAGAAAAATTAAAGGTCCTTTATTTTAGGAACATATCATTAGGCCCTTTATACACCAGTCTTTTGCCATACATAGGGAGGGCAGATAAGAATTTTTTTTTTTCAAAGAAGGTTTTAAGTACTTCATCAACGGAAATGACAATTTTAGATGAGCATTGTGGTCTGAGGGTTTCTGTCAAATGCTGGTCGACTGTTGGGGAATGAATTTGTATACGTATGGTGTCTCAATATGCCAGAGGGTGATATTATCTTCTTATATTGCTTTCCATCTCATTGAGACAAGGTCTCTTGCTGAACCTGCAGCTCACTGAGTAAACTAGACTGGCCACTGAGCTTCAGAGACCTTCCTGTGCTGGGATTACAGACGCATGTGGCCATGCTGACTTTTTCTATGCTGGGAATCTGAAGCAAGTCGTTATGCCTGTGAATTCATTACTTCACTGAGCCGTCTCCCTGGACTCTGAACAGCTACTTTCTAAGCATTTGGTTATTATAAAGTAGAATGGAACTTGGTCTGTTTGAATTCACTGTAGGAAGTCTGTGTGTTATGGGGAATGTTTTTCCTCACATGTCTTGACCTCGGGAAACCTAAGCAAGTCACCGCTAACCCATTTACATTTCTGG
This sequence comes from Phyllotis vaccarum, assembly GCA_033318265.1. Classification (NCBI taxonomy): domain Eukaryota; kingdom Metazoa; phylum Chordata; class Mammalia; order Rodentia; family Cricetidae; genus Phyllotis; species Phyllotis vaccarum. Next base: position 88,672,350 of record JARWLC010000003.1, read on the forward strand.
TGTGAAGAAGATTCTTCTGAGGTTGTGGGATGGGGTAGATTAGGAGAGTCACTGCCATGATCCCTGTTCCCAGGTTATAATAGGAGCCTACTCCAGAAAAGGGGCTGCATAGCCAGGAACCTCATTGTTCCTCTGTCTCTATCTTAGGCAAAGCCAGTTGTCTCCAGAGTAACATGTCCACAATTGAATGTTAAGTACCCCCTAGGCCCATGGGTTGGAAATTTGGTCTCCAAATGCTGGCACTGTTCTTGAAGTGGCACTTGGGGAAGTGGGAACTGACTGGAAGTAGCAGGTCACTAAGGAGCATGGGACTGGAAGATTATACCTGTTTCTGGTTCTGAGATGAGTACTCTGCTTCCTGATTCCTCAAGATTTAGGGACCCTCCTACCACATGCTGCTGCCAAGAACTCCCTGATAGACTGAAACCCTGACCCAAAGTCTTCTCTTTTCTATTAAGTCACTTGTCGGATATTCTGTCTCAGTGATGAGAAAGTACGCTGATGCCCCCAGCAAGGTGGGTAAGAGGTAGCCTTGGCATTTCCCAACCTCCTCCCACTGCACCAGCTGTAAACACAGGATCCCCAGGCTTCCAGGGATGACAATAGGAGAATCTTCAGAGTTCCAATGTTCTTGTCAATCAACAGCATGAGTCAGTACTAAAGTTCTGAATGAGGAAATTTGACAGGCAGCCAGCATCACACCAGGGAACATGATCTCTGTGCATGGAATTGGAGTTAGCCTGGAAACCCACATTCTCAAGTATGCAGCTAGACCTCCTCCTCATGGGCTCAGATGGGAATAACACTGAGTCTGTAAATTTGCTTGCCTTGCAAGTGTGAGGACCTGAGTTCAGATCCCCAGAACTCACGTAAAAAGCAGGCATAGCGATGTATGTGCACCTGTAACCCCAGGCATGATGAGGTGTGAGGTAGAGACTAGTGATCATGGAAGCTTGCTAGCTTGGCCTAATTGATGAAGTTCTAGGCCAATGAGAAACTGCCCCTATCTCAAATAAAAGATAAGAAGATGGGTACCTCTGACCTTCATGTGCACTGTTTGTACCTGCGCGCGCGCACACACACACACACACACACACATACACACACACACACACACACACACACACAAACTGCATGGAGGCCAGCAGAATAAGGCTGATGTGTCAGTTATTCAGTGAGTGGAAACATACTATGACTGGAGAATGACAGGAAGGAGAGAGCAAGTATGCTTGCTGTTTGCTGTAGTAGGTTTCTGGCCCAGACTTTTGGGCCTTGCCTCAAGGTTTAGGCCCGCAGACCCACAGACCCGCAGAGACACACAGATGCTTACAATAATTTTAGGCTGATCGGCCTAAGGCCCAGGCATATAACTTGCTAACTCTTTACCCTTAAACCAGCCCATGACTCTTACTTGTTCAGCCATGGGGCTCGGTATCTTTTCTCAGAGCAGCATAGTTGTCCTCTGTTTCTTCCAGCTTCTCTCTGGCATTCTGCCCTGTTCTGCCTATTTCTAAAGTCTCCTTAGTCTGGTAACCATGCCCACACTTCCTGTCTGCCTTTGGCCAATCAGTGCTTTTTATTAAACTCATAGGCGGGGACGATTATTTACAATGGAATAACATAATCCCCCTACAGTTTGCTGACCTGCTCCACTTCCAGATGCCTTCTTACATATACAGCATGTGAGAGCCACAGGATGACAAGCCACTGAGGATATAGCTAGTTACAACTCAATTCAATACAAGTACTCACTGAGCTGACAGACCACCATGTATCGATTAAAAAAAAAAGAAACAAAACAAACAAACAAACAAACAAAACCAACCTTCTATAAGATGCTAGCAGAAGTAGCAGGGACAACGGAGCAGAGCACAGTGCCCTGGGTTCAGTGGGTGAGTACTCTGGGGGACTAGGGGTCCTCTGTCAAGAGGTGCAGAGCCATGAGAAGGCCAGGCTGTGACCCAGCATGGGTCACAGAGGAGACAGTCTGCACCACAGTTATACTACAGTCAAGCTCAGACCTACTCATAGTTCCCAGGGCTAGAAGTCCAGGTGTGAAGCCAAATAGGGTACAGTAGGCACACGAGCGACGGTTTCTTTAAAGGTTCAGGGCACGAGCGTGGACAGGCTGAGTACTAAAGGTATTAAACAGAGGAAGGAAAGAACAGAAATAAGAGGGGAGGGGAGAGGAGAGAACAGGGAGGAAGAGGAGGGAGAAAGGAGGGGGAGGGAAAGAGGGAAGAGGAGGCAAAACAGAGAGCCTGTGTGGGTGGGTGCTCGCGAGTGTGTGTGTGTGTGTGTGTGTGTGTGTGTGTGTGTGTGTGTGTGTGTGTGTGCAATTCTCTCTCAAGAAAGGAGAAAGAAAATCAGGCAGAGGTGGCAAGAGGAACCCCCCTCTGTGTGTTTTCCCACAGGCTTGCTCTTTCTCTCAAGCATAATGAGGATCTTGGTCAGAGGTAACCAGTATACAATCTCTTCCTGACAGAAGTACCCTAAATGTCAGAGCCCAGAAACCAAAATCCGTTCCTGTTGTTGCTTACACAAGCAACATGCCAACCCATACTCACCAGTCTAGCATGGTGGCCCACTCAGAGTGACAGGTAGGGCAAGCATTCAGACAGTCACAACCCTAGCTGTAGGTGCATGTGAAGGACACTGCCCGGACCCTTCTCCAGCAATCTCATGCTGCTGATTAGGATGGGTAGAGGGTGCTTTCACTGAGCTGCGGCACCTGTGCCAGGAAGCACATGACCACCTGCAGGAATGTCACACATTTCCGTTCTTCTGTAGAAAGCCACTGACCACGGAGTGGCAGGGCAGAGGGACAGCTGGATGGGTGCTGTGTCTTCTCCTCCTACTGCTGTTCCTCTTCAGGCAGTCTCACTTCCTTCTTGTTCCAACTGTTTCAGATCCGCTGCCACCCAGATGTGGTGACCTATGTCCCTCCTCTGCTATGCGTCTGCCCTTCCTCTTAGTTTTTCCCCTGCCCTTCTAGAAGCTTCCATCCTTCATCTTTCCAGATGAGAAATGGAAGTTCCTTTCATCCTAACTTGTGCTTCACGGGGCCCAGCCTGAACGTGAGCCCACAGTCCTGGGGGGAGCTCCAACATACCCGCTGCTGGATACCTCACCCCACTAAGCTTTGGCTCTGTGATAAATCTCAGACCTTCTTTACGATGGTTTCTCTCTTCTCTCGTGAGGGAAATAATGAAAAGTGAACAGTACAACCTATAACTGCGTCAAAAGAGACAAATGCGGTGCCTACAGCTTGCAGCAGGGAGTGTCATGGTCAGTGGACACGGCAAGACGTTAAGGGACCATGTTAATTACTTTCCTTCTTTGGCTTGTGGTTTGAGGGAACACTGTCCACCATGGCGTGATGGACTCACTCACATTTGGATGGTTCAGGAAAGCAGAGAGCAGAGAGGAAGCCAGGCTGGCCCATAACCTTCAAACCTCCCAACCCCCACTAGAGACCTCTTCCATCAACCAGAAGCTACCTCCCAGAATTTACAAATCCTCCTCAAACTTACCACTGGATGGGGACAAGGTATTCCAGCACATAAGCCAACAGGGGGACATTTCAGTCAGATCCAAACAGAGACCCTCTGGCATTTGTAGGCTATGATGGAAGCAACAGACAGGTGGGAAGCGTATGAGAGGAGAGAACATTTATAAGCTCAAGGAAACACTTTAAATCCCCATGCAAGTATGCTTCAAGTTTACAGAACTGTCTGGAAGAAAGTTTTAAAGCCCTGAAGATTTAGCAATGTAAAAACACGACTCCTCCCTAGGCTCACTTATAAATGTAACACTGTTCCAATTAAAATTCCAGAAAGTTTGTTTTAAGAAGCAGACAAGAAAAACCTGGAGAAAGTGGAGCTGGGGGTGGGGGAAAACTGGCCAAACCAGACCTGAGAGCAGAAGTCTGAAATCCAGTGACTAAGGCAGCTATGTCCAAGCAGAAGATCATGGGGTATCTACATGTGTGGAGAGCCTTGGCAGTTGGTGAGCTTCTCACAGTGAGGAGGGGTGAACACTTCAGTCAATTATGGGAAAGTACCAGAGGGAAAAATTAATGTTAGCTGCACCTCTTGCCTAGGGAAGCCTAGAAAAAGTCCAATTTTTCAAATTCCAATTCAGGTGGAATGTGTCATACCTGAAATCTGAGTAACAGAGATAAAAATGGGGGTGGCTATATCATTACCTTCCTGTGCAGGGCAGAGTCTTGAAGGGAAGGTTAGAAGCAAATTAGAGAGTCTATGGGAAGGCTTGGTGGGTAAAGTGCTTAGGAGAGGAAGCACCTTCTGAAACTTGTCTGACCTCCTCCAGTCACATGCTATGGCACACACATGCCACACTCACACATGCACTCACACAATAATACTAAAATTAATTGTTTTTTAAAATAAATTAGAAATTTTAAAAATATATATTATGCTTCAAGACAGGGGCTGGAAAGAAAGCTTCCATGGCTACTCTTTCGAAAGACTCGGGTTCAATTCCCAGTGCCCACATGGCAAACTCACAACTATCTGTATCTTCAACCTTGGTGATCCAATGCCCTCTTCTGGCCTCCAGGGGTACCAGGCACATGTGATGCAAAGACATACACGCAGGCAAAATACCCATATAATACACAAATAAATAAATATTTTAAAGCTCAAAGATTATGGTGGTTGGTAAACAATTAAATCACCATTATTATGTGAAAATATGAACTGACTGTCTTAGTTAAGGTTTCTGTTCCTGTGGTGAAAACCACGAACAAAGCTAAGTTGGAGAGAAAGGGGTTACTTGGCTTACACTTCCATACCATAGTCCACCTTCCACCACTGAAGGAACTCAGGGCAGGAACCTGGAGACAGGAGCTGATGCAGAGCCATGGAGGGTGCTACTGATGGCTTATGCCCCATCCATGGTTTGCTCAGCCTGTCTTCTTATAGAACCTTGAAAAACCAGCCCAGAATGGCCCTACTCACAAGGCTGGACCATTCCCCATGAATTGCCTATTAAGAAAATTTCACACAGGCTTGCCTAGAGCCCTCTCTTATGGAGTCTTTTTCTTAATGGGGGCCCCTCCTCTCTAGCTTGTGTCAAGTTGCCATAAAACCAGCCAGGATACTGATACTGGTCAACTAGGATAGTTATTATCCATAGAGTTCATCTATAGAAAAGACAGTAATAATCTATATGCTAGAGTTCATCTGATGCAAAGAACTCTTTTTTTTTTTTAATTTTGGTTTTTATTGAGACAGTGTAGCCCAGGCTGGCCTAGCATTCCTTATGTATCCAAGGTTGGCCAAAAAACTAGAAACTCTCCTGCCTCCACCTCCTGAGTGCTGAGGTCACAGGCATGAACAGCCACACTGAAGACAATATCTCTTTTAATACATATTAAAGCAATCCACAATTCAATAGAGGAAGACACTGGTAACCCCATGATCAGGCAGATTATAGGAAGAGACACAGGAACAACTCGTGGGTCTGTATGCTGCTCCACATCGCTCGTAAGAGATGAAACATGTCTGGTTTTTTGCCATCAACTTGGCAAAAATAATAAGAGAGAAAGAGAAGCTTTATATAGTGTGTAACTAGAGCCTGAGGAAGCAGGAATCTAGTGTGTTGGCAAGCCTATGGGATGATTTGTGGCGTGATGCCTATCAAAATCCAAAGGGCACATCCACTTCCACTTGGGATCTCGCCCATGAGATAGCTTTAGGGGCTGGAGAGGTGGCTCAGCAGTTAAAATCTTACTGTTCTTGTAGAGACCCAAAGTTGAGTTCCAAGAACCCACATTGGACATTTCATAACTGCCTACAACTCCAGCCCAGGGGATCTGGCTCCCTCTTTTGGCCTTCACAAACACACAAACACATTTAAAAATTTAAAAAGTAAAATAAAATCCTAACGAAAGAAGAATCTGTGTTAGCAAATATGTCTGTCACCAAACACATAATTTGAATAGGATCCCATTGCACCTTCGTAATTAGCTAAAGATTCAAATCCCCTTTAAAAATACTATATAAGCTCAGAACATCGGCTGTAAATAGCAGGGTATTTATATGATGACAGAGGAGGATCCTCATGAAATATCCTTCAGTGAAAAAGCAAGCCACACCAATCATTTATAAAATATAGAAAGAATATAGGTAAAGTGTAGATAGCAGTGCTGGATGCAAATTAATGGTAGAGTGTTTGCTTAACATATGCTAGGGCCTCTTTTCAATCAACAGAGGGCTGTAGTGCTTAAATGTACATTTATAAATAAGACCTAAGTCAGAACAAAACAAATGGGCACCGTACATTCTCAGGAAGCAGTAGGTGATTTTGCAAAGTTAAAAAAAAGGAGTGAAGGGCAGTTCTAAGAAAGAGCCAAGCACAGCTGTGTAACCATTCAGTTGTCCTCATCACACACAATGTAAACAAATGTACTGAAAATGGAACCCAAGGCACCTGCCCAGGGCTGGATGCCAAATAAGACAAGAGCCGCCCAGCAGAGCTGTGCTTGGGAGGTGCTAAGGGCAAGGGTTCTCCTGCTATTGTCCTGAGAATTTAATGAGAATGGACAGGCCATGCTGCAGGGGTCTGAAGCTGGTTGGTAGCAGACAGGAAAGCACCCCCCACCCCGTGCCACCATCCTGTGAGCCTGGCTTGAACCTGAACCTCACCCAATTTTTAAAAGATTTTTTAATTGTTACTTTATTTTTAATTATGCGCATATGTCTGTGTCTGCATGTGGACTTGTGCATACGAGTTCAGGTGCCCTCAAAAGCCAGCAAGCTCATTGAATTCCCCAGAACTGGAGCTACAGATGGTTGTGAGCCATTCAACATGGATGTTGGGAACCAAAATCGGATCTTCTGGAAGAACAGGACCAACCCTTAGCTGCTTAGTGGTCTCTCTAGCTCTTCACATAATTTTAAAGAAAGACAATGGCTATTCTCCAAGTGTCAAAGGTCAGGCCCTCCTGCATGGCTCTTCCAGTCTTTTTGGCTTATGCAGAGGCATCCTTGGCCTTAATCATCTGAGTGCAGTGCTCAGCTTGTCCACATTGCCAGTGAGCTGGCTTGTCCTTAGCACCTTCACCACACATAGAACCTCTGAGTGCTGGAGTTCACTGTGTGCTTACTGAGGCTCATACCTCAAAACCCCTTTTTACCTCATTTTAGCCAATCACACTAGACCTGTCAAGCCAATCATTATGGCTTGTGCCATGATTCTGCCTCTTTTATTCAGAGACACACAGATGAGTTTTTATCCTGTCATCAAACCACTGGAGAGAGAGAGAGGTCTTCTCTTTTCTCTTCACGAAGAACAGTCTTCCAGTAGGGAAAGGGAAAAAGCATGAACTCCACTAGGAAGCTGTATCGGATCTGTCTTGGTGATGCAACAAATACCTGGGAAAAGTAACCTCAGGAAAGTTTGAAGGTTTTATTTTTTAGCTCACAGTTTGAAGGTCCAGCCCACCATGGTGGGGAAGGCATGGCAGCAGGGGCCTGAGGCCGCTGGCCACACTGTGTCTGCAGCCACACAGAAAAGAGAGATGGAAAAAGACACTAGCTCCGGTTTTCCCTTAATTCAGACTAGGACCCCAGTCCATGGGATGCCACCACCAATGGTTAGAGTGACTCCGCCCACCTCAATTGCCCTCATCTAGAAATTTCTAGATTAGTACCTGCTCCCAGGTACTCCCAGAGATTGACTACACGGGGATTGTAAATCCTGCCAAGTCCACAGTCAAGATTCCTTATTGCAGAAGGAGTTCAAGCCCAAGACAGAAGGCAGGATGGTGTTTCCAGGCATCTTCCTCTCGTTGCTGTCTGGTGTTTTTTTTTATTGTGAGGTAGGATCTCACATTGTCCAGCTGACTTCCAACTCACTATGTAGCCAAAGAGGCCCTTAGACTTGGGATCCCTCTGACATCTTTAAAGTTTCAGGCTCAAGTTAATTCTACCCCAGAGTGATAAAAGAGCTTGTGAATATGCTTGTGAGAGATACTGCAGAGGAAAGGGAGGGGGTATTTTACAAGATAATCTCCCAATATCCTAAAAGGTTGGAAAACAGACTCTTTACCAATAGGCATAGCATTGACTCATTGCTAAACGCATGAATAACTCATTAACCAGTTGCTAAGTACTTAATAAGGAAAGGTGTCAATGAAAAGAGAGACTGGCTCATGCATGAGGGTGTGTTGAGTCAGCTAAGGCTTCGCAGACTTGGAGGAAAGTGTCCACCCTTCACCATGGACCTTGTCCTTTGATTCCACCCTGTCAATCCCATCGTCAGTGACCCAGACACACAGATAGTGTGTCTTAGAATGTCACTACTGATTTACAATGTCTGCTCTGTGAATGACATTGGAAGAGAATGAAAACCAAGCCACAGCTGGGGAGAAAATGTCTGGTAGAAGTCAGACATTTGAAATGTACGAAGAACATTTGAAAGTCAAATACAAGCAAGGCTGATGTAAAAGTGAGTGAGTGGTCTGGAAAGTAACCTCACCACAGAGGTAGACTTGGCCAATGGGAAGGTATCTGCCATCCAGTGGCATCAGGAAGCTGCACATTAAAGGACAGAGAGATACCACCATCTACCTATTGATTGCTATGACAGAAGGTCAAAGCACGGACAGATGCTGTGAAGATGCAGAATAGCTGGTGTCTCCTTCATCTCTGGGCTGAAGATTAGAATACAAACAACCATGGAGGAGAGTTCCATGTTGAACACCCAAGCACTCTTAACCACTTGCTAACTGCAGAGGACCCTAGCTCCCTTCTTGTCGCCCATGTCAGGAAGCTTAGAGTTACCAGTAACACCAGCTCCAGGGTACCACACACCCTTTTCTGGCCTCCAAGAGCTCCTTCACTCACATGCACATACCCACACATAGGTACACCTACATATGCGTGATTATAAATAAAATAAACCTTTTTAGCAAGTTTTACATGAAGAGACAGAGAGATGGCATAGTTAATAAGAACACTTACTGCTCTTGCAGAGAACCTGAGTTCAGTTCTCAGCACCCAAATGGCAGCTCACAACCATCTGTGTCTAACTCTAATTCCAGGGGATCTGATGCCCTTTTCTGGTCTGCATAGGCCCCTCCCTGCATCCTTGTGAGCATATGCCCACAGAGATACATATATTTAAAATTAAAAAATATATCTTTAAATTGTACTTGCTAGATGTGCTGGTGACTTCTCAGAATGAGTGAGGGATGAGGCAAACAACCTTTTGGAATAATAGGATAATGCTGATGGCCATGAGGTCATGCTGTATAAGTTCAGAATCCCTCATAAGTTTGCCTAGCTACTTGAGTTGTAGTTAATTACAGATATAGTCAAGGTGACAACCGAGATTAGCCATCCTCATGCATGAGTCTCCAAGCTTGCCTCTAAATTCCTCAATATCCAAAGCATTCCCTTTTATAAAAAACTTCTAAGACATTTTTATTTTATTAGATGTGTGTGTGTCTATGTCTGTGTGTATGTGTGTGTCTGTGTTTGTGCATGTAAATGCAATGGCCATAGTGGCCAGTAGGGGACGTGAGATCCCCGGAGATATAATTGTAAGAGATTGCAAACTGCCCCATGTGGTGCTTGAAACCAACTTGTCCCCTATAAGCGTAGTAATCTCCCTTAACCACTGAGCCATCTAACCGCTAAGAATACATTTAAAAGTAAAAACTGTTAGGCTGGTGGTGAGATTGGGTAAAGGCATGCGCTGCCAGATGTTATAACCTGGGTTCAATATCTGTAATCCACATGGAGGGAGGAGAGAACCATCTCCCAGAAATTAAACTCTGTTCTCCACATGTGAGCCATGACATGCACACATATAAAAATACATAAACAAATGTAAATGAAAACCTTCAAAAGTAAAAACTGTAGAGGAAGCCAGCAGGTGCTAACTGGATGTAAACAGCTTTCTTCTGCAAGCCTGAATTAAAGGAGGGAATTTTTGCAGGCCTTTCCTTCACAGGTCATTGTGTTGAGTTGGTATGTGTGTCTGTGTAAATTTACAATGTCAGTCACAGGTGCGCAGGGTAGCTTGGCTTCTGGCTCATCTTTGGAGCTGAGAAAAGCCTGGGATTGAGAAAAGCCTGAGATTTAGTACTTGTCCACCTCAAGGTGAGGGAGACAAATCAACTGGATTAAGAGCACTGTTGTGACAGGTGACGTTAGGCTGCGGTGGAATGACAGGTCCTGTCAGAACGCCAACAGAATGTTAATCTGTGTCCAGAGGAAGATGTGTGGGACAGTGGGGGGACAGACCATGGACCCTCCCTATGTGGGATGAACAGTGTAGAGTCTTGCAGCTGTTAGAATGGAGGAGCTGATGATGATATGGCTCAGTTGAGAGCCTGACTCCTAAGCACACTGGTGATCCAGGCTTCAGCCCCCAGAGCCATAGAGTATTGAGGCATGATGGCTCACACCTGTAATTAAACACCAGTGAGGTACAGTCAGGAGGAGAGTCTGCAGTTCACAGTTGTCCTTGGCTACACAGCAAGTTCAAAGCCAGCCCCAGCTACATGAGACCTTGGCAAAAGGCTCCAGATGAGCTCCTATTATTTGCTTTTCCCGTCACTGACTAAACACCTGACAAGGAGTGACTGGAGGGAGGAACAATTTATTTCTACTCAAGGTTCAGAGGGTGTAGTCCATCATGGGGGGGGGGGGGGGCATGGCGTGGGAGCTGCTGGAGGCTGTGGCAGCAAGAGTGTGAGGCTGTTTGCTCATGACTCAGAACAGTAAGCAAGGAACTGATGGTGCTGGTACTCCACTTTCTCTCTTTAGTCGAAGACCCTTGCCAATGGCTTAGTAGTCCACATTCAAGAAGGTCTTCCCCCTCATGTGATCCCTTCTGAAAATGCCCTTACCCCACCCCCACCCCCGCCAAAAGGTGTGCCTTCCTAATGTTCCAGGTTTCTTAATCCTGTAAATCGACAATTAAAAGTAACCTGATAAATCTGGCAGTTATTTTCCAAGCCTTCAATACCAAAAGAGAAATTCTAACATTTTGGAGTGGAGAAGATGACCTTCTGAGTGTCCTTCCTCTTGAGGATGTATCACTTCCTGTCCTGTTAAAGCGCTACTTCAAAAGCATCCTAGGCAGAGTTTTCTGCTTCTTCCCTGATGCCTCCTGAGACTTCAGCAAAGACTACTGCTGACATTCAGCAGCAGGGTAATGGCTTCCCACCTCCCATTAGCTAATTGAAACCCACAATAAGAAGTAAGGGTGAAGTTGGCTTTTGTGCAATCCAATCTGCCGCATAGTAACTGAGCTGCAGAGCAATCCAGGAAACTCCTGCAGGTGTGGGCTGGCTGAGCTGGGGTCTAGGTGCCACAGTGTGAAGTAATCATGCCTGTCTGCAGTGATGCCATTGTCTGGCGGTGTCCCTGTCAGTCAGAATGCTGCTTTATTGGTTGCTCTCTTTGTTTGGATAATGATGTGTAGAAGGGTGGAGTTCCAGCCGTGATGCAGCCACAGCACCAGCTTTACTCAGGCTTCTTGGGTTGAGGGTTTATTTTTGACATTGATTTGCAGTTTTCTGAACTACTTCTGAAGAAAACATTGACTAAAGAAATGGATGGTGCGAGAAAGATTTGAAGTGGGCGTTTAACTTCTATTAAAAGAAAAAAATGTTCAAATCCTTTGGAAGCACTCACCTATCAGAAATTAGTGAGTATTTTAACAGACTATTGTCTTTTAACTATCTGGATTCTTAGCACTGGGTGTGGGGCTCAGAACAGCTCTTAGAGCTGAATATGAGGGAAACTCTTCTAAGAACCTGGCTAAATGCTGATTCCAAGGCTCCTTCTACCTAGAAAGCCCAGTTCCTTCTGCCCTGAGAGGCCTGGGGTTCTATGGTCAGAACTGCTGCCCCAGGGCCACCTCTACTCTGTGAAACACAACAATGGATTCAGAAAGGAGTCCATTAGAACTCACTGAAGGAAAACCAGTCCTTGAGTATAGACCAAAGGGGTGGGATATTACATTGAAATTCAAGAAAGAATTTGGTTGTAGTCCAAAGTCACTCAGGGCAATTGTAGTTGATCCTGCATGAGTACTGCTGAGGATTCCAGAGCCTGCTGGGTAGAGGTTCCTAGGTGGCCCTCTATCGCCATGGTCAGCTTTAATGCTATCTTGACAAAGTTGTCTGAGAAGAGAAGTCAATTGAGTAATTATTTATTTAAATCAGATTTCTTTGTCTCAATGAATTGATGTACAAGGGACCTGCCCACTGTGGGAAGTGCCATTCCCTCCCCAGGTGATCCTGGGCTGCCTAAGAAATCTAGTTAAGTACAGTCCTCAAGCAGATTTCTCATGGTTCCCACTATACTTCCTCAGCTATGAGTGAGTTCCCTGGCAAGAGGTATATGGAACAATCTTGACTCCAAATTCCTAATTGAGTTCTTGTTTTGACTTCCCTCTAACAGATCCAAAGGAAACTACATTTGCTCAAATTCTCGTGGCTAGACAAAGCCAGCATTCCTCAGGAACCTGTGAAATGGGTTCCCTTCTAAAAGAAGCTATTTCTTTTACCATTGGCAGAAGGGACAAATAACATGCTATCTGTGGTACCTACTAGCATGTCAACTCACATGCTAGCCTCCAGGCTCCATCAGTATCACAAGCCCCTGTTACATATTTCAGAGACCATGCTGACATTGTGGCTCTTCCCGCAGCTCAGGCGCTTCCCTCTGCTCAGATCCTTATAACCTAGCTATTCATTCTTCTTTATATAACCTAGCTGCTTTGGTTATGTGGTCTCTTGGTCCTTCCTTTTGCCTGCAGTCTGTCTTCATCTCGTGTTCTCCTCTCTCTCTCTCCCCCCTCTACTCTTGCTTCTCTCCTGTGGGCTCAGTCTACTCTGGGTCTTCTCTGCTCTGGACTCTTCCAGATGTGGCGCACGAATGAATGAGACTCAGGGATAGATCTCTGAAGAAGTTGGAGATACTAGAGGGAATAAACACCACAGTCAAATCTTATCCAGCTGTCTTATAGCTTCCTCAGCCTTGCTTCCCTTGGAATGGCTCCCTCTGTGTTTCTATCCTGTCTTAAGTATTCTTTCAGTAATTAAGGCGTGGCCCCACCACACCTGCTTGGGAGCCTGGAATTCCTTCTATAATCTGAAGTGACCTTGACTCAGTTGGGATTAAGGGTGTAGATCACCACTCCCAGGATACTCCTTGTGCTGGGATCAAAGGTTTGAATCACCACTCTGATTTTCCTAGACTGACTGTGGTTAGAGCTCTGGGATTTCTGGAGCTTTTACTAACCCCCTACATAGACTGTGGGTAGATTCCCTCTAATATCTCCAAAACTTCTGAAACTTTTATTGAATCCCCACACAGATGCCTCTGGCTGTTCTCATATCTACAATGAAAACTTTTCCCCGTCACATCATATCATCAGTTCATACAACCTCAAAATAGGTCATGACCTGTATAAGTAAATAACCTTTCCTTTGACTAAATTGATTTTGATTAGAGTGCTTTGTCCAAGCCACAGAAATTAAAGCAGAGCACCAGGATGCCCTTTTCTTGAGTTGTGAAAGATTAGGCCAAACTCTAGCTGAGAAATAAACTTTGGTGTCTGGGTATGAAAGGTGGAATTCAAATGGCTGAGACTTATGAGCAGTCTGCTTGAATTTCTAGAGCTTCATCCTTTTCATTGGTAGAAGGAGGATAAATATTTTTTCAAAAATATTTTGAGAACTGAGGAACATAGCTCGGTTGATAAAATACTTGTCATGTAAGCATGAGGACCTGAGTTCAATCCCCAGAAGCCTTATTTAAAAATCCAGGCATGATGGTACATACATATAACCCCAGTGCTGGGGAGGTGAAGACAGGCTTGCTCTCTGGCCAGCCAGCTTTGGCAGATCTGAGAGCTAGAGACCAGTGAGAATCTTTGTCTCAAAAAAAAAAAAAAAAAAAAAAAAAAAAGAGAGATGGTGGTCCAGAACACTTTTGAGGCCTGTTCAGTTTCCATCATAAAGATGGCTGACAGGGCTGCCTCTGGGCATGCTCAGCTTCTGTCACATAGATGGTGAAGAGACGGCTCTGGGACTTTCTCAGCTCCATCAAAAAGATGACTGACAGGGCTGCCTGTGGTCTTGCTCCGTTTCCATCCATCATAAGACTGTGGACAGGAGCCCCTCCAGGTCATCTTAGAAACTTTCAAATAAAAATGGAAGAGGACAGTTTGAGGTAGATTGATATAGGAGATTGCCCTCAAGCCACCTGCCTTCCTCAGACCTAGCAGTAGGAGTCTAGTCTCACTCTCCAGCATGTGGATATCCAATTTCCCAACATCATTTATTCAAGAGTTTGTCCTTTCTCCATTGTATATTCTTGGCCCTTTTGTTTAAAAAAAAAAAAAAAAAAAAAAAAAAACTCAGTTGGCTGTAAACGTGTGTGTTTCTTTCCAATCCCTCTGCTCTGTTGGCTTGCATGTTTGTTTTTAAGCCAGAAGTACAAGGTATTAGCTGCTATAAGGCTTTACAGTGATTGTAAACTCAAGTAATATAATGCCTCCAGCTTGGCTCTTTGTGCTCAATGTTGCTTTGGCAATTGATCATCTTTTGTGGCTCCATATAAATATTAAACAAGTTTTTTTCCATTTCTGTGAAGAATTACAAATAAGCCATAGAGAAGCTAGAGAAGCCATTTTGTGAATGAGCACAATGCTCACTGGGAAAACCTGGACCTGAGTCCCCAGCCCCTCTAGAGCAGCACTCACCAGACATCTCCTGACTTTCTCTTTCCTACTCTTTAAGTCCATAGAACAAGATGCATATTTGAGAGAAATGTTTGAAAATAAAACAGCAGTAGGGGTTCTCTCATTTCCTTTCCGTTGCTGTGACCAAACACTCTGATAAAAGGCAGATGAGGTGAGGAAAGAGTTTATTTGCCTTAAACTTACAGGTCAAGGTGCACTGGTGAGGGAAGTCAAGGCGGGAACTTAAAGGCAGTGTTACCTCTAACTGTGGCACTCACCCATAGCTAAGGATTGTACAGCAGAAACCACGGAGGAATGCTGCTTGGTGGCTTGCTCTCTCCTAATGTTTAGCAAACTTTCTTCTCCCTGCCCAGGGAATTGACCCACCTGCAGTGGGCTGGATTCTCCTACATCAATTAGCAGTCAGGACAGTCTACTAGAGAAATGCCCACAGGCCAACCTGATCTGGGCTCAACTGAAATTTTCTTCTTGGGTGACTCTAGCCTGTGCCGAGTTAACAGAGATATCCAAAATACTGAACAAAATACTTTCTTGTATGAATTGAAATTATGAATGATAGAAGGATTTGTGGACTAAAATTTGCCTTAAAACTAAAACTGATTTTAAGTACCATTGTGGTTAGCATAATTCTGAAGGGTACCTGCTGCTGTTGAACCTGCAGGCCATTTACCTGGTGCTCTTCTGCATGGGAGAAAGTAATGTGACCAGTCTTGGTATTCTGGTAGTGACCTGCCTCCCCTAGCAGTTAGCAGCAGGAAGATGACTGGCTGCTTCATTCTCATGTGTGTGGATTTCCCAGCATCCTAGTAGAATGAGGTGTTTGGAGGTATCAGCACATCCCTACGTATGTGCACAGTTAAGGACACTGAGAACACCAGGGGACTTACCCAGTGTTAGGTGGCCATAGGAAAGAACTTAAAGGAGCATTTGCCGATAAGAAACCTCCTTCCATCCATCCCCACAAGACTGACATCTCTGTTCCTCCGTAACCAGGACTATTACCCAGCTGTGTAAAGAGAAGGCTTTTGGTGTTCATTTCAGTCAATATTTACTGAGCACTTTGTGTATGTCAGGCTCTTTGCTAGATGGTGGAAATGCTTAGCCTCCGTTTCTAAGGCATTCTGTCAGAGCCTGGAACAGGTGAGAGTTATTTAGAAAGGGAGAGGGAGTGAGGAAATGCCTTGCTTATTATCATGAGAGACATGATCCTGGGTTAGAAAAGGGACTGTCCCATGGGACACTGACTTGTCTGCTGTGCATCCAGGTGAGCAATTTCCTCATCTGGGCTCTGGCTTTCACACCTGTTCATAAATTGCTCTTACAGGTTTTTTTTTGGCACGAGTGTAAGAAACATGGGTAATAAATACATGAATAAAAAGGAAATGTAAAAGCCCCAGCCGGTTCCTGGTGCACGCTGGCACGTGGGGTGGTGGTGGCTGTTCTGGAAGAGTTGGTTGCACTGGCTCCTCAGGCGGGGGCTGGTCCTTCTAGAAAAGAAAGAAATACCTCTGCCTTCTTCTGAATGACCTGCCATCATTCTGCTTCTTCATCTTTTGGGGACCTTGGCATTTGCTTTTGACATAAGCCACACCTAAATGTAGTGAGTCTCTGTGCCTCACCCATCTATCCATGCCACAGATTTCAATGTTGCCTCCAGGAGCCAACTCTGCTGTGACTTTTGGGCATCCGGTGAGGCTGTCTGTACTACTAAGCTATTGGCACCTCAGCTCCCTTCCCTGTTGTCCTGAAGTGGGGCCATCAGGCAGCTGGGTTTGTAGTGAGCAAACAATACTTTGCCTAATGACTTTAGTCTTGAGGCAAGAACTTGCTCTGATCATGCCTGGGTTGCCACAATGTTGGGCTGCACTGTGTCAGAGGGAGTGCAGAAGTAATCATGAGGTTTGTATTTCTCTCTCGGTCTCTCTCTCTCTCTCTCTCTCTCTCTCTCTCTCTCTCTCTCTCTCTCTCACACACACACACACACACACACACACACACACACACACACACACAATTTTTGTTCAAGGGTGAGTTATGTGTGATCTGCAGTCAGAAAACCAGTGGCCTCTAAGGACCCTTAGTAGGTGCTGACTGACAGTCTCTGGTGAGAGACAGGAGAGCCATAAATGGTGAACACAGGAGCTCTGTGTAGATATTAAACAAATGAATGTTCTGCTGAAGATGGGGAGCATAAAAAGAGCAGAATTTTAGCCTGGGCAGAGAACTCAGCCTATGAAATACTTTCTGAGCAAGTGTAAAGACTTGATTGCAATCCCCCAGGATCCACATGAAAAGTTGTGTGGTAGAAAATGCTTATAATCCCAGCAGTAATGGCAGAAGGGAGACAGGAGAGGCTCTGAGTGAGCCCCGGGTCAGTCTAATGAAAACTTTAATTCCTATTAAAAGTGCTCTCTAGTGCAGAGTGACCTCAACATCAACCCGTCACACTCCAGGAGATCAAGGATAAGGCAGGATTCAGGGCTGAGAACAACAAAGAAGTAGATAGAATAGTGACTTCTTCCCCCAAAAGGGGCATCATGTCCCCAATGCATGGGACTGCATCTACAGCAAGGGGACCTGGCATCATTGTTAACATGTGGGTCCAGCTTAGTTATCTTTAAAATAGAATGAGGTGATCAAAGAGGCAGTCGGGAGAGCAAGGGACAGAGAAGGAAAGGAGAGAGTCAACCATCCCAGGCAGTCTGTAAGACTATGGGGATGGAGAAAAGATACTCAGTCAAGGGGATAGGCAGTCTTTGGATGCTGGGGCCAGCCTCGGCTAAGAGCAAGAATGCGGGGACTTCAGTCCTACAAACACCAGAATTTGAATTCTGCCCAGAAACTGGATGGGTGAAGAAATGCATTGTTCCTCCAAGGATCTCCAAAAGGGTGGAGCCTGTGCAGTCAGATCTGTATGGGACTCCAGAACCATAGAACGCTAAACAAAAGAAATGTGTACAGCTTGCCAGGCTGTACTGATGTTGAGCTATTACAGCACCAGCAAGAGGCAGCTAATAAGATATTATAAAGAGAGAGACTTGGAGTAGCAACGAGCACAGTCTACAAATGGAAGTAACAATGATTGACACCTAAAACTCACTGAGCACATTCACACTTAAATTTAGTAAAAATGGATTGTGCTTCCCTAGAAAGAAAGCTTATACATCCCAGGGAATGCTGAAATATTTATCTAATATTTCATCTCAGAAAGACAGAGTGAAAGATATCACACTGGGCGAGCAAAATGGCCAAGAGTCTTCACTGCCAAGAAAAAAAAAAATTATTGAGAGGGCCAGTGAGATGGCTCAGCATATAAAGAATAATG
Source organism: Phyllotis vaccarum (assembly GCA_033318265.1). Lineage (NCBI taxonomy): Eukaryota > Metazoa > Chordata > Mammalia > Rodentia > Cricetidae > Phyllotis > Phyllotis vaccarum. The sequence goes on from JARWLC010000003.1 coordinate 88,690,429, forward strand.
GCAGACAGTCTTAGCTACGGTTCTGTTGCTGTGAGGAGACACCATGAACAAGACAACTTTTAAGAGTAAACATTTAATTTGAGCCTTCCTTAAAGATTCAGAGCGTTTGTCCATAGCCATCATGGCAAGGAGTGTGGAAGCAGTAAGTTGTAGGTGGGCTGTGGAGGGAGGGGGTCGGGGGGGGGGGTCTTACATGGGCTTTGAAACCTCAAAGTCTACTCCTAGTAACACACCTCCTCTCACAAGGTCACACCTGCTCCAACAAGGCCACACCTCCTGATGCTTCCCAAACACTTCCACTAACTGGGGACTAAAAATGCAAATAGATGAGCCTATGGGGGTCATTCTTATTCAGACCACCAGAGGGATGGAAAACAAGGTAGAACCAAAGTAGTAAGTTCACAGAAGTGAAAAGTTGAGATTTTAGGGGAAAATTAGGTGCTCTTTGTCTGTTTTGTTTTCTAAAGTAACTCACAGGGGCTAGAGAGGTGCTCAGTATTTAGGAGTATGTACCACTCTTACAGAGAACCTGAGTTAGCTTTAGGCAGCTCACTACCAACTCCAAGGGATCAGTCACCCTCTACTGGTCTCTGCAGACATTGTACTCATGTGGGCATATATACACATATCCACATAATTAGAAATAAAAATAAAAATAATTTTTTAAAAATAAAGAGTGTAAGCAGCAGTACCAGTCAACTTTAAGCTTAAGAAAAACATTTTAAAAACTGTGTGCTTAAACTTTAAAGGTAGCTGCTTTTTAAAAACATAAATGTTAGTATCTAAGTGAAATGTGTAAAGCAAGCCAGCCAGTCCATAAGAATGTAGAAAAAGGGAAAAATAGACAAAAGGACAAATCACAGTGCATTGAAGTCACAAAGTCAGACAGAAGCCTATTGCAACTGCAACAAACAGCAGTATGTAGCATCATATGTCTCTTAGACGTAGATACTTAACACTGTTTTATAAAGTAAAATGTTAAAGGTTTGTGTAGACTGTAATCTTGCAGACTGGGAGACTCTCTCAGATTAAAAAACAAACATACTATCCATCAAGCCATATGCTAGGTTGGTATGCCAGCAGTTGGGGTAAGGTGAGGTTAAAAAAAATGAATAAATAGTTTGCAGCTGTTGGTTTGCCTCAGTGGGGTTCTATGTGGCAGCATGGCACTCACTGGTCAGATAGCTGCTGTCCAGTGTCCCCTTCATTCCCCTCTCCCACGGTGCTTGCAGAGACTATTTCTTGTCCATATGGCTCATGGCCCACTCAGGAGCCCTGTGCTGGCCAGCCCTGCCTATCTTGATTATAACCAAAGGTAGAAGAATGGTTTCTAAAGGAGAGAGAAAAGGCAACCTATTCTCTGTTTTGCCCTTGAAAAGAGCTCTGTTTGGTAGCCCTCAAACTCAAGTTGAGATGGCACTTGTCTGAGAGACTTTTGAGGTGGGAGACAGGTGTCACACAGCCACAGCCCAGGGAAATGAGCCCATGACCAAACACAGAACTCGGTGGGCTGGGATCAGGTCCCTGCAGCACAAGCTTTTTCCATGGTTCTTGAGCATAACAATTCTTTGTGGTAACAGCCTGAGTGAGCTCTTCTTGAAATTCTATTGCAGAATTAAAAGTTGGATAGAGTTCAAATTACAGACTTCCTAAAAATAGTTGTTGGAGGCTAGCTGCAAAATTCAAGATGTGGGAAAACAGGAGCTCCCATGGCCCCTCCTGTGGAGTACTCTCTCTGGAGGTCATGTCTGATATAGGGAAGGGGTCACAACAGATGCAAGGACCTGGAGAGAAGCTGTCACCTGTATGCTGTGCAGAACATCTGCAGCCCCGTGAGTCCTTTATTATTTTCAGATAGTTAGAATACTTTGAGGTATTTGTTGCCAAGATCCTGTGGAGACAGCAAGTAATACAGACAAGGCCAGCATCACTCATCTGGGGATTTGTTCCAGAACTATTGGTGGACATCTGACCTCCTGTGGCACAAGCTTGCTTTGTCTGGCAAAACAGATGTATCTCCTAGGTGTTTACTGTTATTGAGGTAGTTTGCTTCTTTCCTGTGAATGGCTGCAGTGTGCATGAGTGTGTTTGTGTGTATCCTTGTGTGTGGGGACCTGAACTTGACATTGACTTCAAGATCCTTCCTCAGTTGTTCTTCCACCTCGATCATCCACTCACTCTCAGAGTTATCCAGCAATGCCATCAGCTTGCTCTGAGAATCTCCTGTCTTTGCCTTCTGAGACTGATTGCAGGGAGGTGGCCATGCTCACCAGCATTCACCTGGGTCTGGGGGTCTGAACTAACCTTCTTGCTTCCTCAGCAAGCTCCATCGTTGAGCTATTTTGAGACCTGTAATGGAAACTGAAAATGGGCTATAAGTTGAAGATGCTCCTTACCATAGTAATAGTTAGCAATTAAAAAACTATCCTAAAGCAAAAGCCCCATTTATCCACTGGGCTCTCAAGTTCAATATTAAGGCAATTATTCTAGAACTGTGTGTGTGCTTGCCAGAGTAATGGGGAAAAGCAATGGATTGCCACCAATGACGCTTTATAATGAAGTTAGGAAACAGAAAATAGAGGACTCCAGTATCCTAGAGAGGAGAGAGAATTCAACCACTGTGATTGGGAAGGTTCCAGAGCATCTTGAAGGCTCAGCAGGAGGCAGGGAAGCAGGTAGGGAGCAGGATATGCCTGATACCAATATCTTAGCACCATTACCCTTTGATGTTAACTCATTCCTCAGGTGAGAAGTCCTTTGTTCAATATCCTAGCATAATGCCTGTCAGTACCTGTGAGGGGAGCTACAAAGAAGGGCTAGACTTGAGCATTTCATTCTTAAGTTTACTCTTAAGGAGAAATCTCCTGCTGCCTACCTGGCTCCAGCTCCAGGTTCACCTGTAGGAGAAGGGCCCACTGAGTTGCTGGTCTCAGCCCATGGGTCTTCATCTGGAACTTTTGTGGGGGAGCAAAGAAAGGGTTGTGGCCGGAGCCCATGGTGGTGATGGTGGTTGTGTTTCAGTCTTTCTCCTGGGAATCCCTCACTGAATAGATTCACTCCCAAAGTGAAACCAGCTTTGGCAGTCTGTTTATTGAAAAGCAAGGGAGAAAGAATGGCAGGGAGGCCTGGAGATCTACTAGAGGCTACAGGGTATTAACTGAGCTCTACTGCTGTCCAGTGGGGGTGTAATAAAATGGTAGGGACAGAGCATTTGCAAGCCACATGTAGAGGTATTTTGAAGCTTACAATAAATTATTTTCTTTTTTGTTTCGTTTTTAATTTTACTGAGGTGTGTGTGTGTACACCACACACTATAGCACATGTGTGGAGGACGGAAAACAACATTCAGGAATTGGGGTTTTGTTTTTGTTTTATTTTATTTTTTGAGCAATACTATGGATTCCAAAGATCAAACTCAGATCATCAGGCTTGTTCAATATTTAACCACTTAGCCAACTCACTAGCTCCATCTAATTGTATTTTGTACCCATTAAGTGACCTTGTCCTTTCCTATATGGTAATTACTCAAATTCAATCATTATACATTGTAGACATGTATTGAAATATCTTCCTAGATTCCAGACATCTGTATGATTATTCTGTGCCAATTAAATGGAGAAATGTCTAGGATAGCCCAGTTGGTAGAATGCTTGCCAAGTATGCAGAAAGCCCTGGGTTCTATCCTCCATGCTGCATAAACTAGGTGTGATTGTACATATCTTTAATCCCTGAAATTTGAAGACAGGGGCCGGAGGATCAAAGTTCAAAGTCATCCTAAACTAATGATCCAGTTCAAAAATAACTGAAAAATGGAATGTAAATAGAGAAAGAAATGGAATGAAATGAGAATATGGTTGGGTGGGGCAGGAAGAAAGGCAAATGTATGTTAACTGGGGCCCCTGAGCATTCTGGGCTATTCTTCTGGTGTGTCTATTGGGATACCGTCCTTCCTGGAAGGCAAGGATTTAGGGAGGTGCTGAAGTTGAGTTCAAAAAGTACTGGAAGCCAGGTAGATATCTCAGTTGGTAAAGTGCTTGCTGAGTATAATTTCAAGCTTCATGATCTTGTGATATTAGAGCTAGGGAAGCAGAGACAAGCAGATCTCTGGGCTTCACTGGTCAACCAGCCTCAGAGTTGCTTACGTTCTAAGTTCAGTGAGAGAACCTGCCTCAAAGATAAGGTGAGGAGTAATCAAGGAAGATCACCAGCATCAGTTCTGGCCTCCACACACGTGCCTGCTCACCAACACCACATGGATCTTAAGAAGAGCTAGAACCATTACTGGCCCTTTAAGACAACATCTTAGACCTGAGTTATGGGATGTGTGAGTTCAAGGTCAGCAGCCCAGTCTTCTCTCTTGAATTGGAATGGAGTCCATGAGGAAATGGCAAATAACTCAGGGCTCTAGGTGTGACCTTCAGACAGACGTGCTTGCTGGCAAAGAGAGCCTGTGTTGTCAGATCCCATGAATCAGCCCCGTGGAACGGGTGTGAAGATGCCTGTGGACTTTGTCTCAGGATTACAGTGCATTGTGCAGAACCAACCAACCCCTCACTCATCTATGCCACATCAGGTCAAATTACTGTCAGAGCTCCAGTCCCGGCCAGGGTGCAGGAAGCATGTCTTGACTGTGAAGTTGAAACTCAGCTTATGCTTAGTGCTGTTGTTTTTATTCCCAAAGCCCCCGTGACATAGGACTCTGTTTAGCTGCCAGGCAGAGCAGAGGCCTTTTGGGTGCCCTCTTTGATGCCCTCATGCCCAGATGCACATAATCCTGTCAGTCTCTGTGAATCCGGGGAAGAACCCTGCCTCTTTTCCCCAGACAATGGCTGCTGTACTGTGTGGAAGAGCCATCAGGAAAAGTTCCCTCGATTCAGCAAACTGAGATGAGTCTCTGCTGCAGGCTGGATGGGAGCAAAGGTGCTCACAGTCTGTAAGATGATTATGGGCCATATGAGCCATGGGCCTCTCTATGACATCAGCTCAGTATCTAAGAACACTCTCTATTTCTACTATCTCCCACTCCACACTTGACCTCCCCCAAATGGTGGATTTGGATGCTTCTCACAACCCAGAGTAAGGATGGCTCTTCTGTCTGCCTCCCAGGCTGTTCTCCACGAGCCCAAATGGACACTCGTATAACCCAGGTGTGTCTCCTGCAATCAGCTGTGGAGAAATGAGGGCAAACAGATTTCATTGCAAAACTGAGCTGTTCAAATAGTTTACAACCCTTTGTGGCCGGAGTGGCTGTGCTGCTTTCAAAGCTCCATTTGGCCCTTGGTCTGATGCATACTGTCCTCCTTGGGCCTGAGTAGCCAGGGCTTCCCATAGTTTGAATCATATGTGTATGTCTCCTATCACTTCTGATGCACATCTGTAATACTGAAAACCAGAGTTTTGGGAGGGGCCTTCCCCAGACCACTGGTAAGTTCTTCTTTTGGAGCACAGTCCAATCCAGACAGAAAAGATTCTTGACCTCTTGGGAAGATCTGAGGACTGGAACCCAGAATCTTACACATCTCAGATGAACACAAAACCTCGGAGCTACATTCCCAGCCCTCTTTGGACTTCATTTTGAGACAAGGTCTCACTAAGTTACCCAGGCTGGCCTTGAACTCATACTGTAGCTCAGAAAGAGCTTGAACTTACAGTCCTTCTGCCCAGTCTCCTCAGAGTCCGGTTGTTGTCTTTTGTAAATAGAAAAAGGGCTTCCTGCTGCCCAGATTGGGGCTTAGAATGGTAGCATTAGTATGCAAATGCAAAAATACACTGCCTCCATCACCAGATGAGGATCCTCTCTGGGATCCAGAGGGATAACCAGTCCTGTGACCAATAGTCTTCAGGCTGGACTGAGCCGGAGTGTGGAACACAAGGGGTTTCTTCATACTTATCATAGCCCACAGAGTGTGGATTGTGTCTTCAGAACTACAGCATGGGGACTGAAGAGATGGCTCCGTGGGTGAAGCATTTGCTTTGCAAGTGTGAGGACCTGAGTTCAGATCCTTGGAACCCAGATATGGTAGCCTGTGTTGGTAGTCCCAGGAATCCTATGTGAGAGAGGAAAATCATTGGAAGGTCACTGGCCAGCTACCCTGCTTTACTCAGCAAGGAATAAGAGGTCCTGTGTCAAACAAGGTGGGATGAGGGTGGACACTGGAAAACCCACACAGTCACAGCACACAGATACATAGGTTTTCCATGGCCAACTTTGGAGAGCATTGCAACTCCAATCAATCAGTCTTATCCTAAATGTCACAGCATAGAACTTGCCCCTTCATGGGCATTTCTCTCTTGAGGTATGACAGTTTCCTGCAGCGGTTATAAAACTCTCTCTGGGTTCTGGTGAGATGGATCAATGGGTAAGGGTACTTTGTGCCAAGCCTGGCAGTTTCAGTCCAAGCCCTGAGCTCCACATGGTGGAAGGGAACTGACGCCAGCAAGGTCCCTCTCACCTCCACCTACATGCCATGACTCACATGCACTCACACACACATATGTATAAAATAAAAGGTAACGTAAAAGTCTCTCCTTGGTAACAACCCTGCCTTTCCAACCCCCACTTAATTCATGACACCTCTCACCCCCATACACACACCTGGAGATCAGACATCAAGAAAATAGCCTTGTCCTCTGAGGTAGATGGCATACTCCTTCATCTCCTGGGCCTGAAGAAAGCTGACTTTAAAGGCTTAAACTCACTGATAAGGCCAGAGGAGATGAGCGTTTGGAATACGGTCCCTGAGCACCATGGAAACACATCTATGTCCATGATGTATAGTAGCTTAACCTAGGCTCCTGAAAAGAGCTTGAGGGACTTCCCACACATCTGGATATGCAGCAGCTGGGAGGATGCTTCTGATTTTAAAGCCCAGAGGTGGCCTTTCTCCTCTCTGTTCCACAGGGCCTTTTGATGATGTTTTACCACACAACAGAGGAGCCCACTGCTAACTGTCCCAAACACTTTGGGCAGGGCATGTGAGTCTGAGCCTCTCTTCATCTAGAGAAATGAAAACAGACCTCTGATATCCCTGTCTACACCAGCCTCACATGAGTGCCAGACCCTGCTCCTCCACTCAGGTCTATTTACTGGAGGCCTGTTCTGGGTTAAGTGCTTTCCTGGATACTAGGATGAAGGCCCTGCTTCCAGAAAGATTAGGTCATTTGGAAGAGGTAACCGTGTAAATAGTCATCAAGCTGTGCGGAGGCATGGAGACCGAGGCACAGGATGTTAAATATGAAGGGAGAGCAGCAGCAGTCAAGAAAGGAGGCTGATGGGAAGCAGCTTATCAGGAGAAAGGGCCTGGAGGCCATGAGGGAGCCAATGGGTAGGAGGGAAGGCGTTAGACAGAAGCAATACAATCCATATGTGGGCCATAGACGTGCTGTGCAATTATACTCCTGTACAATGGAGATCTTTGTCCCTCCTACTGGTTTAATAAAAGAACGATTGGCCAGAAGGCAGACAGGAAGTGTGGGCAGAGCTACCAGACCAAGAAAATTCTGGGAGAGATGCCAGACAGACACGGAGGGGAGAAGACAAGAACACTGCCCTGAGAAAAGGTACCAGGCCACGCGACTAAACAAGATAAGAATCATGGGTTAGTTTAAGAGCTAGCAAGTAATAATCCTGACCCATAGACCAAACAGCTTGTAATTAATATAAGATTTAGTGTGGTTATTTGGGACTGCTGGTCTGGATCTTGGGGCTAGTCCAAGTTGGATGAGATAGAAACTCCTACTACATGGGAGAAGCTTCCATTTAAAACCTGGAGGTGAGTTTTATTAAGTGAGAATGAGGCAAGGCATGGTGGCACACACCTTTAAATCCAGCATGTGAGAGGCAGAGGTAGGTAGATCTCTGTGAGTTCAAGGCCAGCCTGGTCTACACAGTGAGTTCCAGGCTAGCCAGGACTGTTAATACAAAGAAACCCTACCTTGAAAAACCTTTAAAAAAAAAAGATAACATGAGGGTGTGAGAGAACATGAGAAAAATGGTGAAATGGGGGTTATTCAGAGAACTTCCCCTAAGCAAAATGCCCCTGAGGAGTCTCCTCAGGACCAATCTCCAGAGCAAAGGGGAAAAAAAATCCAACTTTTGTAAGTTTTGAAGGGAGGGGCAGCAGTGGACCATGTTACATCATGTGATTGAGTTGGGCATAGTGTATGTGACAAAGACCATGGAGGAACCCAGTTATCATGAAGTGGGAGCTATCAGGTCATGACAGAGACTGCTCCTTAGCCCTGTCCCAGAAAGAGCTTCCGAAGATGTGCCCTGATTTGGGCTGGATGTTTCACCTCAAGCTGCTGGCTTCTGTTCTATCAGTACCACAGGGAAAATCTGCAAGTGCTTGGAATAGCCTGGGTTTATAAGGAAGCCCTGCAGGAGGAGATTGTTGGCCCTTAATGGGGTGCCAGCGGAGGAGAGCTGCCTCTCTGTCACCTGATGCCAATGCACAGCATGCACAGCCCTAGCCACCACCAGGGCTCAGTGAAGAGAAACACCTTGACACCTAGTGAGATGGGGTGTCTCCTGGTCTTACTGTGCCAGCTGGGCCCTGGCACTGTCACCCTGGGTTCCTGTAGTCAGTAGTAGCAGACAAATCACAAGGCCAAGATATTTCTCAGGTTCTACTGAGAAAAGCCAAAGACAGTAAGAAATATTAATCCAAGTAACAAAGTAATAAAAGTCAGACTAAAGACTTGAGAAATGTGTCTTAGTTACTTTTGTTGTGATGGAATTAAGAAATGCCTCACAGATATAGCCATAGGCTGGTCTGATGGAGGGAACTCTTCAGCTGAGATTCCCTCCTACTAGGTGACTCTAGGGTTTTATTAACAGCTGGAGGTAACTATGACACACAGCAAATCTTTCCACTAACCTCCCTGAGGAGACATGAATAAATGTCTAGCCACTTCTTCCATCAGAATATCTTGGCAAGTGATGAGTTTATTGGACTGACTTTCACAGCACAGATGGGGGTTTACAGGAGTTTAAGTGACCCCCCAAACATGTGCATCCTCACAGAATCCCTCCCCACCATGATGACAACCTCCTGGGAACTACATTATGGAATCTCTCTCTCAGTTAATCTTCCCTTTCTATACATGCTCGCGTCTCCCAAGGTCTCTGGCAGTTGGAGGAGAGTAGGATGGAATAAGGGCTGGACTCTCAGGTGACAGTAACAAGTCTGTTGCCATTATTAGAGACCTAGTGGCCTCTATGTTTATCCAGTTGTCATGGCAACCAGGACAACATGACCTCTACTCTGAATTATGGATGGAGTGAACATTTAATACACAGAGGGGGGAAAGCCATTTGCCTACAGCAAAAGCCATAAACAAGCACCTGCAGGTGAACAACAGAGCAGGCAGAACCTATTCCTGCATCACAATTGACACTGGCTCACTCTATTACAGGGCTTAAGGGTCACATCCTGTGTTACAAGTCAGGTCTGGCCATCTATCCTCAATAAGCTAGTAAAAAGAGAGTCAAAATAATAGTAGAAAGTGGGGTGGGATTTATTCAGTGTGGGCACATTGGGAAGAGGACAAAGAGATCCAGCAAACCCAAGTTCATCTTCAGAGTCATGAAGTGAGATCAAAGTTTAAATAGAGGGCCAAGGATATGTAGGTGTGTATAAGCCATCCTGGTTGGCGCCACCCACCATTGACACATCATTGTCTGGGCTTCAGCCTCATCCTGTGAGGTGATCTGACAAGTTGCTAGGACTGTGTGAAATCTTTCTGGGAGACAAGTTCCCTTCTGGCTGGCATCTTCATCTTTTCAACATGATATTCCTAGGGGCATTTCCATTTCTGTGGGATCCATTGTTTCTTTAGTCCAATAGATTGAGATATCTTCATTTCTGCAAGTTCAGTTACAGACAACCATTCCCCAGAAGTACAAGCTCCTAGCTTCTTCCAGAGGAGCTAAGTTTGGGGATGACGTTGTGACTAGTGTGTTATGAAAATGCAACCTGATTTGGCCCTTGCTAGCTCAGGAAAACTCAACAGATTCACTGCAGTGGAAGTAGCTTTTAAAAGGTGGCAAAATACACTGAAAACCCAGAAGCCCTGATCATTTGGGACCCACTGAAGACAAGTGGGGTGAGCATCCCTCTGTGTGGCAGAGATGGGATTTGTGAAAGCAGATGGCTGATACTCCCAAGCCACCTGTTTCATATAGAATGGACATCTGTCACTACAACTCATCGCCAATCTCTACAGGAGAGAAAACCCAACTCTCAGGAGAGGCCCCAATGGTCTTTCTACTCTATGAAAACCCTGTACCTAATAACACTGGACCGGATGAGCCATTACAAGCAAGGTTCCCCAGGTGCTTATCCCAGATGCTGCTATTAATCCTCAGAATGGGCAAAGTGACTCCTGGCATGGAGAAGCTGGTTCTGTATCAGAATGCAGCTCCTTTCTGATCAGGAGAAGCACAGCACGCTCTGGAGGTCTGGCTGCTAGAAATTGTGTGCAGTTCAATTAGTTCATAGAAAAGGAAGCTGGGAACAATTACCCTTCAGAAATGAGCTTTATTAGGAGTGAGAGCATTGCAACCATGGGGAGCCATGACTGGGCCGTGGCACAGGAGAGCACTGTGGGGGGTGAACTATTGTGTCAGATACTTGGCAGGATCTTAAATGACAGATAGATTTCCTATAGATTTCCTATTAAAATGTGAAGTGGGAGGGGAGAGAGAAGGAGAGGGAAGGAAAGACATTCAAATGTAAGCAAAAGAGAGATATCTCTCATATCCAGTATGATGGGTAGCCTGAAGGGAGGAGGGTTGAAAGCACAGCACCCATGCCAGGTAGAGAGTCCATGATCAAACAGTTGGTGTGCAGACCAGACAACACACCCATGACTATGCTTGTGCACATGGAAACTATAGGAAGCCGCCATCTTTGATGTTTTGGTCTTTGCTTCTGGTGTAGTATGTCATTCTACATAGACCTGGAAGGATGACCAGAAGCCATGGCAATAATGCTTAAGAGCAGAGCACCCTCCTGGTCCTCCCAGGCCCTTCTGCTGTCTGGTTGAGCCTCTCATCCTTCTCAACAGCCATAGATAAAGCAAGAACATTACTTAGAGAGATGTCTCAAGGCCCTAAACTCCTTATAGGCTGCAAATGCTATGATCTTGCATTTTTATTTGTTGGGGCATTTGTTTACTCATAGTTTGGTGGACAAATAGACAATAAATTCCATGTATTGGGAAGGAGCCTGAATGGACCTTTCTTTAAAGTAAACATAATGGAAAATCAGTAGATCCATGATAGGCTTTCTATTTATGATAACTACTGTCCTGCACCCTTTTTCCATTTCCCTATGTATGTGATTCATGCTTGTGTTTGTGCACATGTGTGTAGACACACTAATATGTTCATGCATGTGAAGGCCCTTGGCTGATCTCAGCAATAATTCTTGCCAGCTCTTCTACATTTCCCATTGTGAAAGGGTCTCTCCATCAAACCCAGGGGACACCTCTATGGTTAGTCTTGCTTGCCAGCTCTCTCTGGGGATCCTGTCTCTGGAGGTGGGCTACTGTGTTCACCTGACATTTCACATGGGCACTGGGAATTCAAACTGTAATCTTCATGATTATGTGCAAGGGCTTTAACCATTGAGCCACCTCCTTAGCCATAGTTGTTCTGAACTGAAAACTTGTAGGATCTGGGATCATTAAGAGGCAAGCCTCTGGACTAAATCTTCAGGGTTCTGGAAGGAATAACTGAAGAGGGCCCCTCAACACACAAACTGAGTAATGCCTTCAGATGTGTGAGGAAAATGCAGGACTGTTCTTGCATACCTGTCTTTTCCCCTAGTGAGGGTATCTGTCCTGCTGCTGATGCTGTCCTGTTTTACTTCAGACACCCAGCAGGGACTGAAAAGCAGTGGCTTTCCAGGAACTGATAGGGTCTCCAGTGCCAGATCTGGACTGCTGAGGCCTCCAGCCTTGTGGATAGAGCAGTTTCCGGTTTCCTACCCTCTCTAGTGTGAGCAACCATTGTTGGACTCTTAGCCTGTATCATGTAAGCCAGTCTGTAAGTGCCTCTGTAATATACAGTCATCCTGTCTGCTCTGCTTCTCTAGAGAACCTTAGCTGGAGCACCACATAACTAATTACCACGGAATTACAAACCAAAATCACAAAGAGGGGATTGATGAGATGGATTAGAGGTTAAAAGCACCTGCTGCTCTTGCTGTTACCAGCACCATTTGGCAGCTCACAACCACCTGTAACCCCCATTCCTGATCCAATTCCTTCTGACCTGTAAAGGCACTTCATGTACATATTGCACAGATGTACAGATATAGAAACACTCACACACATAAAATAAAATAATTAATATCTTAAGCTGAGTATGGTGGTGCACACTTCAATCATAGGGGATCTCTATGAGTTTAGAGTCAGCCTTGTCCAGGGCTGTGTTAAGATCCTGCAAAGAAACAAACTAAAAATCCAAAATCAAAACAAGAAGCTACAATCTTCTACCCATCTGAATAGCTATTAAAACGAAAGCAAAAGGTAGTAAATGTTGGTATTATTTTACACACTGTTGGTGAGAATATAAATTAATATAGCCACTATGGGAAATAGTAAAGAGATTTCCCCAAAATTAAAAATAGAAACCTCCATGTGGTCCAACAATCCCATTCTTATGTTGCTGTGGGATAATGCTCTTGTACACTGTAAAGATGTGTCACTTGAATTGGTTTAATAAAACGCTGATTGGCCAATAACCATGCAGGAAGTATAGGTGGGGCAAATAGACTAAAAGAATTCTGGGAGGAGAATGGATGGAGTCAGGAAGTCACCAGTGAAGCAAACTGAGAATGCCTTACTGAGAAAAGGTACCCAGCCACATGGCTAAACATAGGTAAGAATTATGGGTTAATTTAAGTTGTAAGAGCTAGCTAGTAAAAAGCTTGAGCAATGGGCCAAATAGTTCATAATTAATATATACCTCTATGTGTTTATTTGGGACTGAATGGCTGCAGGACTAGGCGAGAGAGAAACTTCTGCCTACATAGATCCAAAAAAATTGAAAACCATATTGAAAGACACAACTTCATCCCTTAGTTTCCCAGTGGGCCAAAAACAGAAGCAACTCAGATACTTGAAGGACATTGTGCTAAATGAACTGAGCTAGTCACAGAGGAACAAATATTACACAGTCCTAATTACATGGAAAAACTAAAAACACTCATAGATGCAGAGTAGACTATGGTGGTTTCCAGGAGCTATCAGATGTGACAGATGTTAGAGGTAAGGGCAGAAGAGAAGGTGGCCAAAAGGTACAAAGTCTACAGGCAAGTCTGATGAGCAGCACACTATAGTCAGCATCGCTCTTTTGTTAAGAAGGTATGTCCTATTATTGTGTGTGCATTAGGTATCTACATATGAGTGTGTATATCTGCATGTAAGTATGTATATATGTGTATATTATGTATAGGTAGGAACCTACACTCTTAGCGTTGCACCAGCCTGTCAATTATTCCCTACCCAGGCCATGCCCCAAATGTTAGCTGTTTAAACAAAGGGGACAGGTCTATGACAATCAAACTGACACCCTTTATGAGAAGAAATATACATATTGGAAAACAAATGTTTTCACAAAACTGTGTGAGGGCACCAAAGAAAAAGTTCAGCCAAGACTTGAACACCAAGACCCCAGAGTGGAGGGAAGCACCGAGCGGGCCTCACATCTGCTGCTGCTTTTTCCTCTTGCAGAGTTTTCCTGTTCACAGAGTGGACCGGCTGAGCCAAACAGAACGCATCAGCCAAGACCATGTGACACGCACTGAGACCAGAAGACAAACCCAGAAATTCATTGATGTTGGCATGGCCATGTCAAGAACGATTAAAGATCCCAGCAGGAAAGAGCCCTCCTCAACCAAACTTCTACTTGAAGTTACCCCACAGGCACTTTCTGATGCCTGAGTCATGGATAGCTGGGGTCAGACATAGAAACCAAGCAAAGAGGCTCCAAATCTTTATTTTGATAGTTTCATGTTCCTGAGGAAAAAACTGGACTTCAGACCCATCAAGCAGGAGGGATGTTGGTAAGAAAACATTGCTTTCAGTAGCACCCAGTGACAGGACTGTGGACTAAGAACAAAAGAGCTAGCTGAAGTGGCACTTTACGCCAAAGTAGTAAACAAACAAAGAAATAAATAAATCCAAAATATGAGAAAGTAGCATCAGCTACAGCTACATAATTTTCATAATTAGTTTTCATCAAATTGAAAAAAACATATAAATTCTTGAAAGAAACACAGGACCTAATGACCAAATGATGAGGCAAGATAAAATAGGACTTAGAAGGTGAGGCAGAGACGCCTTTGATTTTGTAGCTGTCACACAAAGACTACAGAATGACATTTACCAATTTAGTCATGTGAACACATACAAATATGAAGAATTTCACCAGAGAGCTGTTATCTTGGGGAAATAATCAAAGGATGTACTAGAAACGTAAAGCATAATGACAGAAATTTAAAGTCGGGAGGTGGGCTTTAGATCAACCGAAAGAAGGATTCATAAACTGGAAAGTAAGTCACTAGAAAGTACTCAGGTTGACCTACAGATGAAGATGGAAATGTTAAAGGAAAGCAGCCATACAGAGAGGGGACTGGTGTGTATGTCACCAGAATCCCAGGAGTAGAGATGGGAGCAACTATGCTTTCCAAGCGTGCCCAAAGCTTATGGAAGACATCAAGCCATGGGTTTATAAATCCCTACCATGGAGGGTAAAGAACACTAGGGCCATTGTATCTCATACACCAAAGCAAAGAACATACAAAACACTAGAGAGGAGCCAAGTGAAAATGGTACGTGGTCATCAAAAAGAGCAAAACAAGAATTTGTAACAGACTTTTCAACAAAGAAACTGGAAACTGGAAGATGACGCAGAAAGTGTGTGTGATCCTGATTCCTAAGCCCAATGAAATTGGCCTTTAAGAAGAGAAAACAGAATGGAGAGATGGCTCGATGATTAAGAGCACAGGCTGTTCTTCCAGGACCAGAGTTGAGTTCCCAGCACATGTCTGGTGGCTCAGAACCACCTGTAACTCCAGCTCCACAGGAACCAACACTCTCCTTTGGGCATTGTACTCCCTGTACTCATATGCACACAAATACACAAAACACACACAAATACACAGAACACAACACACATGCAAAACACATAACTAAAAACAGTAAAATAAATGTTTAACATAAGAGAAGAGAAAACAATGATATTTTCATGAAGATTGGTCTGCATTAGGATGGATAGTTAGAGAGATCTTCTGGAAGAAAGGATGGCCCCAAGTGGAGGGCCAGCAGCTCAGGAAGAATTAAATATGTTGCTAAATATAGATGGTCACTGGCATCTTACAACAGCAATGTTGACATGTCTCCAGCTTAAGAATGTGTAGAATAAAAATCCATGCCATAAATAGACCAAACTTTGAATAAGGAAGCATTAAGTGGAGTAGGAGTGCAGTGAAGTACTTTAATTGTCCAAGGGCGATAAAATAATTGTTACTTAAAATCGTCTACATCCATACAGTAGACCACTGTTCAGCCTTACAGAGGAAGGAAATGCCAGCACAGCCTATCAGTTGGCCAAGGCTTGAAGATATATGTGTAATAAAATAAGTTCTGAGCAGACTAATATGTTCCATCTCTAGAAGGTCCTATAGTAGTCAGTTTCAGAGGCAAGTGAGGCATATAGGCTTTCTAGGCTGGGGGAGATATTCTTGCTTAGTGGGTTAAGAGTTGAATAAATAAAAATGGTCTAGGAGGTAAATGCACAACACTTAACACTGTTGAACTATACTATGCAGAAAGATTAAGAGGATAAAGTTCACACTGTGCACATTTTACCATTTTTTTAAATTAAGAGGGGAGAGAGGTTGCAAGTCAATTTGGATTAGACTTTGCAAATATACGAGAATTGTATAGAAAAATTAGATATCCTAGTTATATATTGCTACACATTTAGTAACTATGACTCATATTTCATTTTTGCATAAAATTTCCAATGATGTGACTCTTCAGGATCTCAAAAGCTAAGCAAAATTGCTTTATAGGTCCTGGGAGTGATGAGTTCCAGGTGGTGCCATTAGTTTTTGGTGGTAACAGAGACACAATGCTGCTGTTGGAAACCAGTCAAAACCTGTTATAAATTATGTCATGGGAAAGGTATCCCTCAAAGGCCTGGTGAGATGTGTAGAATTTTGCAGGAAGTGATAGAACCCCAATCTGTTTATTCTGAAGTAATTTAGCCTTCTGGATGGTAGCTTACTTGGTTACAGATGGAAGACTGGATTAGGCTCCTGAGGCCCAAGTGAGATAGTCAGAGGTATGGGCCCAGATGATGGCCATGGAGATAAAATATTTAGAAGCAATAATCTTCAGGATTTAGTGATATATTTGATGTGAGAAGGAAAAGGAGAAGCTAAGAACAGATCCAAAGTAGCTGGTCTGAATAGAAACATAAGGCATGGTCCCACCAGAGTGAGGATTCTATCGGGAGGTATCGTGTTCTCCAGAAAGCTGGACTTAAGGTGTTTGGGTTGTTCAAAACAAACACACCTGACTGTCTGAAGAGATGAGCTGGGCTCTGTCCCCACAGAATAGGTCAGGTTGTTCATTGTCTATTCAGAGAGTAAGTTGGTGCTCCAGAGAGCGGCCTGAAGAAATACTTCCAAGTGGATGAATGTAGAAGGCTGTTCACTTGTCTCCAAAGAACAGAAAGCTGGAGCTGAAAACAGGGGAGGCAGTCCTGAGGAACGAGCTGAGTTGGAAGCCAAGAGGCATACTGGGAGGAACCAGGTATCCAACCACGGTATCAGAGGCTTCCAAGAGTAATATAAGCACCCAACAGTGCCTGTTGGAATCTGCTGTATGAAAGTTAGGTGTGGTTGCTCTTAGGGTCTGGTGAATAGAGAGGCACATACTGGATCAGAGTGGCCGGAGATTGACAAGGAAAAGGTCACATGCATGAGTAAAGAGAGGAGAGGCTAAGGAACATGCTTGCTTTTCTGTGGGTGTCTCAGAGTGAAGAGGCATATATGCACCGAAATGCTAAGACCCAGAAGAGAGGATTATGGGAAATCACGGAAGAGGAGCACAGGCTGTGTGGCTGGTTGTACATCCATATCTCAATCTCTCTGAGTCACAACCTCCAGTTAGGCTGTCCCTCCCTTTCTCCCTCTCCCTCCCTCCCTCCCCTCTCCCTTCATCCCTTCCTCCCCCTCCCTCCTTGACCACACTCCTCAGAGTTGCCTCAGAGTGCCCCCCATTAGCTTCCACCACAGAGGCTTGACCTCTCCCTTGTGTGTTTTTAATTAATTTTATTTTCACTAAGTGTATGTATGTATTTTTCAAACCATAAGGGTAGTGCAAAAAATGGTACAGGCACATATCACCTCCAGCTCGTGCTCCACGCCCGCCCACTCCAGGCCCTCCCCTCCCAGCCCCAGGGCCTCAGAGATCATTTCCCCTGGTACTTGGTCAAATTAGCTCAATGAAGTTCTTTGAGCCTTTCTCAAGTAAACTGGCTTCTGTGCTACTACAGGTTTGCTTCCCTCAACTCCATCTCCTCTGAAATAATGATATCTTGATATGGTTATTTGTTATCATGGGCTTGCTAGGGTTGTCTGTTGACTACAAACAACCCCTCATTTCTCCTGCAGAAATGTTTGTCTTATTTAAAAAAAAAAAAAATTCTAATTTGTCTTGATTTTCATTTACTGGCTGCTATTTTTCCAACAACATCTCAGAAACCTATGATTATTTCCCCTGATGTTGCTTTATTAGCGAACCTGCCCTGGAGATGCCCCTCCTAGCTGAGCATCCCATGGATGGGCACATGCTAGCCACTCTTCTGTCCGTATTGCTGCTGCTGGTGCCTGTACCTGCTGCTGCTGCTGCTGCTGCTGCCTGTACCTGCTGCTGCCCGTACTTGTTGCTGCTGCTGCTGCTGCTGCTGCTGCTGCTGCTGCTGCTGCCTGTACCTGTTGCTACTACTGCTGCTGCTGCTGCTGCTACTGCTGCTGTTGCTGCTGTTGCTGCTGCCTGTGCCTGCTGCTACTGCTGCTCTGCCTGCTGTTGCCACCCCTACCTGTTACCTGTACCTGCTGCTGCTTCCCTTCCCCTGCCTGCTGCTTCCTTTGTTTAACCCTTCCTGTTGAAGCCTGTATTCTCTCCAATGACTTGGGAGACAAAGTTATCAAGTATTGTGCCATGAAAAATGTCTTTATTCTATCTTTACATTAAATCTGTGGCTGGCTGCATAACAATGGCTGGGAAATTGTTTCCTTAATGTTTCAGGCATCCATGCCTGTCCAGCTTTTTATTTTTGAAATTCCCGGTTCTGTTATGATTTCCTGTCCCATGACCTATTTTATTCCATTTGTTTGTTTGCTTGCTTGCTTGAGATGGGTTTCTCATTTTGTAGCCCATGCAGACCTCACACTTAGGTTTTCCTGTCTCTGCCCTTCAAGAGCTATCACATGGTGTGTCCCCCATTCTGAGCTGTCTCTTGGGAGGTTTAACATGGTATCCTCATGTCTTTATTTCAGAAATGTGTGTCTTGTATCTCCTCGTTATTGCTCAGTGCCTGGTGGGCCCTTATGTCATGAAGCACTGTCCCCTCCAGTTCCCAGGGGCTTTCTCGCCCACTTCTTCTAGAAGTTTCTTTTGGTTTAATATTAGGCTTCCTGATTTTATTTTCTCTCATTTTATGTAAGATTATTTATATTACAATTCCTCTATTGATTTTTTTAATCTGTCTTATATTTAATTTCCAGGATTACTTTCTTTTCCATAACCAATTCACATTTCACACAATTTATTTTCTATCTTCTCACCCACGTGGGTGAATTCTTCAAGGTTCAGCTCCGAATCTATGTCTTTTGTTGCACCTCTCAACGAGCCCAGCACTCTACACTGGGCAGGATTTTTATGGCATCTTTATATTCTGCTAATGTGCCATCTACTATGCCATTGTATTTAGGATTTCACTGCTTCCTACCTAAGGGACCAGTCTTATCATCCCAACTGTGTTATAAGATAGATCTGGGACTACTCTTAAAAATTAAATAAAAAATAACTAATTATAAACTTCTGACAGAAAACTGGAACTCCAGGCAATTGTCCATAAAATAAAATCAAGATGATTTAAAAAAGATAAAAGACAAAAGCAAAGCAAGAGAACCAAACTGAAACCCCCAATATTAAATTAAAAGGGTCTCCAGAAAGAGACAGGGGTAATTCTACAAAAAATTACAAATGAAATGAAGAAAGGTTCTTAATTTAAAACAAAAGGTTTGTTTAAGGAGTTTACTTTGGAGCGTGGGAGTAGGCTGGAGAGATGACTCAGCAGTTAGAAACACTTGCTGCTCTAGCAGAGAATGGGAGTTCATTTCCCATCATCTACATCAGGTAGTTCAAAGCTGCCTCTAATTCCAATTCCAGGAATCCAGAAACCCTCTGTGTGCATCTGCGTGCGTGTGCATGCATGCACCTACCCACCCACACACCGCCCCCACACCCCCCCACACACACAACATAAATTTAATCTTGTTTTTATTCAAGAAGTTCCTTTTGGGGACCTTGAAATAATAAGAAACGTTTCACAAGTACTTGCTGATTTGAATTAAAAGGCCAGCTCAATTCTACTGCAGGACATCCCAGCTGGGTTCTTCTGGATTAGCAAGTACAGGAATCCCCAATAGGAGTGTAATCATTTGTCCTGAATCTCACCATGTTTCTTTACATAACTCCCTATCAGTATTTCCGTTCCAAGCTTTAGGATGCCTTTCTTGAAGCTCTCTACTTGTATTTCACAGGGAAAAAAAAAGAAAGAAAGAAAAAAAGAAACACACACACACACACACACACACACACACACACACACACTTCTTTGTATTGCTTATATTTCATTGGTTTGTGAAATACTGAACTGAATTACATAGTTGACATACCCATCTCAGTTGGCACAGCCAGGGCACCAAACAAACACATTTCAGTCTTGGTCAGCCTCTGACTTGTCCAATAGGATCTGAAGGGACCTAGGTGCACTGGAGAGCAGCCTTCCATCCTCTGACATTTCTCTGGTCTAGAGCATCAGTGAGTGGAAGGAATGAAGGACTTTTTATGTAGTTTTATGGATGGTCATCAAGAGAGCACTCAAGGTAAACCAAGGGGGGGGGGGGCTCTGTGCCCCATCCCCAACATATCCTGGGCTCCCTTGCAGTCAAAGGTATACACAGGTGAGCTAGCTGGCATAAATTAGTGCTCAGTCCTTGGTCTTAAACCTACTTGAGGTTCACTAGCACATCAGGGGCCAGCCACCTTGGTCTCATTAGAACCAAGGTCCACCGAGCTTAATTGTACCTTCCTGGCCACAAATTCTGAGTATATGCTGAATCTTCCAGGCCCATTGACACAGAAGCCTTGTATTTCTACTTCCTAGGTCAGAAACCAGCTGAGCTCTACCTTTCTAACAGCTTGGGGAGTGAGTCTTGAACCATGCTCCCTTGTCTATCCCCCATTCCTTGACTTTTCCAACTACTATCAGGCTTTGGAGAAGTCAAACAGACTTTCAGAGAGGGTATAAGCTGTCCAGTTGGCTTTGGATGGCCCATGCCACAGCATGAATCACGTTTTATAGAAGCAAGACCAGTGGACTGTGGGGTCCTGCCAGCACCTGTTTTGGTTACTTTTCTGCATTGAACACAATATCCGATATGAACAACTCAGTTCACTTTTGCAGAAGGTTTCACTATATGGTGAAGCAAGTGGAAAAGAACCTGAAATTAAGGCTATTCACATCTTGATGGATCAGGACATAGAACGTGAGGCAGGCTGGGTATGGCTTTCAAAGACCCACCATTGTGACCTGCTCAAATCAGCCAGGCCCACCTCCTCAAGGTTCCTCAGCCTCCTCAAATATCAGCACTGCCCAGGGAGCAAAAAGTGTGAACCTGTGGGAATCTTTAAGATTTGTTCCATATTGCATGGTGATTCCTTATGAAGTGGAAGAAATAAGTTGATATTCACATTAGAAGAAAAACCTGTAAGTCTGCTAGCATACTTGTGGAACTGTGTATGACAGACATGAAGGATGGTATCATCTCTACTGCGGGGCCCATGGGGACTTGAGAAAACACCACGTGAAGTGAAGCTGGAATGCTGTTAGAACATCTCACAGAAAACACCTTATGGGCCACCATCCCACTAGAGCAGAAGTGACACCATGGATCATTTTATGAACAACTTAGGGACTGGAACATTCTATTTGGCACTGGCTTGTTGCAATGCCACACAGAAGAACTCTTGGGCTCTGCACAGGTGGCAAAACTCTTCCATGTTCTTCCAACAGAAAGTGCTATTCTACCTTCACACCTCACAGAACCTTGGTTCCTTCTCTAATAATTCTTCTCTTTCTTCTGTGACTACCTCACAGTTGGTTAAAACATAGACAGAGACAGACAGACAGACACACAGACAGACACAGAGACTGCATTTTAGATTGCTCATTAGAACAAATGACAAAAAGTTATCAAAATCATCAAATCCCCTTTGGCTCCTGTTTTTAATTTTGTTTCACAACTGGATTTTAACATATGTGGCCCCAGGCACACTGCTTCCCTCTCTAGTGCACTTGGCCAGTGTTGACTTTGCCTCTGCTCTCTACTTCTATGTCACAGGCCAGGTGCCTGTCTTCCTGGCCAGTTGCTTCTCTCAGCCAGCATTCTCATCTTGATTCCCCTACATCTGGCTGGCCACTGTGTCTCTGCCTTTCCCCTTCCCAGAATTTTTCTAGTCTGGTTGCCATGCCTGTACTTCCTGCCTGAATATTGGCCAATCAGCATTTTATTAAACCAATACAAGTGACAAATCCTTACAGTGTACAAGAGCATTATCCCACAGCAACACGTAATCAAATACATTTTTTAAAGTGTCTATCCATGCCTGACCACAAGCAAACTATTCATTCTTATCCATCACCTTCTTCATCAAAAAAATAAAAATAGTCTAGCCCACACCAGAGTGTTCCATCCTTTAGACATGATGACATGACATTCTCATCCTAAAGTTCACACTTGAAAACCACACAATAAAGCAGCAAAAGTATTCCAGTGTTTAAATAAATGTACAATTCTATGTCGAGTTGGCAACCCATGAGTTATTGGTCAGATAGCCCTGGCAATGACTTTCTTCTTTCCCTTGAAAGTTACAGGGCCCCTCAGTCAACCACTATGGACAGATAATCCCAGCACACCTGACATGAAAGCCATTGGCTCCAAACTTGGAGTAAGCAAAAGGACCAGTCTGTGACACCAGGTCCCCTGACAAAGAACAAGTCACAATGTGGGTCAGCTCACAATCACCTCTAACTCCAGCTCTAGGGAATAAAACATGTTCTGGCCTCCATGGGCACCTGTACATCCAATTAGATACAGAAAAACACACATACACATAAATAAGTAATAAAAATAATAAGTAAAAGACTCTGTCCTTTCTTATGTTCTATTTATTTATTTATTTATTCATTCATTCATTCATTCATTCATTCATTCATTCATTCATTCATTTATTTGAGGCATGGTCTCATGTAGGCCAAGTTAGCTTCAAACTCAATGAAAAGTTGAAAATGACCTTGAATTTCGGACTCTCCTGCCTCCAACACCCAAATGCTGGAATTACAGACTGGTACCTGCAGGCTTGGTTTATATAGTGCTAGGGATGAACCCCAGGACTTCTTACATGCTAGGAAACACTCCACCGAAAGAACCACACTCCCGGACCTCCTATATTTTCTCTTATTATCTGAGTACATAACAAGTCATGGTCTGAACGAACCCTGTGTAATGCTGCCACTCTCTCTCTCTCTCTCTCTCCCTCTCTTTCCTTGTCTTAGGGAATGCTGTCGGTTTTTCGGAGACAATGGCTTGACTTTGAAAGTGTTCTTTACCAAGGCAGCACCATTCGGTGTTCTTTGGACTCTCACAAACTACCTGTACTTACACGCAATAAAGAAAATAAATGCTACAGATGTCTCCGTGCTGTTCTGCTGCAACAAAGCGTTTGTTTTCTTGCTGTCGTGGATCGTTCTCAGGGACAGATTCATGGGAGTGAGGGTAAGTTCTCTGTTATCCGTCTCCCTCCCGCTCACAGTCATGCCAACCCATCCATTGGCTTGCTCGGCTGCATGTGCTAGACTGCAGGCATCAGCTGGGACCACAGCCCAGGTGATTCTCAGCCACGCTCAGTTCTTGTGACTTGCAGACCTTCTTGCTTTGCCATGCTAGATACACGTTCCTGAAAGCACCTTTCATCCTAAGCATTTCCATGGCGTTTCCTAAAGTTTGTGCCAAGCAGGGAGTCAGCCAGGGAGTGGTGATGATGTTGTGCTGCTTTCTTGCTGTACGGTGGCAGCCTTCCAGTCTGCAGCCCATGGCATGGTGTGCCCTGAAGCTCGAGCTGTCTGACGCCCTTCTGACTCTCGGGTTAGGATGCATCTGAACTCCAAGGATCCTTAGGTGTACCTGTATGGTATGGGTTTGGAGCCTTGCCTGGACCATGTATCCAGAAATATCCGTGCTACATTCAAACTAAGAGGTGATGCAGGGCATGGGGGTGGGGGGCACATTCCACTTCAAACTGAAGATCAAGAGAAAATACAATGACGTCACTTGAATGGCCTGGAATTTTTCAGGAGAGTTGTACTAAATTTAAATGTAGCCAAATTTCATGACAGTGTCATGAAGCATCGTAGGTGCACTGTCAAATACCAGTGGGAACATGGAGTGACCTAACCCCAAGAGAGGAAACAGGTGCCATTTATCAAAGAATCTTTGAGGCTTTCTCCCTGCTCCCTCTGGCGGCCAGGGCCTGCCTCTACTGTTGATTTCCTTGCCACAGAGTGGGACAGAACACTGGTCACTCATGGCACCGCTAATCATTTCCTCCTTTCTTCTGAATGCTCAGGGCCCAGTGCTCCATGTCCCCACTAAGCTAAGCATGTTAGCAACCATCAAGGGGCAGATTCCAGGTCCTGTACTCTGTCCTTGCTTCATTGTCCTGGGAACAATGACATCACCTTAAGGGTGGGTTTACGCCCACCTGAGCTATACAAACAGCAGTGGGGACATGAGTCAACTGCTGCTTCATATTTTTAGCTTACAGCAGGGGGAGAGTTTGTTTTGAGGCTCAGTGTTAATTTTGGAATAAAAACTCACGCCCCGGGCTGCCACCTAGAAAAGCCTTCAGCAAATTAATGATCTAATACATCTCTAGGGAGACTGCAGGTGCTTCACACAGACTCAGAGCTTGATGTCCTAGGGACATTGACCCATGGCCATGCCTCTCAGTCTCTAGTTAGGGATCAAAGAACCAAGAAACTCCATAGGTCATGACAAAGATGTCCCAAGCAAAATTTTGTTAGAGGAAAGGGACACTTCAAGGTCAATGATACAAGCTACCAAGAAAACAGACTGGTCTGAGGTTGCAAGATGTGGGTGTGAATACACTTGTACTACTCAGCCGATTCACAGAGCACAGAATTGTTGAGATCTGGGCTTGTTTGTTGTCGGTGGATAGGAAAATTTCTAACACCCTGTATCCACTTCGATACAGGCTGGGATGTTAGCCTTTGATTCAAGTGTTCACTGCCCACCACTGCACACTACAGGTCTGTGCTAAGGCTTTCAGAACTCAGTGGGTGCTGGAGGAGAGGCCATTGGGCCAGCATGGTTGATAGGATGTCATAACATGCAGAGATTGTGTAGGCACAGTCTCCTCTTAGAAGTGTGGCCAGTCACTGAAGAGCTTCCCATTGCATGCTGCAGGACCAATGCAAAGCTCAAACAGCTCATGGAATCTGTGAGCCCAAAGAATAAAAAGCTAGAGGAGGACCCAAGGTCATGTCTAACTATGCATAAATCACCCAGCATTCAGCTAGAGGTCTGGGGCAGGCAGCTACTTCAACTAGAGAATGTCCAAAGACTTACGGGCTGATGGAGTTTTCAGCTTCACAGGCTTGAAGGATATGACCAAATATCCTCCTTGTATGCAAGGGCAGTGACATGGTGGGGGGGGGCATGACAAAGGACCTGTGTGATTAGAACAGTTGCTTCAGATCACCCAGTTACAGCTTGTTGAAAATGAGGGGGCACCCACAGCTCTAGGTCAGGTAAACAAAGCTAAAAAGAAGGCAATGTGTCTTACAGTACATTCAAGACTGGTTACTCCCGCTGTCAGAGGGCAGGGTGCTGCTGGGGTACCCGTTTGAATGAGACTCAAACTATCCTCATCTCTAGTTACACGCCCCTTTCAAATGTGTCCTGGGCCAGAGAATGTTTCACAGTGGCCAAGTTCTCAATCTGGGAGCAGGTGATGAGACTGCTGGTCTTTCAGCAAAATCCTAATGTCTGAACCTTGGCTTACCCAGTCTTTAAAGTGGACAGGGAAGAGGTCCCCATTGTGTGCCCTGGATTAAGAAGTTATACCCAGAGCCTGTGAATTCACAAACTCGATGGGCTGAGGAGCACTCACTGTGGTATAGAAAATAGACTGAGAATAATATCCTAATGGAATACACAAAACCAAACTCCGGCACCTTAATGTTTGGAACATAAAGTAGGTGGACCTTCTACATCATACCCAGAGTCCTTAACTCCTAGGCTGGCGACAGGCCAGGGCTCTGACCTTCTGACATAAGGATTTTGAAAGTGAAATGGGAAGCTGCCCACAGACTTCTGGCACTGGCTGGGGCCTCATGCTCCAAAGGAGTTGCCAAAGCTCAGAGCTCAGGAACCCCACTGTCAGAGGCACAGGCCTCCCTTGTAACCACTATAAGACCAGGAAGTCAGCCTCTGATGCCACTTACCTGAGGGATCCCACAGGATGTGAGTTTGTCTCCACAGCTGAGGGGAGCCAGGTGACCCTCACCTGCTCTGTCTGATCCCTCTAGCCTCACCCTGACTCTTCTGCACAGTCGCACAATCCAGTTGAGATGGATGCTCTTCACTGTTGATTCTTAACCAAGAGTGAAGTGAGTGGGAGAGCCTAGAATCTGCCTTGCAAGTCTTTAAGAAAAACAACCCATTCCTTTCTATTATTTCGAGTGTCTGCCTCCAAATTCTCATTGCTGGGATTACAGATGCACACTACTGTTCCTGGTTTATGCGGGGCTGGGGACAGAACCTGCAGCTTTGTATATGCTACACAAGCGCTCTACCAACTGAGCCACATCATTCTGTTTTAAATTCTTCCTCTGGACAAATACCTCTGACACCTAGAGGGTCCCAAGCATTGTGGCCTTGGGACAGGAGCACTTTGTCCCACTTCAGCATTTCACTTGCTCTGTTCTGGCTCTCCAGGTGGGGAATGCTCGTTTTTCTGCCACCTTGGCTTCTCTCAGGATTAACAGTTTCTCTGGGTGCACATGGCATTTGTATAGGAAATGTATGTGTATTTTAGATGAAAAAGAAAACAGATAACTCTGAAGAAGCTAAGGGCAAGCAGACAGACAGGAGGGCCAGGCTCCCCCATTCTTGGTGGTTCTTAGCTCCCCTGGCTCTCTTTCATAGGTAAATATAGCACAGTATGGAGCTGTTACAGAAAGCATGCACATGAAGAAGACTGGGGCTCAGCCACGGTGCCTTTTGTTAACCTAAGGACTGTAAAGGTCCCAGAAAAGCCTCTATTTACACCTCAGAATGTGTGGTTTATTGTGTGTCTTAGGAAGGAAGGGCCTACACGGGCTCAGGGTTTGAGGTGCAGTTCACCCTCGTGGGGAAGACACACAGAATGGTGAGGCCCCTGGTCACAACCGCAGTCAGGAAAGAGGTGACTGCTCCTGCTCAGCTAGCTCACTTTCTCCTTCTTATTCAGTTCAGGACCCCAGCCCATGGGTTGGGGTCACATTCACCACATTCAGTGTGGGTCATCCTACCTTCACCAACCCAATCGAGAAACTTCCTCACAGACAGATCCAGTGTTTCCATGATGAGTCTAAACCTATCAAGTTGACAATCATCACTAACCACACACTCTGGGAATCATAGTTGTTCATTTAAACGTGTTGAACCAGCTTGCTATCAAATAGACCCAGAGTAGCCTCTGTTTCGGCTCTTCCCCCTCCAACTGTGTGCCTCTGGGCAGATTCCTTATACTCACTGAGTCTAAGTCCTTGCGCTTATAAAAGGGGTGAATGATATCAACTCCCTGTTTTGAGGTTAGGTGAGAAAGCACACAGACAACACTTGTCTTGTACCCCCTGATGCTTAGCTGTTGGATGCTACCGGGAAGGTTGGTTTTGAAAGGTCTTCTCTACTGATTTCCTGGGGCTCTAGGAGCTCCTTGACTATCTCTGCTTGGACTGTGCATTTGTTCTGGATGCCAGAGCATTGTTTCCTCAAAGATTGAACCCCACAACCTACCAGTGCTAAGAACAGCATAGACAGGAGACACAGGGGAGACTCAGCTAAGGAGAAGGGAGAGTATGTGGTCGGCAATCCTTGTTAGTCAGAGGGGCTGTCCAAGAGGACAGCTTCTGTTGTCCCCACCACCCAGTCCCTGTCTAGAAGGGAAAAACATCAAATCCAGGCCCTGTGAGGGACCTGTGGAAGACATGAAGAGAGCCAGCAGTTCCCAGGTACTGACCAAGGACTGTTCCACATGCCTTATCATGATTGAGTAGCCTGTCCCCAGAATAGGATCACCAAACTTTCAAGACTCAGTGGCTAGCCCTGGCAGCACTACCACCCTGTACCACTCGCCTCAGGATTTTGGTTATGCTAAACTTAGATAGATGCCCTTTAAGCAACACCCATCAGCCACCTCTGCCCATTCTCCCCAGGAGTCTTAGAATGAAGCACTACTTTCTTTCTGGAAGAACCCTGTGAATAGGACACTCTAGCTCTCAAGCACTTGCAGCTCCCTCTATGGCCTGACAGTGTCCACTCTCTCCCTACAGATCGTGGCAGCCATCCTGGCCATAGCAGGCATTGTCATGATGACCTATGCAGATGGCTTCCACAGTCACTCAGTCATCGGCATAGCCCTGGTGGTGGGCTCTGCTTCCATGTCAGCCCTCTACAAGGTAGGTACAAAAACCCACTTTCTCAGCAGACATCAGGGCAGCAGCGCTCTGGAGCTCCCAGC